>CM042965.1:0-1250000 GCA_023678885.1 Pogostemon cablin
CCTAAACCCTAAACCCTAAACCCTAAACCCTAAACCCTAAACCCTAAACCCTAAACCCTAAACCCTAAACCCTAAACCCTAAACCCTAAACCCTAAACCCTAAACCCTAAACCCTAAACCCTAAACCCTAAACCCTAAACCCTAAACCCTAAACCCTAAACCCTAAACCCTAAACCCTAAACCCTAAACCCTAAACCCTAAACCCTAAACCCTAAACCCTAAACCCTAAACCCTAAACCCTAAACCCTAAACCCTAAACCCTAAACCCTAAACCCTAAACCCTAAACCCTAAACCCTAAACCCTAAACCCTAAACCCTAAACCCTAAACCCTAAACCCTAAACCCTAAACCCTAAACCCTAAACCCTAAACCCTAAACCCTAAACCCTAAACCCTAAACCCTAAACCCTAAACCCTAAACCCTAAACCCTAAACCCTAAACCCTAAACCCTAAACCCTAAACCCTAAACCCTAAACCCTAAACCCTAAACCCTAAACCCTAAACCCTAAACCCTAAACCCTAAACCCTAAACCCTAAACCCTAAACCCTAAACCCTAAACCCTAAACCCTAAACCCTAAACCCTAAACCCTAAACCCTAAACCCTAAACCCTAAACCCTAAACCCTAAACCCTAAACCCTAAACCCTAAACCCTAAACCCTAAACCCTAAACCCTAAACCCTAAACCCTAAACCCTAAACCCTAAACCCTAAACCCTAAACCCTAAACCCTAAACCCTAAACCCTAAACCCTAAACCCTAAACCCTAAACCCTAAACCCTAAACCCTAAACCCTAAACCCTAAACCCTAAACCCTAAACCCTAAACCCTAAACCCTAAACCCTAAACCCTAAACCCTAAACCCTAAACCCTAAACCCTAAACCCTAAACCCTAAACCCTAAACCCTAAACCCTAAACCCTAAACCCTAAACCCTAAACCCTAAAACCCTAAACCCTAAACCCTAAACCCTAAACCCTAAACCCTAAACCCTAAACCCTAAACCCTAAACCCTAAAACCCTAAACCCTAAACCCTAAACCCTAAAACCCTAAACCCTAAACCCTAAACCCTAAACCCTAAACCCTAAACCCTAAACCCTAAACCCTAAACCCTAAACCCTAAACCCTAAACCCTAAACCCTAAACCCTAAACCCTAAACCCTAAACCCTAAACCCTAAACCCTAAACCCTAAACCCTAAACCCTAAACCCTAAACCCTAAACCCTAAACCCTAAACCCTAAACCCTAAACCCTAAACCCTAAACCCTAAACCCTAAACCCTAAACCCTAAACCCTAAACCCTAAACCCTAAACCCTAAACCCTAAACCCTAAACCCTAAACCCTAAACCCTAAACCCTAAAACCCTAAACCCTAAACCCTAAACCCTAAACCCTAAACCCTAAACCCTAAACCCTAAACCCTAAACCCTAAACCCTAAACCCTAAAACCCTAAACCCTAAACCCTAAACCCTAAACCCTAAACCCTAAACCCTAAACCCTAAACCCTAAACCCTAAACCCTAAACCCTAAACCCTAAACCCTAAACCCTAAACCCTAAACCCTAAACCCTAAACCCTAAACCCTAAACCCTAAACCCTAAACCCTAAACCCTAAACCCTAAACCCTAAACCCTAAACCCTAAACCCTAAACCCTAAACCCTAAAACCCTAAACCCTAAACCCTAAACCCTAAAACCCTAAACCCTAAAACCCTAAACCCTAAACCCTAAAACCCTAAACCCTAAACCCTAAACCCTAAACCCTAAACCCTAAACCCTAAACCCTAAAACCCTAAACCCTAAACCCTAAACCCTAAACCCTAAACCCTAAACCCTAAACCCTAAAACCCTAAACCCTAAACCCTAAACCCTAAACCCTAAACCCTAAACCCTAAACCCTAAACCCTAAACCCTAAACCCTAAACCCTAAACCCTAAACCCTAAACCCTAAAACCCTAAACCCTAAAACCCTAAACCCTAAACCCTAAACCCTAAACCCTAAACCCTAAACCCTAACCCTAAACCCTAAACCCTAAACCCTAAACCCTAAACCCTAAACCCTAAACCCTAAACCCTAAACCCTAAACCCTAAACCCTAAACCCTAAACCCTAAACCCTAAACCCTAAACCCTAAACCCTAAACCCTAAACCCTAAACCCTAAACCCTAAACCCTAAACCCTAAACCCTAAACCCTAAACCCTAAACCCTAAACCCTAAACCCTAAACCCTAAACCCTAAACCCTAAACCCTAAACCCTAAACCCTAAACCCTAAACCCTAAACCCTAAACCCTAAACCCTAAACCCTAAACCCTAAACCCTAAACCCTAAACCCTAAACCCTAAACCCTAAACCCTAAACCCTAAACCCTAAACCCTAAACCCTAAACCCTAAACCCTAAACCCTAAAACCCTAAACCCTAAACCCTAAAACCCTAAACCCTAAACCCTAAACCCTAAACCCTAAACCCTAAACCCTAAACCCTAAACCCTAAACCCTAAACCCTAAACCCTAAACCCTAAACCCTAAACCCTAAACCCTAAAACCCTAAAACCCTAAACCCTAAACCCTAAACCCTAAACCCTAAACCCTAAACCCTAAAACCCTAAACCCTAAACCCTAAACCCTAAACCCTAAACCCTAAACCCTAAACCCTAAACCCTAAACCCTAAACCCTAAACCCTAAACCCTAAACCCTAAAACCCTAAACCTTAAAACCCTAAACCCTAAACCATAAACCCTAAACCCTAAACCATAAAACCCTAAACCATAAACCCTAAACCCTAAACCCTAAAACCCTAAACCCTAAACCCTAAACCCTAAACCCTAAAACCCTAAACCCTAAAACCCTAGAGTTTAGGGTTTAATGTTAATTCTAATGGTATAATTTTACCTTTTTGATTTAGGGTACATTTTACTTCTAGGTTTTAGACCACTGTCGGACCACCGCCGGCCAGTCACCGGACCTTCGCCGGATATACACTTTTTTTGCTGTACACACTTTTTTTACTGCACATACTTTTGTTGCACACGAACTTTTATGCTGCACACAAATATTTATGTGTAACACATTGTAAGGGTAATATTGGAATATCACTATATTTATGTAGTTAGTAGTAATATTTTTGTATGTTTGTATCCCATAGTAATCCACCCAAATAAAAACAAATTTGGCATGTACATCAAGTAGAAATATTAAACTGGATTTTAATCATTAAACATACTCCTCCATAATTAAATTCTAGTAAATGATATCTCAAATAATAATATTGACACGTATTATATATTTTAACCCTAGGATTTTGGGATTTTGGGTTTATGGTATAATTATATTTTCACACTTATGGTTTAGAATATATTTAATCTCTGGGGTTCAGGATTAATTCTAAGGTTGTGTAATTGTAATTTCACACTAGTGGTTTAAGATATATTTTACTCTAATGGTTTAATGTATAATTGTAATTTCAACCTCGTATTTTACAGTATATTTTGCTCCTAGAGTTTAGGGTTTAATGTTAATTCTAATGGTATAATTTCACCTTTTTGATTTAGGGTACATTTTATTTCTAGGTTTTAGGGTTTATGGTATAATTGTAATTACTCTTGAAGTTTAGGGTTAATTTTATGAGTATAATTGTAATTTCACCCTTATAATTTAGATTGTATTTTATCCCTAGCTAGAGTTTTGAATTTAGGGTTTAGGGTTTATGATTTGAGTTTTAGAGTATACGGTTTAAGTTATATTTAGCCTTTGGATTTCAGGGTAAGGATTTGGAGTTGATTCTGAGGGTAAAATTGTAATTTCACTATTATTGTTTAGTGTATATTTTATTCTTTTGGGTTTAGGGTTTAGAGTATAATTTTAATTTCACTTTTATGGTTTAGAGTATATTTTACATCTAGGGTTTTGTGTTAATTTTAATGATATAATTTTAATTTAACCCTCGTGGCACATTTTATTTTTAGAGTTTAGGGTTTAGGATATAAGAGTCTCTTAATATTATAATTATAAAAATTAAAACAAACAAAACAAATCATAATTATACTAAAATAAAAGAAAACAAAACAAAAAATAGAACCATGGTTAATTAATTGGGCAGATGGGGGCCACATTTTACTCATATATTTACGGTATAATTGTAATTTCACCCTTATGGTTTATGATATAATTTATTCCTAGGGTTTTGGATATACACGTGCCAATCATTTCAAAGGTGTAATATAAGATGAAACATCATATTGGATTCCGGGATAGGTGATCATCCGATACCCTAAACCCTAAACTGCCCTAGGTTTGCTCAAAGCTTCAACCGCCATAGGAGCTCTAATATCCTTTCAATACAAAATGTTGTTTTATCTTTTTGTAACAAAGGATATGTTTTGTCTAACAATATATTAAAAAAAATTGTCTTACCCATGAGCATTATAAAGTTAGTTGTTGTCGAAATAAAATAACTTATTTATATTAGTGTTGTTTGATCGAACTATCTCATTTAAAAATTTTAACGCTAAAAGCTCAATAAAATATTCATTTAAATTTATTTGCTAAGTTAAGTGAGATGAGTCGAACTTGAATATCAATCTCGAAAAACTTATCGAGCTGAACATGAGCTTAATGCTTGAAAGTTTGTAACTTGTTCATGAACATATTCGTTAAGAGATTCACATACAAGTTTAGAACCATCTCTAACAAACTCAAGCCCAAGCTCAAATTCGAGTTTAAATTTAAATTATTATTATCGGGCTTTTATCGAACCAAACTCGAACTATTCGCGAATCCCTAGGAGCTAGACATATAGTGATAAAATCTAAAGTACACAAAAATACGAAAGGTATACAACTTATCATGAAATTCAAGTACGCCAATGAAAAGAAAAATTACATATGTGAGGCGAAATAAATTCTAAAATGTGTATATATGTCACATTGTTTCTTCAGCTGCTCCCAACAATATCTCTGTAAGTGTCTTTAATTTTTCGAATTAGCGCTTCCCTAATCCATCACTCCTTGTCAGATATATTTTTTTTTTTAACGTTGGATAAACAAATACAAAATTATATATAATACTCCATAGATAAATCAAATAGATTGAGTTGAAAGCACAACTTACACCCGTATATCCAATTCCCACCAGCTCGAGAACTCCAGGTATCAAAGGGAGCCGATCAATAGCCTTTCAAACCAAAAAGGACCATTCATTTGTATAGTTTAGGCTTTAGACTAGTCGATAAATGAAAATGACGCATTCGATGAAAAAAGTAATATATGTATAGACATATAAATATACATCCGTACGGAAATCATCCCCACGGAGGCCCAGAGTGCTACACTTCCCGCCACCGCCAGGGAAGTCACAGCGTACTTGTCATCAACTTTCTCCCACTGTAAATATTAATGCCTTAATCAAATTCATCTCAAATGACATAATAAATTAAACAACACATTATTTAATGAAAATTATTCCTTGCTTTATATAATTAATTATGTGGACCCTAATATATAAATGAGCTATGTTTGTTTCTGGTATATTAAATTATGTTCAAGTTTTCAAAATCCACAACTACATTTATACACCCCAAGTCCCTCAAAATCATTCACCTTTACTGTACTATGGATATTAAAAAAATGTTACTTTTTAATTAAATTTATTAACTTTTGAGAGTAATATAGTATTTTCAGGTAATAAATAAAGTATTTATTATAAAGTATGTTATGTGTGGAAAGAAGAGAGATCATTTTTTAAATTAATATGTACACTTTAAAGGTGTTACATAGAATGATATTTTCTTTTTTAGGAGTTAACCATTATGAGAAACGAACAAATGTGAAAATAGTGAACGATCTTCAGGAAATGAGAGAGGAAGTACATGGATTATATACAACTACAAATCCTATAAATATTCAACCTACGTGTCTATTATAGCAAACAACTGTGCGAAATTATCTCACGATAATATATAAGAAGTGATAATATTAAAATAAAAATAAACTCAGAAAAATAAAAAAAGTGGTAATAGTGAAATGAATAATCTCATGAACATGCATTAATAAAAGTGATATAGAGTATCTTTGATAACGGGGACTCAGGATTTCACCGAGAGGGCCCAAAAATATAACGGCTATTTCTTTTGTCCTCTCAAAATATATATATTCGTTGTTTAATAATTCATAATTTAATCATGTGGTATATAACCGTCCAAAAAGAAATGTTATGAAATTGGAACAATGAAGTCCTTACAGCTTCTTGAATTGTTTTCACAATCTCTGGGGTCTCAGTGCTTGCAACCACTTCTGCTGGCGCCTCTCCAGTACTAGTAGCCATGGCAACTACATCCCGGGAAATCTTTCGACCTGCGAAGAGAAAACGAGGAGAGAGAGAGAAGAGAGATACATTATAAATTAATTAATCACAATCAGCCTCAGCCGAGTTATTAATGCAGAATTTGGGGCTACTGACAATAGACTGCAGTCTTGGCAAGGTTAGCACCGGTGGTGGGCAGCGGAGGAGGGGTTGCGCATTGAAGGCGAGGAGGAGCCTTGGCGGTGTTGATGAAGGCGGAGGAAGAAGAAAGAGAAAGAGGGGTACTGGATGTTGTTCCTGAAGCCATTTCTTGAATTAACCCACCCCCGCCTGCGATTTACTATGAATTAAAACAGAAATCGTTCAGGCTGCGCACTGCCTTCTCTGCTTTCATTTTAACTTTCTGCTTATCAACTATATATGATATTATTATAATTTTGATGGAATTACAAGGTGGAGGTTGTAAGATTAGACACATGGACACCACTCGTCCTATACTATATCATATCATCCAGATAATGTAGTTTGATGCCGTGGCACTTGGATAGCCATTTTATGGTGTTCTACTGGATAATATATATCAGGTTCTTTTGCCTTTACTCCTTTTCACTGCTCTTATCCTTAGAATTCATCCATGTTTTATCTATTAAAATATTGTTACCTCTCCAAATATTTTTAGTGTGTAATTATCACCTAAAACCACATTATACTTTGGTATTAATGTTAAATCAGCAACGTTTATTTTTCGCTTTCAATATTAAGTTTTAGTTTTCAATATCTACGTTTTAATTAAATTTAAAAATTACTTTTATTCATCTCTTCAATTAATTTTTTTTTTCTTTTTATAACTTTGCTTTCATTTATTTTCTTATATAAATTAAAGGGCCAAAATTTAAAATACTCACTATTCCTTAAGTTTAATTTTTTCTAGCCACCTTCATAATAATAATTTTTTTCTAGCCACTTTATACTATTCATTCCAAAAATATTCCTTTTCCTTTTCAAACCAATAAATCCTTTTATTTATTCTACCCGATTGATATTCGTATATGATTTTTAATACCCCTTCTCTTATATGAGCAAAAAAAAATTTTCATCACAATTTTCTTCTTTAAAATAGACATAGTCCATTACGACCATATCAGGCCCAACATGTTTCCGTACATTAATTAATAAGATTAATCTCATAACTAACCAACTTAAAACAGTATCAGTACCTTTTTTGACCGTCAATTCATCGGGTATCCGGGAGGTTTTACAGCTGCTCCTCACAGCCAACCACGCGCCCCGCAGTGTGATGGTTCAAACCCGTTCCTTCAGTGGACCTCAGCACAACCCTGATTCGTTTCCTAAGCTGGGTGTACAGGATGTTGCTACTGTTTCTCGTCGAAAAGTATGGAGATTAAAATTGCAGAAGAAAATGGAAGGTTACATGTTTCGAGCAGTAGCCCAAGATTATTTATTTATTGAATGGAGAAATTTATTACACATTCATCCTCACAGAACAAGAGGAGATGACTCCTTTAGCTACCTATTGTAGCTACACTCAGAATACTCATACAAAGAAAGAAATAAAAGGTTTATTTAGAAAGAGAAAACAGAGGGTGATGGTCGATGCCTTCTGTTTTCTCAACACACCTATTTATAGAGGCTTTTGGATTTGAAATCCTAATTTTAAAGCCTCCTAACTTCTTTTGACGTCACTGCTTACGTCATTTGCCTCGGATTCCAACTTTAGCAGCTGGCTAGTCTATTCTTCTTTATTGGATGCATTCTTGTGGGCCACCCTTGTCGATCACATGTACCTTACCCTTTCAGAAAAGTTATCTGGCTCTTGATTTTTGAAGAGTCATTTGTCTTCTTTGGTGCCTGAAGATTCTCCTGGCTCCTGGGTATTCTAAAGAGATTTTACCCTCTTCTTTCCTCGTGTCTCTTTTGCTGGCGGTGGATCAGCAGTTCTGATCATCCCTATGCTCAATCTTATTCATTTACCAAACTCTGGTTCCATTTGGGTGGAACAGCTCGTGCATACCTTGTTCGTCCATTGCCCAAAATGGGCCATGTTGCAATATCTCCGATGAGTTTGTTTACTCATCGGAATCTTATTTCTCCAGAGAAGTTCTTGTTTTTCTTGGAACGCCTTCTCCGCAAACCCTGTCTTCTTCCCTGTTAAAGTATTCAACAGAAAAGACTAATTCAAAGACTTGTGCTCGAATTTGAATGGGAACTTTACTTCCACCATCGCTTTAATGCAGGCAAACAAACTCATTGCTCTGCGCGTAGAGATCTGTTCTTCAGAAAATGTAGAAATCAAGACTGGTTCCTTCCCGAAAGACTCCTTGATCTTGTTTAATGCTGCAACATCGGGTCTTCTTAGCTTGATGAAATGGAAGGCCTCATGGTTGCCTTTCTCGACTGGTTCTGGAGCCGCACTGGTGAAGTAGAGCTCCAATACATCGCCTCTGGATAGAGTATCATTGTTTTTCCATGCCTTAAAAACTATTTTTCCTAGCCATTCTGGTAGTTTTGAAAGCTCTGGGAAGCCTGGTGCAACCATATATATTGAAGCTAGTGCTGCGAAATCATACCATTATTTCACATCATTTGGATTTGAGCCTTCTCACATCCAAACTCGGGATATTCCCCAGATATATTCACCCGGCATTTCACTGGTCGAATTCCTTGTCTGGTTTTCAATTTCTCCCAGCTGGCCTGGTATTCCTGCCAATAAGAGAAATCAGCTAAGTTAATACCAACATTAGCAGTGCCCATCATAGGCCTAAGGTTGATCTCTCCCTCTTTGACCCCAGAGGTGTCAGGTTGACTCGAAGGCTCAAGATGTGACTCAGAAGCCTCGACTTTTTCTTGGATTGGTTCCTCTTTTGGAGGTTCCAATCTAGAACTTGTGCCAGGGGTATTTAAATCCCCTACTTTGGGTTTAGAGCCCCGTTCTCGACTATTCTCCTTTTGTCGATTGCTATTGCCATCAACAACCCGAAAGAGTGGCTCTCGTAAGGACTCGAAGAGACTAGCATTGTTGTGAATACTAACTCGTATGCGATTAGACACTTTAATCCGATCACTTTCTTATATTTTTCCAGCACGCGTTGCATTGAGTGCCAGATTCTCGAATTCCCTCTAGAGCAACTCAAGATTGTCCATCAGGTGCCTTGAAACAGTCAGGATGGAGCCTATCTCAGCTCCTTTCATCTCTCGTCAGAAATCTACTAAAACATTATCAACAGATTTAATAATGACAATATTAAAATCATAATATTGACACTCTACTTGCCATCTTAAAAGTCTAGCCTTTTCTAGTTTAGATTTAATTTTATTTTTCAAAAAGTCTTTGACGCTTGTGTTATCAATTTTAAGGATAAATTTCTTCGCGAGAAGAAATAGCGATCATTTTTTGAATGCCTTCCGTACCGCAAAAAATTCCTTTTCATTGATGTGTCATCTTTTTGCTTCATTCTCCGCAAAGAGTCCACTATAATATCTGCACGGCACTTCTCCTTCAGGTGTGGACTTAGTTAGAACCGCTGCCCACCAATGGTCACTAGCATCTGTATAGAGTACCAGTTTATCCTCGTCATTTGGTATAGCTAACTTGGGGAGCTTCTTGAAACCTCCTTTAGTTGTTTAACCATTGCTCGGTATGATTCCTCCCATTTGAATTCAGCATCCTTTTTCAACAGAGGACTGAACACCTTTCTGTATTGGGTTAGATTGTTGATGAACATTCCAGCAAAGTTAACAACTCCTAAGAAGCTCTGGAGTTGCTTCTTATCCTTGAAATCTTCAGGGAATCCTTGGATCTTTTCTACAATGTGAGGTTGTAGAATAATTCCAGATTCATCAATCTTGACTCCAAGAAACTCGATCTGCCTTGTTGTTATTACTGCTTTCTTTTCAGAAAGCATCAATCCCTCCATGTGGCATACCTCTAAAAATACTTCCAGATGCGCCAAATGCTCCTTTATATTCTTTGAGACTATGAGGATATCATCCACATAAACGAACATGAATGAGAAATAATCTTTGAAAAGATTATCCATCTTTCTTTGGTATATCTGGGGTGTGTTTGCCAAGCTCATAGGCATGACATTTTAGATATAATGGCCTTGTGTCGTGGAGAAGGCTATGAACTTCTTGCTTCCTTCTTCCATCATAATCTGGTAGAACCCAGATTTGCAATCGAATTTTGATAATACCTTGGCATTCTTGATACAGTTGACCAAGTGTTCCCTACTTAGTATGTAGTATCCATCGAACTCCAAGATGTTGTTGATCCCCTTGTAGTTGATTACAAGTCTCGGCTTTCCACGCTTGACCTCTCCATGATTTCTGACTAGAACCGAACTACTGTATGGAGATACTCCGGGGGATATCAACTTAAGGTCCAAATGTTCCTTAAGTATTTGTTGCATATCCTGTCGATCTTCTTGGTTCATCAGGATAGGCTTGTATCACACGAACTCATGTTCCATTCCTTCTTTTACTTTGAGTGTAGCTTTGAGCTCGTTTTTATCCCACCATGCTAGAGGATCCTCGTTGAAGTTCCTCTGTATCTTTTTCTTGACGTTCTCCAAAGATGTTTGTTCTTCGATTGTGACGTCTCTCTGTAAGATTTCTCCCAAGCTTGCTTTGAGAAGGTGGATTGTGTTTTCCGTTAGTTTCTCCATCTTCCATTCTTCTCTAGTCTCAGTTCTCATTTGAAGAACTGCTTCGCCATATTTTCTTCGATCATTCATCTTTGGATGGCTAAGTTTTCCTTCATTATCACCACGCTTGCTGTGAAATCTGATTGGCATTTTGCTTTGAAATGCATTACGCAGTCTTGGTGTGATGATCTTATGTTCACAAAGGGTTGTGAATATAAGCCTCCTTGTTGGGTTTTCTTGGGTAAAATGCTTAAATGTCTGTAGAAAATTATTTCCTAACAGAATATCCGATCCAGTGTCGTGAAAATATATTGGTGGAGTTTTCACCTTTTACCATGGGGTACGATCCGCTCCTCCAATCATAATCTCCGCTTGCTTGATTCCTCTATTAAGGATTAGCACCCTTTGTGAGAAATCTTTTCCTAGTACCGTTGGCAATTCTTCACCTAAGTCTTTAGGAAAGACTCATTCTTTTACTATGCAGATACTGGCTCCTGAATCAATGTATGCCGCAAAGTACTCTGCACGATGCTTCTTATATATCACCCCGACAGTGATATATATTGAGAATGGACTTGTGGCCATGGGTGGATCAGAGCTTATAAGCCCGAGCCTCTACTAGTACACCTTGTATCTTTTCCCTTTGACTGTAAATTCCATTCCATCCTATAGTCGTTCCCAAGGTTTGTGATCCTCGAGAAACTCTAATCCCAGCACTAGTTGTTTTGGGAATCTTTCTGCAACTCCCTCGATTATCATCTCAAGATCACCAAGTTTGAGATGTCCTTGGTATCTTCCAGTTGTTGGTTGTTGAAGATAATACAAGACATCACAAAGAATAGAATTTTCCTTTTTAGTGATATCGAATATTACTTCGACTCCTCTCCATCCTTCTGAGCATTTTATTTCACCTTTAGTTGTGAACTTTTTCGATTCTTGGATCACCTCCACGATTGGTTTTTTTCCCTATTTTTCACTAATCATTCTGTCTTCTTGGAAAGAAACCCTTATCTGCTCAAATCTGAGGCTGTCTTGCTTACTCCATACCAGCTTGTCTCTAATTCGCAAATCCATGTCGTGGATTGACGGTAACTCCATTATCTATGGCCTAGTTGCATACGCAATCTTCTCGAATACTTCTAGTATCTCAATATACTCCTTTATTTAGAATAAATCCGAATGATGGGTGTTAGATAGAGCATACGAGATACTGTATGTGATCGAGTACGGCCTATTTCCTTCTTTCATCAAGTCTTTGTTTTTGAAATCCTGATGAAGGGTGAGTGCCCTATTGAAATCTCGGCCTACTAGATTGTAAGCGATCCTTAGATAAATGTAGGATGCTACCTTTCCTGCGTACAGATTTCCCGAAAGTCCTCCTAGGCATGCTTCTCTTGTATTCTTGATCCTTTTATCAAATACATCAATATTGATTGGTGTATCGATTCCTTCTTTGAATGTTGCTTTGATAAGGATCCGAATAGCTTCGATATGGACCCAAGACATAGTCTTTGATACCTTTTTCAGGAGTTTACTGAGTTTCCTCTTGATCTCCTCATAGATAACTAGTTGCATTTCCATCATATTTCCCATAAGTTCCATAGGGATTGCAATTTCCCCTTCGGCTATATTGTATATGATGTTGTGTTTTCTTCTTTTGAAGCTGAGAATTCTTTCTCTGAGAATTTTCTCCAGCATCCCTACTGTGAATCCATCATATAGGTTGAGCCTTGGATCCTCCTTCATGATTCTTATAAGAGCCTTATGAGAAATGGATGTCTGGGAAAAGAATCCAGGCATGTCTTCTTGCATTTCATGTCTGAAGTTTTCTTCTTCACTCCGACTCATCTTCAGAGGAATCGTCCTGACTGAAGAATTCTTCTTCGTATATGCTCTCGTCTGAGGGTATATCTTCAAATTGATATACATGTACTAGATCTTGGAAGTAGACAGCTTCCTCTATTTCTGAGTTGTTTTGAACTGTCGTACTCCCCGCTTCTGGTTCTCTGGGCAATCTGGTGAGATATGCCCCTTTGCTCCACATGTGTAGCAGTTACAATCCTTGAATCTTTCATTAACTCGTGTGGCTGCTCTTCGAAATGTCTTTCTTGTGGGAGTTCTTCATGTGCTCCTCTGGTTTGACCCTGAGGATGAGGCTTGGCTTCTTGAACTCCATCTTGATGGTCCAGATCTCTGCCCTGATTTATAGCTTCGGGCCTTCTGCTTAGACCAAAAGGATCTTGGTCTTCTGGACCTCCATCCTCCACTCCTTTGGGTGTAAGGATGATGTTTCTTCATCCTTTTCTACTTTCTTAGGTTTCTTCCAATAATTGTTGGAAGGTCATTGCTTTTGCAGCATAAGGGGACTGTCTTGTTGATTCCTCTTAATCTCTTGTAGTTCTTGTATAGCGATGCTTGATGACACCACTCCGCTATCTTGGCTTTGAGGAAAGACATTCTCCTTGCTATTGAATCTAGCTCACATGGCTCATATTCTTTTATAAGCATTTCTCTCCATGGGCTTGGGATCTTAGCAAAGAACAGGTGGAATACTTCTTCCTCTTGACCTTCGATTTCCATCTATACTATGTGAAGAGTTTAATATATTCATCTACATGACAGATGTCAAGTAGTTCCAAGCTGTATAGAGCATTCATATACTTCTTCTTCTTTTCTTCTTCCATTCCTTCGAAGTAACCTACTCTGATGAAGTGGATCTTGAAGATCTTGGCCATTCGATCAACAATATTGCCTAGATCTTCGCCTTCCATGACTTCCTTCTTGACTTCGTCTGAGAGCGCCTCTCAGGCGTATTTTACTGATCCTTCCAGGCTCATAGTTAAGAATCTTATGAACCCTTCTTTGTCCAGCTCCAATGCGCCACCTGCAATCTTCATGGCATTTGTCCATTCATCGATCAAGGCCTCTCTGTAATACCCGAAAAAATTTCTTATTTTATAATTTGTATTTTACACATTTTTATAATTATGTGGCAATTATGTGATAATAATGTGACAATTATGTGACAATTATTTCCACATTTTATTTATCTTTATATTTTATTTGAGACATCTGTGATAAAATGGTGACATTATGTGAATAAATATGTGCATAAATATTTACGTGTATTAATTTGAATTATAATAATAATATAATAATAATATAATAATAATAATATTATAAAAAATGGAAAAGTCAAAAGTTGTTGCATGATTAGCAGCCAAATTTATTTTTCATGCATGGCTGCTGCAGCCAACTTTGAAAATATATGGTTTTGCAGCCTTCACTTTCAATAAAAAAAAATTATTGAGGTTGTCGGCCACCTCCTCTACCCTTTTTGCTATATATATGGGGTATTGAGGAATTCATCACCTCACACCCCAGATCAATCTGCACGAAAAGAAAAGAAGGGAGAAAGGAGAGTGTGCCGGAACTGGACGAAAGGAATTAATTACGGATCTTTACGGGTCTATAGTGTTACTATTGTCGGAGTTCAAGTAAGTAAAAGTCCAACTACAATGCATAAATATTTTGTGTGTGAATTATTTGTGATTAATATGTGATAATTATGTTGAAAATTATTTGTGATTAGTTTAATTATGTTATGAATTATTTAGGATTAATTGATGATACAAGTTATGGATTTATGTGATTTGAGATAATATCATTATAGATCTGTGTGATTGGAAACTGTTAAAAATATATATGTATGACTTGAGAAGATATTGGTTATAAGGATCTATGTGATCCGAGATGAAGTTATTATTCTAAAAAGGTATCCATGTGATCCAAGGATTTGTGTGAATTAAATTAAGTTGTTTCTTTATTTATTAATAAATGTTGATATTGAAGTCATAAATGATTTATGATGCATATTTAATTGCACTAGTTGCATACCATACATAATCATTAAAAGTATTTTCCCAAAATTAATAAGATATTAATGGTGTGTGCGGCCACTATATATGCATCTCTGTCAGGGTTCGAAAAAATTATTCCCGATATTTTTATTAGGGATTCGAAAAAATCGTCCCCACCACTTTGCCAGAGTTTGGAAAAAATTATTCTCGGCACTATTTTCGGGGTTCAGAAAAATCATCCTCATTGAGCTCATTTGGAGTGCATATCATAAGTGTGTCGTGGGGATCCCGCAACGTGAACAATTTTCAAAATAAAAGAGATCAACTAGAAAGATTAGGAAGTAGGCGATAGAGATCTAAATGCATTTTCATACACTAACATGCATGATTTCTACTTACTGAGATTTTGTCTCACTAGTTTATGCATTGTAGGTAAATCGTACACGAGACTGGTGGTTGGAGTACCGTCAGATCCTGAGAGTTGTATACATGGATGACGACCTGTTGGCCGGGCCAGTGTAATGAGCTGTTTTGTGAAAATTGTATTGTATAAAAATAAAGGAAAAGTAATATTTATTATTGTTTATTATTGGTGAGAAAAATTAGATCGTGACACTTTCTATTATTGAAGTCTAGAGTGTCGAGGTTTAAGATCAACCGAACTCGGCTTGCTCCTATTGACAATCCCAACGCCTTCATTTTGAAGTGTCCTTGATTTTGGGAGGTCTCTTCTTATCTTGCTTCGGACTCCATATGATCCAGAAGTTCATTTTGGCTCCGATCATATTGTGTCTGATGAGCCTGTGACTGTTGTTGAGAACTTGAAGTTTCTCCAACATTCATCTTTAGATCTACAATCGATAGTCCTTAGAAGGACTCATATAGATATTGTAGATCTTCAAGATTTGCTCTTTCCATTTGGAAATGTGGATTTTCTTCGAAAGATATCAATCATATTCTCGCTTTCGGACTTTGGCCTTGTAACCTCGGTCGTCTTCCCCTTTTAGTGTAAAAAGGGTTCCGTTTCGAAGGTTGGTGGCAACCTTCCTCCCGATCGTCTTCCGGTTACTTTGGTTTCCATGTATTCTACCTGATTTATTAGCTTCTGGATGAGGTCGAGTTGTCTGTTTTGCAACGTTTCCACCTTATCCATCTTGAGGCTGATCTTAGATATCGTCCTGGACATATTTTGGCAATATTCTTCAAAGAATATCACCGTCTTCTGTAATTCTCTAAGATCTTGATTCATCTTAGAATTATCTGTCTCGATTGCCTTCCACTCTGTCATTCTGTCCAATGTGAAAAGTGATAGGGCTTGTAGATCTCTCTTGGACCTTGGTTTGGTCGTCTCCTCCATTGTTCTTGTTTGGGGACACGTCCATGGATCTCGGTGAAACTTCGAATTTCCACTATATTCCTTGGTACTTCTTTGGAATATCTTATCTCCATCTGGCGACCTTTCTCCAAATATTCTTCTTTGATGTGGTTAGCACGAGCGTCCTCCAGTTTTCATCTTCGATCGAGATTATCCCAAAATCGATCAGAGTATTCGTACTCCTTTTCTGCATATTGTCTATACAACACATTATAGTATTGTTGTATAGAGCTGCTTGTCTCATCATATCCAACGGGCCAGGAGACCCTGTTGCTCCAACTTTGAACAGTGCTAATAGTCCTGTCACTCTCGGATGTTGAACTTTCGTTCGTATCCATATCTCTTTGAAACCCTCCTCTCGTAAAGTGATATAAGTTTTATAATAATTTTTCCATTCATAAATAAATAAACCTAGGGCTCTGATACCATTTTAAAACGTGATAAAGTGATGAAAATTAGAAAAACATATAGGCCGAATAGGAGAATACATATAGGCCGAATAGGCAAATAAGTATAAGCCGAATAGGCAAATATGTATAGGTCGAATAGAACAACTATTTAAGTGAAAACATATAGGCCGAATAGTCAAATATGTATAGGCCGATTAGGCAAATATGTGTAGGCCGAATAGAACAACTATTTGGGCCGAATAGAAGCATAAAATATTAAGGATATAGGTCATTTCGAGTATCAATCGGATATAACAAATAAAATCATTTGTTTGAATGATATTTGGGGGGTAAAATGGTCTTAAATATAAAAAGTGACTAGATAAAATTGAGTGACAAAAATTGAAATTAAAATAATTTTTGAGGTTGTTGGATAAAGTGATATTTTCTTTTTTTTTATGTGAAGGGTGTTGTGGGACGGACAATTAAAGAAAATGTGAAGAGTTGAACGGACAAATAAAGAAAGTGTAAAGAATAACGTGGGACGGAGAGAATATCTTCTTATACATTATTTTAACATAAAATTAAAACATACTTATAAAAAAAACTCAAAATAAACCTACATCATCACTCTTAAATTGGTTTTCAAATCCCCTAAAACAAAAAATAAATACCCAATTTAAATTACACAATTACTATAGATATAGAGTTTAAAAAATATTTTTGACTATTTTTATTGATTTTTTGAGAGTAATGTAGTATTTTTACGTAATAAATAAATCATAAAGTATGTTATGTGTTTAGAAAAGAGTGGTAAATTTATAATTAAAATATACTTTTGAAGTTGGAATTGATATGATGTTTTTTCAGATGATAAATGATGAGAGTGGAAATTCATGTATTTTCGAGTCCAATTTAATACCTTTTTGAGTGTATAATTGCTATTATTTGAACATATATTAATACTTTGGACTATTATTGATTAAAAGGTGCTACTAAAGTATTTTATTGTGTTTTGATAGTAAATAGGATCAAAAGTGCAAGTGTGAAGAAAAGGTGCAATTTATGCAATGATGATGAAGAATGCATGTCCAAATTCATAAATATGCTGTGTAAAATGTGGAGATCAAAACTGATGGTGTGATATATGGTTGGAAAGCCACTGAAGAGAGGGTCGTTTTGACGCAAAGAACACCCCAATCGAGTTCCAAACGAAGAAGTTATAAGCAAAACGATGACAACGCGCGTGAGATGCCGAGCAGGATTGCTGGCCACTTTCCATAGCTTATTGCACACTCAATTCTTGGTGTTGATGAAATTTCTTTACATGGATTGAAAGCCAAGGAAGTGAGGATCGCGTGAGTGCAAGAATTACTAAATTTGGAACTCGGATGTAGAAGTTATACACGAAACGATGAGGAGGTGCAGTCCATTCGACCTGAAGAAGTGTCAATTCGACCTCAACACTTTGATTAGACTTGCCATGCAAGTCGAACCAGGCACACGAAGCTTCCAGTACGTCGATTCGACCTGAGCTTCATTGATTCGACCAAGAGCTCAGGTCGAATCCAGATCGAACCAGCGTGCAAGGATGTCCAGAAGCTCGATTCGACCTGGACAGCCTCGATTCAACCAAGAGCTCTGGTCGAATCGAGGTCGAATCGGTTCAGAAAAATGTCCAGAAGCTTGATTCGACCGCGACAGCCTTGATTCGACCTGCACCTCTGGTCGAATCAAGGTCGAATCACTTGTTTTCAGCGGGAAAAAGGTCAGTTCGACCTGCATTCGACTTGGAGGAGTTTGATTCGACTTGTTCACGTGCAAACCAGCCTGGAAACAATGATGCAAGTGGGTGTAGTGCACACATGGGCTAAAGTCAAGATAATACACCATTCACATGCAACACATGAAGCACCTAACATGCCTTAGATTCTTCAAGGCAAAGAGGACAAAGAAAATGGAGCTGCAAAGATGATGGACAGCAAGAATAAAGGAGAAGAGGATGCATGTGGAGCTTCAATAATTGCAAAACAAAGAGAAGTGGAAGCATGGAGTAACATGGGCAGCCATTAAAATGAAATAGATGCATGTGATGTTGTTCCCCTTCCACAACTATAAATAGGGGCTACATCCCCACAAAATCACACAACAATACCATCATCCAACACAACACATTCACATCAACCATCAACACACTTCACTCCCTTCTCTTCCCCAATGGGGGAGAGAAGGGAGGAACACCACCTTCACCATTCATCCATCATCACCACCCATCTACCGGAGAGACGATCGGAGTTGCTACTTGGATCGGAGACGAAGATCCCAACGGAGATAGTGATTGAAGAGACGGAGTCCTTCACACGGGTTCTTTCTTTTTAGTTATTCATCTTTCGTTATTTTAGCAAAATGGTAGGATTAATTACGTCTTTATAATTGCTCCTCATCATGATGCTAAGTTTCTTTGTTGATAATGTTAGGGCATGAATACATTTGTGATTTTGTGACTTGATTAATCTAGATTTTGATTTATTATCTTGCAAATGGTTTATTTCCATATTGAAGATTTTATTTGAAACTTCGTATTATTATGAGATGGAGTTTTGATCCCTTTAAAATTATCATTGAAGATAATAGGCATCTTTATTTCCGCATAATGATTGTGTTTCATGAGACAAAGTCTTAGGTGTATTGACCATTAAAGCCTAGACGTGTTTTCTGAGACATTCTTAGGTGTATTGACCATTAAAGCCTAAGTGTATTAGACAATCAATTTGGAATGCTGATTACTTGGCAAAACATCATTATTGAGTAATTGGTAAGGAGAAAGATTTAACGATCATGTACCTAGAAAGGGAAGTCTAGTGCTCTAGCCTTAATTGGAATTTAGCATGAAGTACCTATAGAGGGAGAGGTAGTTAATTTCTTATCGATCTAAGGATTTCCAGCTCATTATAAGTGTTAGATCCTACCCGATCAAGGTGATCTAACTAGGCTTAGCGATCCTCTTATAAACATTTGCAAGTAATTAATTCGAGTCCAGATAAATCAGTCACAGCATTATCAATTCTCCATCCTTGAATTCTTCAATCGTATTCTCTTGCGTGGTTCATATCATTTCATTATTCGTTTATTCTTTATTTTTGTTGATCATCCCTTCAAAAACCCCCTATTTGTCTTGCAATGAAATAATCACGTGGAATTACTTCTTGAATTTATAGCTATCCCTGTGGAGACGATATAACTACTTGGTCACTCGTGCTAAACCCCCCAAACTTAGGTGTTGTTCGTCCTCGAACAACGAAACGACAAACCTAGAGAATAATGAGATGGAAAGTCATGTTCAACAGTAAGGATCAACTATGCCTTCACAAGATGTAATCAATCTCAACTTGGTTCACATAACTTCAAAGTCAAGAGCATCTATTCATTCAAAACATGCAAATTAAGATCATTACTTTACCAATTCAAGTGCTCAATTCACCTATGCTCACAAGATATATATATAGTAACTCTCACGCTCATGGTGTATAAAGTGTACACCGCAAAGGTTATATATATGTTCTCTCAAATTCAATTTAAGTGTATGCGTAACCATAAGCTTGCCCATTGTCTCAACTCTCCTTTTACTTGTAGCTAGCAAATCATGAATCAAAAAGGACTTTTTATTTGGTTGTAACTTAGGCTCTTTGGACAAGGTAGGAAATATATGGATAAGTGACTCAAACTCGGATCAATCAAGCGCGCGTTCCTTCTTGATCTTCATTCTTCCTCATCACTTTCTTTTCAAGCACAACTCCTCTACAACTTAAAAATAACAACCATCTTCTTTTAATCTTCTCGAGGTACCAGTTTCGGGCACTACCTCTCGCATTCTCCATAGGGTACTAGATTTAAGCACTACCCTAGGGTATTTGATTTCATGGAGTACTAGATTTAAGCACTACTCCATGGCTCTCATTTAGATGTATTAGATAGCTCAATCATTCCTTCCCAAGCTGTTGTCAAGCTCAATCAACACACTTTGAAAAGCCATTAATTCTCCGGACAATTAAGGCTAAAATCATTAAGATACTCAAAAGTGGTTATTTCTCGTAAGTTGCCAAAGAATGAGGTTTTAAGGCTCAACGGGGCTAACTACGGATAAACAATCATATGGTAAGGAATTATTTGGCAAAGATGGCCTAATATCATTTTCATAATCCACTAGACTATTCTTGAATATTCAAGGAGACTCAAGGCAAGTTCTAGAATACACACACAAGAATGATACGCTCAAGAATGAAATATCATGCATCATTTAACATGATTTAAAGGCTCAAATCTCACTTGGCTTTTTCATAGAATGAACGAGCACTTTTCAAGGCTACGTATACATCATAACAAGCACATTACGAACTTCAAGTATTTAATAGTTAAAGCATGTTCCCCTTGTCAATCATAATCAACATCTTATCAAAGGCATCATCAAAGCTCAAAACAATCATTATAGGAGAGATAAAATATCAAGAGACGAAAATCAATGACAGGGCATCAAAGGACACACAAAATAAACAAAAACACAAGATAATTGGATAGTCGCAAAAAATTCGAAAGATCGAATGAAATTCGAAAATTCTAAAAAAATTGACCTCCAAGCACAAGACACAAAATAATGCAAAGTAAACATACCTGGGTGCGGATGGAACGAGGGAAGAGCATTACACCCCCCAAACTTAGATGAAAACGGGAGTTGAATCTAAGTTTAAAAGGATGTTATTACCTTATGTGTAAGCACGCACCTTGAGTATAATTCACCTAGCTCACATTACAACAAACAAAATAAAATAAAGCAAGTAAAGTTTAACGTCCTAAGGGAAAATAAATCACAATAGAATTAAATTTAAATCTATAAACTATCCCCGGCAACGGCGCCATTGACTTGATCGCTGTTTTCTTTCGCTTTACCCTCAAGTGTAAGGGATCGGTTGTAGCACGAGTGACCAAGTAGTTATATCGTCTCCACAGGGATAGCTATAAATTCAAGAAATAATTCCACGTGATTATTTCATTGCAAGACAAATAGGGGGTTTTTGAAGGGATGATCAACAAAAATAAAGAATAAACGAATAATGAAATGATATGAACCACGCAAGAGAATACGATTGAAGAATTCAAGGATGGAGAATTGATAATGCTGTGACTGATTTATCTGGACACGAATTAATTACTTGCAAACGTTTATAAGAGGATCGCTAAGCCTAGTTAGATCACCTTGATCGGGTAGGATCTAACACTTATAATGAGCTGGAAATCCTTGGATCGATAAGAAATTAACTACCTCTCCCTCTATAGGTACTTCATGCTAAATTCCAATTAAGGCTAGAGCACTAGACTTCCCTTTCTAGGTACATTATCGTTAAATCTTTCTCCTTACCAATTACTCAATAATGATGTTTTACCAAGTAATCAGTATTCCAAATTGATTGTCTAACACACTTAGGCTTTAATGGTCAATACACCTAAGAATGTCTCAGAAAACACGTCTAGGCTTTAATGGTCAATACACCTAAGACTTTGTCTCATGAAATCAAGTCACAAAATCACAAATGTATTCATGCCCTAACATTATCAACAAAGAAACTTAGCATCATGATGAGGAGCAATTATAAAGACGTAATTAATCCTACCATTTTGCTAAAATAACGAAAGATGAATAACTAAAAAGAAAGAACCCGTGTGAAGGACTCCGTCTCTTCAATCACTATCTCCGTTGGGATCTTCGTCTCCGATCCAAGTAGCAACTCCGATCATCTCTCCGATGGATGGGTGGTGATGATGGATGAATGGTGAAGGTGGTGTTCCTCCCTTCTCTCCCCCATTAGGGAAGAGAAGGGAGTGAAGTGTGTTGATGGTTGATGTGAATGTGTTGTGTTGGATGATGGTATTGTCGTGTGATTTTGTGGGGATGTAGCCCCTATTTATAGTTGTGGAAGGGGAACAACATCACATGCATCTATTTCATTTTAATGGCTGCCCATGTTACTCCATGCTTCCACTTCTCTTTGTTTTGCAATTATTGAAGCTCCACATGCATCCTCTTCTCCTTTATTCTTGTTGTCCATCATCTTTGCAGCTCCATTTTCTTTGTCCTCTTTGCCTTGAAGAATCTAAGGCATGTTAGGTGCTTCATGTGTTGCATGTGAATGGTGTATTATCTTGACTTTAGCCCATGTGTGCACTACACCCACTTGCATCATTGTTTCCAGGTTGGTTTGCACGTGAACAAGTCGAATCAAACTCCTCCAAGTCGAATGCAGGTCGAACTGACCTTTTTCCCGCTGAAAACAAGTGATTCGACCTTGATTCGACCAGAGGTGCAGGTCGAATCAAGGCTGTCGTGGTCGAATCAAGCTTCTGGACATTTTTCTGAACCGATTCGACCTCGATTCGACCAGAGCTCTTGGTTGAATCGAGGCTGTCCAGGTCGAATCGAGCTTCTGGACATCCTTGCACGCTGGTTCGATCTGGATTCGACCTGAGCTCTTGGTTGAATTAATGAAGCTCAGGTCGAATCGACGTACTGGAAGCTTCGTGTGCCTGGTTCGACTTGCATGGCAAGTCTAATCAGTGTTGAGGTCGAATTGACACTTCTTCAGGTCGAATGGACTGCACCTCCTCATCGTTTCGTGTATAACTTCTACATCTGAGTTCCAAATTTAGTAATTCTTGCACTCACGCGATCCTCACTTCCTTGGCTTTCAATCCATGTAAAGAACTTTCATCAACACCAAGAATTGAGTGTGCAATAAGCTATGGAAAGTGGCCAGCAATCCTGCTCGGCATCTCACGCGCGTTGTCATCGTTTTGCTTATAACTTCTTCGTTTGGAACTCGATTGGGGTGTTCTTTGCGCCAAAACGACCCTCTCTTCAGTGGCTTTCCAACCATATATCACACCATCAATTTTGATCTCCACATTTTACACAGCATATTTATGAATTTGGACATGCATTCTTCATCATCATTGCATAAATTGCACCTTTTCTTCACACTTGCACTTTTGATCCTATTTACTATCAAAACACAATAAAATACCTTAGTAGCACCTTTTAATCAATAATAGTCCAAAGTATTAATATATGTGCAAATAATAGCAATTATACACTCAAAAAGGTATTAAATTGGACTCGAAAATACATGAATTTCCACTCTCATCAATAAAATTTATTGAAAAACTGACGAAAGCAGAAAAATATAAAATTTAATATAAGACGAAAGCAGTATCACCTAAGATAAACCTCAAACTAGGCAAAAACTTGTGTGCGTCCGGGCGCGCGGGAGCACATTCCATGTGCCTTTAGAATTTTGTGTTAAATTATGTACCCTTTAGTATAAAAATGTGTACCATGGCAAAAACTTGTGTGTGCCCGGGCGCACGGGAACACATTCCGTGTGCCTTTGAAATTTTGTGTTAAATTGTATACCCTTTAATATAAATTTGTGTATCCTTTATTTTCTGAAGAAAAATAAAAAATAGTAATAAAGTGTATACCCTTTAGAACAAAATGGTGTATCTTTATTAATTAAAGTGTATATTCTAAAGACGCACGGAATGTGTTCCCGTGCGCCCGGGCACACACAAGCCTCACTCGAGGAAGAGAGATGAGAGATCAGAGAGTGCCGAGAGGTAGAGAGAGAAGGGTAGACTTCCTTACTTCCGAGCGTACTCCGGCGAGGCATATAAGAAACCCTAGGAACACAAACCTCAGATATGACAATGGATTGGCACCAGGTAGGATCAATTGGTCAAATGTATGGAATAATAGTAATGGATGTGTAACTTTTTTTTTCAAGAACTTCCCCGAGAATTGCAGCATGGAAACTTTATTCAAAAAGTTCAAAGAGATCGGTTCAGTTCGAGATGTGTTCATTTCGGACAGAAAAGATAAAACAGGATCTAGATTTGGTTTCGTCAGGTTTGGTGGAAATGTGGACATAATTAGCGCAGAAAAGAAGTTGAACAGCATCTGGATTGGATCCTACAAGATTAGAGCAAACATATCTAAGTTCGTCAGGAATTCTGATAAACGAATAGCAAGAGTTGAACATGATAAGCCTACTAGCAATCTTTCACGACATGTAATACTGAAAAGGGCCATGAGAGATGTAAATACTTCATATGCAGAAGTTGTGAGCGGGAATTCTAGAAGACAGATTAGAAGTACAAGCCCCGAGAAGAAAGTAATCGAAAGAAGATTCGTCGGATTCAATTATACAGCAGATGAAGAAGACTTGAAAAGACTTAACAGATGCTATACAGGCCATATTAAGGACAAATATGTATGGATGGACATTGAGAATGAAGTACTGGAAGCATGCGATGGGAGATTAGAAGTCAAATACACAGGAGGTGACTTGGTTCTTATCCAACCTCTAGAGCAGAATGACATTGATTCAATAGACTTGGAACTACTTTCAAACTAGTTTGTTGCTATTTGGCCATGGAGGAAAGACGATGTGCATAATGTCCGTGTCATCTGGACAAATTGGTTTGGTATTCCGATGCATGCTTGGAATCTAAAGTTCTTCAAATTGGTCTCTTCAAAATTTGGTAGCTTGATCAGAATTGATGAGGACACGAGTTGTCAACGGAATCTTCATAAGGCAAGAATATTAATCAAAACATCACAGCCAGAAATCCCAAAACTTCCTTTTGGTGTTTTTATTGATGGTCAGAAGTTCTACATCAGGATTAAAGAAGAGACTGAAGGAGACATTGAGAATCAAAAATACCAGTTATCTGATAATATTTTTGATGACGATGATGATGATAGCTCTTGGGTACCAGAGACAGACTGTGAATCCGGCAACGGCGAAGATCAGTTCAGAGATTGTCAGAAGTCGGAAAAATTAAATGATGGCTCTGATTTCGGAGACAAAGATTCAAATTTTCCAACTGTTAGTAATGATGATAATGGAAATAATGAAAAGGCGGCTACAGCATACACTACATCCGAGAAGCATGAAGTGGAGTTGCAATGCCCGAAAAAAAAGGTGGGCGATTTTGAAATCACCAGTAAATCAGCTAATGCTGTTTCTAAAGATGTTGATGGGCAGAATAATGGGCCAAACAATAATTATAACCTAAATAGTGGTTTTGGTGTTGAGGCCCAAATGGAATCAAAGGTGATGGGCCAATCTCTAAGAACCCAGTTGCTGTAAACAATTTATACACGGCTCATGAGTCAAAGGCCCAGATAGAGACACATATCGTGAATAGGAATGTGGAGGGAGTAGATATTTCTGGAATAAATTCTCTCTCTGAAAACTGCAGTGAAAACAAATCTCAATCCTCCTCCAGCAATAATACAGTCGATACTTCTGACCATATGAGTATTGATTCAAAATTTCAAGAGCATTCACCGGATGCTATTGATATAACAAGTGGTGATGCATTATCAAACCAAATTGATAATAATCAGAAGGGGCCCAAGAAGAAGAAAGAAAAACAGAATAGACTGAAGGTAATCAGCGATTCAAGCCAACAGATGAGCCCAGAGGAAGAGCGATGGAATCATGTGAAAAATGAAAGTGAAATTGCAGCAGAAGTTCAAAGAGCTTGGGAAGTAGGAAAAAAGCTTGGACTCATAAGCAAGGTCTCCGATGAAGAAATCAAAAGGCATATTGAGTGCTTGGAAAGGAGAGAGAGAGAAAAGGGTAAAAAAGGTAAGAATAACAGCAGAGGTGCTCAGACTAATAATCAATGAAGATTACCAGCTTCAATGTTAGAGGGTTGGGAAAGAAAGGTAAGAGAATGGAGATTAAGGAAATGCTATTAAAAATGAGAATTGACTTCTGTTGTTTGCAAGAGACGAAAGTGGAAAAGATGACAGTGAGTGTATGCAAATCGATATGGGGGCATGGGAATTTTGATTGGGCAAGCAAAGACTCAGATGGACGAGCAGGAGGTATCCTAACTATTTGGAAGGATGAAGTATTCTGCAAAACCAGTTCTTGGTATTCTAGAGGTGTGCTAGTGGTTAATGGCTTTTACAAATCTGATGGTACAGTCTGCTGCATCATTAATGTATATGCTCCAAGTAATTTCTCAGAAAAAATTATCTTGTGGGATGAGATAAAAAGTGTGGTGGAACAGTGTGGGGATATCATTGTGTGTATTGTAGGGGATTTTAACTCTATTCGAAAACAAGGAGAAAGGGTTGGGAAAGGAGGAACAAGTGATAGAAGAGATATGAAGGCTTTTGATGAATTTATCATACAATCCAAACTGACAGAGTTACCTCTAGTTGGCAGATTCTTTACTTGGTACAGGGGAGATGGCTCTTGCAAAAGTAAGTTGGATCGTGTGTTGGTTAACGATTCTTGGTTGGAAAAATGGCCAGACCTTGTGCTCAAAGGTATGAACAGGTCTATTTCGGATCATTGTCCAATATTCCTGGAACAATCAAGAAAAAACTGGGGACCAAAGCCATTCAAATTTTTCAACAGCTGGATTACACATCCTGAGTTCAGTACATTCATTAGAGATAAATGGAGCAATTATATTATCCATGGGTGGGGTGCTTTTGTTTTAAAGGAAAAACTTAAGCACATGAAATCAGACTTGAAAGTGTGGAGCAAGAACACTTTTGGTTTAATTGATAAGCAGATTGAAGATAAGAGGATGGAAATTTTGAAATTGGATCTTATTGATGACACACTTGGGCTAGATGAAGAAGAGATCATCAAAAGAAACAAGTATACAGCTGAATTGGTGAGAGATTTACACTGGAAAGATGGCATGCTTTTTCAAAAAGCTAAAGCAAATTGGATTTTAAATGGGGATGCGAATTCAAAATTTTTCCACCGTTGGATAAATAAGAGATACAAGAAAAATGGCATTGAAGGTCTGTTAGTTAATAACACATGGGTGGATTCAGTTGAAGGGGTGAAGAAAGTAGTACACCAACATTTAAGTGATCAATTTAAATCAAAATATTGGAGTCAGCTTCTAAAGATGGAGACATCTTTGTTTCCAAGGCAAATTCAACATTGTGACAACATTTTCTTAGAAGCCCCTTTCACAGAAGAGGAAATTAAATTAGCAATTTGGTCTTGTGATTCTAACAAGAGTCCCGGGCCTGACGGCTTTTCTTTTGGCTTCATTAAAGAAAATTGGGATAATATGAAAGATGAAATACTGAAGATGATGGGGGAATTCCACTCCAATAAGAAATTGGTTAAAGGTATTAACCCATCGTTCATTGTTCTAATTCCCAAGAAGGATTCTTGTAATTCGCTAGATGAATATCGGCCTATATCTTTGGTTGGATGCTTATACAAGATCATCTCTAAAGTGCTAGCCACCAGGTTGAGTAAGGTATTGGAAATGTTTATATCAGAGAACCAGTCATCTTTCATTGGAGGTAGGCAAATTCTTGATGGTGTTGTGGTTCTTAATGAGATTATTGAAGAATCAAAAAGAAAGAAAATGAGTACGCTGATATTCAAGGCTGATTTTGCAAAAGCATACGATACTGTGGAGTGGAAATTCCTTGAAGAGATGATGATAGGCTCAATTTCGGACAGAAATGGAGGCAATGGATCCTGGAGTGTGTCTCAACTGCATCAGCATCAATTCTTGTTAACGGGAGCCCTACTGAAGAATTTAAACTCGAGAAAGGGTTGAGGCAAGGTGATCCATTATTACCCTTCCTATTCTTAATTGTGGCTGAAGGTTTAAGTCTCCTTATTTCTAGAGCAGTTAAGTTGGGAATGTTAAAAGCTATGAGTATTGGCCATGAAAAAATTAAGGTATCCCATTTACAGTATGCAGATGATACGATTATCATGTGTACAGACAAGTTGGAGAATGTCTATGTGATTAAAGACATCTTGAGAAATTTTGAACTTCTATCAGGCTTAGCTGTTAATTTCAACAAAAGCAGTTTGATTGGTTTGAATGTGGGCAGTGTTACGCTAGAATCTATGGAAGATGCTCTTGGTTGTGAAGTGGGTTTGACTCATTTCTCTTATTTGGGAATGAATGTTGGCATCAATCATAAGCGAGCAGCTTCTTGGGAAAATCTAGTTAATAAAGTTAAAAAAAGATTAGTGTTGTAGAATGACAAACACATCTCGTTGGGAGGTCGTTGCACGTTGATTCAAGCGGTCCTTTCTGCAATGCCAATCTATTGTCTATCTTTCTATTGCTTACCAAAAAAAACAATTAGAGATATTGTCCAGATTCAAAGAAATTTCCTATGGGGGGGAGAGAGAATACAAAAAAAATTCCATGGATCAGTTGGGAGGACATTTGCAAAAAAAGAGAGAATGGGGGTTTAGGGATTAGAAATTTAGAGAAATTCAATTATGCATTAGTCAGTAAATGGTCATGGAGATTCCTTAATGAGCCAAAGAGTCTGTGGGTAAGGGTAATAAAATCCAAATATGGAGGTGTTGAGTCTTGGGGATTAGGGAAAGGGGTAAAGTCTACGTGGTGGAAAGATGTTTGTGAAATGTTTGGGGGTGAAGAGGGGGGTGGGAATGAGAGATGATTGTGATATTGTGGTGGGTAATGGGAATATTATTTCTTTTTGGTTTGATAAATGGATTGATGGGATGTCTTTAAAGTTTAAGTTTGGGAGGTTGTTTAGAATTAGTGATAAGAAAGATGCGGTGGTGAGTCAAATGGGATACTGGGGAGTGAATGGTTGGAATTGGGATTTGAAATGGTGTCGTGCATTAAGAGAGTGTGATATGTGTTATCTTAACGAACTCATGTCTTGTCTTAACAGGGTGCAAATTGATCAATCCAAAGTAGATATGTGGAGATGGAGGCATGCAAAGGATGAAATTTTCTCTACAAGCATAGCCTATGAAAAACTTATGAGCTCTACTGATATGAAAACAAACAAGGATAAGAAGAAGGCATTCAAGAAACTGTGGGCATGTCATGCTCCAAGGAGTGTTAAGTCTATTGTTTGGAAGGTGTTGAAAGGAAGGATGGCTACAAAATCCAGCTTGCAAAAGAAAGGTATCATTCAACCCAACAATAATATCAAATGCGTGATGTGTGGTGAGATGGAAGAAAATTTATCGCATCTGTTTTTTGGTTGTAAGATTGCTCGCTTGATTTGGAACTGTTGTTATAATTGGTTGGGGCAATCTATGGCACCCCATTCTGAGCCAATCCCCCATATGTTACAACACATGGATATGTTTGGAATTAGGCCAAAATGTAATGCTGCAGTTACTCTATGGGCATGCATTGTTTGGTCGATCTGGATATCAAGAAACAATTCTATATTTAATGGAGAGGCACCCAACTCAATGAAGATGATACAAGGTATAAAAGCAAAGGTGTGGTCGTGGCTAATGGTGAACAGGAAAATTCGTAACGATAGTACTTATTTAGATTGGTGTTCTTCTCCTGCTTCTATTTTGCTATGACTGACTCTTTTATGTAATAGAAAATATGCATCATTTGAATTGGGTTTGAGTACCCCTTGTACTCTATCAATAAATAAATTTTACTTTGCAAAAAAAAAATGAAAAATTCAATGGTAATACACGAACAGGAACCAAGGCAAAAGAGCGCAACATCAATGATTCTCCCAACTAAAGTAATTAGGATACCGGTAAATAAACATAAGTATGGCTCATACTTGATATAATCAGGGAATTACCGTGCGGATCCGTTTCTTTAATGGAGTTCGAAGATCCGTAAAAGAGTTTCGTATAAGTTTTTGTCTTAATATTTATTCTTTTGGAGTTAGTATTTGTTTATAATTATGGTATTATTGCAATTTAGTATTAATTTTTAAAATATAACTATAATTTTACATTTTTGATTAATAGTGCATCTTTATCTTTGGGATTTACCCTTTAGTTTAGAAAATAAATAAATGAAAAATTCAATGGTAATACACGAACAGGAACCAAGGCAAAAGAGTGCAACATCAATGATTCTCCCAACTAAAGTAATTAGGATACCGGTAAATAAACATAAGTACGGCTCTTACTTGATATAATCAGGGAATTACCGTGCGGATCCGTTTCTTTAATGGAGTTCGAAGATCCGTAAAAGAGTCTCGTATAAGTTTTTGTCTTAATATTTATTCTTTTGGAGTTAGTATTTGTTCATAATTATGGTATTATTGCAATTTAGTATTAATTTTTAAAATATAACTGTAATTTTACATTTTTGATTAATAGTGCATCTTATCTTTGGGATTTACCCTTTAGTTTAAGGAGTGAGGCTTGTGTGCGCTCGGGCGCACGAGAACACATTCCGTGCGCCTTTAGAATATAGTATTATGGGTAAGTGTACATTGATTTGGTCTAAAGGGTATACACTTTAATTAATAAAGGTACACCATTTTGTTCTAAAGGGTATACACTTTATTAATATTTTTTATTTTTCTTCAAAAAATAAAGGGTACACATATTTTTATACTAAATGGTATAAAATTTAACACAAAATTTCAAAGGCGCACGGAATGTGTTCCCATGCGCCCGGGCACACACAAGTTTTTGCCATGGTACACATCTTTATACAAAAGGATACATAATTTAACAAAAAATTCTAAAGGCACACGGATTGTGCTCCGTGCGTCCGGGCGCACACAAATTTTTTGCCATCTTTTAATTCATATTCTGTTAATTATTTAATCGTATTTAATAATTATAAATTTAAGATCTAATAATTTTTTCATTTAAATTTAATTATTAATATACTTATATTTAATAACTACTCTAATTAAAAATAGATTTAATTAAATTTATTACTTCTACTTAAGTAAAAAATATATTTCATAAACATTTTAGAATTGATAAAAAGTACTAGCATTTTTTATAATAAATGATAGTATCAAATTAAGGAAAAAAGTGATAATTATTTAATTGAATTATTTTATCAACCGTTCGTATGACTGATAAAAAAGAGTTAATATTTTTAATCAAATGTGATAATATTTTTAATAAAAATTAATCTCTAATCAAGGAAAAGTGATCATAGAACAATTGAACTATTTTATGACAATAGATATGACAAATAAAAAGTTACAATATTTTCAATAAAAAGTGATAATTGATCAATGAAAAGTGATAATCATCGATTGTTTATTTCATGCATATATATAGCTTATATGAAAAATGAAAAGTGATAATATTTTTAACATTATCTTATTCTTGATTATTAAAAAGTGATAATCATCTTATTAAACTTTTTCATAAACAAATAGTAGAAGGGTAAAAAGTAATGACAATTTTTTAATAAAAGAAATATCTAATAAAAAAAAGATTACAATCATCAATTAAACTATTTTATATGTGAATAATTTATAAGATTAATAAAAAGTAATAACAATTTTAATAAATAGTGATATTTATTCAACAAAAAGTAATATCCGTTTAATTAAATTATTTCGTTTAAAATGTATTTAATTATATTATTTTAATTTTTATAAAATATTATATTACGTTTTATTTTTAAAAGATGAATAATATTTTTACCTCACAATTATTGTTAAATTAAATAGATAATAAATTTAAAATTTTAAGATTTGATTAAAATATATTTAATATAATTAAAATTTTAAGAAATAAAGGAAATAAAAAATAATAATAATATTAAGTAAAGTAAATACCTGGAAATAAGCAAGGACTGGCATTGTCAATATTCACGTTTAGCCCTCCAGCGTGTGTTTTTAATTGTTTGATGTGTAGGAGAAGATCCGACTCACACGAGGAAAAAATCCACCCTTTTGGGGTTGAACCGAAAAAATCAGTTGAATTTTTCTTTTAAAACCATAATCCAACTCAAGCCATTTCCAAAGGAGATGAGTAGCAGCTGGGTGCCAAGCACAAGAAACCCCATGTGGGCCGCGCAACCACTAAAACCAAGGCATCCCGCCGGGACCAGGCCGCCGCACCTACCACGTCCTTTTAAGAGCGAAGGCATATGTGGTGTTGGTCGTGTAGTGGTCGGCTCCCTTGCATCCAATTCCAATGAACGGGACGCGGCGAGCCCGACCGAAGATGTAAAATTAGCGTTGAGTGGGTCCGATGTGCTGATGGCGCTCCAAATGGCCACAGCCCAGAAGCAGCCAAGCAGAAGTCGAAACAATGATGGTGCGAATCAAGCCCTCTCTCTGTCGCCCACCTCCTCGAGTTTCACGAAGCCCTTGTGCATCCACCCTGAATGGACTGATGCATTGCACCAACTCCAAAGGAAGCTTGACGAACTCGAGCGTTCCTGAAAATTCTGGTTGAAAGATATCATAGATTAAAATTCTATATTACTTTCGGTCTCTTCCCCCCTCCCCTACCCTCCCCTCCCCTCCCCTCCCCTCCCCTCCTTTCTCCTCTACTTAAATGATTGTATCCGTATCGGATTTATTCTCAGCTCATAAATGCATTCCAGGTACTAGTCTTTGTCAATTTTGTGATAGTGGGAGATGGATTGGGATTGAAATGTTCAATATTTGTATAATTATAATGCTATGCCTATAAAATTAAATGTTTAACCCAAGAATTATGTCATGATTCGTAACGATAACAGTATAGCTACCAAATTCATAAGCAACTAGCAGTCCTTTTACTGTCATCTCCCATCCCAAACACGAGAAATAACCAATAGTGAAGTTAAGAACATAACACAATGTGTTGCCTTCATGCTGGATCCATAATCCTTATATCCACCAGTCCATTGCCCCTTTGCAATCATTCCACATGCAAAAGTACCTCAGGTTATACTATCTGCTAATGCTAGATGTATATCCAAGTACAATATATATCCACTCTCCCACTTCTAGTAGGGCCTGTACCGTCTACTACGGTTAGTATCGTCAATTCCACTGCTCGTTCCCCGTGCTTGAGGCCCACCAGTACCATTGCTCCGACCATTCCTACGTGGCCTCGCAGGTGGTGGAATCTGCACACCAGGCTGTTGCCTGTAATTTACGTATATTGATCAATCATATAGAAGCTTTCCTCGTTTCACTGGATATCTGAGTGTAAAAATGAAGTGAAACTTACAAAACATAGCCAATTCGACCATCTGGTAAAACCATAGGCACCATCTGCATTCCTGCTGGCATTGGCCCCCTTCCATAAATCATAGGCTGCTAGACGGCCCGGAATGTTACAACACAATTTCAGAGTAAATAATAGAAAGAGAACAAAATATTTCAGTGACTACCTGCTGAAAACCACCAGCTACACCATATCCAGCAACAGGTGCATAAGGATTAACAGGTATACCAGCATAACCCGGATGAGGAATATAGTTGGGAATTGGAGAATTGTGGGGATTAGCAGAATCAAACTTCTTCTCAGCCTGAGGCTTTGCAAGAACAACTTCTAAGACCTGGCCTGTATTCACAGTTACTGGTATGATTTCTTCAAACAAATTCTCCCCCACAGAATTAAAGGAAGCAAACCAATAAATAAGGCAAGGAACAAAAACACTTGTGCAACAATATCACAATAAACATACTAAATATTAGAATTTGGTGAACCACGTGTATAGGTTTTTTTTATATATAATGAGGTAGATGTCAAGAGGCTAAAGGCTTGGTGGCACTATAGACTTTACCAGCTCATATAACACACAAGTGAAAAATAAACCATTATATTCTTGGAATCTGTAAGTGGAACGAACCATTTATCTCATATTTTTCTGTCTCTTTCACAGCCTTTAATGCACTGGACCTTTCTGCATAGTGTATGAACCCAAAGTCTCTCTTTCCACCAGCTTTGGCAGGTGGCATAACAACTCTTGTGACATCCCCATGATGCTGAAAGAGTTCCTTTAATTGATCAGTTGGTGTACTTTCAGGTATATTCTTCACATAAAGAGCCTTGACCTGAATTAAAATAAAAAAGTGTTTCAGAGCAATATTGCATCAAAAATTAACTAGACCTCTCCTTATCACATCAAATTATAAAGGTAAACCTGAATACACATAATAAATGGTGAAAGCAGTACAAGTTGGAACAAACAACATGCAACACCACGGTCAGCAGGTCAAGGACAAGAGGAGACATCAAGAACTGTTATGCATATATTTTTGCATTGCCAATATTTTATGGACAAACTGAACAGACACTGATAGTCAACAACAATAGTTGGAAAATCAATTCTTCACTCTTCTACTCCTGCTCAATGAAGACTCACAAACAGATAATCAAGACCAGCATGCTCAAGAATTGCACAAGTCTGTTATGGTACTTTCCAAAGAGAATAACATTATAAATGTGCAATATAGCAAGTGAATGATACCAAATCACAACTATCTCTGAAGTTTAATGCATGTTACTCCACACTCCACAGACAGCAGTCTGTTCCCAAGTAAAGAGTTCACAGCTATGCAAAGCATGGTTCCATCGAAATAATTAAAATCCAGCATTCAAAGAATCACAATATGTAAAACAATCTTAATACTAAATTACCCAGAAGAACATTAAACATCAAATTTCAATACAGATAAGGAAGTCACTTTCAATTTTGAGGTTCCACCTGAGAAGCAGCAGCAGAGTTATCAGGTGTAATCTTTGGATCAGCCCATGTTACAGTTGGCGTATTACCATCCAGCCTGAAGCTTGCAGCAGACATCTTTTGCCTAGAATAATCAGCACAAGCATTGTTGTAATATTCCACAAAGGCAAAACCACGATTACGACCTGGATTCTGCGGATCCTGTAGTTCTATGAATTTACGTCAAGAGTATGTAAAATCAAGTCATATGTCGCTAGACATGATTAAAATCCAAGTAGACCTTTATTAGCTCTATGGTTTCAGCACCAGGACCCGTTGCTTCAATAATTCTCCTAAACTCATTATCTGTCCAACTTTTGGGTACATTACCAATGAACAATCTGTATTTAGTTTCAGATAGGGAACATCGCAATGTTCTGCCCTGAAGTGAGGAGGAAATTAGTCAGTAATACAAACTAACCACATTAGAACCAAACCAAGTGATATAATAGACTAAAAAACTGTCTAAACTACAAAAGGCACAAACCACCTTAAATTCCTTGCTATGTAATTCTTCTATCGTCTTTTGTGCCTCATCAATTGTTCTGAAAGCTACAAAAGCAAAACCCTTGCTTTCTCCAGTATCCCTGTTTTTCATTACTCTAATCTGCCAAATGATGAAGCTATGAGGAATGGATATAGTATAACAATAGATGAGAAGCTTTTTGCCCCACTAAAGTAAAATATTTTTACTCTAAAATTGGTACCAACCTCAAAAATTTCACCAAAAGGTTCACAGAGTTCCCTCAAGTCTTCCTCTGAAATATCTCGAGAAAGTCCACCAATGAATACTTCAGAACCATGAGGAGGAAGATCAAGAAGTTCAGCATGTTTCTCTTTCTCATCTTCTTTAATAGATGCTGAGTTTTCTTGATCTACTACATGCCCAATGTCATTTATGTCTGTTCCAGGAGATTGTACTTTCCCACCATCCTCACTTCTTGCATCCTCCTGAAGTTCTTCGCCATTTTCTTCAATATCTTCTCCAGCTGCTTCATCTTCCATGGGTTCTTCAACATCATCATCTTCTTCAGTGTAATTATCATCATCAAGATCCACACGGTCCTCAACTTCAGTGTTCTCTGCCATGATTATCTTGTTTTTCAAGTCTTGTCACACAATAAATACAATTTGAGGCCTCGAGTCCACCAATCGAATCTGCACGCTTACATTGTTATAATGGAAGCTGGAAAAAGAGTAAACCATCTGCAGATTGCATGGTTACGGGCTGAAAGGCATTAAACTATGAAGATATCAAAAGGCTGATATCATTCTGGGTTCTTAAATATGTGAGACGCTAGGTACGTGCCATTTGACTACCATGTTGTTAGGTGCTGTTTGGTAAAATTTCAGGTATCTGGGTTCTCTATTCAAAGCCAGCAGTGCATTTGGTAATACTTCAGATTCCAGAGGAAAATACTCTCAAATAATTCACCAAAAAATGGAAACCCATATGACATTTTCCTTTAAGAATAGAAATCAACTTAGTAAGAGTAAGGGCTCCATGTTTTCCAAAACATGCTCCCCTTCAACCTAATACATTGGTGCAATATCCCAAATGCAAGGGGGGAAGGGGAAATATTTATCTGACCATCACGAAACAGGAAGTAAATCGCATGCATCTGTAAGAATAGAAAGCAGTGAAAAGGAGGTGAAGGAACAAACTCAAAAGGTATGGCGTGTACATTATTTTGCCCGAAATTCTGTACATTTAGATTCATAATAACATTGAAAACTGTTAAAAGAATGCTCCATTAGATTTCGAAAAGGCTACATTGACCACCCATAGCAAATTAGCTACCCAACAAGGCCTGAACACAACATCCTCGCTCACAAAAAATAATACTAATAACAAAGAAAAATATAGCATAGTTTAGGTAAATCATGAACCCTCATCAAACTCAATATATAATTAAACGATGGGCGGCGCTATTGCCACCCGAATCTTTACTAAGAGCACCCGATTTTTTAAAAAAGTGATAGTGAAATGTCTACCATACCCCACTCCTAAATTTACACCCAAACTAATTACAATTAATATAATTTGCTAATCCCACCCAATCCTATTACTAAGTAAATGTTGTTATCATTTTCTGCTTGTAGACAATTTTTTCCTAATCAAACCTGTATGACCATAAACTTGGTACTACATAATTGAACACCCTCAAATCAAATATCTAGCTGCTTTCTAATCCAAAGAGCATTATGCTAATATCATTTCCATACCTTACTAGTAGAAGAGTCAATTAGAGAACCCAAAAACTCTAGCAGCATAAAAAATCACTATTTTTAATCCAAAAGGCCTCATGATAGCATTTTAAGATGTCATTATTTTTCAGACAATTAATTAGATTAGAACTCTCCTACTTCTGGTGAAAGGGCCGACTCGAGTTATCCTCTCAAAATCACAATGTAACACAACCCATGACCCCTCACACAACTTATACAACTATTTTGACGCAAATCTAGAAGAACTCATGCAACATTACTGGAATCTATTCAACCCAACATAGCATAAATTACTAATCTTTCAACTTAAAATTCATGAATATAACTCACCATTTAACAGTCCATCAACTCTCCGCATTTTGATAGGCAAATTGAATATGTTTTTCTTTTCTCCTCCTCCTTCTCCTTCTCCTTCTCCTCTTCTCCCCTCTCACGTTCAACTTAAAATTCATGAATATAACTCACCATTTAACAGTCCATCAACTCTCCGCATTTTGATAGGCAAATTGAATATGTTTTTCTTTTCTCCTCCTCCTTCTCCTTCTCCTTCTCCTTCTCCTTCTCCTCTTCTCCCCTCTCACGCCTCCACGCCTCTTCTGTTTTTTTATTTCTTTCGTTGCGTTCTTTTAATTGTTAGCGGGAGAATAATTTGGGTGAATTTAGAAATTATTTTGGGTGGATTTAGTAAAAGGGGTTATTATTGGTTGGGCTTAGTTAGATTTTGTATGGATAGGTGCAGGTAATATAGACATTTCACTATCATTTTTTTAAAAAGTCGGGTGCGCTTAGATTTTCGGGTGGCAATAGCGCTACCCACTAATATAGAACGCCCCAACTTGCCTTGGACTGATAAGCATTAAAAGGCCTCATTCTGGAAGTGGAAGTATAGTCCACGTAGCAAAGAATTTCAACCCATGATTCAATCAAATCAAGGTCGGGTTTCCAGCAAAGGGTCACTAGGTGATGCATATGTAAATTTTAGGGTTTACTGATTCAAGGGCAAAATCACGAAAGGTAAGATTGACTTTAAGACCGCGAATATAAGTATGTATATGCGTAGATGTTGTGTGTATGTGAGAGAGAGAAAACAGCAGCAGAAGTAGAGGAAGAAGCAAAAGGAAATTTGAGCAAAAATTCCTTTTGTTTTTTTTGGATTTTCCTTTACCTTTTCTCTCTCTCTGGAGGAGTGTTGAGATCTATCCGAAACAATGAGAGAGAAAGCCCTTCTTCCCTCCTTCTACTACTCACGCATCAAGACATTCTGGGCCTAGATTGGTCCTCTCTCCTTGTGCATTTTGGTCAATTCTCGTTCAAATTCCAGGAAAGTGCGTTATTTCTCACTTGATGGATTGATGCTTGTTGGGCCCTTGGCCTTGGGCTTTGATGACTATCGATCAGCTTTTACTCATTTTCTCATTCCTACGTATAGTGAAAATATTCATTCTGTGTATTCCCAATATGAATCACCATTCAACCCCCACTTCATGGGTTTGCCTAATCGTTACTAGATTTTTAAAACGTGCGTTGTTGTTGTTGTATTATTATTATTATTATTATTATTATTATTATTATTATTATTATTATTATTGTGAAAAGTATGAATTATATACACATTAAACATAATATTAAGATTTATTAAGTAGAAGTATTAATTTAATTTATTATTTGTTATAATATTAAGATTTATTGAGTAGAAGTATTAATTTAATTTATTATTTTTTATAATCTTAAGATTTAAGAAGTAGAAGTATTGATTTAATTTACAATTTGTTATTATATTTTTATTATTGCAAACTTTTTTTTTAATTATCAACTTTTATTCAATTTTTATATAATGTTAATGAAGAGCAAAAGCTGAGTATTATTCATGCATACTTAATTTATTTGTTAAATTAAATTATTTAAACGTTATAGTGTAGATAACGACAAAGTTATGGGCAAGTGTTGTATATCATCTCATTTAAACTGTGAGGTGTGAGACCGAATAAAAAGTGATAACATTATTAATAAAAAGTTTTAATCAATCAATAAAAAATGATAATAGTGCACTAAATTATTACATGAATAATTTATAATATATAAATATAATAAAGTGATAACATTTTATAGTGAAAATAATAATATTTTATAGCAAAGTTACCTAAAATTATTTATTTAATTACTATTATAATTATTAAGTGCCTTTTACACAATTTTAAATCTATAAATAATTATTTATATATTTAAATATATCTCTATAGATTAGTAACAGGCTTGCGTTGATTTAAAAAGTTAATGATATCATATTCTGTGATTTAACACAATAAGAAACCTGTATAAATTACATTGGAGTAAAATGCAAATTAGCCCAAGAGCTAGTATCACCATAAAGGCATTCTCAATGCACACAAAGCATGTTAAATAAGCAATAGTCTGAAACATGCCACCATATAAGCTCAATAGTTTTTACGGATTGTGTTTGTTTTGCCAATAGTACCTGAGCCGTTTCCAGATCCTTCTTCATTTGCTTCTAATTGACTCTTTTAACTTTTGCTTAAGATATCCCGACTCTTGCAATAAGAGAATTTAAAATATAAAAAAGTTGTATCAAAGTCCAAAAAAACTTTTTTAATAGAAAAATTAAGTTGATCAGTTGCTTACTGCTACCTGGGTTGTGGAAATAGCAATCATGGATGGAGATGCAATAAAACACATTAAAGATATAGACACAGAGAGATATGACATGAGTACATGACATCCCTTCGAAAACTTAAAAGGAACCTATTAGCACATCAACCCTTCTGCAAGATCATTATCGCACAGAATGAAACAGCCAAAGAAAAAGTGCGCGCTGCTGTAAACATGAGGAAACCAATACCCATTCCACTGGAATGACTCCAGTACTCAACCTATCAACCATGTAAGAGAGTAATTTATTTTACTTAGCCAACGCCACAAAACTTAGAATGTTTAAGTGATTCATGAAGCAGCAAACAATTCAACATGTTCTTTCCAGAAGGAAATGCCTAGCTATTTATTGTCGAGAGACAACATGAAACAGAAGTTTTTCTTTTGCTTTAATAGGGGCATCATAAGAGTCGTGCTTCTTAATGCTAAAAACCAATGAAGTCAATATTTTCAGATAGTGATGACTCAAAATAAATGCCAATATAAGATTAAAAGACTCGAAAGATAGATAACACGAATTTGAGGAAGGGATTTTAGACTCGTGCTGTAAAAAGCCACAGGCTATCACTGGATTTTATTAGCCTGGTTACACAACTTGGATGCAACACCAGCACTATATCAAGAGCTTTCGCAAATCTCGATATAAAGTCAGGATGCAACACCAACACTAACATCCTTGATATAAAGTCAAGGGTCTCTTGCTCCGTATCAAGAGCTTTCGCAAGAACATGCTTTTTTGTTCTCAAGAAATTATAAAATGCAAAAATCCTAGCATATTCAAGAGGCAAAGATTATTGTGGAAACATAATTTTAGCAATATCATAGGCAAGAGACAAAAACTCAAGATGCTATTTAATCTATAAGAGACAAAAACATACTTTAGGATCCCATGTTGAAGTTTTGTGTGACTTGACATCTGTACTTAGCAAATCATTTTCGATCAGGATATTTTGAATATCAATCAATACAATTAGGTATGACTTAGCCCTGTAACTTCGGACTACCTAAATAACATATTGGTTAAGAACATTAACTCTTAGAAACAACATATAGCAAAAAAATACGTACAGTCAACTACATGTAAACCTGGACATGAGTTAATAGAAATGTACCTAATTTTCGACATGTTCTTCTTTGATTTTTCGAGTTGATCAGCTATTTGGTTAAGTTGTCACCATCCTGTAGCACAAGACAACTCAATAATACACACCAAGTAGAACAATCTCACTATATAGAGAGAATATGCTCTAGAGATGTTTGAGAAAACATGTTTCTACAATTTAAGAAAGAACGTATAATCTAAAACTATTTCATATTTGTCAAGTTTGCCATTAAATACCAGCAATTATTATATTATTATTAACAAAAAACCTACCATCATCACATAATCAGCTTCAATTTCTTCATCAGAATCTCTTAAATTTAAGGAAGCCTGATCCTCATCAAACCCAAAGTCATTCTTCTGATCAGGAAAGCCACTCTCACCATTATCCACAAGCATATCATCACCTACACTTTTGTCACTGTCAAAATAATCAATATCAGAATCATCCACAACTTCTGGTATACTTTCCATGCTATGGAGCACTTGAAACTATAAAGAAAATGTAATCCAGTACCAGAAACTATAAAGAAAAAAGGCAATTTAGCAATTAGCATTTGGGTAGATAATTTGTAATCCATATGATAAATAGATGGAATAAAGGCTAAAAGAGGAACCTAAAAATGTTTACTAAAAAGCATCACGAAATTTGCTATAGTTTGGAGTTTCAATCTCAATTTCTCAAGAAAACATACATAGCGAGTGAAGATACCTAAATTTCTTGAGAAAAAATATATACTAAAGATAAGTGCTTCACTTTCTCCTAAATATATATTTATGAACTGATAAAACTCTTAAGAGGAGTACAATAAACTAAGGCATGGGAAAAATTAATTGGGGCACTCAGAATCAATGTGAAGACTCACATACATGAGAAAGACTTAAAAACAAACCGAATATATGAATCACTACCTACATTATTCTATTAATTTTAGGACATTCACATAGCATCAACGGGAATTGTTGAAAATAAAAGAATAGAGAAAAAATCATTCAACTCAACCTGAATGTCCTGCACCACCCTGAAACTCTTTCCTTTGCAAGGCATTGTGTGCTATGGAGGTAGTACAATTAGAATGCGGATCGATTGGAGAGCACGGGATCGGTTGGAGTATCCGAAAAACTCTCGATCAAGGCATCCCCTTTCCATATCACACCTAAAAAAAATCAATGGCTAGACTAATAATCATGAACTCCATATAAATGTTAATTTGCTGGGAATTTAGAACTGACCATCGCTGTCGAAGAGAAAAGCATCGACGGAATCGAGGAGATTCGCTTCGTTCTGAGGAGTGGATACTGAGGTTTCTCCTCGCGGAATTGGGGATTTCTCCTGCCATATGCAGCGAGGAAATGAGGCGTCATCAGCATCTCCATACTTGGGTGACTCTTGAAGCCTGAAGTCGCTGATTCTTCTTCTGCATTAGTATTTGATTTGATATGAGGCGTTTCATATATGAATGAAATGTACCGACGTTTTGAAGAATTATACAAATGAGTAAATAATTAGTATATGTAATTATTAATTAAGTATGTAATAAATAAGGTTAAATGTGCAATAAGATAAAATGAATAGGGAGATAATGGAGACAAATGTTTTACAATTGCCTCCACTCTTTTAATATATTAGGATAGGATAGGATATGTATTCAATTTTTTTTATATAGCATCAAATACATTAATAAATATAAATAATTTATGTTTATATATATTACATCTCATTTTGTATAATTACAGAAATAAAAAATAAATTAATTTTTTCATTTAACATATAATTTTCCTATTACATTATAACCAAAAAAATATTGATTAAATTATTCAAAATCTAATTAAAATTTTATATATTTTAATACTCATTATAATAAAAATAATTATTAAAAAAATTAAATTATTTAAAATACAAAAAAAATTGTATAATTAATTAAATCTTTATTCTAAATAAAATATATTAAAGTATATATAAAAAATATTATACAAAATTTAAATTAAATACACATATATAATATTAAATATAAGATTTAATTTTATTTATGTAAATAATTTTTTAAATTACCTATAATTTTTTATTTATATTTTAATTACATATTTTAAAATTTCATTTTATTTTTAATTTCATAATTTTTAATAGTATATTTTTAAGATATATTATTGAGATTTAAGTTAATTTGAAATTTAAATAAAATACACTATTTGAATAAATATTGAAATGTATATTTTATTACTTGAGTTATTTCTAGTCAAATACTAATAATGAGAATAATTATTTTTTCCTATTCATTTTTGAGCTCCATTCTATTTATGAAATTCATTTCATTCTTTCATAATTTCATCAATCATACCGTTACTGATAAGAAGGCAGTAACCAATTGAGAAACAATGTTTCTTCTGTTAACCGTGTAATCAAACTGATCAAATGTTTGAAAAACGGAAAATTATCATTTAAATTATGATTTAACCATTAATTATTAAAGTAAGTATAAATTTTAGATATATATATTATAACGAGTACAGATTCCCACGTAATACGCGGATGAATTATTATAATCAATCAAAAAATATAATTAAAGGTGGTATTTAATTTATAGATATACATAATTTAAAAATATACATGAATAATAATAATAATAAATAAATAAATAAAAGTAGTATTCTAACTAATAAAAAATATGATTAAATGTAGTATTTAATTTGAAGATAAACATGAATAGCCCTAAAGAATTAATATGCGTGATTTATGTATATTAATTAATATTTGCTCTATTTATATAGTTTTTTTAAGTTATATATGCTTTTATTGATTGATTTAATTATCTATTTGTAACAAAAAAAGAATAAAAATAAAAAAATTTTATTAGTTGGATATATTTTTATTGATTGACTTAATTATCTATTTCCAACAAAAAAATATAATTAAAGGTGATATTTAATTTGAAGATATACACGAATAATAATATTAATAAGTTGGATATATTTTATTGATTATATATTCCTTAACCAATAAAAAAAATATGATTAAAGATGATTTTAATTTATAGATATACATGATTTAAAGATATATACATGAATAATAATAATAATATTAATAATAAATAAATAAATAAATAAATAAATAAATAAAAGTAGAAAGATTATATATGTAATATTAAAACAAAAAATAAAAATATACGAAATTTAACCACGTTGCGACACCTCATACTTTAAAAAAGTTATTTATAGCAGTGTATTCGTAATTAGTATATATAAGATGTCAACATAATCAAAGTATGACACACTAAATATAATTTTAAGATTTTAAAATATTACTATTATTATTCAATATATTTTTAATAATCATACTACCCCTTTCGCTATTGTTCTTGAGAAATGACCAGGTTTGTTCCATTCCTCGAAAGAAGTTTTTACGGGATCCTTATCCACCAAAATTTGGACTTCTGGTTGGAAAGGTCCAGGCTGCCAACCACGCTTCGCTGTATTGCAAAATTGTATCCAACAAAATTTTAATTTCAATAATTTAAAAAATTCAGTAAATTACAACATGTACCTTAAATTTTAAAACTCCCTCCTTCCCAAGAATACCTACATATATTTGGTGGCACGGAATTTAAAAAAATAAAATTTTATTGTAATGATGTACAAAAGAGAAGTGCTATTTTAAGTAATTGAATAAAATAAAGTATATGATTAGTTGACTTTAACTAAATTATATACATTTTTGTAAGTTGTACTAATACTGTAAAGGGTTCAAATTTTTACTAGTCACTATTCACTAAGTACAATTTTATTTGGCCACCTTTCTTAAAAATAATTTTTAGTAGTAACTATTAAGTGTACTTTCCAATTTACCCCTATAATTGACAGGATAAAGGACAAACTGTCAGGATAAAAAGGACAAAAATCATGGAAAATCATTATGTCAGTGTTGACTGCATTAAATAAGGTGGGTGGGACCACATTTAAAATTATAGGAAAATCTCAGAAAATTGATTCTTCTATTCTGCCTATATTTTTTGTTCTATTCGGCCTACACTTTTTTTTCATAAAAAATTAAAAAAAATTCATACAGATAAAATTTTTCTTCTATTCGGCATATTCAACCCAAAATTTTGTTCTATTCGTCCTATACTTTTTGTTCTATTTGGTATACACTTTTTTTTTCAGAAAAAATTAAAAAAAATTCGAATAAAATTTTTCTTCTATTCGGCCCAAAATTTTATTCTGTTCGGCCTATACTTTTTGTTATACTTTTTGTTCTATTCGGCCTATACTTTTTTTTCAGAAAAAAATTAAAAAAAATCGAATAAATTTTTTTTCTATTCGGTCTATTCGGCCTAAAATTTTGTTCTATTCGGCCTATACTTTTTGTTCTATTCGGCCTACACTTTTTTTCCAAAAAAAATTTAAAAAAATTCAAATAAATTTTTTTCTATTCGACTTATTCGGTACAAAATATTGTTCTATTCGGCCTATACTTTTTGTTCTATTCGGCCTACACTTTTTTTCCTGAAAAAATTAAAAAAAATTCGAATAAAATTTATTCGGCCTATTCGGCCCAAATTTTTGTTCTATTCGGCGTATACTTTTTGTTTTATTCGGCCTACACTTTTTTCCAGAAAAAATTAAAAAAAATCATACGGATAAAATCAATGCATCTTTTTATATTTTAATAAATAAATATATTGATGATGCATGTAAAAATAACAAATTAATGCATTCAATAGACTGTAAAATAAATTATTTTACTTTAGTACTTTTTGGTTAAAAAAAAAACCTCAAACATGTAATGATTGGGTCCATCTCAAGAGCATTTTGGTCAATTCCCATAAAAATGGCTAGAATAAATTATTTTTAACACATGTTTTAAGTGATAATGGCTACTTTTTGCTATCATCACTATTATAAAATTATTAATATAATACTATATTGTTTCCATTTTTAATGGAAAGTAACTATACAGTGGCAAGCTAGCATTTTAGATTGGGACCAAGTTCTAGAATAGTTGAGTGGATAGAAACTTTAGGTTGAAGTTTTAAGTGGTTAGGAAAATTTTCTAAATATACTCTCCTCATTTTCTTAACTTGATTTTTCGATGAGCCAATTTAAATGGATGACCTTGAGTTTTAGATCGGGTTTTGTGTTTTTAAATTTCACACAGATTTTCAAAATCACTAATTTAGACACTTACAAATTTTATTAAATTCACAATTTACACACTTTTTATATATTTTCTCTCGTCAGTTAATTTCTTTCTCTTTTCTCGTCTCTCATCTATTTTCTTACATCAATTAATATTTTTCCACATATATCACCAGACACCTCTTAGTGACTCTTACATACTCCCTCCGTCCCATTTTAATAGTTACATATTTTCTTTTTGGACATCACATCCTAATGGTTACATTTCTCTTTTTAGCATGTGGACTCACGCAAATTAATTACTTCTCTCTTCATGGGCCCACACATCATACTAATACATATACTCACTTTACATTAAAATATTATTTCTCTCACCTCAATACACATTAAAATATTATATTCATTAATCCACGTGCAAAAAGCAAACGTAACTATAAGGACGGGACGGAAGGAGTATTAATTTGATATAAAGTTGAAACATATCATATAAAAACCCAAAATAAATATATATCATTATTCAATAGTTCAAACCTCACATAAATTCAAAACAAACATATAATGATTTTTTTTAATGTGTGATTAACAATTGCTCCCTCCGTCCCATAACAAGGTACGCGTTTGCTGTTTGCACGTGGACGGTTCTAGGGTCTTTATTTGCTTTTTGAACGTAAATTAAGAAATTTTATTATTATAGATAAGGTGGGTAATTGTATTAGAGGAAAGTGATGAGTCATATTGTGTACTTTCTTTATTAAATAGAGGAAATTGATGCATTTTAAGCGGATGTCAGGGATAGTGAAACGCGTACCTTATTATGGGACGGAGAGAGTACATCATAAATAATAATTAAAGTTAGTGAAATTAGCCTCACGTGGAGAGAATTAAATTGAGTATTTTGGGCCCTAATCTTCTCCAACAGATACAACATGTGGTACATTGTATCTGGACAGTAAAAGATTGTGTGTGAACAAAATCAGTAACAATTTTGAGTGTGAACACAATCAAGGTTGTGTTTGAACAGAATCAGTGACAATTATGTGTTCACACTTTGAGTGTGAACACAATCAAGGTTGTGTTTGGACAGAATCAGTGACAATTATGTGTGTGAACACAATCAATTACAAATCAATCAATCATATTCATATCATATGAGAGTAGTTTCTAAAGCCTTCTACACTCATTCCACATACTCACTCTGTCCGATTCTAAAGTATCCGTTTGCTTTTTGCACGTGGATTAAGGAGTATTATTATTATTATATGTAAAGTGAGTAGTTGTATTAGAGGGAAGTAATGGGTCATATTGTGTCCTTTTTTACTAAATATGAAAAATGGATACCTTTAAATCGGACGCCAAAAATAATAAAATGGACACCTTAGAAGCGGACGGAGTGAGTAAAAGAGAATATAATAGACTACACCACATCCAAAGCATCTGCATATCGTATTAGGATGTAAGTGCTTGTGTATGCAGATACTTTGAATGTGGTGTGTATTCTATTTTCGTATATTCTATTCTAATAGTGATTGATTGGTATTTGTGGTGTGGTGTTGTATAGTGTATAGATTAGATGTTTCTTCTTTTAAAAAGAGTTCTACTTGACTCAATTTCGTCATCATCCCTAGACGTTCAAGATCTATGATCTAAGATCCAGATCATTCTCCTTTTTATTTTCTATTAATTGCAATAGTGATTGATTGATGTGTATATAAACCAACAATTATAATACATCAGGGATATTAGGTGTATATAAATTAGCAACGACGGAAGCAGTACAGGAACAGGGGGAGCACCCCCGGAAAAAATAATAAATAGTACTCCCTCCGTCTCACCCAAAGAGTCTCTTTTTTCCATTTTGGTCGTCCCACCCAAAGAGTCCATTTTCTTTTTTTTACACACATAGGATCCACACACACCCACTAATACAATTAAAATATAGGACCCACACTCCTACTAATACAACTAGCCACTAGTTCAAACCCCTCTAGTGGTGTTTTACTTTTTTTTCTTCGTATATTTGATTTCTAACTAAACTTTTACATATATTTGGCCCCCTACCTATTTTTTATGGCTCCGATAACTTCACAGTGATAGATTAAAGAAGGAATCACGTGAAAGATGCTTGGAGAGGTTGTTTTGCACCTAGCTGAAAAGACAAATATGCCCATTTTATGAAATAAATACTCCCTCCGTCCCGGAGAAGTTAGCGCATTTTTTTTGGGCACGTAGATTAAGGAGTATAATAATTTCATGTAAAGTGAAGTAAAGTGAGGTGAGAGAAATAATATTTAATGTGTAGTGGGTAGTTGTATTAGAGGTGGTATGTGGGCTCCATGAGAATAAATTAATTGTTTTGGTGTGGGTCCCATGTATTAAAAAGGAAATGTGTCAACTTTAGTGGGACAAACCAAAAAGGAAAGTGTGTCAACTTCTGTGGGACGGAGGGAGTAACCAATTAACCACGAGTATCAAGTGTTGATGGAAATGGAATAGGCAGTAGTAAATATTACTCCTAAGTTAGCGGTAGCAACATAACAGAGTATAATAATAAGATTAGAGTAATTGTAAATTAAGTAGGTGGAAGGCATGGGAGTTGAGGCAGATAAAGAGATGTTATGAAGTAGGAAGGTCGAGCGGGACGGGGTACTTATCAATACAATCAAACCAGGGATTAGCGTTGCTGTCTTTAGCAGGGATTTCCCTCAAGGCTCTCCAGACGGCACTGTTACACTTGAAACCCGAGCCGAAAGCAATCTGCCAGACCCGACTCCCTCTGGAAACCCGGCCCTTAGCCTCGGTGTAAGCCAACTCATACCACAAGGAACTGCTGGAGGTGTTCCCAAAGCGGTGCAGCGTCATCCTGGATGGCTCCATGTGCCACTCCGTGAGCTGCAGATTCTTGTGTATTGCATCCAGAACTGCCCTGCCCCCGGCGTGGATGCAGAAGTGGTCGAATGCGAGTTTGAAATCAGGGATGTAGGGCCTCACCTTGGCTCCCAGAACCTTCCTCTTGAGCAGAGTCACCAGAAACATGAGCTGCTCCCTCAAGGGCAGAACCAGGGGCCCCAACGTCGTGATGTTCGTCTTCAGGGAGTCCCCTGCCACCGCCATCAACTCCCGGGCCAATGACACCCCCACGATGCCCCTCTCATCCTCTCTCTGGTATACGCAGTTGTAGCTGTTGTCGTCCGCCCCTTTGTGGGTGCGCACCGTGTGCACCAGCTGGTACTTGGACCGCCCCCTGTCCCTCCCCCGGTTCGACAGCAGGAGGGCCGCGCCCCCCACGCGGAAGATGCAGTTGCACAGCAGCATGGAGCGGTCGTTGCCGAAGTACCAGTTGAGGGTTATGTTCTCGGTGCTCACCACCACTGCGTACGTCTCCGGGTTCGCCTGCAGCAGGTGCTTCGCCAGGTCCACCGATATGAGGCCGGCGCTGCACCCCATGCCCCCGAGGTTGAAGCTCTTCACGTCGGTCCTCAGCTTGTAGTGGTTCACGATCATGGCGGAGAGGGAGGGGGTGGGGTTGAACAGGCTGCAGTTCACGATCAGAATCCCGATCTCCTTGGGATCCAACCCGGTGCTGGCGAACAGGGAATCCAGGGCGCCGAACATCACTTCCTCTGCCTCCAGCCGGGCTTTCTTCATGGAGAGATTGGGCGGGGCGGAGGTGATGCCCGGGGCGAAATAGGTCTCGTCGCCGAGACCCGAGCGCCGGGCTATCTTCTTCTGGAACTCCACCGACTCTCTCTCGAAATGCCCGCACTCTTCCGACATCTTTATGAAGGAATCGACGGAGAGCTTGCTGTGGTCGCGTGGCTTGTGGCAGGCGAAGTCGACCAGGTAGATAGGCCGGGGTCGCTTGGCCCAGTAGATGCCCAGGAAGAAGACGAGCAGGGAGGAGACGACGAGGACGGTTGCGGTGTCCTGGACCAGGAGGAGCGTCTGAGTCATGTGGAGCTGAGTGGCCGTCGCTACCAGCAGAGGGAGGAGGAGGAGGGAGAAGACCACCCCGGCCGGGTTGCAGTGATACCCGTACCCTAATTTCACATATTTCAGCTTCACGGATTGCAGGAAATCCGGCATGTTCCGACGGATCTTGATCACCATGGATGAAGAGTCCTTGAACGCCACCTCCGCCAGTAGCCTCTCCTCCTCCATCTCAATGCTGCTGCTGTTGCTGTTGGTGTTCATGATCTGATCTCCCTCCATGCTAATTGGAAACTAATTAATGATCTCTGGATTTATACTCAACTAACATCAACGCCGTTGGTTGGGATTGGATGAGAAAAATTAATGGCAGAGGCAGATGGATATGGAGACGAGGAGAAATTTGGGGCTATATAACATTTAATGGGTGACGACAGGCTTTAAGAATTGGTCTGTGTACAGACAGATAGCTCAACAACCTGAAGCACAGCACAGGGGATGGGAAAGCTGTTGTGGTACTAGTAGTTGATAAATTTAATACACGCAAAATTAATTAATTAATTAAATACTAGCTATAGAATTCAAGTGCCAAGCTGTCCATAAGGTTATTAGCAGCTACCCTAAATTTGCCAACCTAATTTTTTTAGGTAATTCTTGATTACTATACTTTGTATGTATGTGGGGTTATTCACCAAGTGGCCATGTGATATTTTGTTTTACCTTTTAATTATCACCCAAGTACCCTCTAACATTGCATTAAATTTCCATAATAATCAGAAACCATTTCAGAATGCGCTTCATTTCAAATGTCTCCTATATACGTCAATTTCACAATGGAAATAGTATGTCACAAGTAAAGGAAATGGAAAAATTATAGTTATAATAGTCAAATAGAAAAGGTGCACAATTAGAAAACATCTTTACATAGTATAGCATGATATATTATTATTAGATCTTTTATAAACATGTGTGACAGATATATATGGACGGATCGATCTATTGTTAAATTATGTTTATTATATTTAAGTAAAATATATTTATTGATAATTAAAATATAGTATTTCTATATATATAGTGAATTATAAGATCCTAATATAATACTTTAACTAATTATTTATTATATTTAAAAAAAATATTTTAACTATTAATAAACATATTTTATCTATATAACAATCATATTTTAACAATTAGTCCACCGTCGTTCGTTACCTTCTCTCAAGAGACTATGTCATTAATTAATACTTAATCCGTCCCACAATAATACTATTCCCCTTTTCCGTAGATAAGACCCACACAAAAAAATTAGAGAAATATTCACATAGGCCCACACACTACACTAGTACACAATTACTCACTACATATTAAAATATTAATTCTCTCACTTTACTGCGCATTAAAATATTGTAATCCTTGACCTACATACAAAAAACAAACGTATACATTGTTTCGGGAGGGAGGGATATTATTTATGATATTAAAATTAGGAATATTTTGTAGTGTTCAGTACATTGATGCACCTAAAGTTTATAGGGCAATTTTTAAAGGTATAATCATTTTTGTTTTTAAATTTTTAATTATTTTATTTGATCTAAAGATATTATTAATCAGTTTTTTTTTATCTAATAGTTCCTAATAGATGCATCGTACTCCAAGTGTTTAACAACATTAATATAGGAATCAAATACTAATAATTCTACTGTTGTTTAGATTTATTCAGAAAATTAGATCAAGTTTTACACGAGATCACTTTGAGGTTAGACCGTATCACTTGATTTTGTAATTTTGCCCTATAATTATGGTGTTACTTATCTAGTATCTATCCACCACGAGATAAAATAATTTCTCTCTTGACCCGCAACACATTTCAAATTTATTTCCCACGTTATTTAAGATTTTTTTATTTATTATTAATATGTTGAATTTTAATACTTTTATATAATAAATAAATTGAAATCATGTTATATGTGAAATTAAGTATAGTTTGGGATTATTTGATTAATTATTACACATTTCTTCTTTTTGGTGTTTGTTTTAATTAAGAATAAGAATATTAAATTCAAAATTAGATGGGATTAGTAAATTCAACAAATAGTGTTAATCGATGTTTGTTTTAGTGCTAGATTTCAAATTTATGTCTAATCAATATGTAAGAGTATGTGTATTGTGTGAGAAAAAAAATAGGACATGATTTGTGTAAAATATAGGTTAAATTCATATATTAACTAAAAAAATAATGAATTACATAATCCTAAATTAAATTAAAAAAACTAAAACAAATATAGCCGTAGGAAGTAAGGAAGCGTTTCACGTGCAATTTGCAAACATTTACCGGTGGTTGAACCGTTTAAATAGCTAGATATGGAAACCATCTTAAAGAAGTTGATCATTTAATTTGAAGTGCTAGCAGCTGTAGTTATTGTATAGATATTCTAAGATTTCCACCACTAATCTAAATTCCCATAAAACCGGGGAAGTAATCTGTTATTACTCACGCGTTGAGAGGAGTAGGATGCCCAATCCTTTTTTTTTTTTTATATTACAAACACACCTATATAAATTGAGTTCACCGTATAAATTTTATAATTCTCCTTTCAATTCTAGTATACATTATGAATTGATAGGGTTTATAATGTAAACCCGGTTTACATGAAATTAACTCTTTTTTTATTAGGCAAACACAAACAAATCCTTTCTAAAATTTTGTGAAATAATGAGTCATGACATTTTACACAAACAAATTCTTTCTAAATTTTTGTGAAATAATGAGTCATGACATTTTAATGAAAATTGATGCTTAAAAAGTAATAGTTATGCAGTAAAATATTTCATGAATAATTTAATATAAATAAAAAGTGATAATATTTTTAAGAAAAAATTAATACTCCCTGCACAAGGTAATTGTACCTATAACGAAAGGAGTAATATTTTTTTTTATAAAAAGTGATAACTAATATTTTTAAAAAAATGTAAAAACGATCATGCAATTTTTGCACCTTTTATTATGGTTGTGGTTAATATATATGTGTATTTGTCCATTAATTAGGGCCTAGGGGTATGCGTGAGAAGGGTAATAAGATGGATTCATCCATTATTAAAATATGCTTGTTATATGACTAGCGAATTATACTAAAACATCCTAAAATTATACTTTAATACATTATTCATAGTATTTTAAGAAATCACACACTTTGTCATTAATTAAATAAGAAATGACTATCATATTAAACATTTTATATTTAATATAATTAAAAAATTATTATATTTTAATAATTAACATTAAATATAAATGACATAATTGGCATGATCAATGTAATGATTTGGAAATAAAATCATCATTTCTAATTTTATTTTATATATATATATATATATATATATATATATATATATATATATATATATATATATATATATATATATAAAACAAGGAATCAAGTACTTAATTACAAAAAACTGTAGACATCTCTTGTAGCTGTTAAGTTATAACTAATTTGAAACTAAAAATTTAACAATCCAATAATGGAAAAAACAAAGTAAATAGCAAAAATTCTCTCTTTTGCTAGTGCATGTGAAGTGGAGTGATTAATGGGTGCACTTTGGCGTACCTGCCATCTATACATCTTGTTGCTCCCCGTGAGATCCTGTAGGGAATGCAATGAATTAGATCCAACCGTTCAGTAACCAGAGGAAATTGAAAAGTATCCTTAACATAAGAAATATTATCATTGCATTAATCGAAGATGGAAAGAAGGTTGCATAAATTTTACATAAAACTAAGTCATTATCCTGAAACATATTGAGCAAGGAGAAGTGAATTTTTTTCTTTGGCGGAAATCGAGGAGAAATGAAAGTTATTATTACCCAAAATTCATTTTGCATATGTTCTGAGTTATGAACCTTCGACGTTATTACATAGCCTGATTAAAAATGGTACAGACATTAGGGCGGAAAATAATTTGATGGTGTGCAAAAACTGTACTTGGTGAAATTTAATAAATCCTTCTGTGTTAATTGCACCTCCTCCAATACATTAAACAAGGTTCCTAAAAGTGAATAAGTTGCGTGTGAACTATTTACAGGTTAGGAAAAATCAAAACAAATTTAAAAAATAACATTCTAGCTTTTAATATTCCATTCATTTCAAATGGTTCTTCAGCCACACATACTACTCTCCACAAGCTACAGAATCAGGAAGAGCATTCTACGCATGTCCATAGAAAAAATTTAGCTGTACTGGATTACAGGTTTAACTGTATAGGATTTATATTAAGTCGGATATAAATGACCAAACAAATTACATGTTACCATCAAAAAAAAGAAAAGAAAAAAGAGACCAATATCCGAACAAATATAGGTCTTCAACTTCAAACCAATACTGGAAAGCAAGTTTTTGAGCTTTTCAGTTGTTCATAAACTTTCTACCACCAAAATACAAAATACAAAGTACCTTTTTTTTTAGTGTCTGAATCCTTGAAAAAAAATCAAGTATATTCACAATATTAATAATTTTTTAATCAAAAAATTCTACCTTGACAATTGACGTCAGTCATTTTGCTCCGGATCAGTGCATTGTTTAACGTTTCTAAATATCAAAAAAGGAAACTAAACTACGCTCAAGTTCCACAAACTCTAATAATTCCAATATTCAAAACTCTAACATAAGAAACTATTAGCACATCTACAAATTCAAAGGCCGAGGCACGTGCAAAATAAATTATATCAATTTTTTTAAAAAAAATTTATGTTAACACACAACAGTGAAATAGCAGCCTATATGACAACAATGCATATAAATTCATTGGGTTCTCAGCTCATAAACTTCATAGTTTCCTTTTTTCTCCCCACCAAGTCAACCTATAGCTGTCCTAGAATCATACGGAAGTTTAATTGATACATTACTCATTAACAACATCATTTTTCAAGGTCCCGACACAATCATACAATCTTTCTACTCTCCCCCTCTGTCAACTAATACAAGAACATTTTGCTCATCTCCAGAGTATTAGCAAGCTAACACAGGTAACAAATTTAGGGTTTATTTATAAGCTATGGCACTAATTTATTTCACAAACTCTTCCTGGGTTAACATAAACTGGCATATTTGCATTTTACAAAATGAAGCGTATACTACACACTAATGAAGCCACACCCGGTTAACGCAAAGGTAAATATTGGGAGGGAATTAAAAAGATTAGGGAACAACCAATAATTAAAAAAAAGTACTCACATGTGCTGACGAACGGCAGCAGCATGTCAGAAATAGAGATTTGGCGCGTTGGGAAGAAGGGCAGAAATTAGGGTTTCCGTAACAATTTGGCGATCCGACTCTGATGTAACCGAACGCTAAAAAAATAAATAAATTACAATTAGAAAATAGGAAAATAAACGGGAAGCGCGTGCTTCGAAAGCGGAACTTACCAACGAGAAGACGGCGGAGAACTGGAACAGTGACGGAGGGGAAAAATGGAGTACGGAAATAGAGAGAAGACATGTGGTCTCCTAATAGGACACGTGGACGAGGGCATGTGAGGGAGCGGTACACGTGGGATGGAAAAAACATGCCCAACTTTGAACATTCCCTCTTTATATATATATTAACGTTTTTTCAATTTTAAAATTGAACCATCCCCTTCTATGTTTTTTAAAAGTAATTTATTAAATTTAGAGAATATATCAATATTGGTCCTCTATGATAGGCCAAATCCAACTTTAGTCCTCAGGTTTGGTAATTTTTCAAAAGTGGTTATTCGGTGTTCGATTTTACTCCTTTTCGTCCACTTATGGTCCTTTTAGTCAACCTTTAGTCCTTAAAGTTGCCGGAAAAATGGACCAAAAGTAGATTAAAAACGACCTAAAGCGGACGAAAATAACTAAATTCGACACTAGAGAATCACTTTTAAGAAATTACCAAATCTAAGAATTGTAATTGAATTTGACCTATGCTAGAGAAATAAAATTGATATTTTCCCTTAAATTTATCAAATTATACAATATATTGACCTAATACCGGTCAAGACAGTTGATTATCCGAATTATGGTTATATTTAATAGTCTGATTACCGGTTATGCTTAGATGACAATTTTTTATATTTTTTTTAATAATCAAGCATTTACGTGGCTGGGCATGTGACGTAAATTAGGTTTTAGGCTAAGAATCCTGGTTCACCCCTCCTAAATGTCGAAATCTCCAAATTAAAATTAGAAAAAGGAAGCTTACACTCTAGGCTACTCCATTGTTACAGCCTTCTTCAACTATTGTATATCTTCTACTAGTACGAAACCCGCGTAACACGTTATGCAGGATCATTAAAATATTATTTTTAAAATATATTATTGAAATTGAAAAAATTAAAAGTTATAAATTGTATTAATAAAAATATCTAACGTTACGGGTAGAATAAGAAGTATAATAAGGCAAAAACTTGTGTATTCTCGGAATATGCCGTGCACCCATACTTTTTAATATTAAATTATATACTCCCTCCGTCCCAAAATTGATTGCACACTTTCCACATTTATCCGTCCCAAAATAGATTGCACCTTTCCAAAAAAGGAAAAATCACATCAATTCTCACCCCTAAAAGTTCATCTTAATTACAACTTTACCACACTCACCTAACACACATAACATACTTTATAATTTATTTATTACCTAAAAATACCACAATACCCCTAAAAAGTCAACATTTCTTAAACTCCATATCTACAGTAACAGTGCAATCAATTTTGGGACGGAGGGAGTACATTTTAGTATAAAGACGTGTACTCTTATTAATTAAAATGTACTCCATTCCCTTCAGAACAAGATAATGTACCTTACACACTTTGTGCATCTAGAGGCAATAATCCCAACCTTACGGACTCTAAGAAAAGCCCTTAATTTATATAATACTAATCGCCTTCCAATACTCATCTCTATATTTCTTTAATGGGTAGTCTCAATATTTTTTTAAATGTGTAGGTCTTATGTGAGATGCATTATTTGAAACCATTTTATAATTTTTAAAATAATTGTCGCTATAAGTGTAAAAAAAATGGTCTCACGTGAGAGGATAGCACGCAAGACCTACCCCTAATTAAATTAATTTTATCATAATTATCACATGTCTTAAAATATAATCAAAAATATTTTTTCAATTAAGTAATAAAATTAAAATAATTATAATTTATTATTAAATAGTTGTGTTATATAATTAAATGCAATTTATAGTATGCGGTGTACCTAAAGATATGGTGCACTCATATACAAATATAAGCAAAAACATATACAATTAAGAGTAACAATGTATACAATTTAATTATTAATTTTTTAATGAAAAATTGTATATAATATTCAATAAAAAGTTATACACATATGGAAGTTAGTTTTTTTTTAAATGAAAATTTAATGTGAAAAAAATATACTATTAATACAAAACAAGTATACAAAATAGAATAATATGTATACAAAATAGAATAAAAAGACATACACATATGGGTGGGTGCACCCTTGCACCCAGGTACACCCAATATATACTCATAATTAAATATCACATGTTATTATGAGGAACAAAATATGCAGCCTCAATAAATAAAATAGGAAAAAATATTTTTGTCTTCATGAGGATCAAATCTGAATAGAATCATTCATATCCAAATATATATAATTTTTATTATTTTAAATTATTCGAAATTTTAATTTCATAATATTTTTAAAGTATTTAAAATAGTAAAATGAAATACATAATTATTTTTAACAATAATTTTATGGTGTATATAAAATACAAAAATATTAGAAAAATAACACTTAAAAAATTAAATTTACTCTTCAAAAGAGTTCAACTTTTTTTTCTTCTATGAAATAATGTATATTTAATTATTTAAATTCAATAATAATTTGAGTATTTTAATATTTTGTGTATGGTTATGAATAAATAAATTGAGCTTTTAAAAATAAAAAAATTAATTAATTAATAAAAAATATTTATATTATAAAATTTTTCATAAACGAAGAGTAGAAAGAGTTATTTATTTTTATTTTATCAATTTCATATATTCATATTTTATCAAATTTTCATGTCATTTAAATATTTCGTTTACGATCACTCAACTTTGTTATCGTTTCTTTTTGTGCTACTTGTCTATATATATCTTTAACTATTAATAATCTTTTGTGCTACTTGTCTATCTATTTCTTTAACTATTTTCGTGCTACTTGTCTATGTATATCTTTAACTATTAATAATCTTTCGTGCTACTTGTCTATCTATTTCTTTAACTATTAATAATCTTTAGAACATGTATTCTTTCTCTAGTACTCCTTTAATGTGGCTAAATGGAAATGATGATTGATGTAAATAGTTTTTATTCTTTATCTTATTAATTTCATATAATATTTAAATATTTATGCTATTCAAATATTTTATTTGCAATCATTCCTTTTTATTCATGCTACTCATATCGTTTTTTTATTATTATTTATTATTTATTTTAATTATATTTTTTTCTTTTTCATCTGCTCTTCAAAAATTTCTTTCAAATATCTTAATTATAAATCATAATTTTCATCAAAAATAAACTCGTATACATTATTATTATAATACAATTATAAAATATTTATATTCGCTATATTATTTAACAATCAATCTTTAGTTAACATATGTATTTCATGTAATCCTCCAATATCTCAATTATAAATTATAATTTTTCAAAAAAAATATATCAATCTTTTAACATATGTATTTTATGTACTCCTTCAATATCTCAAATCAAATTACAAAATCAAAAATATTGTTTTAACATATGGATTTTTTCTCTTTCATGTAATCCTTCAATATCTCAATTATAAATTATAATTTTTTACAAAAAAATATATGTATTTTTTCTCTTTCGTGTACTCCTTCAATATCTCAAATCAAATTATAAAACCAAAAATATCATCTTTAATACTCCTTCAATATCTCAAATCAAATTATAAAACCAAAAATATCATCTTCATATGTATTTTTTCTGTTTCATGTACTCAAAACTTGTCTACATCATTTTTTTTTAACTATTAGTCTTTTTAATATCATCATTTTTTTTAACTATTAATCTTTTTAATATATATTTAAAATATGTATTTTTTCTCTTTCATATACTCAAATCATAATTTTCACCAAAATAAACTTGTCTACATTAAATCAAACTATTAATTAATATATGTATTTTTTCTTTTTCATGTACTCAAATCATAATTTTCACCAAAAATAAACTTGTCCACATTATTATTTTTAATAATTAATCTTTTTAACATATACTCCTCAATAACTCAATTATAAATCATAATTTTCACCAAAAATATCAATCTTTAATATATATATATATATATATATATATATATATATATATATATATATATATATATATATATATATATATTCTATATCTTAATTATAAAACATAATTTTGACCAAAAATATCGATATTTAACATATGTATTTTTCCTTACTCCTACAATATCTTAATTATAAATCATAATTTTCAAAAAAAAAAACTTTTGTCTGCATTATTATTTATAATAATATATAAATATTTTTATCTGCTATTTTTTAACTATCAACCAATATATATATTTATCATCTACAATCAGAAAGAAAAAATTACCAAATTTATAGTCCTTCAATATCTCAATTATAAATAATAATTTTCACAAAAGATAAACTTGTCTGAATTATTATTAATAATAATATACTAAATATTTTTATTAGCTATTTTTCGTAACTATCTATCCATATAAATATTTATCATCCTATCTTCAAATAGAAAATAAACGTAGAAACTATTTTTCGTAACTATATATCCATATAAATATTTATTATCTTGCATTATTATCCTGTCTTGCAATTGAAAATAAACGGTAGAATTCAACATCATCACAACTTGAAAGAGTCCCTATCTTGCAATCGAAAATACTCCGTAAATGGTAGAATTCAACATTATCGAAAATAAAATTTCTCTTTTCTCCTAAAAATAAGAACTTTAGGATCAAGCAAAGGAATTCTTATCACAGTGAAATTCAACATTATAATGATATATAATATATACTTTATTTTTCTATCATATATATTTCTTTAATATATCAATTATAGCTCATATACCAAAGACAAACTCATTTGTAATATTAATACAATACTAAATACTTTCATAATTAATACTAATATAAATAATAAATAATATGTTATCAACTCAACTTATATCAGATGTGCTGCAGTATACAATCATAAAACGAATTAAAAATAAAAGTATATATATAAACATTTACTATACTACACATTCGTTTCCATAGAATACAATAATTAAAAATATAAGTATATATATTAATTGAAATATAATGACTAATAATTATTTACCACAAATATATTTCTGAGTATTATACTACAATATAAGAGCAAAAATATTTTTGGAGTATAATCCATTTTTTTCATGCTATGTCTATATCACTTTAAATGTCAATATTCATCAATTTAAATGTCAATATTTAAAACATGTATTTTATTCACTGTCAAATCCATTTTTTTCATGCTATGTCTATATCACTTTAATTGTCAATATTCAAAACATGTATTTTATTCACTGTCAATCCGCACATTTCTGGAGAAAGAAAAAAAATGTGATATGAACTGAATTTCCACAAAGGCTATTTATTGTATAGTATATATCTTTTTTTCTTTGTGAGCTATTATTGGTTTATTGTATAGTATATAGTTTTTTTCTTTGTAAGCTATTATTGGTCTCGTGAAATGATTAATTGTTTATCACATCGAGCCAAATATTCTTACTTATTTCGTTCCCTTTGTCTTTGCTGATCTTATCCCTCAGGTTATTTCCACACAAATATTCTTACTTATTTCCTTTCCTTTGTCTTTCCCTCAAATTATTTCCATACAAATATTCTTACTTATTTCTTTGCCGATCGTTGTGAGGAGTACTACCTTCTTTATGTTTGCCAATATTTAAATTTATTTGCTATCTATATTTTCTTTTTTTGGATTGTTATAAAATCTCAATCATAATATAATATCTTATATGCTCTTCTTTTGTAAATGAAATTACCTTTGGTCTAATTTGACTTTTTACTTCAACAAAATCTCAATCATATATGAATCATAAGGCGTGTGAAATGATCCAACCTTAACACTTTGCATTCGTTATTTCAATTTTTTTAAATCTATGTGAATATTGGCAGGGAAAGGTTCAACCGTGAGGAATCTTGCAGAAGAAGCTTGCAGTGAGGAATCTTGCAGAAGAAGCTTGCAGAAGAACATTGAAACAATTTTAGGAGAAAACCTTGCTAATTTCTAAAACCATTAAAACAGATCCCCATATTCAAGATTTCATCCAATCAAACATTAAATCTAAGATTCGTCTTCCAAACATTACATTTCAAAACCATCTTATTACATTATCCACAAATTAGATTTCAGATTCATACTAGAAAACGCAAAGAGAGAGTGAAAGAGAGGCAAACACATGTTATGATTGCCACTACCAGATCTCGGCTTGGATGATGGTGGAGGAACTTTATCTTTCTTCGGTGCCGACGAGATTAGAGCGGAGAGAGTAGGTAAGAGATTAGGATGGAGAGAGGTGGCAGGTTAGGATTCTTCTTCTTGGAATCACAGGATTTTGACGGCTTAGATAATGGTGGAGGAGCCAAGTGACACCACTTTTATCTAGCCAAAAAATCTCTTAAGCTATATTGACGGTTCGAAACCAGCCCCACCCATCACCGTCATCACAAATGGTGGCACTTCCACTTCAAATTCGGTATACGCAGATTAGCGAATGAATGACCAAAAGCTGCTCAGCCTCCTTCTTTGTTCTCTCATTGAGGAATCATTAGCCGAATCTCTCGGTTGCTCAACGTCTCGAGGAGTATGGCTAGCGCTTGAAGCCGCTTTTAGCTACAGTTCTAAATCCCGCGAGCTACGTCTGAAAGACGACTTACAACTCATGAAGAAAGGTTCCCGTACTGTCACGGAGTACGGTCATCAATTTAAATCCTTATGTGACCAACTTGCTACCATTAGGAAACCTGTGGACGATACGGACAAAGCACATTGGTTTCTTCAAGGCCTTGGTTCTACGTTTTCTAGTTTCTCTGTTGCCCAAATGACCCTCACTCCTTTACCCACGTTTCATGACTTACTATCAAAAGCTGAAAGTTTTTCTCTCTTTCAGGATTCTCTTGATTCCACAGGTTCCTCAAATGTTGCATTCTATGGACAAAATCAGTACAGATCTGGTGGAAATCAAAATATGAGTCAGTTTTACTCGAATTGAAATAAAAATTTCCAAAGGCATCATGGTAGAGGGCGTGGTGGTCAACGCTGTATTTCTCGCTGTCAAATATGTCGCACAGAAGCCACTATATCGATGCATGCGACCAATGCTATATCTGTGGTTCGAATAATGCGATGGCCAACTTAGCTGAGGCCTTCTCCACAAACTGCAACGTATCTCCAGATGTTGTGTCTGATTGGTGTTTGGACACAGGTGCCTCTGCCCATATGACTCCCATGACTTTTTCTTTAAATACCTCTCAAACTTACTCTGGTAGAGATTGCGTCATCGTCGGTAATGGTGCAAATTTACCTAAAGCTAAAATTGGCACGTCACATATTTCAAAAGACATAAAATTATTAGATGTTCTTGTTGTGTCAAATCTAACCAAAAATTTGCTTTCAATCAGTAAACTTACTTCTGATTTTCCTGTTGATGTTTTATTCACTGACAAGTTGTTTGTTATTCAGAATTGCCACACAAAGGAAATCTTGGCAAAAGGCCAGCGTGAAAATAGGTTATACATGTTAGAACAGGCTCGTCCTGCACTCATTGCTGATTTGAAAAATGTTATTTCATGTGCTTCGTTTGAACTATGACATGCTAGATTAGGCCACATCTCATCTGACGTTATCTCTTTATTAAATAAATTAGGCCAGCCATTTGAAAGTCACATCTCTTCTGCCAAAATCTTCAATATGTATCCCTTGTTAACTTGCTAAAAGTGCTCGACTACCTTTTACAATAAATGAAAATGTACAAACAACGTACTTGAATTAATTCATTGTGATCTTTGGGGTCCTGCACATATAACTGCTCGCTCTGATTTTCATTATTACGTGGTGTCCATTGACGATTATTCTATATTTTCTTGGTTATATCCTCTCATTAACAAATCGGATTTTTTGCAAATCTTGTGTCTTTTACAAATTTAGTAGAAACTCAATTTGCACGCAAAATAAAAACTTTTCAAAGTGATGGTGGAACTGAATTTACTAATAATCATGTTTGAGAATTTTTTATTTCGAAAGGAATTCATCACATAATGTCATGCCCATATACTCCATCACAAAATGGTCGGGCCGAACGAAAATACCGCCACATTACCAAAATCGGCTTGACAATGATGTTTAATGCTCATGTTCCTTCATACTTATGGGTAGAAGCTTTTAATACTGCTATTTAAATCATAAACAGGTTGCCATCATCTATGTTAAAAGGGGCATCTCCATTTGAAATATTATTTCATAAGCTACCGAATTTTGCACATTTTCACCCTTTTGGTTGCAGGGTCTTTCCTTGTCTACGAGATTATGCAGCAAATAAATTTTCTGTTCGGAGCAAATCCTGCATTTTCATCGGCTATAGTGTACAACATAAGGGTTGTCTTGATCCCACAACTCAACGTGTTTATATCACTCGCCACGCAAAGTTTGATGAATCGGTTTATCCTTATTCTGGACAAACAACACATTCTTGCATTTCTAAATTAAATGTTTCTTGTTTTATTGATCCACAGTCACAAGAATCTTCTTCTCCATTTAAATTCCTATCCAGGAGGCTAGAAACGGTTTCTAGTGAATTTATAAACAAGGCAATCAATTCCGTTAAAAAACTAAAATAAAATAAAATTATAGTTCTATGGGCTACTCTTTTAAGGAGAGGTGAGATCGTCTCACATAAGCCCTTACCTGAGATGGATAAAAATATTAAAATTATTATCACTTTCACTATAAAACGTTATTAATTTCGCTATAAAATATTATCATTTTTTATTTATACTATAAATTATTCATGAAATAGTTCACTGCATAATTATTACTTTTCATCGATTGAATACAACTTTTCATTAATAATATTATCATTTTTTATCTATCTTATATAAAAGCTTACGTGAGACGATCTCATAAAAGTCTTTGCCCTCTTTTAAATATTCCTAAAAAAAGTATACTAGTGCTCCAAATTCTTTTTTTATACATATTCTTACATATACCATTAAATATACTCCATCCATCCCCACTCAATATATTTATTTATTTACTTATTAAGAGAGTACTCCTTCCATTTCGACTAAATGTATTATTTTATTATTTTAATCTATCTCATTACAAAGTATCTATTTCCTTTTTAGGTAGATGGATAAAAAAAAATTACCACTCAACCCATTATACATGGGCTCATACACAACACTAAAACAACTATCCACTAAATATTAATATATTGTATCCCATCAACACACTATACATTAATTATTATTCTCTTTAATCCACGTTAAAAAAGTGAATGGATGGATACATTCAACAAATATGGAGGAATATTAATGATTTATGGATTAATTGCAAGAAAAACTACGAATTTTACTCATATTACAAATTTATTCCCCCTCTAAGAAATTGAAAAAAAAAAAACAATATTTAAGTATTGTTGCAAAATGCATCCAATTTCTAAAAAAAATCCCACTTTACTCCTAACTACATTTTATACCATAATTATTAATAGGTACATAAAACTAATATTATTACTTTAAACTACATTATCTCCATTTTTTTATCCCTATATTACCCGTAATTGAATATTTCTTTAATCACAAAAAATTTCATATATAATATAATTAATCGTGGAAAGGTATTATGTCTCCACATATATCGCTAAATAACTTCCTTTGAATGAAATTTTTTATCAAATTCCACCACATACCATATTTTTGCCTTTTTTTTATTCGTTAATTCAACTCTTCACAACGAGTGATGCACCCAATAATTCCTTTAAATTAACATGCTACACATTTAGAATATCACAATGCTGCAAGATTAAAGCACCAACATGGCATGCACGCGATATTATTGCTAGACAACTTTTCCAACTCGATGCTTCACAATGAATGCTGCACATAAGAACACAAACACGCTACACATCTTAACAAAATTACGCTGCACACTTAGACCAAAAATATGTTGTACCACTAATTGATTGATGCAAAGAAATAAGTCACAATTTCCCATTTGGATGAGCTACAAATCATGTCATCAATATACCAGATTATTATGAATTAGTAGTATTTCATTTTAAGATCACAAAACCATGTGTGCTTAAAGTCGAAAACAAACAACTACACTTTTCAAATATCATTCAATATTTCATTAATAAACCATAGAGTACGTATTAATACGCATATAAATTTTCTTAATATTTTTCAACGGAACATTTCATGTATCGTTTAATTTAAAGTTGCATCTAGTGGGTCGCTGGATTTTGCTATCATTAGAGATTTATAGTTGCTTTCAAGTTTAGAAGATAATGGTGGAATAATTTTCGGAGATTAATGTTATCGGTGAGTAAATGATAGATAGATTAATTAGTGATAATTGATTTCTTCATTTTGAAAAAGAATTTTGAAACAATGTATTGTACACTAATTACTCATGTACGGTGGAGGATAATTAAGGTAAAACTAATAAAATGCATAATGATGAGAGAGGGTTGAAGTAGTTATATTATATGATTGGGATGAAGATTTTTTTAACATTTAAGCCAAACAAACTCCCAACCCCCCACCAGAAATATGAAAAAAAGAAGTGTTCGTCGGTTATGAGAGAGAAGTGAAAAATTCAGAATTTGAAACATAATTTCCTTTGTTTTGTTGTGACATTTTATTTATGTAAGCGGTGCACGCAATTGACTTCAAGAAAGATACATTACCTACTTGGAAAACCATCTTCAACACGTCTTGGTGTTGCCTAAATATTAAAACAAAGAAAAAATATATACTCCATATTTATTACGCATCAAACTCTAACATCTCCAGCTGCATATATTAGTAGCCAATCACCGAGAACGTTTTGTAAAAGTGGCGCATATACATACAAGAATAATTAAGCTAACCAAAACATAAGAAAAGGCTGTTAATAGTGGAACTCCAGTCCAGTTCAGAAACCTGACCTGACCAGACCACAACACCTTCAACTTCAGACCTTCACAAATTCAAGTAATCATGCTGATGCTGCCTCACTCATCATTATAGTTTAACCATGAAAATGATGAAATCAGCTGCCATACTTCTTTCTAGCTACAATCCAGTGCCAAGTTTTCAACTGATTGTCAACCAATACTGATACATCAATAAATCCTTTTCTAAAAGGAGGAGGAGAAGAAGAAAGAATAGTCAAAGCTTACTCTAGCTCCTATATAAAGCCATAAATAAGGCTGGGCTCATTGAAAGGCAGGTATCCAGCCATCAGAACAAACAGAATGACCATACATCTAATGAGGTGCCATTGAAAAAACCATATTTCAAATGCTTTAAACAAACAACAATAACCAATTTGGAGTGCCACATACCCATCGTTCTACAGATATTCATTATTCACTCTTTTCTCTTATCCCAAAAGCAAACTCCATGTACAACTTAACATGGAAATATCAATAGATTATAGACGCCGTGGCGAGCGTTGAACAAAGAAGAAAGCATCTCTGGAGTAATTAACTTAATTATCAGTGAATTGATTAGCACCTAGTAGAGGAATCGACATATTTTGATATTAGCACCTTGTTTATTTGCCATTTCAATATACCTTTAACTCTATCAAACAATAAAATATTTGGCAGGGTGTCAGCTCAGCAGGTCCACCAAGAGAATAGGTAATGTCAAGTGTCCATGTAGGACAATTACCCTCGAAAATGCACTCAATCCAAAATCTGAAACTTTAAGAATGTCAGCGGCTGACATGAAGGCGTACAGTAAATTTGTAAGAGACATTGAAAAATAAACACAAGTTAAGTTGTACATCGTAGAAAAATTTATGTAATAGGACCTTCAAATCTCTCTACTGTGGCAGTAGTCCACAAGAGCTGCTGAAGGTACCTCCTGGCAGCATCTTCTTTGAGTCTCCATGTTTATCCTGCAGATAAGGGAGAATGATCAGCCAGTCAACATCTCTCTTTCTTAAATTACAATTTTGTCAAAGAGTTCTCATCCGTCCACATATTCAAGAACAATATAGATCTTGCTACAATTGACTGTTGAAATAGTTGAACTATCCTACATTACATAGCATGGCAGAAACAGCATCTGAGTTGTCTTTGATATTAGGGTGTATTGGAATTACTTTCACCCTATAAATTAACTTGCTTAGGTATGTCTGATGGTTACATATCCATGTTGTGATGGAGGACGATCGATTATATTATTCCAATGGCGACTAATTAGGTTAGGGTGTTGGTAACAAACTTAACCTTGGCGGGATCCTATCCATATCATATTTGCCCACCCGCATCTTATGTTATCCTCCCAAACCAACTAATTGAGAAGATGATCTTGATTTCTTTCATGCTCCTCTGCTTTCTTTGTTTTTAACTAAGACACTACTGAAAGTGCCTATTTTTGGTTTTCGGTATTTATTTATAAAATTTCAATCCTTGCAAATTGTGGTGATGAACTGGTTTGCCATATCTCAATTATGATTTTTGATTAATAGTTCAGATTTTCGATTCCATCAAACTATTTGTTGGTACAGCCAACTAAATTCTTTTAAGAATGTAGCAAATGGACTGTTATCACCTTTCATGTGGTTATAGCAGATAGATACTTGGATTGATACTAGGGAAATAAAACATTTTAGAAAATTAAAGACCTCAAGAAATGAACATTGACATAGTATATAAATCTGAAGAAACAAACTCGTGAGTCAGCCAGCCAAATGTCACCACTAAACATTGACATGAGAGCATGTTGGAAAATCGAGGCCATGCAGTGCAGCTAAGTCTTCTTTCGAGAATACCGGAAAGGGCCAAAATGCCTTTCTACTTCCAAAAACCTAAATAAGAGAATCATATAAGATGAGGAAGGGTATTTAGTAGAGAACTGGAAAATCACACAAGAAACTAAAGCTTCTTCAATGCCCTTGGACGCTTGTTACAGTATGAAATAAATTTTCCTTTACTGGGTGCACAACATAATTCTCTCTCTCTCTCTCTCTCTCTCTCTCTCTCTCTCTCTCTGGGATGTTCTAATTCAAATAACAAGGATTTTGAGTGCCACCTTCTTCACACACCTTCTATTCATGAAATTTTAATATCCAACGTCTGTAGGAAAATTGTAAGATACAATTGATCAACTGACCTGCTCAATGTTCTTTCTCCATCCTAAGTCATACTTCCAATGCTCAGTTTTTTTCTTCTCATGGACCTGAAACACACAATAACAGAATAGTGCGACTTTGAGTGCCTACATCTGTATAAAATGCATTCATGGCAGTGTAACATTTTGAACCCATGTAGATTTCAATCATAAGCTAGGACAGAAGAAAATGTAGAAATATGAGCATTAATACAGGTACAAATGTAAAAGCAGACGAAAATAACATATGTACCTCAACAGAAGTGGTGTTGCTCAACAGCAATGATGTATGCATGACCATGAAACAAAGAAGGCTCAGCGCAAAAGCTACATTCAGAACTGCATCAAGGGATGGAATCTGTAAGGAACACTAAAGGGATGAGAATGCAATATCTGCATGGATAACTTATCATATTTAAGGCAATTACCAAATGCCAGAAAAGTAATAGCCAGTTTTCCAGGTGAACTTGAGTGATGCTTAGCATGTTGAAGGAAGTTTATGAAACCAGGAAGTAGCACAAGAGTATCCATAAGCGTTTCCAAAAAAGTGTATGCCTACAAAATAAGCATTGTATATGGCAGTTTTGATGACTCAGGACTGAGCTAGTCATAGTCTCATTGATATGGAGGAATACAAAGATCAAGACCTTCATTTGTTAAATTTAATCATTGGATATCCATTTAAAAGCTGTGATTGAAATAGTTTGCTAGCTATCATATAATTATAACTATAATTCCTAAAGAATAATCATAGTTTAGTTTGTTTTGTCAAGGGTAACAACATAGTTCAGGATTCAACAATACTTGATAACATGAGTTCCCAAAAATTGGGTCAAATATAATCTATTCTCACCACAAATAGGAGAAAAAATTTGTAGTTGCGAGCCCCAACACAGTTTACAACCCATATGCAGTGGTGGTCCATCTTAAGAACACACCGTTGACCTGCATAAAGCACATCAATTCTTATTACTTTAGCGATTACAATCATTTTACATTAAGCCCTAAAGGGCAAGATGGTGTGCCAACAAAGCTTCAGATGTTTCAAAATATGGATAATTTCCTGAATAAAAAGGCAACACTGCAGAGTCAATTGTCTCAGTCTACCAAAGAGTAAAATATATTATATACCACATTATAAAAATGGAAATAAATAAGCAGGGAATCCTATTAATATTTATTTTCCTAAAGTATGAGGATAACAGTCATAAGTTTCAACAAAGCAATCAAACAGAAGAGATCAATGATAAAAACACTATTAGGAATTACCACGACCAGATCAACATTTTTACTTTTAACTGGGAAAAAAAGAAGAAGCTCACAAACAGAGCAATGATGACACCGTGGTGGCTTTCCATTTTGGCAATGATTGCAATATCTCAATACAGGTGATGTTTCAAACCCCTCTGAATATGGTTGTCTGGCCGAATAATTTTCTGGTATTAAGAAATTGGAAGATATTAAATCCTGCTTTTCCATATTCTGTTCTGGTAACAATTTCCAGTTTGCAGGAACAGACCCAGGGTCCCGAAAGACAACCATAAAATAGCTCCAAACCAACAATACAAGCTGCCAGTTGATAAATCATGTTAGCAGAGATCACAGGAACTTCACAAGAAAAGATGGTTTTTCAAAAGAAATTTATCAGTTGATCGCGATTGTCACTTATCAGACACTCCAAGCACAGCATACAATGGTGCAGGCATAAGATACACTCACAATTTGATTCTAATCAACTTCAATTTCATTTAAAGAAACAAGTCGAGTCATAACATGGCAAGTATTTTAACTCCAAACATCTCTTATGGGCTATACATAGAATATCAACAGCCTACGACACCATTTTCAACAATATTATGGAACTTGATCAGTGTCCAGCCAGTTTAAAAGCTAAAGTACACCTCAGAAACCATCCCAATTTGCCCAGAACTGTGATGTTCTAAGTTAAACTATTCCATTATCATGTGGACATCACAAATCTGAGCAGATGAGATAAGGAAGAAATTTAAACAACGAATGAAGTCGCATAGTCAGTGCAACGTGAAGATAAGTAATTAAGTTTGGAATTAACACACGTTTACCGAGCAAAGAGTTACCCACAATCCTCCATAAGTATGATTAGCCCAATGAGTAAAAGATCTGTTCTTTCACTGAAGGTCATGCCCTTCAAGATCATTTTTGTACTTTATACGAAAAGTGTAAATAATGTGTAAAGATATTAAACGAAATGTGAAATTGATGATCAAGCAATAGCCGATTATGAGTGAAAACAAGAAATTAGAAGTGAAAGGAGACGAAGCAGGAGATGAAAAAGAATTGAGGAGTAGAAAAAAGAGAAAGGATTTGGAGGCAGCGTGAAGAAGGGGCGGGGCGGGGCGGGGCGAGGGTGAGAAGAACGACAGCATGGTAGGAGATGGCAATCAGAGCGAAGAAGAGTAGGATCATAAAGTAGCCGAGAACCTTGCGGAAAGGGTGCAAATCCATAGCCACAGGGGCGTAGAAGATGATTAAACTAGGGGTGGGAATAGGCGTCTCAGCATATGCGGCGCGGAGGACCCAAATTGATTTCCAGTTGGGGAAAGGAAAGAGCAGAAATTCCAAGATCTATTCCTTTGCCGGCTGGGCTGGTAGCCTGGCGGTGGTGGTGTGGGATGAAAACAACCTTGTCGCCGCCGTGACCCAACTTAAATATCTACGACTAAAACACATTCTATCTCAACCCCTACCCGTTTATTTTAGAGTACACCTATCCCTATTTTACTAAAACATAATTACCCGTACTCATATCTATCCCATTTTATGATACTCGTACTCAATTCATTTTCATTTATAAATAGCTGCGGTACCTGTGTATATTTATATTTTTTATTATCTGAATAAATATAATAATAATAATTAATATAAATTTTATTATTTTAAAATATTTGATAAATATGATTAAATGAAACTTACTACTATTAATTAATTAAATTTATAAAAAAACTCATAATATATAAATTATACAGTACTCCTATATTAAATTATATATTCAATCCATTGGTAATTACCAATGGATTGAATTCCATTGGTAAATTATGTTGCTAAAAAATACTAATTTTTTTTAGTGTTATATCTGTTTTCGGTTTAAATAGAATTTAAAATTTGAATTTTCAAAACTAAATAAATAGTGATAACATATACATTTGTTTTGAGTATTTTAGTATGATTAATTTTAATTTTATATTAAATTAATACTCCCTCCGTCCGCTCCAAAGAGTCCCATTTTTACATTTTGGGCGTCTGCCCCAAGGGTCTCATTTTCTTTTTTACACACATGGGACTCACACACACCCCACTAATACAACTAAAAAATGGGACTCACACCTCCATTAATATAACTACCCACTATATAATAAATAATAATACTCCTTAATCCAAGTGTCAAAAAGCAAATGTTACCCTTTGTGGCGGACGGATGGAGTATGTAAGAAATGAGTAGTGATGTGTATAGAGATAAATATATAGATGATCGTTATTTTCTTTCACCATCAAGTGTAAGGGATAGATTGCAATACGCGTGACCAAGTGAAATATCGTTCCTACGAGATAGTTATAAATTTAATAAGTAATTCTATGTGATAATTAAATATCAAGACAAATCTGGGAATTTTTGGAAGGATAATTAATTAAACTAAATATAACTAAAATTAAATAATAAAACTAATTATAAAATAAAATAAATCACGCACGATTTAAAAGTTCAAGAATGGAGAATTGGTAATGCTCGGGTAAACAACTTAACTATGTGACTAATTTATCTAGTCCCAAATTAATTACCTGAAGTTTATAAGAGGATCACTAAGCCTAGTTAAATCACCTTAATCGGGTTGGATCTAACACTTATAATGAGCTGAAAATCCTAGGATTGATAATGAATTAATTCTTTCTCCCTCTATAGGTACTTCATGCTAAATTCCATTAAAGAGTAGAGCACTAGACTTCCCTTTCTAGGTACGCAATTACTAACCCCTTTTGTCTTCTTACCAATTACCTAATAATGATATTTTACTAAGTAATTAATATTTCAAGTTGATTGTCTAATACTCTTAGGATTTATAGGCCAATATCCTAAGACTGTCACAGGAAACAACAATTATTATGAAGAATTAGAGAATTCTATTAACTATCAATCAGTGATACCGTCAATAATAATTAAATGAGTCAAAACTTAAAAACACAATAATATGAAATCTCAAAATATCATATTCAATAAGGAAATAAACAATTTGCAGAATAATAAAATTCAAGTTTAGGGCAATTAAATCATATAGTCAAATATGTCTTAGTGCCCTAACATTACGAACAAATAAACTTAGCCCATGGAATTACGGGGGCAAATTACAAAGATGTAATAAATCCTAACCATTGTTCTAAAATAACAAAGATAAATTACTAAAAATAAAGAACCCTTTTGGAGGACTTCGTCTTTTTAACTACTATTTCCATTGGAATCTCCATCTCCGGTGGGTGGATGAAGGAATATGGGTGAAGGTGGAATTAGGACAGAGGCGTGTGTTGGTGGAGGCGTGAGGGAACTGTTTCACGAAGCTGCCAATTTTTCAAACACGGGAGTAGGTTATATCCTGGGATGTATGTTGGCTGCTCATCAAATTCTATGTATGTGGCCCACGTTTTAATTCAATTTAATTCATGGATTGATCACCAACGTGGCATGATTGGTTATTCACAACTCATTTGTGCATGCCCCACAATTTCAAGAATTGGTTTGCCTTGGTGAATAATGGCTCGGATTTTACTTGGGCTCACACGTTTAGTGTAAAAATCAGCATGGCCCACAGCCCAAATTTGCATGCGGAAGTGTTGTCAAGGACTCATGGGCCAAAATTGGTGAAGTTTCGCAAATCCCGTCGGCAGTTGCACAATCTCACCGTTTAATTCATAACTTCCTCATTTGAATTTCGATTAAGATGATTCTTGCCGCCATGCATTCTTCTCTTCAGTGGCTTTCCCAACTATATTTCACACGACCACTTTGAGCCTCTACATGAACACATAAAATTTATAGAAAATGGTCCTCTGTTTTCTTGCATGTTGCACAAATCCACCTTTTATTCCAACTTTGCATTTTTTATCCCTTTACTTGTCAAAACACAATAAAATACCTCACATGCACCTTTTAGTCAATAACTATTAGAAGTAATAAGATTTGTGCAAATAATATCAATTATGCACTCAAAGATGTATCAAATCAGACCCAAAAATACATGAATTTCCACTCTCATCAAACCCCCAAACTTAAGGTGTTGTTCGTCCTCGAACAACGAAATGATAAAATAAGATAAAATAATGAGATGGAAAGTCATGTTCAAAGGGAAGGATCAAACATCAACTAAGCCTCCAAAGACGTATTCAATCTTAACTTGGTTCACATAACTTCAAGTTCAAAAGTATCAATTCATTCAAAATATGCAAGTGAAGATAATTACTTCACCTATTCAAGTGCTCAATCTACCTATGTTCACAGGATATATATAATGTAACTCTCATGCTCAAGGTGTATAAAGGTATACCGTTTAGGTTTTTTATATGCCCTCAAATTCAATTCGAGTGTATGCGTAACTATAAGCTTGCCTATTATCTCAACTCTTCTTTTATTTGTAGCTAGCAAATCATGAATCAAAAAGGTCTTTTTATTTGGTTGTAACGTAGGCTCTTTGGACAAGGTAGGAAATTTATGGATAAGTTACTCAAACTCGGATCAATCAAGTGGACATCTATCATGATCTTTCATTCTTCCTCATCACTTTCATTAAAGTACAACTCCTCCTCATCTATGTAGGAACAACAACCTTCTTCTTTTAATTTTTTTAACTTTCAACTCCATCTTTTTTTTTCCTTCTCTTTTATGAATGGGGTACCAGTTTAGGCACTACTCCAATGGATCCTCTATAGGGTACTAGATTTAAGCACTACCCTAGGGTATCTGTTTCATAGAGTACTAGACTTAAGCATTACTCCATGAATTTTATCCTTCGATCCTTTCTTCATCATCCTTTTCACTTCCAACATATTCACATTCTTCTTCCAACCTCCTCAACAATTACTCAATTGATCCAAGCAACACAAGGAAAAATTAAATATTGATTAAGCTCAACAGGTTATTCAAAGAATGGATTTTTCAAGGCTCAAAGGGTTGACTAAGGATTAAATGAAATCAGGTAAAATTTATGAAAAAAATGGGCTAAAAGTCAAAGATGGCCTAATATCATTTCCATAATCCACTAGACTATTTTCGAATATTCATGGAGACTCAAGGCAAGTTCTAGAATACACACACAAGAACGATACACACAAGAATGAAAATATCACGCATCATGTAACATGATCCAAATGTTCAAATCTCACTTGAATTTTTCATATAGAATGAACGAGCACTCTTCAAGGCTACGCACACATCATAACAAGCACATTAAGAATTTCAAGTACTTAAGAATTAAAGAATGTTCCCCTTATTAATTATAATCAACATCTTAATTAACATAGGCAGAAAAATAATAGCTCAAAGATCCCTATAAAATTCAGGTCATAGAATTTAAAGCTCAAGCTCAGCACTCATAAGAATTCAAAACTCACAAAAAATTTAGAATAAGGAACGAAGTAACCTGATTTCAATTTCCTTCACATCTTGCAAGTTCTTCAAGTTTTCCAACTCGATCAGGCATAGGCCTCTGATAGAACTCACTTTGTCACTCCAATACTCTTCTCAATCAATAAAGTTCAAACACAAAATTCATCATTACATGAGAGATAAAAATATCAGAAAGACGAAAATCAACTACAGAGCACCAAAGGACACACAAAAACGAACAAAAGATACCTGGATAGTCGCAAAAAAATTCAAAAGATCAAATAAAATTTAAAAATTCTAAAAAAAGTCGACCTCTCCAAGCACACAGATACTAAAACAATGCAGAGTAAACATACTTGGGTGTGGATGGAACAAGAAAAGAACATCACACTCCCAAACTTAGATGAAAATGTGAGTTGAATCTAAGTTTAAAAGAATATTATTACCTAAAGTGTAAGCATGCATCTTGAGTATATATAATTCACCTAGTACAAGACACAATAAATAAAATAAAATAAAAGTAATAAAATGGTGGGTTGTCTTCCACCAAGCGTCTTGTTTAACGTCGAGGAGCTCGACGGAATGTAGACTCAGAGATTTTTGGACTCATGCATCAACACTTCTTCTTCATCTTTCATCTTCACTTTGAAGTGTTGTTTCACCCTCTTTCGGTTCATCCAAACCATCTCTCCCTTCTTACTTTCAAAGATCAACTTATCTGGATCTCTAACTTTATATGCTTCCTTCCTATCAACATTAAGATCAGACAAATGAAAGCTACATATATCCGGAGGGATTGGTGGAATTTGTTTCCATGTTCCTCCTTCAATCCATGACATCTCTCTTCTATCATTCATGCAAGCATTCAGAGCACTCAAACAATCTATTAGTTCATTAGATAAAATATCAGATGAAAAATCAGATTCAACATTAGTAGCAGGAGTAGAGAAAGAAGGATTATTGCTGATGCAGGATTTCACTTGATCCTTAGTCAGAATCAATGGCAGCTTCTCCTCTACACTCTCATCAACATCAATAGACTTGCAGCTGGACTCTTCGGAATGATGTTTCAAAGCATCAAGTGAGAACACAATCTCCTCGTCCCCCACTTTAAGCTTTAACTTCCCATCTTCAACATCAATCAGAGCTCTAGCAGTGGCTAAAAATGGTCTATCCAAAATTAGAGGCACATTGCATTCCTCTTGCATATCAAGCACTAGGAAATCAACAGGGAAAAAGAACTTATCAACCTTTACAAGTACATCCTCAACAACTCCTCTAGGGTATGTAATAGACCTATCAGCTAGCTGCAGTGTAACCAAAGTGGGTTTCTGATGAGAGTGGAAATCTACGTCTATTCGGTCGTTTATTATCGTGTTTCTGCTAGGGTAATACCATATTTTCGTGTTGGAATGCATGATTTATGTATTTTATATGATTATGGTGCTTCTAATGGTTTTTATGGAGTTTTGAAGGTTAAAATAGGATAAGAATGAAGCGAAATCGAAGACAGGAAAGAAATGAGCTGAAAAGGAGCTTACTCGAGTTGTATGAGTCAACACGACTTAGCAACTCGAGTCGAGTAAGGTACTGTAGAGGTTCAGAATTGGTCAGTGAGCTAACACGACTTGTCTTGAGCAACTCGACTTGTAGCTCGAGTCGAGCTGCGTATGGGGCAAGTCGAGTTGCATGTCATGTGAGACAGAGCAGCGCTGAATTTTATCCAGAGAGCCAACACGAGTTGACAGGCGATGACTCGACTTGCCAGCTCGACTCGTGTTGATGTATGGAGGAAAATCAGTTTTAGAGCATGGCAGCTCGACTTAATAGACAGACGCACGATTTGGTAGCACGACTCGAGTTGGGTTACTCGAGTTGCAATATAAGGCAACTCGAGTCATGCTGGCAACTCGAGCTGGTCACTCCAACTCGTGTTGTATTAGTTTGGGCCAAAAATCAGGATTTTTAATCCCCTGTGCATGATAAACGTGAAGAATAGCCCTGTTGGATTGTATACTAAAAGTCTAGCTTTAGTATGAACAATGTCATAACAATATTTGAAATGAGAATCATTGATCAAATGATTGCATCTTATAATTTATTTTATATGCATGATGCAATAGTCCATTTACTTTATACTGTAGATAATATGTTGTGCGACAACATGCAGAAGATCATATTATCGGTTTCCTTATAAAGTATAAACAGATGCTCACAACTGAGATAGACGGGGACTCTCTATCAGTATAGTTGTAGTATGATTTGGTATTAGCTTGTCTTGGCTATAGAATCACATTAGTGCACTTGTGTGTATTGAGCAGGACCGCCTGAGATCGTTCGACTTATACTGACTTATAGAAGAACTTGATCTCTGTTATTATGGAAGTTCGTGCTCTTAATCCCTATACAATAACCTCGACACGTAGGGAAGTATGTATTTCTTTGATTCATCAATGGGTGAGATTTATAAGTATTAAATCAACAAACTCGGTGAGTTGGGAAGTAGTGCTGTATCTATGGTGTGATGTTGATTGTAGAAGGAATCCATGTCCGTCATAGGTTGATGATGTCCCCTTGAGGAGCTCATAAGGTTTATCATGTAAATCTTGCAAGTGGATTAATTTCCGGCATGATAATAAGGTTGAGTGGTACTACTCTCGGATGAGATATTAATTAATTTGAGTTGTCAGTAACTTAATTAATTAATGGACATTGTATATCTTAAACATGGGGAGACTATCGGGCTTATAATAAGAAGGAGCCCAGAACATAATTTTGGGATTGGACGGGCAGTGTAGTAATAATATTTTAGTGGACTATATTATTATTATTGGATTTAATTAAAAGCTTTGGGCTAAGCTTGGTTAATTAAATTCAATTGAGGCCCAGTCCAATTTCTCCTCCTGGTCCCTGCTGTAGCCCAAGTATATAAGTCATCTCAGTTCCTGTTAAACCTAAGTCTGTGCCTCTTTTGACACACGGGAGAAAACAGAGAGCAGAATGAGAGAACTCTGGGGATTGTTGACCACCCAACACCAGAGTTGACTTTGGGACATACAGTAGAAGATCAGAGGTGTTCTTCACCGTTGTTCATCCTCTACATCGACCCAGAAGTACGGTAAACATATTTTATTGCTTCCGCTGATTTGTTTACCTATTTTACTAATGATCACGTTGATCCGCACGATCCAATTGCCAACAATTGGTATCAGAGCGTTGGTTTCGTGGTGATACGTGAATCGTAAGGTTGGGTGATTATGTGATTATGTGTAATAATCTGATTATTATTGCCTGCGAGTAAGGGGTTTGTTATTATTATTATTTTATGCAAAAATCCCATCTGCTGTTCATGTAATTGTGCAATCCCTGTTCTCGGTTGTTCATTGGTGGGTGCACGAGTCAAAAAGTATCCTTGGATTTTTTTTTTCTCATCGAGAACCCAGAAAATCTAAAGCAGAAGATGACTCATCGCTAAAAATAATTTCATCGAAAAAGAAAGGCAAAAGAGATGCCGAGAGGCAGTGACTAGACACGTTGACTAAGAGGGATGGCCATTGGGAGTTGTCGGCGATGCAGGGCTGATGGCTGATATTCACGAGCAGCGACGTCTCCGGGCGAGTCGACGGTGGCTTCCGGGCGAATTAACGACAGGTTCCGACTGAGCCTCAGCGACCTCTGAGCGAATCCATGGCGATCTGGTCGCGATCAGACGATGCTTCAAGCACGACTGGAAGACGATGGATGCAGACATGTTATCGCCGGTGTCTTCCTGGCGATGTGTGCCGGCGGCGGATGGCGACTGGACACTGACTGCATCGCTTGTAGTCGGCATTTTGGCATCGAAGGCTGCAGCGGGAAGGCAGAATTTAGCGCCGGCAGTTGGAGTTGTCGGCGGCCATCGATTGGCAGCATGTGCGTTGCTGGAATCCATGGCGGCTGGCGGCCGGAGGTCTGATGGCGCGCTCCAGGCGAGTGAGCTGAGATCGACGGCGAACTGGGCGAGTCGGACAGATCGCGATGACGCGGTGGCGAGCGGCCCTTGAAGCGTGGACTGGAGAGGTGGTCTGGACGCGGGCGGATCCCGATCGTCGGCGATTGTGGGTGGCTGAAAGCTACACGGCTGATCGCATCGTCAAGGCGCAGGTAGAGTCGGCACGATCACCACCTGCTGACGGCTGCACAATGACGAAGATCGACAGAAAGTGCCGCTGAGAGCTTTTTGATGTTTACCAGGCATGCAGCGTCGACCGCCTCCAGGCTTTTGACGGCGGCGCTGCGGATGGGATCGAGCTCGGTTATGCTATCCACGAGGAGCCGGAGGGCTGTGGGCACTGCAGCCGACTGCAGCAGCGGCAGCTATTATCACCGGTGATTGTGGCGACGGAGGGATTTGGGTGGCTGGCGCGGCCGCCGGCGAAAGCAGCGGCTGGTGGCACTGGTGCAGACCCGGTGCAGCAGCGGATGCGCGGCGCGGCTGTGAGTTAGGGCACAAGGATGGGTAGGCAGGCCCATGGCCCTTCTTATATACTTGGGCTAGAAGGTGTTTATTGGGCCGGTTCCTTTGGGCCTGATTTATTTGTTTTGACTGAGTATTGGGCCGGCTTTTGTGGGCTTGCTGGAGTTTTGGGCTGGTTCAGTTGGGACTTGCAGGAGTTTTTTTTTTTTGGGCTTGCATAATTAAATTATGGGCTGCTCATGTTATTATGATTATTCCTGCTGTTAAGCTTGCTGGGCCCAATTGCTGCTCCTTTAATGCTCTAATTCTTGAGATATATAACTGATTTAATTGTTTTTACTTGACAATTAATTGTTATATATGAAAGGCATGTTCTATGTGATTTATTTATTTAAATTGCTGTTAATAGAAGCATGTCTAAGTTGTATATTTTATTCTGGAATATTATATGCATGTTAAAAACCCTCGATGTTAAATAACTAAGTGGGAGAGGGGATTGGTAATTAATTCCCGCGGCCTCCATTATTGGTTTGTAAGTGATGTGAGTAAACTTGCGCGTTGGCAATAGAGCCTTCCTCCCTAACGGATGAGTTTATTCACGGATCACTGGTACAAACTTCTTTAAATAATTATTGTTTGTAATGTGATGCATATGAACTTGCGCGTTGGCTATAGTGCCTTCCTCCCTAACGGATGAGCTTATATGCGGTTCACTAGTACAAACTTATATAATTGATGGTTGTAGAAAGTTATCTGAGCGCGTGTGTACTTCTCCAACAGTAAGGCACATAAGCTTGGGCAGCGGACTTGGGATCAAATAATGGTGTACACTTAGATGTGAATAATTAGTATCCTCCCCAACGGAGTCACTGCTATTATTTGCATGGCTAAAGAGGAACCGACTATTAATTATTTTGTCATAAAGTGAGGTTGACAAATGAAATTAATGGGTAAAACCTTCTCTTGTAAATGTTCGGGTTTGTAAACGTCCACCCTAACGTGGCTTGCAGACTCACGGTGCTTGAGATGTCGGTGAATTTTATTTTTATATTGTTTTGAGGGAAACAATATAAAAGGATAAAATTCGAAGATTTGATCGGAATATTTATTTGTGATTCTCTGAATTTCGAATGGTTTTATTTCACTAATTATTAACTAAAAGACATTATATTTACTTGGCCCAATTAAATGATTAGAAAAGAATCTTGGTTTTGAAAATTACTGCTTAAGAAAATACATGTGTATTCTCACAAAGGACGTCTCATGATGCCTATTAAAGTCTCTAGTGAAGAGATGAGAGGTTCATAGAAATATGATGGTCTCATGTAACTCTTCGGATACTTGAGTAAATTAAAAGGCAGAAGATCATGGTTGAATTCATGAATGAATTGGAAAAGCATGGAATAGAAATTGAAAGGGAAACCTAAATCAATTTATTCTTCACAATTTGCCTAGATGTTTTGAGCAAGTTCTACCTGAAATACGAAAGGTTGTATATGGTGGGAAACTTCTAACAAAACATATGGCAAAAGAAAGCCAATTTTCATCATGATGTGAACAAATTTAATATCTTATTTACTAATGGTTTGAACATGATTAGTGATGACATCTACTGATACGAAGTATGTAGATACTGGAATCACTAAATGTTTATCACTGAGTAAGGATAAGATTGTTAATAACATGGGTAAAACTACAAAGGTAGTGGCTATTGCAGTGGGAGTTGTTTATTTATCTCATGATAAGAATAAATGATTGATTATGAGAAATTATCTTTACGTACGTTTCATAGAAAGAATTTAATTTCGGTTTCTATGCATTAACGGATGGATACTTCATTTCATTTAAATGACATGGTCATAGTAATGAGGAATGAGGCTATAATCCGTTAAAATATGTTGGTGGATAAAAAGTATACTCTTGAATCATGTACATCCCACAGATGCAATAAATAGTAATTAAATAATGCATCTTCTAATATTAGTAAGAGAAAGGAACCTTCGGAAATGAACTAAACATACATTTGGCGTCTAAGACTAATTCATTTTACTTAAGTAGGATTCAAAAGTTGATAGCCGATAGACCGTAAGGTTTATCTGAAGTGGAAACTATCGGACTTGCGAATCTTGCTTGGAAGTAAAAATGATTAACTGCCTTTTCAAGGCTGTGAGGTGTAGAGCCAAAGATATATATGTTGGAATTAGTTCATTCTGATTCAAGCGAACCTAATATTATCCAGACGAGAGGTGGTTATGAATATTCGAAGATTATTCTGGAAACCAATATATTTATATGATGCACTGCATGTTTAAGTTCTTTGATTAATTCAAGAATTGTAAGGCTGGTACAGTGAAGCGTCATGGAAAATATATTAAGTCATTACGATTCAGTCATGATGGCGAATACCTCTTGGGATAGTTAGGAGCTATTGATCAGAAGTTGAGATTAAATCTCAAGTTGACTACACCGGGTATGCCCTAGCTGAATGGTGTGGTGGATAGAAGGTATTAGACTCTTATGGTTATAATTAGATAGATGATGAATTATTTGGAATAATTAAAATTCATTTTATGGATATGTCCTAGACACAATAATTCGTGAAACGTTTGTCTGTATATGGGATATTCTAGAAAAATGGATAGTGATTTATTTAGTCCAAAAGATCGAAGGGTAATTGTTAACACAATAACCAGATTTTTGGAAAATGACTATGTAATAAATCACAAGCCCATGTATAAGTTGTTCTAAAGGTAGTGAAAGGAAAACACAAAGTATTAGTACCAAGTGTACAAGAGGATATACCACAAGGTAAACTGTAACGCGTGTCACGTCTGATACACAATTACATGTAGTGCCTTGTCGTAGTGGGAGGGTTGTATGACAACCCATAAATATATGTTTTGGGAGAGTCGTGAGACTTGATCCCTAGTGAATATGGTATTGTCCCACGGATACGACGTAGCACTACAAGATGAAAATACGGAATCTTAGTAAGTTGCAATGAATGTTGAAATAGAATCTATGTATTCCATATTAAGTCTGGGAACTTGTATGACCACTAAATGGTGTAAAAGCCATTGCAAGTGGTCAAAGGAAATAAAAGAGGATCATATGGAAAGGTGAAAACCTTGGAAGCAAAGCTGGTTGCGGATAAGTGTACTCAGAAAGAAATGGTTCGATTATGAGGAAACATGTTCACTGGTAGCTATGCTTATATTGATCCGGATTCTTTTATTGCTGCTATGAGGAACAGCAAATAGATGTCAAAGACAGCTTTCCTGATTGGAAGTCTTGAGGAAAACATCTATGCGAAGCAACCAGAGTGATTCATTGCAAAGTACTAATATCTTTTTGATAGTAAGCTTAAAATTGTCCAGCGATGGACTAAAGCAAGCTTTAAGATCGTGAAGCATCTGTTTTGATTAGGTAATCCAGTGGGATGGATTTAAATCAATAAGCGGATGAGCCTTGTGTGTTGTAAAGAGTGACGGAAACGTGGTGGTGTTTCTTGTACTATACATAGACAGTATCTTGCTCATTGGAGACAATGAAATAGTATTATCGGGCGTATGGGTACGGTTAATAAAGCGGTAGAGATGAAGGACTTAAGAAAGGCAAAATATATCCTTTTGATCATGGTAATACGGATCACAAGAAAGGATATTATGCTTATCTCAAGTTTCATAAAATGATACAGTCCATACTCGTTTAGCATGTAAATTTATCTAAGTGAATGTGTCTTTGAGACACAAGAAGAAGATAAAGAGGATGAAAGCGGTTCCTTATGCTTCGGCGAATAAGGAAGCTTAATCTAAGAAATGCTATGAACGATATTGGACATCTGTTTTGCTAAATGAAATAACAGTGGGTATCAACGTAACCCGGAATAAGAGTGATGAACTGTGGTAAGACATTTATAAAGTGCTTGAGAAGGACTGGAAATTATATGTGGACTTACTGGACAGATTCACTGCTTCTTGTGGATTACGTAGATTCAGATTTTTTAGTCAGACTGGACGGCAGTAAATTCACCTCAAAGGTTATGTGTTTAATCTTAGGAAGTAGAGTCATAATGTGGAGGAGTGTTATATAGAAATATATTTCAGACTCCGGTCTCCATCATGGAAAGATGATGAATTGGAGCCTATGAGGCAGCCAAAGTATCTATATGACTCTGGAGACTTCATGATGGACTTTGAAGTGTTTCTAAGTTTGCCCAAGGTAATCACAATTTACATTGATGATATTGGTGCAGTTGCAAACTTGAAGAAATCACAAGTCCATAAGGCAATTAAACACATGGAGCGCGAGTACCACCTGTTACGAGAAATCGTATGATGAGGGGTAGGTTGTTGTCGCCTAGATTGCATCGGATGATGACCTAGTAAACCATTTACAAGGACCTTAAGGCGAGGGCTTTTAATGGTCGCGTAAGTGGGAGTAGGAATCAGATGTATGACAGAAGACATGACAGCATAGTCTTTTAGTATAAGTGGGAGATTGTTGGATTGTATACTAAAAGTCTAGCTTTAGTATGAACAATGTCATAACAATATTTGAAATGAGAATCATTGATCAAATGATTGCATCTTATAATTTATTTTATATGCATGATGCAATAGTCCATTTACTTTATACTGTAGATAATATGTTGTGCGACAACACGCAGAAGATCATATTATCGGTTTCCTTATAAAGTATAAACAGATGCTCACAACTGAGATAGACGGGGACTCTCTATCGGTATGGTTGTAGTATGATTTGGTATTAGCTTGTCTTGGCTATAGAATCACATTAGTGCACTTGTGTGTATTGAGCAGGACCGCCTAAGATCGTTCGACTTATACTGACTTATAGAAGAACTTGATCTCTGTTATTATGGAAGTTCGTGCTCTTAATTCCTATACAATAACCTCGACACGTAGGGCAGTATGTATTTCTTTGATTCATCAATGGGTGAGATTTATAAGTATTAAATCAACAAACTCGGTGAGTTGGGAAGTAGCGCTGTATCTATGGTGTGCTGTTGATTGTAGAAGGAATCCATGTCCGTCATAGGTTGATGATGTCCCCTTGAGGAGCTCATAAGGTTTATCATGTAAATCTTGCAAGTGGATTAATTTCCGGCATGATAATAAGGTTGAGTGGTACTACTCTCGGATGAGATATTAATTAATTTGAGTTGTCAGTAACTTAATTAATTAATGGACATTGTATATCTTAAACATGGGGAGACTATCGGGCTTATAATAAGAAGGAGCCCAGAACATAATTTTGGGATTGGACGGGCAGTGCAGTAATAATATTTTAGTGGACTATATTATTATTATTGGATTTAATTAAAAGCTTTGGGCTAAGCTTGGTTAATTAAATTCAATTGAGGCCCAGTCCAATTTCTCCTCCTGGTCCCTGCTGTAGCCCAAGTATATAAGTCATCTCAGTTCCTGTTAAACCTAAGTCTGTGCCTCTTTTGACACACGGGAGAAAACAGAGAGCAGAATGAGAGAACTCTGGGGATTGTTGACCACCCAACACCAGAGTTGACTTTGGGACATACAGTAGAAGATCAGAGGTGTTCTTCACCGTTGTTCATCCTCTACATCAACCCAGAAGTACGGTAAACATATTTTATTGCTTCCGCTGATTTGTTTACCTGTTTTACTAACGATCACGTTGATCCGCACAATCCAATTGCCAACAAGCCCAGCAAAGTCAGTTTCGTGGCCCATGGTATAAAAGGAGGATCAAACACTTTGAGAGAAACCGATCATTCACCTCAAGAATAGAACGTGAGTTTCAATTCACGCACCATTCACCCACATCCACTCATATCAGAATTCATCCATTCATCCATCTCATCGGTCAGGAGAAATAATCAAATACGGTTGAGAGAGCAATCCAATCGGAGAGACAGAGAAAAGACGCGAACCACGTGACACTAGGGTTTCGATTTCTTCTCTTAATTTCTTCTTTTGTGATTTTGTTATGAAATTTTCAGCCATGAGGGTTGTCTGTAACCTCATGGGCTAAATGCTTTTACAGTTCTAAGGATTGAGGGTTAGATGTAGTTGATTAGGGAACCTAGACTAAACTGGTCAATTCATACTGTGATAATCCTTATTTATTCGTTTCATCCAAACTTTGTCATGCGCTTGTAACGTCTTCGTCGCATATTATTGATATTGCCCGTGATGCTTGATATGTTATGTTAGCTTGTGTACATGTGTACTTGATACTATTTGATTGCTAGAGATTAAAGTAGTTTTCCCGTGAACACGTTAATCCTAAGAGCTAGTAAATAGGGAACTTGATTATCTTAGTGGAACAATGCAATTAAGAAGTCAAGTAGAAAGTGAATAAGATTGAATAGGAATTTCAGAGAATATATGTTAGTCGAATTGGCTATCCGGAGATTTATAAAATTCGCCTTATTAGTATCTAGGAAAGAGGTTCAAAACTACTCACGCATTGAATCATGATGTAAATCCATTAAAATGGTATGAACGAATAATAGGACGTCTAGGAAACCAAATCAATTGCATTAAATACGATACCTTAGAGTTGTTATTTCTCTCTTGATTAATCTTGAATTACTCCTTGCTTTTATTTATTAAGTTATTTAATATTTCAATAATTTAGATTATAATCATATTCAAACAAATGGAAATTGGTTACAATAGTTCTAATTGAATAGTAATATAAATTAAATAAATAGTTAGCTGTCTCAGTAGGATCGATATTATTTTTAACTAGGGTACTTGCCTCTACAATTGATATCCCTACACTTGGGAATTTAATTGGAGTGCGCAAAATATGCCTAACAGTTTCAACTCCCCAAAACCAAGACTCTTGAACATACTTAAGGGCATAAGATTTATGCTAGCTCCCAAATCACACAAAGCTCTGCTATTGACATTCTTTCAAATTTGAATTGGGATGGTGAACCTACCCGAATCCTTAATTTTGGGTGGCAACTTCCTATGAATGATGGCACTGTGCTCTTCTGTAAGATGCACTGTCTCCTTATCGACTATACTACACTTCTTGGATATGATCTCCTTCAGAAACTTTGCGTAGTGTGGCATCTGCTCAAGTGCTTCAGCAAAAGGGCATGTTGATCTGGATCTGCTTGAAGATATTTACGAACTTCTGAAACTTCTCATCAAGACCCTTCTTTAACTGTCTAGAGGGAAAAGGAATAGGATATTTAGTCTTCAGAATCCCCAAGTTGTCTCTCTCAAGCCCATCCTTTTTGTTTCTTACCCACTTAGCTCTTTCCCATTTCTTTTCAGTGGCAACAGGTTGTTCTGCTTCTTTGTGGAAATCCACAGTATTACGATGTTGAGGAGCAGAATCTAGAGATGTTAAACGGGCCAGCCCTAACCCATTAGGGCTGGCCCTAATGGGTTTTGGGCTAATCGGGTTTTGGGCTAAATCGGGTCTGTTTAAACGGGCTATGAAAAGGTGAACCTAACCCTAACCCTAACGGGCTACGGGTTAAACGGGCCGGGCTCGCGGGTTGTACGATAAAAAATATTATAAAAATTATAAATTATAATTTATTATAAATAATATAAAAAATTCAAAATTAACTAATACATTATTTAAAATTTGAGAGAATTAAGATTAATACATGCAAAATATTGTTAAAAGATATAAATTAAAAGAATTTGTGATAATTAAATTAATCTTAATATATTTATTCAAGTATTATTTTATTTATTAGAGAAAATTTTGGGTTAGAGTAAGAAAAAAGATGAGAAAGAGATGAAAATTAAAAGATGGTTAGAGTTTGTCCAATGATGGGTTGGGAGTAGGGTGAGATTAGGTGGTCGATGTATAGATTATGGGTGTTAAAATTAATTAAACATAATAATAATAATTTCCAATCCTACGGGCCGGCCCGGTTAGCCCACGGGCCAACCCTATTAGCCCACGGGTTAATCAGTTCGGGCTAAAAAGCTCAGATGTTAAACGGGCTCAAATTTCTTGGCCCTATCCCTAATTTTTTTGGGTTAATCGGTTCGGGCCCACGGTTTACGGGCTTATTAACAACTCTAGCAGAATCAACTGAAATGGCATCAGGATCAAAATGGATGGTATTTGGATCGTCCGGTGATGAATGAGCGCCCCCGTATGCTATGCTCCGCTCGAGCTCAGCATCGTGCTGCTAGTCGAGTGTTGCTAATAGCGGACGGTAGTTGTCGGATGGCAACTTCTCATGCTCAACGACCGAATCCCTCACACAGTCCTCACTCATCCCCCACTTGGTGGCGTGTGAGTGATTATGTGTGCGTCCGGACCAGTTTCCATTGTACGTATCAGGCATTCTTTGTCCCAAATATTGTGTACCACTTCTCAAAGTAATAGCATAATACTGATGTTGATTAGAGCTATTTTCACCTAGATTTTAGTGTCTTTTTATATGTGTTTTCGTATTATTTTATCCGTATTTTATATGTTATTTGGTTGTGTTTGGTGTTTTTATTGAAATGTGTGTGAATGAGCTTAAACTTAAGATTTTCACTTTTTATTGGATGCTAAACATGATAAGGAAGGTGTAGGAAAAAGCGGATCTCAATTCGGAGTTGAAACGAAGGAGAACGAGCCAAAACAGTGAAGAAATGCAGGAGCCAGCACCAACACGGGCCGTGTAGCCAACACGGCCCTGTAAGAGTTGGCCGTGTGGCGACATCTAGTCATTCAACACGGGCAACTTCCGGTCGTGTCCAGTCGCACGAGTCGAGTCGGGAGCACGAGCCGTGTCATCAACACGACCCTGTAAGAAATGGTCGTGTGCCGACATCAGAAGAGCCAACACGACCACCCTGTGCCCGTGTTACAACACACGACTCGTGTTGGTAGCACGAGCCGTGTCATCAACACGGCCCTGTAAGGAAAGGCCGTGCGGCAGCATCAGAAGACACAAAACGGCCACCTTGTGGCCGTGTTGCAGAGCACGACTCGTGCCGGGTATTTTCCTGCAGAAATTTCCAGATCCTTCTAGAAGCCTCCAAAGGGGTATAAATACCCCTTTATTCAACAATTGGCAGGAGATCCGAAATTCCCATCATCTACACACACATCACACACTATTTCTTCCATTTTCCACCTTCATCCATTTTGATCCATCTTCATCATCTCCATTAATTCTCCATCAAAACTTCATCCCTTCCATTGGGTGTGAGAGATCTCAAGGAATCAAGAGCTAGAGGTAGAGATCAAGAAGAATAGAAGATTCTCTTCAAGAAATTGATAGGGAAGAATCCATTCATCTTGTATTTCTTTAGATCTAATACTATGGATATTTGTAATGAATCATTTAATTGTTTTATTACTTTTATCATGTTAGGCTAATTCCTCTAGTGGGATTAGGAATATGAAGAGCATATTAGATTTATATTATCATGTGGATTAAATTGGTTTTTGATTTAATTGATGTTGATTTCTATTCATGGAGTTTAATTGTCTTGATGTTGTGATGGCATGGTTTGTTATTCATGAATGTTTATTGGTTTAATGGATTGTTGATCAATGGATTATTTGTGGTAATTAAATGCTATCATGATGTTCATGTATGTATTGCTTGGAGTGAGACGGAAACGACCCTCTATAGTATTAGGAAGGCATGATTAGACATTGAGTTTGGGTTTGACCGAAAGGATATTTGAATTCAATGAGGGGAACCAATCCATTCGTTGGCCTTAGTACACAAAAAGGGAGAGTTTAATCTAACTAGTACCTAGATGGAAGGGGTTAATGTTGGGCTTTGATCTTAAGTGCTTTTGGGAGTCTAAAATGGATCAACAACCTTTGTAACCCGAAAGGGAGCTTAGGATACAATCGTGATCACCCTTAGTCTACATCAATTGAGTTGAATTCCGTTTGCATGATAATATGAATCGAGTGTGCTTGGATGTTTCTAATCCCATGTCTTTCCATACTTGAACTTTAGCACCCATTTTCATTACTTGTCATTTCTCTTATTTGTTATTCTTATTTACTTGCTCCTTGCTTTAGTTGTTAACAAATCTCCAAACCCCCGATCATCCTTACAAAAACAACATGAACTTGAGCTCACGTATTTTGCTAGTCCGAACATAACTCCTTATTGGATTGATAATTTTTCTTGGGATATACTACTACAACGATCGAGTATTCTTGCTCGTGAGTGCACAAAAATAGGCAAACAAGAAAATGGCGCCGTTGCCAAAGGGGAGTTTGACGGACTAGTCGAGTACTGTGTTATTGTTTTAGTTGTTCTTGATAAGGATACTTTTTATTTTATTTTTACTTTGTTTACTATTGTTGTTTGTGGTCTCACTCTTGGCCTTTTCGTAGGTGTTTTATGATCACAAGATCAACGGGAAATCAATCGATCATTCCTTTGAATTTGGAGATTGAAAGGACCGCACGACAAAGGAAACGAGAGAGGCGTAAAACGAGAAAAGAAAAAAATATGGAGAATCAACATGGAGATCATGTCAATCATAATCCACCCCATTATCCTTTACAAGATCAAAGGGGGGTACAAGAAGGAGTGCAAGAGAATCAAGCGGAGATAATGAGGAATTTCTTTGCTCAAAATCAAGAGTATATGCAATTGCTTGCCAATCAAGAAGCTCAAAGGATATTTCAACAACAAGAGTTGCCAAGGCCTAGAGCAATTCGGGATTACTTCCAACCGAGAGCCGTGCACAATATGGTTCCTCCGGTTCAAGCCAATGATTATGAAATCAAGACCGGATTGATCAACATGGTTAAAGCAAATCAGTTTGGGGAGGTCCTCTTGAAGACCCGAACACTCATCTATCTACTTTCTTGGAGGTTGCAAATACCGTCAAGATGAAGGGAGTGTCGGAGGATGCTATTCGAATGAGGTTGTTCTCTTTTTCTTTAAGAGACAAGGCTAAAGCATGGTACAATACAATTCCTTTGGGAAGTTGTAATACATGGGAAGATCTTGAGCAAAGGTTCCTAAACAAGTACTTTCCTCCTTCTAAGACGCTCCAATTGAAAAGCCTTATCACTCAATTTAGGCAACTTCCGGATGAAAATTTTTATGAAGCATGGGAACGCTACAAAGAGATGCTCCGAAAGTGTCCTCAACATGATTTTCATGAGAATCAACAAGTGGCTTTCTTCTATCAAGGGTTGAATCAACAAAATCGGATGCATGTAGATGCCTCATCTGGAGGGTCTATATTTGGAGTGGATGCTATGAAAGCCATGGATATTTTTGAAGACATTGCGATGAATGCTTATCAATGGCCTTCCGAGCGAGTAATGGGAGGTTATGCATTTGGAAAGGTAGCTCAAGTGGAGAGTGTGAACAAAGTGAAGAGTGATATGTTCCAAAGTGAAGGAATGAAAGAATTCAATGAGAGCATTCAAGCTTTAACAAAGCAATTGAATTTGATCACTCATGGAGTAACTCAAGGGGGAAGCACAAGTTCTATTGTGAATGATGAGAGCCATGTTATGCAAAGTATAGAGGATGTTGCCTACTTAGATAGGAGAAATTACCAAGGAAATTTTCAACGCCAAGGGAATTTTCAAGGTAATTATCCTTCTAATCAAGGTAATTTTCAAGGAGGATATCAAGGACAAGCTCGGGGAAGCAATTTCAATCAATCAAGTGGAAATTATCAAGCTCCGAGGAAGCATGAAAATCTTTCTTACTCTAATCCTCAAGCCGCCGTGTCATATCCTCCGGGATTCGATCCAAGTGCTAAACCACCAAATGGAGAGGGGAAAGCATCGGTGGAAGAGACATTGCTAACATTTATGAAAAAGATGGAGGCTAGAATGAAGGAAAATGAGAAGAAATCCGACAATAGGATGAGAGCTTTTGAGTATCAAATGGGTCAAATTGCTTCTTCCGTGGGATCTCAACACCAACAAGGAAAGTTTCCATCTACCACGGTAACTAATCCTAAAGAAGATTGCAAAGCTATCACTCTTAGAAGTGGAAAAGAGTATGAGGAACCTCCTATGCCTAAAGAATATAGTATTGTCATTGAAAGGGAAGTGGAAAGCAAGGTGGAAGAAGGGTTGGTGCAAGAAGAGATTGAAATGGGGGAAGTAAGCAAGAAAAAAGAAATTGTTGAGAAAAAGAAAGATGAAGAAAAGATAGAGAGAGTTCCAAAGTGGAAGAAGACAAAGGAGTTAAGGGAAAAGGAAGTTGAAGTTGAAAGAGATAGTTGGGGAATACCCAAGACTCAAGTACCGGTTCCTTTTCCTCAAAGGTTCTTGAAGAAGGGTTTGGATGAGAGGTTCAAAAAGTTTCTTGAAATCTTCAAGAAGATTCAAATCAATATCCCTTTCGCCGATGCTTTGGATCAAATGCCTCATTATGCTCGTTTCTTGAAGGACATCATGGGAAAGAAAAGAAGTCTTGTGGACAATGAAACGGTTAATCTAACCAAAGAGTGTAGTGCCATTCTACAACGGAAACTTCCACAAAAATTGAAGGATCCGGGTAGTTTCATTATACCATGTGAAATTGGAAAGAACAAGAAGAACAAGGCTCTTTGTGACCTCAGTGCAAGCATTAATCTAATGCCTCTCTCCATATTCAAGAAGCTTGGATTAGGTGAAGTGAAACCAACTTCCATCACACTTCAATTGGCGGATCGATCTATGACACATCCAAAAGGAGTAGTTGAAGATGTGTTGGTGAAAGTTGATAAGTTCGTCTTTCCGGTGGATTTTGTTGTTCTAGATATGGAGGAGGATGAAAATGTGCCATTGATTTTTGGGAGACCGTTTCTTGCTACCGGGAGAGCTCTTATTGATGTCTACAAAGGAGAATTGAAGTTGAGGGTTAATGATGAGGAAGTGGTATTCTCTCTACACAAGGCCATGCAATATCCAATGAATGATGAAGAATGCAAAAGTGTGGATGTTGTAAAGGGAAGTGTCGAGGAGAGTTGGCCTTCCATTGTAACCAAGGATCCACTTGAACTTTGCTTGAGCAATTCTCTATCTCTTTCTAATATTTCTACTACTTCTATTGATTTAAATGAAGAATTGATTAATTGTTTGCTTGATCTAGGTGATTGTAGTGAAGCTCAAGAGGTTGCAGCCGCCATATCAAGGGGAAATGAAAAGTTCTTACCACTTAGAGATCCACTCGAGCACGAAGAGAAAAAGGAAAAGAAGGTGGAGTTGAAGCCTCTACCCGATCATCTTACTTATGCCTACCTTGGTGAAAGTGAGACATATCCGGTAATTGTATCCTCATCTCTAACTTCTAGTCAACTTGATAAATTGCTTAATGTCCTTAAAGAGCATAAGTCGGCTATTGGTTGGTGTATTGATGATTTGAAGGGGATTAGCCCAACAATTTGCATGCATAAGATAAGGCTTGAGGATGAAGGGAAAGCTTGTGTTCAAAACCAAAGAAGACTTAATCCTATAATGCAAGATGTGGTAAAAAAAGAAGTTCTTAAGTGGTTAGATTCGGATATGATCTTTCCTATTAGTGATAGCCCTTATGTGAGCCCATTACATGTAGTATCTAAAAAAGGGGGTATGACTATAGTGAAGACCGATAAAGATGAGACCATAGCCACTAGGACGGTGACGGGATGGCGTGTGTGTGTTGATTATAGAAAGCTTAATGAAAACACACGTAAAGATCACTTCCCCTTACCTTTCTTGGATCAAATGTTGGATAGGTTGGCCGGATATGAGTTTTATTACTTTCTTGATGGGTATTCCGGGTATAACCAAATTCTCATCGCACCCGAAGACCAAGAAAAGACCGCTTTCACTTGTCCTTATGGAATATTTGCTTTTCGAAGATTGCCATTTGGACTTTGCAATGCACCGGCCACCTTTCAAAGGTGTATGATGGCAATCTTTGAAGGATTAATTGAGAATATAATGGAAGTGTTCATGGATGACTTTTCGGTGTTTGGTTCTTCTTTTGATAATTGTTTGTCTAACCTTGCTATTGTTTTGAAGCGATGTCAAGACACTAATTTAGTGTTGAATTGGGAGAAGTGTCATTTCATGGTAAATGATGGCATTGTACTTGGACATCACATCTCTTCAAAGGGATTGCAAGTTGACCGAGCCAAAGTTGTTGCTATAGAGAAGCTTCCACCGCCAACAAATAAGAAGGGAGTACGATCGTTCCTTGGTCATGCCGGGTTCTATCGTAGATTCATCAAGGATTTTTCTTCATTTTCTAAACCCCTATCTCATCTCCTTGAAAAAGATGTGTCATTTAAGTTTGATGATAATTGTTTAAATGCTTTTCAGGTGCTAAAGGAAGCTTTGATTTCATCACCCATCTTAATCACCCCCGATTGGAAGGAGCCATTTATATTGATGTGTGATGCAAGTGACGTAGCTCTTGGAGTGGTTTTGGGGCAACTAAGAGAGAAAAAATTTCGAGCTATTTACTATGCAAGCAAGACATTTGATGCGGCTCAAAGGAACTACACTACTACCGAAAAAGAGTTTTTGGCGGTAGTATACGCATTTGATAAGTTTCGTCCTTATTTGGTAGGAACGAAAACTATTGTATACACCGACCATGCTGCTATCAAGTATCTCATGGCAAAGAAGGATGCAAAGCCAAGGGTGATAAGATGGGTACTACTTCTTCAAGAATTTGATATTGAAGTGAGAGATAAGAAGGGCACGGAGAATGTGATAGCCGACCATCTTTCAAGGTTAGAGTCGAGGGAGCATTGTGAAGGTACTTATGAGTTAATCAAGGAGGTTTTTCCCGATGAAGAAATCTTGGAGTGTGATTGCTATCAAATTGAGGCTTTAGTGGAGCAAGAAGGAAGCCCGTGGTATGCGGACTATGTGAATTACTTGGCTAGTGGAAAAAGGCCTTATGAGCTTAATAAGTATCAATCCAAGAAGTTCTTTCATGATGTTAAAAGTTACTTGCGGGATGATCCATTCTTGTATAAGATGTGTAATGATTCTCTTGTGCGAAGATGTGTGCCAGAGGAAGAATGGAATAGTGTGTTGGAGTTTTGCCACTCTTCACCTAGTGGAGGCCATTTTGGAGCTCAAAAGACCGCTGCAAAAGTCTTACAATCGGGGTTGTATTGGCCATTTTTGTTCAAGAGTTGTAAGAAATTTGTAGAGGGTTGTGATCGATGTCAAAGGATGGGAGAAATCTCCAAGTGGGATGAGATGCCCCTTAAGAGCTTTCAAGAAGTGGAGATATTTGATGTGTGGGGCATCGATTTCATGGGACCATTTCCCCAATCTAATGGATTCCTATACATCCTATTGGCGGTCGACTATGTATCGAAATGGGTTGAGGCCATACCTTCAAGAACAAGTGATATTAGAGTGGTCATGGGGTTTCTAAAGAAGCATATCTTCACAAGATTTGGAGTACCTAGAGTGTTGGTAAGTGATGGGGGTAGTCACTTCATAAATAAGCTCATGGAGAACATTCTCAAGACTTATGGAGTGAAGCATCGAGTGTCTACTCCGTATCACCCTCAAACGAATGGTCAAGCTGAAATTTCTAATCGACAAATCAAACAAGTCTTGGAGAAAACAGTAAGTTTGAGTAGAAAGGATTGGTCAAATAAACTTGATGATGCATTGTGGGCCTTTCGAACCGCATTCAAGACCACTCTTGGTATGTCCCCTTTTCAAATTGTCTATGGCAAGTCTTGCCATCTTCCCGTGGAGTTAGAGCATAAAGCTTATTGGGCCATTAAGAAGTTGAATTTTGACATGAAAGCTTCGAAGAAGGTAAGATTCTTACAATTGAATGAGCTTGAGGAATTTAGAGAAAATGCTTATGAAAACTCAAGGATTTTTAAGGAGAAAACCAAGAGGTGGCATGATGCTCGTTTGAGGAAGAAGAGCTTTGAAAAGGGTGAGAAGGTGTTGGTATTCAATTCTCGACTAAGACTTTTCCCGGGCAAGTTGAAATCCAAATGGAGAGGACCTTATGTGGTGAAGGAAGTACTTGATGGGGGAGCTCTAAAGATTATGAATGAGAACGGGAGAGAGTTCTTGGTCAATGGTCATCGTGTGAAGCACTATGTGGATCCATCACAAAGGGAGACCCTCTTTGTGGATACTTTATTTGAAAGATGATCTAAAAATTCGTCTAGCTTGAAGACGTTAAACTTAGCGCTCGATGGGAGGCACCCCATCACTATCTTTATTGCTTTGTTTTTGTTGTTTGTTTGTTTTGGCCTTGTAGGTTGATTGTGCTCATGGAGAAAAATACACATTGAAGAAAAGAGAAATGCTTCATGGATTCAAGTTGATATGTTCCAACACTTATTGCAAACTTAATTCGTGACTCTTGTCTCGAGTTAAGTTTGGGGGGTGATAGTGCGTGTGGACATAGCTTGAGCGTGTGGATGCGGTTACTTCTCAACAAGAAGATCATCAATGGAAACTACAAGGGTAAGTCTCACCACTTTTTGCAAACTTAAGTCTCAACTCTTGTTTCGATTTAAGTTTGGGGGGAGAGTGTGTGGTGTGCCTCACCACTTGAGTATGATTCTTGTAAAAATTGGGTCAATTTTAAAATTTTTCTCATGAGTTTGGGTTGATTTTGGCATGATTGGTGGTGTTAAAGTGCATGATAGTCCATATTTATAATGAAATTGTTGAGATAATAGTGTTTGTTGAGTGTTTGAGCATGAATGAGAGGTATTGGAAGCATGATGGAGCTTGAAGCTAACGATTTCCTTACCAAATGCCTATTAAGGGAGTACTCTACACCTTATCATTTTATTACTTGAAATGAATTGATTTTGATTTGGATTGTTGTGACTAGCATGCTACTTCATGTGTTATGTTTGTGGGAGGTTTACTTTCGTAACTTAGGATTTCTTTTTCAATAAAGGTTGGGATGAATGTGTGCTTAATTGTCTTATGGATGATGGTATTTTGTGTTTTTGCATGTTTTGTATTTTTATTGTGTCTTGTTTGTTGAGTCTTTATTTGTATGTTTTGTGTATTTTCATTCTTGTCTTGGGAGGTTTGGTGGTTTGTTTAGGGATGTCGTGAGTCATTTTTGAACGTGAGTGATGATATGTCGTGGTGATAAGTGATGACAAATTATGATTAAGAATCTCTACACTTTAAAATTGTGACATGTTTTATTTAACTTGTTCAATTTTGAGATGAATGTGGTGTAATAAGTTCCTTAAGATCCGAGCACAAGCTTGTGAGCATTTGAGCCTCAACCATGCATACATGGTATTTCTTCATGAGTGGATCGGTTGTGTTTGATAAGTTAGAACTTGCTCAAGGACTATAGGAATGAGCCCGATTAGTGGAGATTGGTGAAATGATCTAAGGCCATCCTTGTTATTATAGGCATTGCCATATATGTTCCCTACCATGAACATCATCCTTAGTTAACCATTTTGAGCCTATAAGCCTATTTCTTGTGAATTTAGCACATTACAAGCCTTAATTACCCATTCAAGCTTATATATACCTTTGTGTGGGTGATTGAGGAGATGGTAGATAGAAAGGATTGATTGATTAGCAAAAGAAGAAAAAGGAATGGTAAACAAGCAAGAAAAAGGATGAGAAGAGCAAAAGTAAGAAATGGACATGCAACCTCAACGTTAGAAAAGGAGCAAATCAACATCAAAATGCTCAAGTAAACAAAATTCAAAGAAAGGAAGCATGCATCAAAAGAAGCTCAACCAAAGGAAAGTTAATAAATAGTGCTTGAGATTGTAAAGATAAGAAAGGAAGAAAGAAAAGTGGAGAAGTTGAGGAAATTGGCCATCTCTTTGATTACTTACACTTGTTGAGTCACTCTTATCCATATCTTCCCTACCATACCAAAGAGCTTATCATTACATCCTAATTAAAGACCTTTTTGATCATTGATTGAAACTTTGGTGGTTTGTGAATATAGTCCGCGAGCAAGCTTATAGTGAGTCGAGCCAATCGATTAATGAGTGTGATTTACCCTATTTCAAAAGAGTGTTGAGAGACATTAATATCCATTGAGAGGCTTGGACTTAAAAGGAACTATATTACACTGTATTCTCTTTTGATTGAACTTGTTAATTTCTCATGTCATGATTTTAATGTTGTAGGATGACTTAGCATAGTTTGTTGTTATTATTGCTAACGATGTGTTATTGCTTATATTCGTTTAGTCTTTTCTAGGTGAAAATTTCTCCTTTTGATTTGTCATTTTCGTTGCTCGGGGACGAGCAACACCTTAAGTTTGGGGGGTTGATTAGAGCTATTTTCACCTAGATTTTAGTGTCTTTTTATATGTGTTTTCGTATTATTTTATCCGTATTTTATATGTTATTTGGTTGTGTTTGGTGTTTTTATTGAAATGTGTGTGAATGAGCTTAAACTTAAGATTTTCACTTTTTATTGGATGCTAAACATGATAAGGAAGGTGTAGGAAAAAGCGGATCTCAATTCGGAGTTGAAACGAGGGAGAACGAGCCAAAACAGTGAAGAAATGCAGGAGCCAGCACCAACACGGGCCGTGTAGCCAACACGGCCCTGTAAGAGTTGGCCGTGTGGCGACATCTAGTCATTCAACACGGGCAACTTCCGGTCGTGTCCAGTCGCACGAGTCGAGTCGGGAGCACGAGCCATGTCATCAACACGACCCTGTAAGAAATGGCCGTGTGCCGACATCAGAAGAGCCAACACGACCACCCTGTGCCCGTGTTACAACACACGACTCGTGTTGGTAGCACGAGCCGTGTCATCAACACGGCCCTGTAAGGAAAGGCCGTGCGGCAGCATCAGAAGACACAACACGGCCACCTTGTGGCCGTGTTGCAGAGCACGACTCGTGCCGGGTATTTTCCTGCAGAAATTTCCAGATCCTTCTAGAAGCCTCCAAAGGGGTATAAATACCCCTTTATTCAACAATTGGCAGGAGATCCGAAATTCCCATCATCTACACACACATCACACACCATTTCTTCCATTTTCCACCATCATCTTCATCCACCTTCATCCATTTTGATCCATCTTCATCATCTCCATTAATTCTCCATCAAAACTTCATCCCTTCCATTGGGTGTGAGAGATCTCAAGGAATCAAGAGCTAGAGGTAGAGATCAAGAAGAATAGAAGATTCTCTTCAAGAAATTGATAGGGAAGAATCCATTCATCTTGTATTTCTTTAGATCTAATACTATGGATATTTGTAATGAATCATTTAATTGTTTTATTACTTTTATCATGTTAGGCTAATTCCTCTAGTGGGATTAGGAATATGAAGAGCATATTAGATTTATATTATCATGTGGATTAAATTGGTTTTTGATTTAATTGATGTTGATTTCTATTCATGGAGTTTAATTGTCTTGATGTTGTGATGACATGGTTTGTTATTCATGAATGTTTATTGGTTTAATGGATTGTTGATCAATGGATTATTTGTGGTAATTAAATGCTATCATGATGTTCATGTATGTATTGCTTGGAGTGAGACGGAAACGACCCTCTATAGTATTAGGAAGGCATGATTAGACATTGAGTTTGGGTTTGACCGAAATGATATTTGAATTCAATGAGGGGAACCAATCCATTCGTTGGCCTTAGTACACAAAAAGGGAGAGTTTAATCTAACTAGTACCTAGATGGAAGGGGTTAATGTTGGGCTTTGATCTTAAGTGCTTTTGGGAGTCTAAAATGGATCAACAACCTTTGTAACCCGAAAGGGAGCTTAGGATACAATCGTGATCACCCTTAGTCTACATCAATTGAGTTGAATTCCGTTTGCATGATAATATGAATCGAGTGTGCTTGGATGTTTCTAATCCCATGTCTTTCCATACTTGAACTTTAGCACCCATTTTCATTACTTGTCATTTCTCTTATTTGTTATTCTTATTTACTTGCTCCTTGCTTTAGTTGTTAACAAATCTCCAAACCCCCGATCATCCTTACAAAAACAACATGAACTTGAGCTCACGTATTTTGCAAGTCCGAACATAACTCCTTATTGGATTGATAATTTTTCTTGGGATATACTACTACAACGATCGAGTATTCTTGCTCGTGAGTGCACAAAAATAGGCAAACAGATGTTCTTTCGGATTCAACTCAGTCTGAGCAGAAAAATTTCCTTGTTGTTGCAACTTACCCACTGCAGCATTCAACTGACTGATAGCAAAATCTGTTTCTTTCTATTTCCTTGTACCTTGCTTCAGCTTTCTTATGTCTCACTTCAGCTGTTTCCTGATTTGTGACCATCAACTTGAGTATCAGATCCATCTTATCGTCCAACGATGCTCTTCCATCACTAGATTTCTGGGCTGGATTTATTTTCGGAGGTGGTGCAACTGTGCTATTAGAATTCGAATAGGCCAGATTTTCATCCCTTCTCTGATTATTGAAGTTTGAATTTCCTTGGTTCCCACCTTGCTGAAATTGACGGTTGTTCCCTTGGTCATTCCTCCCCCCAAACTGATTATTTGGTCTGAAATTCTATCTATTTCTCTTCTCTCCCCGAAAGATTTGTCCCATAGCATAGTTTGTAACCTCGAATTCCTCCTCATCTCTAGTGTTTAGTGTGAAAATTTGGGTGTTTTAGAGTCTGATTTAGCACAATTATGTGGAATTTATATCCGTATTTGAGCATCTTTTGGTTGAATTGTATATATTTGTGTTATAGATGCTTGTGAGGTGTTATTTTGCACTTACACAAAATTACCTCAATCAGAGATCGGATGAAGAAGTTATGAGCAAAACCGTGAGGTCGAGCAGGCTGCCGACGGGTGGCACGACCCGTGCCACATTTGGCACGACTCATGCCGACCACCCAGCAAGCACCCGTGCATCCAGCTGCCGAGAAAAGCCATACTCCATGTACGACACAATCTGTGCCAACCCTGGCATGACTCGTGCCACTGCCTAGCGAAGCCCAATCGTCATTTTCTTGGCCCGTTCGTGATTGTTACGTGAAAAAGCCCACTTTCAAGTTAGAATTCGGGATTTTTGAGTCCTCAACTATAAAAGGGACCCTTGGGGTGTTCCAAACCCTAACTCTCCATAACTCTCTACAACTCTTCACAGCTTTTCACAATTCACCATCCCATCCACCCATCACGGAGAGTTCATCAGTATTGCTTATTTGAAAAGGAGGACGAGGAGGTTTAGAATCACGGAGGAGAGAATGGAGAATCACACCATATTTGGGGTTATTCTTATTCTTTCTTTCTTAATTTTGGATAATATGTTTTCATACCTAACCATGTGTGTTACTTGTAACACATGGGCTAGTACTCCTTGGATAGCGCTAGGTTGGAAGATTAAGTTGTTTTGAATTGATGATCTAAAATTAAGGTTGGATACCTACTACTTATTCCTTTATTAATGCTTTGATTTGAGACTTATATTTTTGTCTTATATGATCTGTCCTTATTCATGCGTATGTCAATGTCTTTTGCATGCTTATGCTTATTGCTTGCGTTATATAAGAATTATATTTGTCAACCTATTATGGGTAAAGGGGATCTAAACATATAATATTTATTCATTAGAATAATTAATATATGACACTTAATATATCTATTAATTACCATTCTAGAGGATTTGGTTTCTTAGATTATTAGGTGGGAATTGGGGATTAATTCTTAAGTACATATAAAGGGAAGTCTAGTGCTCTAGCCTTTAATGGAATTTTGCATGAAGTACCTAGAAAGGGAGTAGGAATTATTCTTCTGCATCTGAGGGGTTAAACCAGATTTATGTGTTAAGTTTACTTTAGAAAAGTGGTTTAACATAATTAAGTGATTGCTTTCATAAGAACTCCAGGGATTCTAACTGATTGTCTAGTGATTTGGTTTGATCAATTTAACTGGATTTCCTAGTGCTGTCTATCTTCTCTCTTGAATACTTTTTATATTTAATTATTTGCTATTTTATTATTTTTAGTAATTATTTTCTGTATAGTAAATTTAGGTAATTATCTTTAAAAACCAGATTTGTCTTAAATTAAAATAGTCATAATTAGATTAAATAGTAGATCTATAATTATTACTTGGGTACGATATTATTTTTTACTTGGTCACACGTGGAACTACAATTGATTCCCTACACTTGGGAACACATGCAAAATAGTGAACAAGCAAATGGCGCCGGCTGCGGGGGATAGTTTTTAGATTTATTTATTTAATTTTTTTGTGATTTATTTTATTCTAGGACGTTAAATTTAATTGCTTTTATTTTTAATTATATTCAAACTATTCTGATTAGCTACGTGAGAACAGGTGTATGATAACTAGGTCAAGTGGACTCCCTATTGAACCACTCAACCTAGAACTTGAAGCACTTGTCAGACTAAACAGGAGAAAAAAAAGAATCCTGCCACACCTATTCCTAGCACAGAGTCGGATACTTACTATTCATCAGAAGAGGAGGAAGTTGAAGAGACTGAGACAGTAGAGATGGCTGAAGATGAACAAAGGGCCCCGCCTCCCATACGGGACCAGTATAAGCTGAAGTATACCACGAATGCTGGATTGAATAGACCCACCCGCAATCACTGCGGAGAGTTTTGAGCTACTGTTTGGACTAATCCGGATGGTACAAGCACAGCAGTTCAGTGGTAATCCTTTGGAGAGTCCTAGTGAGTATCTGCAATTATTTGATGAGTATGCAAGGATGCAGAAGCATAGGAATGTCCCGGAGGATGCTATCAGAATGAGGCTTTTCCCATTCTCACTAACGGGGAAGCCAAAGTGTGGTACAACAACCTTCTTGCAGGATACTGTACTACATGGGTGCAGCTGGCAGATAAGTTCTTGAACAAGTACTCCCCTCCTTCCAAGAGCTTTAAGGTGAAGCAAAAGATAACACAATTCAAACAAGGAGCCTTGGAAAGTTTCTATGAAGCATAGGAAAGGTTCAAGGACCTGTTGCGTTGTGATCTACAACACGGATTTACAAAAGACACTTACTTAGGCTTCTTCTATCAAGGCCTGAGGAGTGAATCAAGAGTGTTGGTGGATGCAACAACTGGTGGATCGGTCTTCAAAAAGTCAGGAGAAGAAGTAGAAGAGATCTTTGAGGACTAGATTTAAGCACTAATCCATGAATTTTATCTTTTGATCCTTTCTTCATCATCCTTTTCAATCCCAACTTATTCACATTCTTCTTATAACAATTTTAACAATTACTCAATTGATCCAAGTAAAACAAGAAAAAATCAAACACTGATTAAGCTCAAATTGGTTATTCAAAGAATGAATTTTTTAAGGCTCAAACGGTTGACTAAGGATTAAATGAATTCAGGTAAAGTATATGGAAAAGATGGGCTAAAAATCAAAGACGGCCTAATATCATTTACACAATTCACTAGACTATTCTCGAATATTTAAAGAGAGACTCAAGGCAAGTTCTAGAATAAACGCACAAGAATGATACGCTTAACAATAAAATTAATCATGCATTCATGTAACATGATTTATAGACTCAAATCTCACTTGACTTTTTCATAGAATGAACGAGCACTCTTCAAGGCTACGCATACATTATAACAAGCATGTCAAAAACTTCAAGCACTTAAGATTAAAGTATGTTCCCCATATTAATCATAATCAAAATCATAAGCATGATAAAGCTCATAGATCCCCATGAAATTCAGGTCATAGAATTTAAAGCTCATGTCCCTTACTCATAAGAATTCAAAACTCATAGAAAAATTTAGAAAAAGGAACGAAGTAACCTGATTTCAATCTCCTCTACATCTTGCAAGTTCCTCGAATTATCCAACTCGGTCAGGCGTAGGCCTCAGATAGAACTCACTTTGCCACTCCAATACTCTTCTCAAACAATAAAGCTCAACACAAAACTCATCATCACAGGATTAATAAGAGATAAAAATAACAGAGACATTAGAAAATCAAGGATCGAAAAATATTGAAAGAAGAAAATCGACGACTGAGCACTAAGGGACATATAAAAATGAATAAAAACACACAAGACACTTGGATAGTCGCAAAAAATTCGAAAGATCGAAATAAATTTTAAAATTCTAAAAAAAATCGACCTCCAAGCATCACACATAGAGTGAATATACCTGGGTGTGGATGGAGCAAGGGAAGAACATCACACCCCCCAAGCTTAGATGAAAACGTGAGTTGAATCTAAGTTTCAAGCCATCATTACTTCATCTCTATTTCCTTTTGTGAGTGATACATTACAAAAATCATTACTAACTAGATTAAATGCCTTGGTACATGATATAAAGGTTTGTGAGAGAATAATTGTATTGATATATTAAGAGAATTATATACAATGGGTACAAGGTAACAATCCTATCTAGAATACGATATGGGATACAACAATATAAATATAGTATTAATCCCTAATACGCCCCCTCAAGATGGAGGTGGTGAATCAACGCCAATCTTGGACATGAGACGAGCGAGCTGAGGTCGGGCAAGCGGCTTTGTCAGAGCATCAGCAAGCTGATCAGAAGAGGAGACATGAGAAACACGCAAAGCAGATGATTTAACTAGATCCCGGACAAAATGGTAATCAATGGCAATGTGTTTCATGCGAGAATGAAACACAGGATTCGAGCACAAATACGTGGCACTGATGTTGTCACAGTAAACAGCTGGGGTAGTGGATAGTGAAGGAATACAAAGTTCGTGAAGGAGAGAGCGAACCCATTGGACCTCAGCTGCGGCAGAAGCAATAGATCTATACTCAGCTTCAGTAGAGGAACGAGCCACAGTGCGTTGCTTGCGGGATCGCCAAGAAACAGGGTTAGACCCAAGGAACACCACATACGCCTCAGTCGAAGATCGATCATCAGAATCCCCTCCCCAGTCAGCATCTGCAAAGCAGTGAAGAGACAAAGGAGAGGCAGCATGAAGAGATAACGAATGATGCCGAGTGCCGTTGAGATAACAAAGAAGCCTCTTGACAGCACCCCAGTGGGTGATAGTTGGAGCATGCATGTATTGTGATAATTTGTTGACAGCATAAGCAATATAAGGACGAGTATGAAGAAGATACTGAAGACGACCAAGTACTTGACGGTACTTGGTGGCATCAAAAGGCTCAGAACCATCATGCCGCGAGAGCTTGGAACCCACGACCATAGGAGTAGACACTGGTTTGGAGTTAAGCATGTTCAAGCTAGACAGAAGATCCGTGACATATTTGTGCTGAGATAACTGACAACCACTCCTCGACCGATGAACCTCAATGCCCAGAAAATAAGATAAGTCTCCCAGTTTCTTAACCGAGAAGTGTGAAGACAGTGCAACTTCAAAACAGGAGAGAAACTTCGAATCGTTCCCGGTCAGGACAAGGTCATCAACATAAACCAAGAAATACGCAAGGATACCACGGTGATGATAGACAAACAGTGACTCATCAGACTTAATGCAGGAAAAACCATATGAGACCAGAAAATTCCGAAGAGCAGTGTACCAAGTACGAGGAGCCTGCTTAAGGCCATAGATTGACTTTCGAAGTTTGCAAACAAAATCTGGATGTTCTTTGGAGACGAAACCCAGCAGCTGTTGCATATAGACATCAGTAGAGAGAGTGCCATGAAGAAAAGCATTATTCATATCAAACTGAAGGAGTGGCCAATTAAAGGAGACGGCAATACTGAGAACAATCCAGATAGTTGCTGACTTAACTACAGGGCTGAAGGTGTCAGTAAAGTCAATTCCCGGGCACTGATGAAAACCCTTGGCCACAAGGCGAGCTTTATACTTTTCCACTGAACCATCTGGTTTCCGTTTGATCCGGAAGACCCATTTGCACCCAACAATATTAGGAGCCACGGAGGGAGGCACAAGATCCCAAGTCCCATTCCGTTGCAAGGCATTAAACTCAGAGGACATCGCATCACACCAACAAGGAGTAGATAGGGCCTGAGAGACTGAAGTGGGCTCAATATCTGTATAGAGAGAGGAAGAAAGACAATACCTGGGATTGGTTTTAACAATGTTATTTTTGGATTGAGTGACCATACGATGTGTGGGGAGAGGATTAGGTGGAGGTGGAGGCGGAGGCGAAGGCGGGGGCGAAGCTACCTGCTAAAGGGGCACGAGCGCTGGAGAAGGAGGAGCCGATGGTGGTTGAGGTGTGAGTGATGATGGTGGAGGTGTTGGGATTGAGGGTTCGACTGGAGTGATAGAAGCGGAGGTTGGTAAGGGGATAGGTTGCTCAGCAAAAGGAAAAACAGATTCAACAAAGTCAACATGCCGTGATATGAAGACTCTGTGAGTGGTACGGTCAAGACACAGGTATGCACTTTGTGTGAGAGAATAGCCTAAAAAGATGCAGGGCTTTGATCGAGGTGCAAGTTTGTGGGAAGTATATGGTCTAAGCCAAGGATAACAGAGACAACCAAAGACTCGAAGTTTGGAGATGTGGGGTGTTTTGTGAAACAGTTTTGCATAGGAGGAGAGCATCTGTAGGTTGTCTTTAGGGAGACGGTTGATGAGATATGTTGCAGTGGACACGGCATATGGCCAATAGGTAAGTGGCATGGAAGTTAGATGTAATAAAGTGAGCGCAGTATCAACTATGTGACGATGTCCCCTTTCAGCAACACCATTGTGCTCTGGAGTATGTGGAGGTGTGGTGAGGTGAGTGATGCCATGGTCTTGAAGAAAGGAGCGCAGGGCAATGAACTCACCACCATTGTCAGTATAAAGAGTGCGAATGTGAGAGTTCAGTTGTTTTTCAACAAGGGTTTTAAAGACAGTGAAGGTTTGCAAGACATCAGATTTTTGTTTCAAGGGATATAGCCATATATACTTGGTGAAGTGATCAATGAAGACAACATAATATTTATAGCCATCAAGGGAAGAAACAGGAGAACTCCAAACATCAGAAAACAACAGTTCTAGTGGCATAGTGGCATTTAAACTAGAATCACCAAAAGGCAGTTTATGAGATTTAATAGATTTGCAAGCATCACAAAGTTGTTCAGTATGTGAGAAAGATAAATGGTGACTGTTCAAAACATAACGAAGTATTTTGGGGGCGGGATGACCTAGATGAGAATGCCATAGACGAGCGTGATCCTTGGATGTAGTGAGAGCAAGTGGCGAAGATGTGGTGGATAATTGAACAAGTGGCCAAAGGTAGAGTCCATTAACCCATGCGCCTTCCAGCAGAATGGTTCCATTCTCCCGACTCTTCACCTGAAAGGATGTGGGAAAGAAAACAACAGAGACATTATTTTGGCGACAAAGCTGGGAGACAGAAATAAGATTTTTAGAGATGCGCGGGACAACAAGACAATTAGAGAAAATTAAAGAGTCTAAGGCATGAAAAATTAAAGAGCCTGTGTGTGTGATAGGTAAAGATGTACCATCACCAACGATAATACTATCTTGACCATCGAAAGACGAGTGAAGGGAGAGGTTGGATAGATTGGTAGTGATATGGTGCAATGCCCCCGAGTCCAAAACCCAGTCACCGGAGGAGGGAGAGGAGACGGCCGAGTGCACCATGGGAAGCGCAAAGCACTGCTGTTGCTGTGGGCGTCGGGTGTCGTCAGGAGCAGCAAGAGGCAGCTCCGGACAGGTCCTTGCAGAGTGGCCCTGGACGCCACACAGTTGGCATCGGCATTGGTAACCCCGACCACGGGCAGACCTGGACGAGGAAGGGCCTGATGCAGTGGCAGGCTGGGAGGCGCGGTCAGATCCGTGAGGCGTGCGAGAGCCGCCAGCACGCTCACCATAGCGTCCGCCACGGCCAGACCCCTGCTGTGCGCGCCGACCGCCACTGTTTTGGACACCCGCCTGGAACGCTGTCACCGGCAGATCAGCAGAGGCGCGGGTGTGATGGGCTAGTTGAGCTTCGGTGCTCAACAGTTTGTCGTGGAGCTCTTCAAATGAGATTGGGGAGTCTCGGGCCTGGATAGCGTAACCCAACTCCTTATAAGAATCATCCAGTCCATTGAAAACTTTGATAACCAAATCTTCAACGTCGGTGGAAACGCCAAGAAGAGCAAGCTCATGGACGATGCTCTTTATGTCAAGCATAAAATCCGTGATCGATCTATTCCCCTTGATCGGATTATGCAGCCTGTTCTTGAGTGCAAGGATGCGCCCGCGGGAAGAAGTTCCATAGATGGAAAGTAGGGTTTTCCATGCCTCCGCAGATGTGGTGGCAGTGGCGATGAAAGGAATGAGCGTCGGGGTAATGGAGCCGACGAGGGCACTAAGGATCAACTGATCCTGCCGAGTCCAGTATGCGTGCACCGGATTTGGTTGGGACGCACCAGCCACGGTGATGGTGGCGGAGGGACGCAAGTATGATCCGTCAACAAATTTAAAGAGATCATAACCCGTGAGAAGCGTCCGAAGCTGAAAACTCCACGCCGCATAATTCGTGGATGTGAGTTTCAGAGGTGCCTGCGAGACAACATTGAAGGCGATTGGAGTGAGGATTGGGTCGGTGGGGGCTGATTCAGTCGTGGAGTTGGTGTTAGCAGAGTACAGATCGGTGGTGGTGGCCATGGAAGGCAGAATGAAGCAGCGGGGAGAAGGTACCGAGATTGAGGGGATGGAGAGGAAAAAAAAAGGAAGGTATGGCCAAGAAAATAGGAAGGAGGATCGGAAAAAAGGTGTTAAGCCAATATCGCTCTGATACCATATAAAGGTTTGTGAGAGAATAATTGTATTGATATATTAAGAGAATTATATACAATGGGTACAAGGTAACAATCCTATCTAGAATACGATGTGGGATACAACAATATAAATATAGTATTAATCCCTAATACATGAAAACTCACAAGATAAGTGTACGCTCAACTCTCTAGTATATAGGCTTCAGAATACTCAACATGATTTAATTGCAGTGTTTAACCATAAGCTTACCCATTGTCTCAACTCTCCTTTTATTTATAGTTAGCAAAGTTATGAATCAAAAAGGACTTTTCAAGGATGTAATGTAGGCTCTTTGGTTTAGGTAGAAAATATGTAGATAATGTGGCTCAAATAGTAAAGAATTAAAGCTAGAGATTTTCTTTTGTGCTGCAGACTTTAAACTTCCAAAGCATCTCCACTTTCAACTCTTCTCACTCTTTTCAATACACACAATTTTCATTCCTTCTCCACCTTCAAGCACAACAAAAAAAATTCTATCTCGGGTACCAGTTTCGGGCACTACCCCACAATTTTTTTTAACTCTTCATAGGCTTCTAAATTTTTTTATTCTTCTATCACATGACCTTCATCACTTTTTCAGCTCCAAATATTTTTCACCCTTTCTAAACTTTTGCAGACTCAATAACACATTTTGACAGTATTTAATTCTCTACTAAATATTAGAAATTCAAAGGCTCCAGTAAGATATCAAAGTGGCTAATTCTCATAGGTTGCCAAAGAAATAAGGATTTTAGGCTCAAAGGGGCTAACTACGGATAAATAATTATTTGGTAGGGAATTATTTGGCTAAGTGACTAAAAAATTCAAATATGGCCTTAAATCATTTCCATAATCTACTAGACTATTCTCGAATGTTCAATGAGACTCAGGGCAAGTTCTAGAAACACGTCACAATTAATCAAGAGACCCTCAAGAATAAAAATAATCTTGCATCAAAATGTTCATGATTTTTATAGGCTCAAAAGTTCACTAGGTATAAAATAATTCCAATAACCAAGGCTATCTAGCAATTCGTGACTTATGCAACAACACAATTTTATCCACTCTAATCAATAAGAATTTTCAAGTTAAGCTTAAAAATATATTCATCATAAACCACATCATATCACATACCTAAAATTCTATCAGAAGTGTTCAAGTTCATGGAGCAGTCAACACAAAAATTACGTTTCACATATCACAACAATATCTCACCCACAAACAAACTCAGCTCTTAGTATGCAATCACTCAAAAATTCAGCTCACTTACCTCAGCTAGCAATCTCTATCGGCTTTCTTCCACTCCTCATAAAAAGAAATAATTTCAAGAAACTGACCTCCCCCTCCCCAAACTTATCTTCGATAGAATATCGAAATAAGTTTTAGAAAGAGTATAGGGGTCTTGAAATATAGAAAATATAAATCAAAGAATAATGAGAGAAAAGATAGAATAAAATACTTACTTCGAATGGACTCTTTCAGCTTGCTCGATCTCCTTCTCTCGCCATGTTAAAAGATAATTTTTAAAGAACCAAACATACCTCCCCAAGCTTGCATGGAGTTGCAGCCGCTGACTCTTGCATGATTTTGCAATTTGATATCCATTTCATGGTCCCCAATTCATTTTCATGTTGATTTCCAACTCTGCAAACTCCACCAAAGTTACGGGCCCCACCATTTCAATAGTATGACATCTTGCAGCTACTCCCCCAAGAAACTAATGAGCGCATTCCTGAACTTCTATTTTCAATCACATGGGGCCCATTTTTGCAATACATGTGAATCTTCATGCACCAATTTTTATTCTGATGCAATTTTCCACTCATGGTTCCCACATTAATTCTATTATACTTGCCACCATATGCATGAACCGTGGTTACGTGGCATCACCATTGATTTACAGATCAATTGCAACATGAAATAGCAGCAGGTGCACCCCCTATTCTCCATCACCGACAAACGCAGCAATCTCCTTTTAAATTCAATTTCCTCACTTATTCGCGTTTTCTTTGCACGTAAAATTAATCCTCACTTATGCGCATTTTCTTTGCATGTAAAATTAATCCTCAAGTATTAAGGATATCAATTGCAGCATAAGCAAGCGACCATGTGAATATCGAACCCAAAGGACGTATTATCAATTTAATTATTTACTAAATTAATTAAGACGAGTTGGCAATAAAGTTGTGAATTTATTATTAACTACTAAACAATGAATTAAAATAACAAATAAAATAAAGTATCACTCGAATAATACGAAAGTAGATCAAGTAGGATAATAGGTAGCTCTAGGATAATCCAGTTTCACGCATTAATTTCTTTTCCATGTGTTGATGTCCGACTCTACCTTGTGGAATATGGACACATCACTAAACCATGCATATCTACTCTATAGACACAAGTAAACATGCGTGTAACACGTGTGAATAACCTTGGAGCAAGAGATATAACTTCACCCCCTTTCTAGGTACTATCAGTACCAATTATTTCCCTGACCAATTGGTACTCTAACCCGATATGGTCTCCCTTTATAGGTACTATGAAATTATCCTCTTTATCCTATTTAATAATCCGAATTCAATTCAATTAATAAGTATTCATATATGATAGTTCTAATGAAGCTTCGGAGTCCCCTCACTTAGAATCATAATATGAAATCCTGTTCAGGGGTGAATGCACTCAATCAATAACCAAGATATGTATTCAAACTCTACATAACAGTTAATGATGCACAAAACAACCGTGAGTATGAATTAAAAAGACACAATCATATATAAAATAAATCCACAAGTAGTGTTGTATGGAGTTTACACACGATAGTTCAATTAATTGGTAAAAACCTTCACAATCCTAGTTCTACCAAAAAGGCTCTAGCCCATGATGTTACGAAGAACAATCATGGGTGTTGGATAGATCTTACCCGTAATCCAAAAAATTACAAGATAAATTAGGAAACGAATAAAACCCTAGATGTGGGAGTCATCGCGTCCTTTTCCGTTTTGAATCCTCCTCTTGGTTCTCCTCTTGATTCCACAGACGAATCTTCAAAGTGATTGATGGATGGAGAAAAGGATGTGGATGATGGTTGGGGGGTGAACCCCCCTTGTGGGGTGTAGGATGGATTTATGGCTCTCCTCTATTCAATATATTCTAATCTCCCCCAATATGAATAATGATGTGATCTACATCCCCTTTTATACCTGTAAGCTCTCCTTATGGGCCTAGGAAGAGCTTTTTCTTGAAAAACACGAAAATACATGCAATGGGTTGTAAAACACGCGACACATACTGAGTAGTGTAAAAACACGCACAAATTCAGAAATTCTCACTGGCAGCTGCGCGACTTCACGATTTTGAGCATAACTTCCTCATTTGGATTCCGATTGAGGTGTTCTTTACGCCAAAATGATCCTCTTTTCAGTGTCTTTCCAACTATGTATCAAGCTTCTCCTTTAGAGCTCCACATGAATAAAAAAAAATTACACAAATTGGACATGCATTTTTCAACATTCATACACAAATTGCACCTTTTCTCAAATTTTGCACTTTTGATCCCTTTTTTCACCTAAAATACAATAAAACACCTCAAGTGCACCTTTTTCTCATATATATTGAATATAAGACACTTGTGCTAATATATGACAACAATATCAATCAAAAAGGTGTTAAATTGGACACTAAAACACGCTTATTTTCACTCTCATCACTCACTTTTTAGCTTATGATCACATGAAGACTGATTTCAATACATTCCTCAATTAAGCTTCTTTTCTCCTCATATTGACGGGCTGTATCTCTGCTCCGCATCTTCAAGAATTGCCGCTCTGGAGTCGAGCATTACTCCTTGCTGACAATGATTGTCAAATACTCAAATGTAGCTCATCTGTCGCCTCATGATAGTGGCTTTAAACTCATTGCTCGACGTCAAATATATGTTTTTCGACATCTGCTCGATTCCTCAGGCATTGCTCGAAGTCAGACCAGCTGGTGTTCCCATTCATCTCGATGTCGAGCGACATTTTTGGATAAGAGGGAATTCCGCTCCACATCTTCAGGAATTGTTGCTTGTGCTCGAGCATGCCCCACTAGCTACGTACTCTGTTTTCTCCTCTGTTCCACCACTATTCTGCCTTTCTAAAATCTTCCATAAGTAATCACACACGATTTGCATCCAAAAATAATTATGAACTGAGAACATGGATAAAAATAAAAAGTAACCTAAATAAATAAAATAAAATACGAAAAGCAATAAAGATAGCGTTGGGTGACTCCCAACAAGCGCTCGTCTTTAACGTCTTCAAGCAAGACGAAAATCCATAGGCTCATCGGAATGGCCATGGATATCTTTCATCATTGCCGTCGTAATTTAAGCGCTGAGCTTCTTCATCAATTGTGTACTTGTGGCAAGGGACACTATCGTTGGCATTCTTAATTTTTTTTTTAAATTGCCAACCAAATTTTTATTCCAACTTATCAACCTCTCAATACTACTCCACAACTTATCCTTTTTTTCATCGAAAATTTTCAACTCTTCTTCCAACTCCTTCTTCTCCAAATTTTTGTTCACTTCTCGTGCGAGGGGAAGGAAATGTTGCTTCAACTTGGATTCCTCTACTATTGCTGTTCTCCTTTTAACTCTCTGCATTCATTTAATTCATGCAAGCATTCAAGGAATTCAAGATAAAGTTCATTAGAAAAATTATCAGTAATAGAAGTAGGAGGAGTAAGAAAATCGCTTAAGCATAATTCAAGTGGATCCTTAGAATAATTATGATGAGGTTGGAATGTGCTTTCGTCATATCTGACTTTCATCACGTGTACCTCGAAAAAATTTAGATTCAGAATATGCTTAAAAATATCCTAATTAAATTAGCAATAAAAGAAAAATAAATAATTACACTGTCTCAGTGGGAACGATATTTAACTGGGGTACTTGCCATTACAATTGACTTCCCTACACTTGGGGATTTGTAAATTAGGATGCGCAATAAATGCCTAACAAGTTTTTGGCGTCGTTGCTGCCGGGGACAGTAAATTATTTATTTGTGTTTGTTACTTATTTAATTAGAATGCTTACTTTGAGGTTTAATTGTCTACACCTTGAATTTTCTTGAAGTTACATGTACACCAGGTCAAAGAAAGGAACGCAAGATCTCGAATTTGATCCGAAAATTAAAGCATCTGCAAGAAATAAAGGAGACAGATTAGTATAGTGTGAAAAGAAAGTTGGGAAGATAAACGTGGGAGGATAGTGATTGAAGATTGAGGAAGGTTAAAACTTATAAAAGGGGTAGTGCCTGAAACTAGTACTCTAGTTATAGGGTAGTGCCTGAAACTGGTACCCCGTTTAAAAGGAAGAGAAAGAAATGAAAATAAGTTGTTGAGCTTGAAAGTAAAGGGAGAATTGAAATGATGAAAAAAAGTTAAAAGAGAAAAAAAAAGAGAGATTGATTTGAAAAGCATATGTGTTGAAATGTATCTCTACACATTCTGTCGTGTGAGGTTCTGATCTCGGCCCCCTTGTGAATAAAAGTGCGAGAATTCTTTATATCAGACGATGCGTGAGTAATGAGGCGTGATGCCGTAGGATTTGGAGTTTCGCAGATAGGGCTTCTCTCTTGGGTTGACACAGGGGCGTGTGTAGTGGAAAATAGAAACATGGGCCATTAGATCATTTATTGGGCTTCATTTGAATAACACACCATGCCTTCTCTCGTGGGCTCACGCATTAGCAAATTAGTTCTACATGCCATTCACTACTTTCTACCACCCACAACTCAATTTATTTTAATTGATGATGATATGGCATGTGTATGTGATGGTGGGCCCAATATCTTCACCAACAAACTACCAATCCTCATCCATCACAAGTAACGACAACACGTGTTTTTTCGATTTCTCTTCTTATATCTCAAAGTAGGCCATAATCTTCAAAATCTTAATAATACCAGTGAAGTCATAAAAAATATGAAAATAAGCAATAAACTTCATAAATAATGCTCCTTCCGTCCCATAGAAGTTGACACACTTTTCTTTTTGGTTTGTCCCACTAAAGTTGACACATTTCCTTTTTAATACATGGATTTACACAAAAAATAATTAATCTATTCTCATGGGCACCACATATCACCTCTAATACAACTACCCACTACACATTAAATATTATTTCTCTCACTTCACTTTACTTCACTTTACATTAAATTATTATATTCTTTAATCTCTATGCCCAAAAAAATTATACCAACTTTAATAGGACAGAGGGAGTAATAAAATACTGCAATAATCATATGAAACGGCCTATGAAAAGCGCAATTTTTTGTGCTGAACAGTGAGGCGGTCCAACTTCTTATATAGTTCATCGATTTGATCATGGATAGCTGACACTTCATTATTTCCAGCTTGTATCTCTACCTTCACCACTTTGTCAAAAGAAACGTCACCATATGCTCTCTCTGCCGGCCAATCATAAGTGTTAGCTGCCATCTCCTCGAATATCTCTTCCGCTGTCTCTGTAGACTGCTTGAATATAGATCCACCCACTATCGCGTCCACCAATACTCTTGAATCTCTTCTTAGGCCTTGGTAGAAGAAGCCTAAACAAGTATCCTTTAAAAATTCGTGTTTGGGACAGCTGCGCAATAGCTCTTTGAATCTCTCCCATGCCTCATAGAAACTCTCCAAGGATCCTTGTTTGAATTGTGTAATCTTCTTCTTTATCAAGAAACTCTTGGAGGGAGGGAAGTATTTATTCAAAAACTTGCCTGCAAGTTGCTCCCAAGTAGTACATCCTTAAGGAAGGTTGTTGTACCATTCCTTGGCTTTTTCCGTAAGTGAGAATGGGAAAAGCCGCATCCTAATAGTATCCTCCGGAATATTTCTGTGCTTCTGCGTCCTTGCATACTCATCAAAAATCGCAGGTGCTCACTAGGATTCTCCAAAGGATTCCCACTAAACTGTTGTCTTTCTACCATTCAGATCAATCCAAAAAGAAACTCAAAACTCTCTGCGGTGATCGCAGGTCCATTCAGACCGGCATTAGCAGTATGCTTCAGTTTGTATTGGTCCCGTATAGGAGTCGGGACCTGATCTTCAGCCATCTCTCTAGTCTCAATCTCCTCCGTTAAGTTAACTTCGTCAAATATCTATGAAAGCTGCTCAACCTCTTCTTCTGATGAATGGAAACTATCCTAATCCAAACTAGGAATAGGTGTAGCTAGCTGTTTTCTCTTCCTTCTGTTCTCTCTAACAAGCGCTTCAAGCTCTAGGTTTAATGGTTCGATTGCTCGTCCAACCTAGTGATCATACACTTGTTCTCACTCAAAAGATCAGAATTGTTTGGATAACAAATAAAATATAAAGCAAATAAAATTTAACGTCCTACAAGAAAATAAATCACTATAGAATTAAATTTAAATCTATAAACTATCCCCGGCAGGCGACGCCAAGAACTTGATCGCTATTTTCTTTCACCCTCAAGTGTAAGGGATCGATTGTAGTACGCGTGACCAAGTGAAATATCGTTCCCACGAGATAGTTATAAATTTAATAAGTATTTCTATGTGATAATTAAATTGCAAGACAAATATGGGGATTTTTGGAAGGATAATTAATTAAACTAAATATAACTAAAATTAAATAATTAAACTAATTATAAAATAAAATAAATCACGCAAGAGAATACGATTTAAAAGTTCAAGAATGGAGAATTGGTAATGCTCGGACAAACAACTTAACTATGTGACTAATTTATCTAGACTCAAATTAATTACCTACAGACGTTTATAAGAAGATCACTAAGCCTAGTTAAATCACCTTGATCGGGTAGGATCTAACACTTATAATGAGCTGAAAATCCTAGGATCGATAATGAATTAATTCTTTCTCCCTCTATAGGTACTTCATACTAAATTCCATTAAAGAGTAGAGCACTAAACTTCCCTTTCTAGGTACGCAATTATTAAACCATTTTGTCTCCTTACCAATTACCTAATAATGATATTTTACTAAGTAATTAATATTCCAAATTGATTGTCTAACACTTTTAGGAATTATAGGCCAATACCCTAAGACTGTCACAGGAAACAACAATTATTATGCAGAATTAGAGAATCCTATTAACTATCAATCAGTGATACCATTAAGAATAATTAAAGGAATTAAAACCCAAAAACACAATAATATGAAGTCTCAAAATATCATATTCAATAAGGAAATAAACAATTTGCAGAGTAATAAAATTCAAGTTTAGGGCAATTAAATCACATAGTCAAATCTGTCTTAGCACCCTAACATTACCAACAAAGAAACTTATCCCATGGAATTACGGGAACAAATCACAAAGATGTAATAAATCCTAACCATTATTTTAAAATAACAAAGATAAATTACTAAAAATAAAGAACCCTTTTGGAAAACTCCGTCTCTTTAATCACTATCTCTATTGAATCTCCGTCTCATGGGTAGATGAAGGAATATGGGTGAAGGTGGAATTAGGACATAGGCGTGTGATGGTGGAGGCGTGAGGGAACTGATTCACGGAGCTGCCAATTTTTCAAACACGTGAGTAGGTTATATCCTGGGATGTATGTGGGCTGCTCATCAAATCCCTATGCAAGTATGTGGCCCACGTTTTAATTCAATTTAATTCATGGATTGATCACCAACGATGGCATGTTTGGTTATTCACAACTCATTTGTGCATGGCCCACAATTCCAAGAATTGATTTGCCTTGGTGAATAATGACTCAGCAATTGGATTTTACTTGGGCTCACTTATTTAGTGTTAAAATCAGCATGGCACATAGCCCAATACTTAAACTTTGCATGCGGAAGTGTTGTCAAGGACTCATGGGCCAAAATTTGTGAAGTTTCGCAAATCCGTCGGCAGTTGCGCAATCTCACCGTTTAATTCATAACTTCCTCATTTGAATTCCGATTGAGGTGATTCTTGCGGCCACGCGTTCCTCTCTTCAGTTGCTTTCCAACCATATCTTACATGACCACTTTGAGCCTCCACATAAATACAGAAAAATCATAGAAAATAATCATCTGTTTTCTTGCATGTTGCACAAATTCACCTTTTATTCCAACTTTGCATTTTTTATCCCTTTACCTATCAAAACACAACAAAATACCTCATATGTACCTTTTATTCAATAATTATTAGAAATAATAAGATTTATGCAAATAATATCAATTATGTACTCAAAGAGGTATCAAATGAACCCAAAATACATGAATTTCCACTCTCATCAATAAATATATGTAGTTTATATAAATTAATAGATATTAAATTATTCTATGTTACATGAAATTTTATTTTTAGAGCAATAAACTAGAAGTATTATTTTCCAAATAAAAAATATTACTTATTCTCAAATTTTAATATTTTATGATTTTTTATATTCCCGAAATGAGTAATATTTTAATGAAAAAGAAATGATTTTTCATGTATTAAAAAATAATTTCATAAAATCAAAGTGTATCACATATATGCTCTTTAGAAAAATATTACTAAAATACAACTAAAAAGATACGACTCACTTTAAGTTTATAATTTACAAATACATTTAATTAAAATTATAAATTAAAAATACATTCATATAAGAGTTGGTCTTGCGTGCCATGGGGACACACCGTGCGCCTTTAGAATTTAGTATTATGGGTAAGTGTACATTATTTTGTTTTAAAGTATATACACTTTAATTATTAAGGGTACATCATTTTGTTTTAAAGGATATACACTTTTCATTAATATTTTTTTATTTTCCTTCAGAAAATAAAGGGTACACATCTTTATACTAAAATGTATACAATTTAACATAAAATTCTAAAGGCGCACGGAGTGTGCTCGTGCACCCGGGTGCGAACAAGTTTTTGCCTTCATATAATGCTTCCTGCATTAAATTGAATATAAACTCATTTATTAAAAATATATTCTAGGAATATAAACTGTAAATTTATGAATTCATTTGTTCTATCAAGTCCTCAAATTCGAATGGAGTGTTAAGTCCCACAAAATCTCACATCTATTTTATTTGGATCGGGCTTCAGCTAACTGAATTTCTTGAGTTCCAAAGGTTTTGCATATATTTATTTTCATTGGGCCAATTATTCTTGTCGAGCCCAACAAAAACCACGACGTCGGGTTGAGCAAATCATTTGTTATCCCACATATTTTGATTTATATATAATGTTATTATTATTATTATTATTATTATTATTATTATTATTATTATTATGTCTAGTACTCATTTTTTCCAACGGTATGGTTTTTTCAGTAAGAATTATTATTATTTTATATATAGTGAAAAATTTTATAATTGATGAATGGTGCATTATGTATGAGTTTTTTTTTTTTTGATAAAAAAGAGAAAATAGATATTTTTTGAATAAATAAATAAAATAATAAAATAAATACCTTATCAACGGAACAACAAAGTTGATGGAAATAATGTTGGATTTATCGGCTCAGTGAAGCCGGACTCACTCAATCCAATAGCATGATATTGTCCGTTTTGGGCCGCCCACTGGCCCGCATGGTTTTGCTCTCTGGGCTCACACTCAAAAGTCCTCATGCTAGGGAGAGTCCATCTCGCACTTATAAACTCATAGTCATCCCCACTTCTAACCGATGTGGGAATGTGATTAACACCCAACCAATATTTCCCCCTCAAACAAAGTTCTGCGGCTAGAGGTGAGAACATCCCACCAACCCATGCCAGTTAAGTCTGGGGCCTGGTGATTGATCGTTAATAGTCAGGATGACAAATTAAATAAATTTATCGAACCCAATGGAGTAACGTGCTAGAGTTTAAGCGATCTCAAGTTTATCGTGATTTTATAAAGACGGCGGAATGGGATGAATAACTTGTAAATAAATGCAATCACACTAATACAAGAAATAAATAATAAAATAAATGCAAGATGAATGAGTTCCGAATGATGCAATGATAAGATTAGTACCAATCATGGTATAGATAATGAAGTATTCATGTAATTAATTCTAATCTCTCATGGACATGGCATAGAAGTGATCATTAATTCTACCTAAACTCTCTCTCGAGAAGGATAGGATGTAGGCCCTCAATAAATCTCCCAAAAGCACATAGGATCGAGACCAAGATGAACACCTCCCACTAGTTATTAATTACTCTATGAGTTCCCTAATAAGGTACTAAATCATAGGTAATATTCCCTTTTAAGGTACTATGAATTCACTAATAGTTTGGATCTCCTCACTTAATTAACCAATCTCTTGATTAAGCTAATCAAATGTTCTATCAAAGGATTCTAAATTTTAGAAGGATATCTCTATCTCATTCTAAATTAATGCACGTGAAGTGTATGATGAAATGATACAATGAACTATCTTAAACACACAATTGATTTCTCAATCTAATCACATGCCCATGACAATTAATCACACATATAATTATATAAATCAATCAATGAACAATCAATGATAGAAATAACATAAAACCCATTCAAGATCAAAATTCAATTACATAAAAACTAAATTATCAAACACCAATCATGGAGTTAATCTCACAAAGGAGATTAGCCTATCATAGTCTTAGAGAAAACAACATAAACAATTGTATCTACAAATCCCATGACAAAACTATAAAGAAGTTCACAAAAATTAGAATTAGATTTCCCTTTTGAAGGTCTTCAATGGAGTTTCTTCTTCTTCTTCTTACAATCTTCACTTCCCCTTGCTTCCTTGATCAATTAGATGATGAATTTGATGGAGAGGATCAAGTGTAGATGGATGGATGAAAAATGTATGAGGAGAATGGTGTAAAATGAAGAAAATGGTGTATGCTGTGTGTTTCCAGATGAAACCCTTCGAAAATCTGCTCAAATATTGAAATTGAGGGTATTTATACCCCTTGGGAGCATTTAGAAGGTTTGCTGGTATTTTTTTTATTTTGCACGGACACTGCTCGTGTGCCACACACGGCCATGCCATGGTCGTATAGGTGTTTCAGATGCTGGCACACGATCTTGGCTTACAGGGGCGTATTCTGCACACGGCTCGTGTCCATGCACACTGGTCGTGTTTGTGCTGCCCCTATTTTTCTTCTTTCATTTCGGTTCGTTCTCCCTCGTTTCAACTCTGAATTGAGATCCATTTTTTTCCACGTCTTCCTTTTCGTGTCTAGAATCTATTTTTGCCTAAAAATCATACGTTTAAACTCATTTTCATACATTTCTATTAAAATACAAAATACATAAAAATACGGATAAATAATACGAAAACAACTATAAAAAGACACTAAAATTTAGGTGAAAATATCACTAATCACCTGGCTCTGATACCACTTTTTAGTTTTATTCATGATATTATCCTCTTTGGGCCGCCCATTGGCCCGCATGGTTTTGCTCTCTGGGCTCATACCCAAAAGGCGTAGGTGAGTCTCCTCCACACTTATAAACCCACAGACATCCCCACTTCTAACCGATCATTTCTCCCTCAAACAAAGTCCCGCGGCTAGACCACTACAGTTTGAGGCGAGAACATCCCACCAACCCGGGCCGGTTAAGTATGGGGCCTGGCTCCGATACCACTTGTTGGGTTTATCGGCCCAGTGTAGCCGAGCCCACTCAATCTAATAGCATGATATTGTCCGCTTTGGGCCGTCCACTGGCTCGTACAGTTTTACCACTTTGGGCTCACGCCCAAAAAGCTTCATGCTAGGGAGAGTCCATTTCGCACTTATAAACCTATCGACATCCCCACTTCTAACCGATGTAGGACTTTGATTGATACTCAACCAACAAATAAGAGTGATTTTGATTATAGGATAGTGCTTAGTTGTGAATTAATGAAAGTTATTGAGTTTTGATTCCCTAAACTCTACATGACCAATCATCAAATATGATAATAAAAATTTGGGGTATTTTAGGTTACATTATTAGGGTGAATAAACTAAAAAGTAGGGTATATTGGATAATTATTTAATTTATTTTTAATTATTTTATTAAAGTGCAAAGGACATAGATTTAATATCATCAAACTAACAATTTGTATCTATTCATTTATCAACAACCAAATAATGGATAAGAGATTATCTCATTTATAGAAGCCGTTGTAAATGCTTTGATCCAACCCAACAGACTCCCTTTCCAAATAAAAGGATTTGGAAAAACTACCTTTAGTAATTTATTTTAAATTTTATTAATATTTAGTTTAATTATTCCTAAATAATAAATGTAATTCGTGGTTTATAATTTAAGGGGCATCTGGTATTTTAGAAGGAATTAAAATGTGAATTATAGTGATAATGGTAGGGAATGGTAATGGGTTTATATTATTTAATTATGTTATTTAGTTTATGGTATGATATGAAATAACTATTATAATTAATAATGTTGTTTAGAATGTTAAAAAAATCTCAAGGAATGAAGTGTAATTTAATTTTTTGTGTTTTTTTAAATAAAATAATAATATAGTAATGATTTCTACTTCATATATTAAAATAGCAGAATTTATTTTTATTAAAAAAATAATAAAAAAATATATTTAACTTTAATGCTGTGGAACTATAGGCATTCCAATCAATTTGGTAAGGAATGAATTATTCCTTAGGGGGTGTTTGTTTAGAAGGTTTGGATAGGTGGAATGAGTTTTAGGTGTTTGTTTGATAACTATCATTATTTGCTACAATAATTTCATATCTCAAAACAATGGAATCATACATTCCATAGGCAATTGAGTGGTATTACTTTTATTTCACTCTACTATTCTAATTATTTTTTTACTAATGATTTTTTAATGAAAAAAATCTGAATTTTTTTAAAAATTTTATATGTGCAAAAATATCATCTATTAATATTAATCTCTTAAAAAAATTATTAAAAATAAATAAATTTGACTTCATTCTTGAAGAATTTCTTTACATCTCAAACAACATTATTAACTATGATAGTCATTCCATACCATCTATCAAACAATATTATTATAAAATATAAATCCATTACCATTCCCTACTATTATTACTATGATTCTTATTCCAATTCCTTCTAATAAATCAAACACCCCCTTAGTTTTGGGGGTTTGAGAATACTATAGCAGTAATCATACTTTGAACCAAACCCCCAAAACCATTCCATACCCATTCCATCACTCTACACCCTTTAAACAAACACTCCCTAAAAATTAATTAAACAAAATATAAAGCTAGGATAAAATTTAAAATAAATCTGAGGTAAACTAAGCTAATGAGTGAGTTATAGTGTACAATGGTGTATACTTATAATTAAAACCCAAAGAAATTATGGATTACTAAATCTAGTTTGGACATAATCAAAATGGTCCAATTTAAAAAGTGTATTATTTTTTCTGCCCATTATCTTTAAAAAAAAATGCCCATTTTTATGGTCACATTCTTAAAATATTGCCCTCTAAAACTTTCATTGATTGGTGAAGAGATAGAGGTAGAGGTTGAGACGAATGGATAAATTTAAGAAAAAAAAACATTTGGGATGAATAGACAAACGTGGGATGTATTGAATAATTCTATTCAATCTATGTTGTTCCATTCAATCTAAATTTGTTTGTTCAACATAAAATATTCTATTCAGCATAAATTTAACAGATACACATTAATGTTGGATTTGTCAATAATAAAAGAATGATTTTCTTTTATTTTCTTTGTCCCACATCGGATGAAGAGTAAAAGAAAAGTGATTTCTTAGGCTATATAAGGAAGCTCTTGGACTTGATATCAAGTGCACCAATCAAATACTCCCTCCGTCCCATAACAAGGTACGCATTTGTTGTTTGCACGTGGACGGTTCTAGGGTCTTTATTTGCTTTTTGAACGTAAATTAAGGAGTATTATTATTATAGATAAGTTGGGTAATTGTATTAGAGGGAAGTGGTGAGTCATATTGTGTACTTTCTTTATTAAATAGAGAAAATTAATGCATTTTAAGCGGATGTCAGGAATAGTGAAATGCGTACCTTGTTATGGGACGGAGGGAGTACACTTTAATTTTTATGTTTAATTCTGTTTAAATTCCTTTTTTGGATTCTCGGTTGTGAAAATGAGAAGAAATGTGTGAATTAGTCAAAGAATTGTAAGAGTGTAGGGATTGGGGTCGAGAGAGAAATTCTGTATGATTGGAAAAAATTTTCACATAGTGGTATTTTCTCGGTCCGTGGTTTTTCTCCGGTTTTGGAATTTTTCACGTAAATTCTTATATTATGCTTTTTATGTTCTTCTTTATTTGTCCCTTAAGAATGAATGGGGATCTGCTTATACCAATAAGTGGTATCAGAGCCCGGTTCGGATGCTTATAAAGTTCTTAGTATGCTCTGTGGTTGCAGCATAGTTTGACCTTCCACATCAGAAAAGACTTTATGAGAGGAAGAGGGTTATTCATTGCGCTAAGGATGGCATGAAAGAAGTGAGAAAATCTAGTGACACAAAGGGGTCAGAAGATCAACTGGATGCGGTGGCATCTCCTTTCTTGCGGTGAAATGCACCAGACAGTGGCGACAGTGGCGTGGCAAGGGGTAGGATTTGTAGGTCAGAAGTTTTGACGGAGTTCTTGGACCTGCAGCAATGTGAATTGCTGGGACTCCCGGTGGTGGAGTTGGCTTAACAACGACATGGGGTTTACCATGGATGTCGGCTTAAGGAGATTTGAGAGGAACAAGTTTTTCGGTAATAACTAGTGGCGTGGGGAAACAGCGATTAAACGAGAAAGATGGTGATGTGGTGCTTGGTATCGGGTGGCGCTAAATCAGTAAAGAATAGCATGGATTCAACTGACAAGTGGAGAAAAGCATCGTGAATTCTGGAGGGTTGGAACCGGCTTCAAGTGACGACACTTTCAGTAGGAAAAGGGTTCAGACAAACCTGATGTAGCTTGGCGGTAAAAGGCAGCGACGTCATGTCGGTACAATGATGATTTTTGTTCAAGGTGTAGCAATGGTGCGGTGGTTGCTCAATGTAGAGTAATGGTATGGTAATTGCTTACGGTGGAGCAATGGTGACGTTGCTGGTCAAGGAAGAGCTGGTGTGGCAACAGTTCCGAATGTTGAGTTAATATTATTGGGGATCCTTATGACATGTTCAGTTGTCATGAAAAAAGATGTAATAATATTAGCTGGTCCACAAGTTTGCACACGGACATTGACTTGGCAGGTGATGTAGGGTATGTGGTGGATATATATCGATGGCTGATGGACTTTCAGGGGTAACCAAGTGCTGGAAGTAGCACCATAAATATCAGCAGATATTTTTAATATGTACCGCAGAAAATTCTTATAATGGTTTATTCTAATTGGTCTACTCATATGGTGGAGTAGGATTCTCGGGATTGAGAATGGATTATCAGTGAAGACAATGGTTCTTAGAATGGTTGATTCTAAGGGATTCTCGGGGTTGAGAATGGATTATCGGTAAAGACAATGAGTATTCTTTTATTTTGACAAGGTGGAGATTGTTGGATTTGTCAATAATAAAAGAAGAATTTTTTTTTATTTTTTTGGTCCCACATCGGATGAAGAGTAAAAGAGGAGGAATTTCTTAGGCTATATAAGGAGGCCCTTGGACTTGATGTCAAGTGCACCAATCATGTACACTTTAATTTTTGTGTTTGATTCTGTTTAAATTCCTTTCTTGGATTCTCGGTTGTGAGAATGGGGAGAAAGGTGTGAATTAGTCAAAGATTATAATATCTTTTTATAAAAAAATGATACTCAATAGAATAGATGAAAAGTGATAATGGTGTTAGTAAATTATTTTATGGACAATTTATAATATAAATAAATAATAATAACATTTTAAAAGACAAATGATAATATCTAGAACAACAACTATTTATGAAAACGTAAAATAATCCTATTGTGAGACGAATATACTCTTAATTAATACTTCCTCCGTCCCATTTATGTTTACACCCCTCATCCGGTACGGATATTAAGAAAAATTGATAATTTTTAGGAGTATTATGATATTTTTGAGTAATAGATAAATAATAAAGTATGTTAGATGTGTTAGATATGAGTAATTTTTTTTGTAAATAAAATGTATGGGGAATGGTGATTGTGTTTGACTTTTTGTTTTTTAGGGAGGTGCAAACTTTAATGGGACAACTCAAAATAAAAATATGTCATATGAAAGGAGACGGAGAGAGTACTTCACAATGAATTTTCTATTTCACAAGAAAAACTCATTTAAATTCCAGTATAATTCCCATAAAAAATAAAATAAAAATCCAGTATAATTAATTTAATTGTCGATGGGATAAAGTTTTTCTGTGAGGCGTTAATTATGTGAGACGGATCGACTTATTGTTAAAATATCATTATTATATAGATAAAGTATTTTTATTGTTATTTAAAGTGTGTTTTTGTAAAGTATGATGAATAATGAATTAAAATATGCTTTTAAAGTGTTATGATATGATTAACTACAAACATGTTTTAACAATAAATTGACCTATCTCATAATTCATGTCAAGCCATCTTCCTACCAAGGTTAAGAAGTCAACTGAGCATATCAGCGGCGGGATTGAATACCCGGATCGAATCAGAGTTCACGCCGCCCGCCTTGAACAAATAGGAGGCATGGTTCGCGAGTTGAACTCGCTCTCTTGCCACGCCTTTCACTCGCTTGAGTCGGACTCAATCACTCTTTTTGTTTGGAGGATCATTGTTCTTCACTCTCTTACACCCGCAGGTGTCACAAAAGAATACTATTGTGAATGTTAGGGTGTGAAATCAAAAAAGTGGATGGAAATTTTAGTTTAAACTTTGAAGAACATTTAATATTTTTACCTGCTTCAACTCTCTACACTCCCACGCTGATCCCTCTCTTAAACATAAGCAGAATGGCCAATTTATATGTGTCGCTCATTTTTATTTTTATTTTTTTTGTCATATTATCTTTATTTTTATTTTTATATGTAAATGTTAGTTGTTAGTATAGATATTAGTTAGTTCACAAAGCATTCATATTTCTCCTTTGTTCAAATCCCCTTACAACTTCCCTCAATTCGTTTCCAATGAGAATCGAACTTGGATCACTCACCTAAGTAAATATTATTTTGTCATACAATTCGTATAATTGTAAAAGATTATGTATATAATTAAAATTAACACATGATTCATTGGGTATGTAATTATTTTTTACGAGTACATATTCCCGCATAATATACGGATGCATTATATTTTATAAGAGAATTAATTAGATAATTCAATATTAAATGCATATTTTAATTTAATAATGAGGATATACTAAAAATTTTTGAAGATATATTTTCTAATTGATTTATTTATCATTTTAAGGTTTACATTTTAATTCTAAATATAAGGATATACATTAGTAATATAATAATAATAATAATAATAATAATAATAATAATAATAATAATAATAATAATAAAATAGAAAGATTATATGTGATATTAAAATAAAAAATAAAAATATGTATTCATAACTAATCAAAAAATATGATTAAAGTTGATGTTTAATTTGAAGATATACATGAATAATAATAATAAGTTGGATATATTTTTATTGATTGGTTTAATTATCTATTTCTAACAAATCAAAAAAAAATAAACGTGATATTTAATTTATAGATATACATGAATAATATAATAATAATAATAAATAAAAGTAAAAAGATTATATATATAAAATTAAAATAAAAAATACGACAATTAACAACGTCGCGACACCTCATACTTTTAAAAAGTTATTTATAGCAGTGTATTCGCAATTAGTATATATAAGATATTTAAGTACGCGGAGTCTTTTTCTGGATGGTCCATCAATTTTTCGTGTATATAATGTAGGAGTAAAAGGTTGGAGGGATATGTGTAGGTATTTGTGGATGGGTGTAGGAATTGGTGAGTGAGGTAAACAGAATGTGATAGAAAGGATTTGAGGGAGAGAATAAGGTTTGGGATAAACTTACAACTTTATTGGTTATATTTCTTCGACATCAAAATGTTACATCACATTACCTATTTATACTACTCAATAGTACAATCTTCAACATTCTAGATAATTCTACACTAATTTCATCCTAATAAATCTATTTGATCACATGTCATTATTCTAGATCATTCTTCTAATTACTTGATGCATTCCTCCACCTTCTAATTTGTTCTATACATAATCTCAAACATTCTATAATGTCACATATTTTTCTTGAAGCTTCTATAATCATCTAATATTAAATCAAGTTTAATATTTCTAACACCCCCTCTTAAACTTGATTTTGCATTCCAAGCAAACTTTGGAGTCTTGCAAACTCTTCATACTTGAGCGGCTTCGTGAAAATGTCGGTTACTTGATCTTGTGATTTCACATGCTCCACTTGAACTTCTTTCTTCGTAATGCATTCTCTAATGTAGTGGAAGCGAGTATCTATGTGCTTGCTCCGATTATGAAATATCGGATTCTTTGTCAATGCAATCACCGACTTGTTGTCCACACAAATTCTCGTAAGATTCTCTTGTGTCCATCTAAGCTCCCGTAAAAGACTTCTAAGCCATATGACATGGCAAACACTGGATGTGGTGGCTACATACTCAGCTTCACATGTAGATAATGTGACTATTGGTTGCTTCTTCGACATCCAAGTGAAAGCGGTGTCTCCCATGAAGAACACAAATCCACTTATACTTTTTCGATCATCACCATCTCCAGCCCAGTCACTATCACTATAGCCCACAAGCTCATAATTATTAGTATTTGAATAAAATAGGCCATAGCATACCTTTGAGATATCGAAGAATTCTCTTTGCTGCCTTCAAGTGCATTGTGGTTGGATTCTTCATAAATCTACTCACAAGCCCTGTTGCGTATAGTATATCTGGCCTCGTGCAAGTTAAGTACCTTAAACTTTCAACCAAACTTTTAAAGAGAGTCGGATCTACTTTTTCTCCATCTTCATGCTTGGATAGTTTACTTCCACACTCCACTGGGGTGTTGATTGCTTTGCAATCTTCCATTTTGAACTTCTTGAGGATCTCCTTTGTATAACCTTCTTGTGTGATAAAGATTCCTTCCTCAAGCTGCTTGACTTCAACTCCAAGATAATATGCCATGAGCCCAATGTCAGTCATCTCAAACTCTTTAGTCATGGCCTCCTTGAATTACTCGAATATCTTTGTGTTGCTTCCAGTGAATATAAGATCATCCACATACAAGCACACAATTAAGATATCATCACCTTTGACTTTGATGTAGAGGGCATGCTCATGTGGGCACTTGGTGAAACCATTCTCCTCCAAGTATCTGTCAATCCTGTTGTTCCACGCCCTTGGTGCTTGTTTTAATCCGTATAGGGCCTTCTTCAACTTCAACACCTTTTCTTCTTGCCCTTTCACCTCGTAGCCTGGTGATTGCTTGATGTAGACTTCTTTATCAAGAACACCATTCAAGAAGGTTGACTTCACGTCCATCTGATAGATTTTCTATTTGTTTTGGGCTGCAAGAGAAATGATTAGTCTGATTTTTTTAGGTGGGCGACAGGAGCGAATACCTCAGCATAGTCAATTCCGGCTCTTTGACTATATCCGCTGGCGACAAGCCTTGCTTTGTATCTCTCTACTTCACCCTTGGAGTTCTTCTTCGCTTTATACACACACTTAACTCCAATGGCCTTATGATCCTTTGGCAATATTGCAAGCTCCCATGTATCATTCTTCTCAATGGCTTTAATTTCCTCGTCCATTGCATCTCTCCATCTTTTTCTTTGTGTAGCCTCCTCAAAAGTTACTAGCTCACAATCAGCAAATAAGCAAAGTAATATGAGATCTTCTAACCTTTCAGTCTCATCATAGATCTCATCTAAGCTCCTCACATGCGATGCGCTTCTTTTATTCAGGAAAGATGGTGGTGAGTCTCCAACTTCTCTTTCCGGTGAAGCGGGTGGAGTCACTGTCTCTTCACCTTCACCTGCTTGCTCGATTTCCTCTTCATCTTCAAATTATGGAGTAATAAAGTTGTGATCATTGATGTTGGAACCGAAATCCCAAGTACCTTCTTCATCGAACTCCACATCTCGACTTATCATACTTTTCTTTGTGAGGGGATTATATAACTTGTAACCTTTAGAGTTAGAGTCATACCCGATGAATATGTATGGCTCACTCTTATCGTCAAGCTTTTTTCTTGTCTCATCTGCCACGTGAGCATATGTTTTGCTCCCGAATACTCTTAGATGAGCGATTCCAGGCTTTCTCCCACTCCATGCTTCTTGTGGAGTCTTTTCCCACACACTCCGAGTTGGAGATCGATTAGACAGGTACACCGCGCACGCCATTGCTTCTGCCCAAAATTCTTTAGGAAGATTCTTCATCTTCAACATGCTATGCTCCATCTCCACTATGGTTCTATTCTTTCTCTCTGTTACACCATTTTGTTGAGGAGATCTTGGAACAGTAAGAGGCCTCCAGATCCCGTTTGCTTCGCAATACACCATGAATTCCTTGGATGTGAATTCACCACCTCGATCGATTCTCATGGATTTGATTTCTAGACCGCTCTCTTTTTCAACGGCAATTTTAAATTTTTTGAAGGCTTCAAATACTTTTGATTTCTGCTTCAAGAAATACACCCACGTTTTTCTAGAAAAACCATCAATGAAGAGCAAGAAATAATTATTGTTACCAAGAGAGCTTGGTTTGATTGGCCCACACACATCGGCATGGATCAACTCCAACGGCTTCTTTGCTCGCGAGGTTGACTCCTTTGGGTATGGCCTTCTAGCTTGCTTCCCGTGTATACATCCTTCGCATAATTGGTCGGGATGCTTGATAGATGGTAATCCTCTTATCATTTTCTTTCTTGATAATAACTTTAATCTTCCGAAATTTAAGTGCCCAAACCGTAGGTGCCATAACCAAGACTTATTCTTAAAGCAAGATTTAAGGCATTTTACCACATCATTCCGGATATTTAGTAGAAACATTCTATTCTTCGACATTTGCACCTTCGCTATTAAATTATTTTCCTTATCTCTTATTGAAAGGTTATAATCCTTCAAGTGAATGTCATAACTTTTCTCTAAGAGTTGTCCCAAACTCAAAATATTATTTTTCATGTTGGGCACATAATAAACATTCGAGATGAAATCATGACCACCATTTTTTAAGCGAATCAAAATATTTCCTTTTTCTTTCACCGGAATTTTAGATTCATCACCAAAGGAGACATTGCCACTTACCGATTCATCCAGCTCTACGAGCATGCTCCTTTTGCCACACATATGGTTGCTCACTCCCGTATCGAGGTACCAAGTATCATCTTGTCTTTTATTTTCTCCTTTGTACGCCAAGAGCACACTTGCATTTTCTTCCTTCTTGCTCTCAACGAAGTTGGCCTTCTCTTGAACCTTTTGTTTTGCTTTCCAACACTCGGAAGCATAATGCCCATATTTATCACAATTATAGCATTTTATAGAAGATTTATCGTACCTCGATTTTTTATTGCTCCTTCCTCGACCAAATTTTTTTCTCTCTTCATTATTTCCATAGCCCCCTCGTCTATGTCCACGGCCTCGACCTCGACTTTTTCCTTGACCACGACTTTGACCGCTACTTTTGCCTTCATCTTTATCCTTTGTACTTACTTGCAATTTTAATAATTGCTCCACCATATCTTGTTTTCTTTTTTGTTTCTCTTCATAAGCTTGCAACGACCCCATTAAGAGATCAATTGTCATCTCCTCCAAATTTTTAGTCTCCTCAATAGTCACTACAATATGCTCAAATTTGAGAGTCAACGAACGTAATATTTTCTCCATTATTCTAACATCCTCTAATTTTTCACTATTTCTTTTCATTTGATTTGAGACTGCCAATACTCTAGTGAAATAATCCGAAATAGATTCGGACTCCTTCATATGTAGGGACTCAAATTCACCTCTCAAATTTTGAAGGCGTACCTTTTTAAATTGATCGGCTCCTTTGCATGACACTTGGAGCTTGTCCCATGCTTCCTTGGCGGTAGTTGCACTCGAGATTTTCTCGAAGTCATCATCTCCCAATGCTTGGTAGATGAGGAAGAGAGCCTTCTTGTCCCTCTTTCTTGAATCTCTCAACTTGTCCTTTAGTTGTTGAGATATTATCGCCTCGTCTTCCGGTTGCTCGTACTCTTTCTCTACAATCTCCCAAATATTATGAGCGCCTAGGAGTGCCTTCATCTTGATACTCCAATTATCAAAGTTGCTCTTGTTGAGCAACGGGACTTGAAATGATTGAAGGTTATTGACCATCTCTCACAGGAGGATCTTATGGCTCTGATACCACTTTGTAGGAGTAAAAGGTTGGAGGGATATGTATAGGTATTTATGGACGGGAGTAGGAATTGATGAGTAGGGTAAACAGAATGTGATAGAAAGGATTTGAGGGAGAGAATAAGGTTTGTGATAAACTTATAACTTTATTGGTTGTATTTCTTTTACATCAAAATGTTACATTACATTACCTATTTATACTACTCAATAGTACAATCTTCAACATTCTAGATAATTCTACACTAATTTCATCATAATAAATCTATTTGATCACATGTCATTATTCTAGATCATTCTTCTAATTACTTGATGCATTCCTCCACCTTCTAGTTTGTTCTATACATAATCTCAAACCTTCTATAATGTCACATATTTTTCTTGAAGCTTCTATAATCATCTAATATTAAATCAAGTTTAATATTTCTAACATATAAGACTCCTCTAAATATTGATAACCCTACTTAAATAAGTTGAAAAAAATAAATATTAAATAAATTATAACAACGGAGCTAATTATTAGCTCCCAAAAAAATAAAATCAATTTTTTAAATTAAGCTTTAATACTCTTTATACTTTATATAGGCAAAAATTTATGTGTCCCGACACACAGTACGCCATAGAAAAACAAGAATTTAATTAGTTTTTGTCATTAATTAATTTTTTATTCTTGTATTTTCATGGAGACACGGTGTATTTTCGAGGACACTGGAGACCAAATATATATATATATATATATATATATATATATATATATATATAAATATTTAGCAGTACCCATTGTTAAATACTTTATGAATTATGATTCAATATTTATATATAGGGTCACTTACTATTGGATACATAAAATAATGCATAATTATTATAAACTACATTAATCAAAGCACTAATACTCATAACTACACAATTATGATTGTGATACCAAAAATACACCTATGTATTTGCAGAATTTATTTTGCACAATTTATTTTTGCATATTTTGTTTGCACATTTTAAGTTCCGGGGGAGGTTCGGCGAATTTTTTTGCATAATTTGTTTTTACATATTTTGTTTGCACATTTTAAGTTCCGGTGGAGGTTCGGCAGCCGGCGGAGGTCTGGCGAATTTGTTTTTGTATATTTTATTTGCACATTTTAAGTTCCGGTAGAGGTCAGGGGGCGGTCCGGCAAATTTTTTGCATAATTTGTTTGCAAATTTTTTTTTGCACATTTAAGTTCTGGCGGAGGTCCAGCGAATTTTTTTTTGTACAATTTATTTTTACTAGTACTAGATTAGATAATTAATGGCAAACCAATGCAATATTCATTCACCCATCTTGTTAATTCATCACATTACAGAATCCTAATTAATAATTAAGCCAAAGAAATTAACTCATAAACATATACTAAATCCAACTGAAAATTTATTATTCAAATTGAATTAATTAGTACCAGAACTTTCAGTCAGGAACTGGATATTCTCATGAATCCTCATGCCACGATCAATACAATTTCTCAAGTAACTTCGCACCTGATCATATATACACACAAATAAGTAAGTCATATCAAATTCCACTGCAATTAAGAAAATTTATATACATCTTCAACTTTGGGGATTGTTGGAGCCTTCTTGCGGCGCGGTCGGACCATCTTCGATAAATTATAATTCACAAGAAATATACTCCATATATAACCAAGATATGAAATATTGAGAGTTTTGTGGATAAGCTTGGGGAATCTTCTAGACATTCTAGAGACATTTAAGCTATTACGCCCACCCAGCGACTCAAAAATCTAACTCTGTGTCTCTAAGAGAGAGAGAGTGAGTGATGGCCCTGTTTGGTGACAGCCCTGTGATGGGATTCTTAACGAGCCGCATCCCCAACCCCACCACCACGACCCTTCTCGATTGGCTCGAATCTTCCACTGCTCACATCTTCAAGCTCAACTTTCCAGATAACCTCAATTTTCCTTCCAAATCACTCAATTCTTTCAATCAATTTTGAATCTGGATCGAGCGTGTGTTGGATTCAGGATTTAGCAAGGATGATGTAAAAGTTCACGTTGAGGATGGGAAAATACTGGTGATTTGAGGCGAAAGTAGGAAGGAGGAGATTGGGGAGAAGGACGTGATCTGGCACGCGGCGGAGAGGAGATCAATGTGGACGACAAATTGTGCTGCCAGAGGATGTGAAGGTAGATCAGATCAAATCTCAACTGGATAACGGCGTGCTTTCGGTGGTAGGAGACGGATCTGATTTATTGGATCTGGGAGATTAATGAAATGGGTTCAGCTTTGGGAGCATTTTGGTGGACACGAAGGAGATGTTTGAGGAGCTAAACTTGAATATGCTTTTATGGATGGTGGTCGGGAAGAGATGCACGGCGGCGATTGGGTGAAGGAGAGGCGGCGATTGGGAGGCGGCGGTTGCATGAGGTCATGCGGGGAAGGAGACAACACCAGAGGAAAGACAGAAATTGAAATATGATTTGTTAAGGGTAATTTGGTCCCTTTAGTGTTAATTTGTGTAGTGGAGAATAATTTTTTCCCCCTTTGTATCTGAGAGTATTTTATTTCTAAAGTGTGTACCTTACAGTAATAAACCCTTATATATAAGGATAAGTGAATAAATGGTGCAGTTAATATTAATGATGGTGTACCTCACCATTAGGGGCCCCCACCGCCCCTGCTCTGGGATTGGTGGAGGAGGTAAATCGCAGGATATGCCTCAAGTTGCTTATAGGGAGGGCTCACTGTTAAACTTGTGCTTACAAGGGGCCAAATCCATGTAAAAGGTAGGATTCGAACTCACATCCTGCAACAACCAAGCTCAGCTGGAAGGTCTTTCCATCCTTCCAAAGGTGAATGGATTTGATAGTTGAGGTAGGTAGGTGATAAAATAGATGGTCTATAAAATGAATGCTATTAAATTCCATGGATAACGTCTCCAATTAACGTCACTCACATTTAATACCTAATATATATATATATAGTATATTTCAACGATTTTTCATTAAAAAATATAATATTCTTAATAATTAAAATTAAAATGTATACTCTTTAAAATATAATATTAAACCCTAAACATTATGTACATCCACATAGACCAATTCAAAATTCCAAAGGTATATTTAATTTATCTTTATAATTATAGATTATATATATATATATATATATATATATATATATATATATATATATTATATATATAGTATATTTCAACGATTTTTTCATTAAAAAATATAATATTCTTAATAATTAAAATTAAAATATATACTCTTTAAAATATAATATTAAACCCTAAACATTATGTGCATCCACATAGACCAATTCAAAATTCCAAAGGTATATTTAATTTGTCTTTATAATTATAGAATGAAATTTAATAAATCTCTAATGTACACCTCCTTACCCCACCCCTACATCACATTTAACTCTCATAAATTAATATTCTTTATTTTTTCTATTATTTTTCATTTTTCCTTTCACATTAATCAATATTTGATTTAATATAAATTTTAAATATATCATACAAAAATTCAATACAAAGATATAACACTATTCATTAATTTACTAAATCAAAATTACATATTTTATCATTTTGATCGTCAACCTCAAAGATACTTATTTCTCTTCATATATACATGAGACCCACACACCACTATTAATTAATACAATTAAAATATACTCCCTGTTCAGTTCTAAGGTAACCATTTACTTTTTGCATATGGACAGTTCTATGATCTTTATTTGTTTTTTGCACGTGGATTAAGGAGTATTATTTTTATAGATAAAGTGGATAATTGTATTAGAGGAAAATTGTGGGTCATATTGTGTACTTTTTTTACTAAATAGAGGAAATTGATACATTTGAAGCGGACATCAGGAATAGTGAAATTGATACCTTAGAAGCGGACGGAGGGAGTATGACTTACACATCCCCTAATACAATAACTAATACACATTAAATAATGTGGAAATGGTAAAAAGTGGCCTCTTTTGGATAACTGTAATTTTAAGTGGCCACATTTGTTATACATAATTTTTTCTAGACACTTTGAAATGAATTGGCCAAAATGCCCTTGTGGGGGACCCACTTTTCAGCTGGTTGCAGATGAGATTCCACACTTTTTTGACCCAAAGTACAGTAAAGGAATCGGATTCTTCTTTATTTCTGAATAAAGTGTGGAAGTACAATACCTAATACCTAGTACTACTATGTAGGTATGTGCTCCCGCAACTCCCTCATATCCATACAAAATAATGAGGATAATATATAGTGGAAAGTGGAAAATGAGGGTGGTCGTCCAACACTTATTAAATTTTTTTGTACTAGAGGTTGAGCATTTGGGAGCAAATTTCCAGTAATTTTGGAGAGAATTAAGATATTGGGTAGCAGGTGTACAAGGTATGTTAAAACAAGTTTTATAGTTGTGATGCCCTAATTTTATAATTGTTGACATGGCTCATGAGTGTATTCTAATTATTCAACGTTTTTATAATAGAATAAAAAAATTGTATGACTTGTAGAATAATTTTGTAACATTCAAAAGTTTTTCTCTCTTAAATCTTCACCACTCATGTTACATCTTGGTTTTTTAATTAATCTTTTCAAATTTGTTAAACAATGGTGAGTAGGCCGAATAGATTCAGTTGCTGGGCCGAGTAGAACAACTTTATGGGCCGAATAGAACACCCGTTGGCCGAAATGCCCAAAAAATGATCTTTTATTTTTTGAAACTTAGTAGGCCGAATAGAAGAAGTTAGTGGGCCGAATAGAATAGCTTGGTGGGCCGAATAGAGAAACCGTTGGCCGAATAGCCCAAAATTTTTTTTTTAATTTCAGAAAGTTAGTAGGCCGAATAGAACAACGTTGGTAGGCCGAATAGAACAACTTTGTGGGCCGAATAAAACACCCGTTGGCTGAAATGCCCAAAAAATGATCTTTTATTTTCTGAAACTTAGTAGGCCGAATAGAAGAAGTTAGTGGGCCGAATAGAATAGCTTGGTGGGCCGAATAGAGAAACCGTTGGTAGGCCGAATAGAAAATCAATGTGGGCCGAATAGAGCAAGTTACTAGGCCGAATAGGAGACACTTTTGGGCCGAATAGAGGAATAATTGGCCGAATAGAAGAAAAAAATACTGACACATTTTAAGGTGTGTCAAGGGTTTAGGGTTTTGTTGAAACAGTGTAGGTTTGCATACATTAATTTGTTGACTGGATAGAATACAAATTTAGTACAAATTTTCTAATGATTTAATGATGCAACTAATTATCTAATCTTTTAATGTTGATGTCATTAAAGTTGTTTTTGAAAAAATGTGCAGATGAGTTATAGAAAAGTTGGGATGCGTTGGGGTGGAGCATGGGAAGGATTGCAATACATAGGTGGAGTGGTGAACTGGTTGTTCTTGCCAGAGGCCAGTTTGTGTTATAGTAGCTTGCTAAAAGAAATTCATGACATAGTGCAAGCTGATTTGGGGCATCGGGGTTATGTAGTATTGTTCTATTCGGCCTGAAGTATTGTTCTATTCGGCCTACACTTGTTCTATTCGGCCTGAAGTATTGTTCTATTCGGCCTACTGAAAATCTCTACTCGGCCAACCAAAATTAAAAGAGTCATTGCACATACACTTTGCTCTATTCGGCATACACTTGTTCTATTCGGCCTTAAGTATTGTTCTATTCGGCCTAAAGTATTGTTCTATTCGGCCTACTGAAAACCTCTACTCGGCCAACCAAAATTTAAAAAAACCAAAAATAAATGAACACCACTGCATTCCTACTACAGTTAAGGCCAATTCAACACATTACATTACATTACACGCATTACATTACATTATACGTATTTAAACATGCCAATAACAATGCTTATATACATACTTGAAAATTTGTCATTTCAAGTTGATGCACTCTGGAGACCGCAAATGGAGAATTCTCCACCCAGAAATGCAATTCTTGGTGGAGAATTCTCCATTTGCGGTCTCCAGAATTCTCCATTTGCGGTCTCCAGAGTGCATCAACTTGAAATGATAAATTTTCAGGTATGTATATAAGCATTGTTATTGGCATGTTTAAATACGTATAATGTATTGTGTCTAATGTTATGTAAGGCGTTGAATTGGCCTTTACTGTAGTAGGAATGCAGTGGTGTTCATTTATTTTTGGTTTTTTTTAAATATTGTCTTGGCTGAGTAGATGTTTTCAGTAGGCCGAATAGAACAATTCTTCAGGCCGAATAGAACAATTCTTCAGGCCGAATAGAACAATACTTCAGGCCGAATAGAACAAGTGTAGGCCGAATAGAATAATACTTCAGGCCGAATAGAACAATACTTAAGGCCGAATAGAACAAAACTTCAGGCCGAATAGAACAAGTGTAGGTCGAATAGAACAATACTTCAGGCCGAACAGAACAATACTTCAGGCCGAATAGAACAAGTGTAGGCCGAATAGAGCAAAATATATGAGCAATGACACATAATTTTGGTTGGCCGAGTAGAGGTTTTCAGAAGGCCGAATAGAACAATACTTCAGGCCGAATAGAACAAGTGTGTAGGCCGAATAGAATAATACTTCAGGCCGAATAGAACAAGTGTGTAGGCCGAATAGAGCAAATTGTAGTAATGACTTTTTTAATTTTGGTAGGCCGAATAGAGATTTTCTTTAGGCCGAATAGAACAAATCTTTAGGCCGAAAAGAACAAGTGTTGGCCGAATAGAGCAAACTGGAAGACTTGTATTTTTAAATTTAATAAAATTTTTCTTGGCCGAATAGAGATTTAGGGATGGCCGAATAGAACAACTCTGTAGGCTGAATAGAGGAATTGGTAGGCCGAATAGAAGGAACTGTGGGCCGAATAGAGTAAATGTTTGTGTTCAAATATTTCGTTTTAGGGTTTTCATGAACTTATTGTTATTTTGCCCCTAATTATGAATTTATGTCTTATTTAGCAAAAAAATATATATATGTGCAGGGTGAATGGAAGCGTCCTTCCATGCAGGGTCAACAATGCAGTATACATAATTACTGCAAACTTGGGGTCGTTATGGATATCATTCGTAGGCAGTTAACTAGGGTTGGGGGTAATGCGGAGGAGATATTTAAGAGATCATATTTTGGTCATTACTGGAATCTCAGCGATGAGTGAAACGCGAATGCTCATCTGCACAGTCTCATGACCTGTGAGATCGTACATAGGGGGGACGATTTAACGGCTAGGTATTTTCAGGTTGGAGACGTGTGCCTTAGATTTAGCCGGGTAGAGTTCATGAGGATTATGGGACTCTGTTTTCAGGATAGACTCGGCTTTGATCCGAACGAGACGTATGGTATCCCGTCTGGTGGGTTATATGATAGGTTTTATGGTCAGGGTGAGAGACCTTTAGTAAGTCAGATTGCTAGTGACTTTGAAGGACGAAGATTTATAGGTGTTAGCCCTGAGGACGCAGTTAAGGTTGCCAAAGTTCTGTTGTTGTACTACTTTCTCCTTGGGTCAGATGTCACCAAGGTGGGAGTAGACAACTGGGTCTGGTGCCTAGTGGAGGACGAACAGAGATGGGATTTATTCCCTTGGGGACAGCTCAGCTATATGACGCTTTTGCACTTTATGGACCACATTGTGACCAAAGTCCCAGCTAAAGCAATACCCGATCGGTACAGATACCACTTTTACGGGTGCACATTTGCATTACTGGTACGTGTTTTAGTAGATATATTAAAGTTATAGTGTATTTTCAATTTTAGTTGTATTAATTATCTGACATATGTGATTTACGTGTGACAGGTTTGGGCTTACGAGCGTCTACCTGCCGTTGCAGCACCGTATGGCCATGTCCCCCACGGTAGGTTGAATTTAAGGCCACTCTGCTTGTGATGGATTTTTCGCAAATGGAAGAGGGTTGATAGGACTCTGTTTGATCAGGTATGACTTATTAATCCATTTAGTGAAGACAGATATGTTTTATATTATTTCTTATGTAATTGTTTATTTTGAATCAGGCTCTTGATGTGGTTGATTTTCCTATGATCCTTCCTGATGAGCTTAGACAAGGGTATTGGATTGGCATAGAGGATGAGCCTTTGGAGGGGTTGATCATGGGGATGTACACTAAGTCATTCTCTAAAACCAGCACAAAGGCTGTCCGGGCATACGATCCTACCAGTAATCCATGGGATCAGCGGTACTATACGGGTGTGGCTGTTGATGATGCATGGAGGGGCCAGCGGGAGGATGATGTTGTGGCTTGGATGACAAATCGGGATCCCCATTCCTACCAACCTCGCTGTACTCCCAGTCCTGACCACAGCGGATATGCTTCAGGGGAGAGGACGTATGTTGAGCCCGGTTCCTATGATCCGAGTGCTGGCTGGCATGCTCGATTTATGAAAGAGCATGATGAACAACATCGTTACGACGCAGACACGCAGCAGCCTCTTGACGATAGGATGAATGATTCCCCAGGTTTTCATGGGAGTGAGTTTAGGGACGCATACCGAGGTGATCAGCAAAACCAGGGATATGATCAGGACTTCCAAGAAAGGGTCTTTCGTAGGCTGGATCAACATGATGAGTTTTTACACAACCTTGCTTGTCAGGTAGTGTCTGAGCATCAAACAGCTCATTATTTTCGACAGGCACTTACGGCTGAGATTAGGCGCCTTCGATCAGAGCTTGCGCAGACCAGGATGTCTGAATCTGGGCCAACCAGCTCGAGGTCAGGGGTTAGACATTCTCCTACTAGACCGGTGGAGGCGCTCAGCCCGATGGCCCCCACACCCAGGGGTGATGAAGAGGATATCATGCGGTCTAAGAGGCAACGAAATTCATCTGCAGCGTTACAGTCTCCATTTACCACGACAGACCGAGAGCGCCGATGGGAACTGTACCGCAGATTTATTTCAAGCAGAGAACAGTAAGTACTAAGCCAGTAGTGTAGACGTTATCATATATTACTTTAAACAATGTGCATTAATTTTAATGAATTATTGAATGCAGGATCGACGTTGGTCTTAGTTTTAGAGTAGGGGCTTCCTTTTTCACTGAGATGGAGAACCCCAGTGTTTGGTTTGGAAGTGAGGTCAGAAATATTTAGTTCGTGTTTATATAAATTGTTGTAAATATTTTTATTATGTCATCAATTGTTAATTTTATTCGATGGATTTTCAGCACCTGGATGCATACCTCCGCTTATTATCGGAGCGACCCTCTGACATAGGTGTACACGTGCATCCGGAGGTGGGCCCCTACTGCATTATGGACATGGAGTTCTCTGTAAGTAAATTAATTCATTACAATTGACTGTGGCAATTTTGGTATTAAATTTTTGAGACTAATATTATGAAATAATTCTCGTGTAAGGTCCGAGTACAAGCAGTATGGAATGAGCACACGGGTCAGTTTAGGGATGATAGATCAACATATGCCAACATAACTGATGAATTGTTGACAGATCTCCATCAGTACGCCCGAGGTTTATTGCCAGTGTGGAGGGGGTCGAGATCCTGGATTGATTGTGATATGGTATTATATCCTAACCATTGGTTCACTTACATGATAATATCCCCTAGAATGACTCTAGTGTTTTTACATCTAATGTATGCATTCCTTTTAACTTTCTTTGGCAGTTATTGTTCATTGTCCACACCTCAGAGCACTACTACCCATGTGCGGTCCTTACAAAGCAAATGAAATTCATTTGTTTTGACTCGTTTCGCCATAGATGGGATGAGGAGCCCGACATGAAGGAGCGCCAGATATTGGAGACTCTACCATACAGACGTGTCATCCCATCTCTGATGCACGAGCTTGACTCATCCGGGGTCCCGCACACATTCCCTCTATCACCAGCTCCCAGAGATTATTGTTTCAAGCAAGAGGACGGTTCGAATTGCGAACCAGCCTGTCTGAGAACCATAGAGGGACTGTTAGTAAGGAACTTTAACTGGGACACCCCTGATCACATCCTGCGCTTCCGTAAGCACGTTGCCTTCACGATCTTTCAGTGTGCTAGAACAGGATGAACTTAGTAAATTTTTATTTTTATTTTTATTTTCTTTTTAAAGGTATATTATGTTGTATTATATGAACTCATATATTTAAATTATTAAATGAAATTTATTGTCAAAAAGTAATATTAAATTTTGTTTAAAATATAATTAAATAAATAAATATGGATAAATGAGTATGAGACGGGTAGAACTGGATGAACTTAGTTAATTTTAATTTTGTTAAGAAGGACAACGTAGATGTGTATGACCAATTTCACCACATTTCCCACATTTTTTTTGTCTACGTATACGGTGGTTAGGATTATCTATGATAGGAGGAGGTGGATTATCTTGTGAGCACGCCACTCCAGTACAATTTTTATGATTGTGACCTGGCTGTCGACATCTTGAGCACACATGTTCTTTGTGACGTCTCCTGGACGACTCGATCCCTGACCTTATACGAGACATTCGTGGTCGCCCGGCCTGTCTGTGTGGCAGCGGGGGGTTCACCCTCTGTGACAGGACTCCTTCGGGTATGTCCCACTGAGTGTAGTGGGGAACAGGCAATACTGGACCACGCCACATATTCACGATACTCGTATTATGATAAGCTGTAGACACAAAACCGCTGGCTGGCAAACCGCAAGCACTGTACAACGTATAGTGTAAGAGACACATAAAAATTATAACAATTCAAGTAAGTAAGGTAATGACTGCGTACTCGATTGCCTTCATCGCATGAATGCATGGAACAAGTTCTTTCTGGAACTTCTGACATGTGCAGGTGTAATAGTTCAGATCAACAGTGAATATATTACTAGCATCCTTGATCGCAAACTTATTTTCAATGAGCATGGAAAATTCTAGCTTTTGGGCTGATTGAGAAAGTTCCACTAGTTCATCATGGAGACGCTGGCATAGGATGGTACTCCGTTGTTCAGCTGTTGTTCGACGTTCGTAAAACCACCTCTCAGTGGTAGTCCGACAAACCTCTAGCATTGTGCAGATAGGTAGCTTCCGCGCCCAAAGGATGGCATTGTTATACGACTCAGCTGCATTTGAGGTCATAAACTCGTATCTATTGACAGGACAATGCACCCTTGACCATCTCTCATATCCCCACGACCCAATCAACTCCATTAACTCCTGCGATCGTGTCTCAGATCTCAGTAAGTCCATCATCCTGCAAATAACAATGTAGGAGTGGTAAAATTAGGTTAAAGAAGACATTGTACCAACTCGTTCTTGTATAAAAAATTACAAAAGTGTAATATGTTGGTTGACTCACTTATCAAAATCTCTCGGTAGGTATACATCCATCGCACGATGGAATGTATATAAAACGTTCTTTCCAAAGCCAGCCAATCTGCGCTTTAAATGGTAGCCACATAGACCGTGATGGGCATCAGGATACACAGTAGAAATAGCGTGTGCAATACTGGCATGACCGTCAGAAACTATCAACAGGTCTCGTGGACATCCGTATGACTCGCGTAACCTTTCTAGAAACCACGTCCATGACATGTTGCTCTCAACATCGCCAGTGCCTAAGGCGAGTGGAAATATCTGATGGTTTGGATCATGCGTGACTGCGACAAACACGGTTCCTCTGTGACTACCCTTCGTATGAGTGCCGTCAATGATAATGACCGGACGACCAGACTCTAAAAACCCCCGTCTCGATGCTCCAAGTGCATAAAATGTAAACTTTAAACGGTCATCTTCATCGACAGATATTCGAGTGTACGTACCGGGATTTGTGGATTCCAACTGATACATGTAAGCAGGGAGCAATTCGTATGAGCTATCGTGATCCCCGTACGTGTGTCCAACAGCGTAGTGTTTCGCCTTTAACGCTATATTGTAGCTAATGTTGAATCCAAAATCAGTCCTGATCTCATCTCTCATCGCACTGGGTCGGAGGCCATGAACCTTATCAAACTGCCTAGCAACAAAATATTGACCGATTACTTTGGACGACACCTGTGTAGGAGCAGATCTGTCTGGATCATTTAAACAACCAAGATGTTCGACGAATTTAACCACTCTCCACAACCCAGAGCTCATTCTTGCGTGCAACTTAAATGGACAGCCTGTTTGACCCTTCATGTTACATACAACGTTGTACCTTGTCGTGCTAGATCTTTCAACATAGGTCTCCACTCCGTGCCGCAAGTTATACATGCCTACTGCTGTCTGGATCTTCTCTTTTGTCTCAAATACACTGTTCTTTTCAATAACACCAGACGCATTAATCTCAAGGCCAGTCAGCTGATCTACTCTCTCTGCTTCAATCGGCATGCCTATGAACGTGGCAGGTGCATTAGTTTCATCTACAAATATACTTTAGTTCTATTTCTATTATAACTAAACATAGTTTCCATACCTGGAATCAACCAAGGACGGGTGTTGGGCCGTGCACTACGCAACTCTTCTGACTGCATTTCAGGACGGCGCAACTCACGATTAATCGGTTCAAGAAAGCTAGGCCCTCCTCTCTTACGTATGTAATCACATATTTCTTCATACAATTGGTGTCTTCTCTCCTCAGCACCATCATCGCTTTCGCTAGAAGACTGATTAGTATCCTACTGTATGCGATCCCCTTCTTCCACCGTTCTATTCCCGGGGTCATCATCATCATCGTTACAACTGTCTACGTCCTCCGCACCCTCACCAGAGACATCACAGATTCTGCATCTACAGATTCTCTAAAACCAGCACACTGCATCTCTGAGGCCGGACAACACTCCACATTTAAATCAAAATCATGCCTCCCAGAAGATTTTGCCCTCGTACATGGGTCATTGCTCGTACCAGCACCTCCGTCATCATAACCCATCCCTAAAACCATACTACTCCCTGCACCCGTGATAGGACGGAGTGTGACGTACATCATTCCGATATCATCAACACACTTGAACACTTCTGCCACACGTGCATCATTCTTTATCTTATATTTGAACAAACGGCCATTGTAATCAATTAGAGAATGAACTACATAATCCCAATGCCCCAAATCAGCTTGCACTATGTCATGAATTTCTTTTAGCAAGCTACTATAACACAAACTGGCCTCTGGCAAGAACAACCAGTTCACCACTCCACCTATATATTGCAATCCTTCCCATGCTCCACCCCAACATATCCCAACTTTTCTATAACTCATCTACACATTTTTTCAAAAACAACTTTAATGACATCAACATTAAAAGATTAGATAATTAGTTGCATCATTAAATCATTAGAAAAATTGTACTAAATTTGTATTCTATCCAGTCAACAAATTAATGTATGCAAACCTACACTGTTTCAACTAAACCCTAAACCCTTGACACACCTTAAAATGTGTCAGTATTTTTTTCTTCTATTCGGCCAATTATTCCTCTATTCGGCCCAAAAGTGTCTCCTATTCGGCCTAGTAACTTGCTCTATTTGGCCAACATTGAGTTTCTATTCGGCCTACCAACGGTTTCTCTATTCGGCCAACGGTTTCTCTATTCGGCCCACCAAGCTATTCTATTCGGCCCACTAACTTCTTCTATTCGGCCTACTAAGTTTCAGAAAATAAAAGATCATTTTTTGGGCATTTCGGCCAACGGGTGTTTTATTCGGCCCACAAAGTTGTTCTATTCGGCCTACCAACATTGTTCTATTCGGCCTACTAACTTTCTGAAATTTAAAGAATTTTTTTGGACTATTCGGCCAACGGTTACTCTATTCGGCCCACCAAGCTATTCTATTCGGCCCACTAACTTCTTCTATTCGGCCTACTAAGTTTCACAAAGTAAAAGATCATTTTTTGGGCATTTCGGCCGACGGGTGTTCTATTCGGCCCAAAAAGTTGTTCTACTCGGCCCAGCAACTGAATCTATTCGGCCTACTCACCATTGTTTAACAAATTTGAAAATATTAATTAAAAAAACCAAGATGTAACATGAGTGATGAAGATTTAAGAGAAAAAATTTTGAATGTTACAAAATTATTCTACAAGTCATACAATTTTTTCTATTCTATTATAAAAACGTTGAATAATTAGAATACACTCATGAGCCATGTCAACAATTATAAAATTAGGGCATCACAACTATAAAACTTGTTTTAACATACCTTGTACACCTGCTACCCAAATATCTTAATTATCTCCAAAATTACTGGAAATTTGCTCCCAAATGCTCAACCTCTAGTACAAAAAATTTTAATATGTGTTGGACGACCACCCCCATTTTTCAATTTCCACTATATATTATCCTCATTATTTTGTATGGATATGGGGGAGTTGCGGGAGCACATGCCTACATAGTAGTACTAGGTATTAGGTATTGTACTTCCACACTTTATTCAGAAATAAAGAAGAATCCGATTCCTTTACTGTACTTTGGGTCAAAAAAGTGTGGAATCTCATCTGCAACCACCTGAAAAGTGGGTCCCCACAAGGGCATTTTGGCCAATTCATTTCAAAGTAGCTAGAAAAAATTATGTATAACAAATATGGTCACTTAAAATTACAGTTATCCGAAAGTGACCACTTTTTATCATTTCCACTTTTATTATACTAGTACTATAGAGATGTCAGTTTTGATAGGAAGAGAAGAAACTATACGGCTCTGCACCAAGTTTGTGGCTGTACACTTGTTTCCTTATGATATCAGCAATTAGCATAGATACAAGGCATTTGAACTACATACACATTCTTCTTTGGCTAATTCAGTGCTCATTACAGTACACCACATGCACGTGAATCACATGAATAACATCTTTAATTTCTTTTCTTTTTTTTCAAAACTAATTATATGTCCAATTATTGTTGTCACGTTCACATCACTTTCTTCTTCTTCTTTTTTTAATATAATTTCTCCCCCCTTTGTTTCTTTGGCGTCGTGACTCGTGATAAACGGCAAAACAGAACCACAATTAAAAAATAAAATTAAAATCATATTTCACACAGAGTAGATAATTAGTTGAGTAAAAAACAGAAAAGCGTGAACTGGAGTGAGGTATTAATTCACATGAATTTAATGTTAACATTTTTTTTAATATTTCCATAAGCTTGACATTTAAAAGGAGAATAAAATTCAACAATAGCTCTGGATACTTTTCCTTTTAGAGTGAGCTAGCTCATCCCACCTGAGATTTGCCCGCTTGCAAGCACCGAGCGCTCTGCGATCTACGGTGAGTCCACTCTATATCTTACCACCTGAGATTTGCCCGCTTGCAAGCACCGAGCGCTCTGCGATCTACGGTGAGTCCACTCTATATCTTACTTGAGAATTGGCCCTTTGCAAGCAGTTAGCTCTTTATTCACATCTTGCGATTTACTCCTCCATCAATTCTTAAGAGGCCGGGGGACTCCCTAAGGCACATAATGCGATTTACGTCATCCACCAATTCAAGAGATGGTGGGGCCACTAATAGTGGGCTATAATGTATAGAATCAATTGTAGAAAAGATAATAAATTTGACAAGGAAGCAGAATGAGTATAGAGTGAGTGGCGCGCAGGACCAATCTAAAACGAGACAGAATTTTAGTTTCTGGTAAAAGATGAGTATTTAGTTATAATGCATGTAGAGAATTAAGTATACTAGTATTCAAAATTAACAGATAGATGGATTGGTTACTCAATAAAATCAGTGATCAACTAAAATTAATTGATTCATCCGGGCACAAGATTTTCATAAGATGATGAATGCTTAAATATTCTGGACTGGAAATACATTTCATCTTAAAAATTAATCATGCATAATGAAAATATATATATACAAGGTGATGAATAAATACACTTAAGTACTGGAGTATGAAACAAACAGGCCTGAGATGGAGTTAATTAATTATAGGTAGCAAATTAATTGAAAGAAAAGATAAAACTTTATTTGATGGGAAATTAGTTGAGTGGTTTGGTGTGATTGAGAAATGAAAAAATTAGTATAGTAGAGAGGATATGGAATTAAAGTGGAAGAAGGAGATGATAGGGGGAGGGGGAGGGGGAGGGGGAGGGGGAGGAGGAGGCATGGGCATGGGCATGGGCAGGGGCAGGGGGCAATTGCAGTCTGGCGAGAAGAGCAGTGGTGAGAGCAGCCTCGGATCTCAAGCTGCCATCAGGAACTCTAATCACCACATCCTGGAGCATCAAATCGTTGACGCAGGACATGCTGGCGTGATGCACCGGCAGCTCCAGGTCCCTAATCGCGTTCATCAGACGCGCCGCCGGATGATTCGCGCACTCCGACTGCACCCTGATCATCCCGTCCACCCCCACAATCTTCACTTCCACCTCCACCGACGACGACGCCACCCCCACCTGATCCACCGACGTCGTCTCGCTCCCGCTCTCCCTCTTCACCTTCTTCTGCACCTGCACCTGCATCTCCAGCTTCTCCACCTTCGACTTCAGCTCCTTGATGTACGACACCGCGTCCGACAACAGCGACGCTTTGTCCATCCGAGACACGTTCGGTACCACCGACCGCAGAGCGTAGAACCGGTGGTTCAGCTTCTCCCGACGCTGCCTCTCCGCCTCCACGTGGTTCAGCGGCGCCTCCCGCCCCTGGTTCGGCTTCCTCCCCCTCTTCTTTGGGGCTCTCTTCGGCTCCTGCAGGAACAGCTCCGAGTCGGAATGCTCCGAGTCCATGCCCAGGTGCGGCACGAGGCCGGTGGTGTCGGCGAAGGAGATCGAGACGGTCTTCTGAAGGGCGAGGGCGGGATCGGGATCGGGAGAGGAGTTGAAGAGGGATTTGACCTGCTGCACCAGATTCCAGGTCTCGGTGATGAGGAGGTCAGATCCCAGCTCGAGGACGCCGTCGGAGGTGGGGATACAGACCATGGTCTGCATCCCGTGGATCTGCGCGTCCTTGGCCCGCTGGCAGTTGTAGAAGCGTAGCTGATTGGCGCCGGTCAACCAGACGAGGGATCCGGAGTTGAAGGCCTTGCCGACGACGCCGTCCCCCAGGGAGATGGACTGGGCGAGGGACATCACGTAGAACCACTCGGCGTCGGTGACGTCTCCGTCGGAGGGGTCGGCGGCTTCGGAGAGGTCCCCGATGAGGGCCTGAATCCCCCGCATGACCTTCCGGCGCTCGGGCTGGGAGCCGGAGACGGGGTTCTTGTCCTTAGTGCCCTGGAAGTGGCCGTCGCCCCAGGTGAGGAAAATACGGCCGTCGTCGTCTTTGGTGGTTTGCCATAGAATGGCGTAGGCCCACCAGTGGGGCTGAGTTTGGAGAATGTACTGGAGCTTCTTCTGGAGGATGGGGGGCAGCTGAGAGTGAGAGTGAGAGAGAGAGAGGGAGGAGGAGAGAATGCAGGAAGCAGATGGAGAAGAAGAAGTTGAGACGATTATGTCAGCCATAAAAACTAAAACTAAAACGTGTCTTGTGTCTTTTCTTTTGCTTTTGCTGCTGCTGCGCTAAAAGGAGGAGGAACTCGCTCAGGTTTTAAAACAATTCTCCAAACACCCAACACGCTCTATCCTTTCCCCTTCTCTTACTACACTGCACTAGACCAAACCAGACCACACCAGGTAGTAAGTAGTAAGTAGTAGTAAGTAGTAAGTAGTAAGTAGTAAGTAGTAAGTAGTAAGTAATTCAACTCCAATAGGATAGGTTAGCTTAGGATAGGATAGGATAGGATTGTACTAGCGTTAGCATTAGGACTTAGGAGGCCCCATTCCTCTTCGTTACTTAATTTTCTTTTATTCATATTTATTTACTTACATACGTGGAGTGGACCAATTCTTTCTTTTATTCTCTCTCCACTTCACCGATGGAGTTGGACTACTTTTATAAATTTCCCCTAAATTTTCATTACTCAATATTTGTTAGTAGCCCAACATCACCCATTAATGCATCATCAAGTATATATATCAGTAAAACTAATACCCATGGTCGGTAATGCTTCATCATATACACACTTGTTATATATCCATCAATAAATGGTCGGTAATAGTTGACCAAAGTGGCACATACTCTTCTCTTTTTTTCTATTTTTTCAAATTACTCATACCTAATACTAACACTTTACCTTCTAAATGTTAACTACTTCACTCTGATTAATTCTAAAATTAATTTTACCTTCACCCATGCACTTTGAGTTACCTTCATTCAGACCGATCGAGATCCCTATAGGCTGAGCTAACCTGCCGAGTTCTCTTGGACTCCTGAGAAGATTAATAGAAGACTTTCGGAATCAAATATCACCTCCTTATTAATTGGATAAAATTATGACATATTTTCCTAGAGAAATTATTACAAATGGTCCTTTAAGAATGAGAGAACCCACAATTAGTCCTGTAACTTTGGACATTATCAGTTTTAGTCCTTTTTAATTTAATTTTAGTCCTATTTGTTCAATTTTAATCCAATTTCCAAAAATAAAAATAAAACACATCGGAGATCTTCATCTTCAGTTTTAAGACATTTCCGGCGGGCCACATTATGCCAGCAACATCCCACGTGACATTATAAAAAAAAATTAAGCTGCCACATCACTTGAACATCTTCCAGTAGAACTCGATGAACACAAGAAAAGTTAATCTTCATCAACATCTCAGTCCCATTCCCACCGGCACGATCTCGTTCGATGAGCTCCTCAAAAAGGGAGCTGAATCGCAGCAGGTATGGCTCCCTGCATGTGGTCCCCTCCGGGCACACCTCCAGGTCCCCTCCCGGAGCAGCCACCTCATCGTCTTGCCATAGCGGTCACAGTCTCTGGCCTGCCGGACCGTCTTCAGCGGCACCATGAGCCCCGACATCTTGCTCAGGCTGTACGTGACGGCGGTGAGGGGATCCCAAGGGTCTGTGGGTGCAGACGTAGAGCACGCCGCCACCTTTCCCATTTTCAGGCGTCGGAGGTGGGGTTTCTTTTTGACGATACGGAGGCTGCTGACGGCGGCGACGCAGAGAGTGAGGTTGTAGGGCTGGCAGATTCCAACGAAGAATCTGACGGCAGAGAGGATGATTCCGATCTGGTGCACCGTCGACAATCCTGAGAGCAGCCGCTCCTGCTGCTCACGGTGGCATCAAGATCTAGGGCTTTAAACCGGTGCCTATCCGCATACCCGGAAAAGACGCCGCCATTCGAGTTTGATTTTTTTCTTAGATTTAGATCTGGAAATTTTGATTTTTTTTCCTATGATTAGGGTTTTGATTTGTGATAATTTTATTCATAAGAGTACGGTTTGGTTTGATTGGTAGAGAAAGGGAGAGAGGATAGGGTTTGTTGCCAAGTTGGATATTGCATAATGTGTCCTGCCGGAATCGATGAAAAATCAACCTCCGGTGGGTTTTATTTTTGATTTTGGGGATGATGCAGATTCTCTGAGTTCCTCTGCCGAAAATGAGGCTGCGCCGACGGATGAGGATGCTGCCAAGATGGTGAAGATTTTGTGATATTATTTCTCAGTTTGATGTTGGAGAACCCCGTGGATGATGATTACGTGGCAAGTCAAATGAGTGATTTGTATTAAAAATGCTTTTGTGTCATCCTACGTGGACCTTGTAAAATGTTTCTGCCGGAATATGTTTCAAATTTGAGCCGCCGACGAGCTTCTAAATTTTTTTCAGAAAATTGGACTAAAATTGGGTAGAAGAATTAAAATTGAACAAATAGGACTAAAATTGAACTAAAAAGGATTAAAATTGATAATTTCAAAATTTATAGAACTAATTGTGGGTTCTCTCATACTGACTATTTGTGATAATTTTTCTATCTTTCTATTTCCCAATGTATAGGCTTTCCCATCTTTCAATATATAGGTCAGGCTTTCCAATCTATAATCTCTCAATGTATCAAATGTGTGCAACTACAAGCTTTGAGCATTAAATGCAAGAGTAGTAGGCACAAGATCCAACTTCCTTGTATAAATAAGGGATTCTCCCCAACGTAAGGCGGATCATAACCCTACTTCTTCTACCCACGATAAATGAGAGGATTAATTCCTACCATACATAAGAAAAAACATAGAGACGATATTCTCCACCTTAATTCCCACTCATTTGGAGGAATGATTGTGTATTCTTCTTTAGTATTTCCTCTCAGTATTATGTTATATTAGTTTGATTAAATCATATTAGAGCAACATTAAACATTCATTTTATGCATAAAATTTCGACTATCTAAATAACTCATTTTATAATCTTTTAAATTTTAGTGGACACGGATGATTAATGATCCTGAAATTATATCATAACGATTCCCTCTACATTTTCTTTGCGAAAAATTTGTGTAAGAGAAGTGAAAAAAAAAAAGTTGTGCAGAAAAATACATCCTTAACCGGTAGTGTGTGGTGTGTCTACTCCATTTTGATATCCAAATCCACGGTTTTCTAAATTCTAACTGCCTTCATCTAGGATCAGCATTGGGTCCGCCCCCATAATTTATGTTCATTATTACAAAAACTAAAGTAGAAATATTTCATAAACAATTCCTAATACTCTCTCATTCACCTCAAACGTTTCTATTTTATTATTTAGGGTGTGTAGATAGCGAGATTTAATCATCCACTAATTAATGGAATAATGTGGCTGTTTAATGGAGGAGAAGAATTATTATTACTAATTTAACATAAAAATTTCTACTGGGGGTTATTACTCATTTTTGTACTTGCTGTTTTATTTTTCAATTTTTCTTCAATTAAATTAGGAAAATGAAAGAAAATAAATAATAATTCTAAGCATTTTCTTAGCCAATTCGGAAGGATTTCATCTTATGATTATCCACGACTGTTTATGTCTCTAGCATGACCACTTTATAGAAAAATTGGTAGCTTCAAAGGCTTGTGTCACCCTAGGTTCATTTCAACTATTGGAAATCAAACTCAGTACTGCTTCCATGGATATGGGGAAGGATGGCTCAAGATTCCTCCCGACTTATCATGCCTTTGGGAGGGAAAAATGTAATCTGTATTCTTTAAGGAACAAACTCCTTATAATGTACGTGGCTTTCATCATCTGTATCCGAGGATCTCTTGACAAGTCACATGACACATCGCATTTATTACAAGTACTTAGACATTAAATGCGTAGCCACGTGAGACTATTAAAATGTATCTTTTAGGATAATCCTACTATTAGATATTTTAGGAGATATCTAACACGCTCGTAGGGCGTTAGGCCCAAGTGGAGCACTTGGGTAGTGAGCGAGCAGAGAGAGAATAATTGGGGGTCATGGGATGGGCGAGCGCGTGTTACTCCCTCGCTCGCCTCTTCCATAGAGAGCTCGCTGCTGCGTATCGGCGGAGAGCGTGGATATTGGTTCCTCCAGGCCATCTGAAGTGATGTGGGCCTGCTTGTGGGCCAAGTCTAATGGGCCCTACCACAAGGTGTTCACCTCAAAAGTACTTACTCATTTCTCTGTTTTAGTAAAATAACCTCACATATGATCCACCACTCATTACTAATACAATTATTCAATATAAATAAAATAATAATACTCCTTAATACATGTGCAAGAAGCAATCTACATGTGAATGGAGGGAATATTAATAAAAATTGATAATATCTTTATAAAGAAAAAAATTGATAATTATTTAACTAATGTAAAATTATTAGTTTTACGTGAAACAATCTCATGTAAGTGTTCCACTATAATTAAGGAAGGGACACCCTAGGGTGAAACAATTTTACACTTTTTCTATTAATTATCATATTTTATTAAAGATGTTATTATTTTTCTTTAAATATGTTATCACTTTGTATTTATATTATCAATTAATAATAAAATAATACACTACACTATTATCATTTTTCATCAATTGAATATTTAAATTATAGACGATGAGTGTGAATAAAAAGTTATTATTATCCAAATTAGTGAGTTTATTATCAGGCCAAAACTTGTGTATTTCTGGGATACCATGCCCCCAAATTTTATACTCACTCCGTCTGCTTTTAAGGTATCCATTTTAATATTTTTGGCGTCCGCTTCAAAGGTATCAATTTCCCATATTTAGTAAAAAAGTACACAATATGGCACATCACTTCCCTCTAATACAACTACTCATTTTATATATAATAATACTCCTTAATCCACGAGCAAAAAGTAAATGAATACCTTATAACCGGACGAATGGAGTATTTTTTACTAATACAACTATTTACTAAACATTAAATAATAATACTCTTTAATCCACGTGCAAAATCTATTACACAACGGAAGGATTTCAAATGACATAGTTTGAGTAATGATTTGAAAATTCATTCAGAACAACTAAAAAATATCAAAATCCATGATTTGAAAGTTATTCATTTGAAATATTTAATTTACAAATTCGTAGATTTAATGATGGATCCAAACATGAAGAATTTACAAATTCCTCCTCTTATAGTATAAGCTGGAACACAAGAGATCGATAATGATAATGATAATGATAAATATTACCACCAAAGAAAACAATCAATTTTATTAATCTCCTTTCGAACAACACTCATCTTTTCCCGATTCTTACATGTGTAATGTCTAAAGTGAGTGCTCCAAAAAACCTGCCTCTCTCCTGTGGGAGAGGCTATTTATATTATCCCGAATGCCCTAGAATTAGACAAATCGTCTTGTGCCACCTGGATGAAGACAATTCGCCTTTAATGAAGCTGTCTAGTACCCCGACCAGTTGCAAGAGTGGTCTGAGCGTTGTTTGTTGCATTGCAAGAGTTTGCAGGGTGTCTCCGCCCTTTGCTGGCTTCTCATTGATTGTTGGAGTCAGGCACGCCAGTCAACTGTTGTCTTCTAGTTAGGATTCCCGCCCAAGACTCTTCCCGTTAGTGTTGTCTTATAGCCTGCGATACTTGTACTCTTTCATTATGATGTCTGTCCTCTATTGTCCTGCTTTCGCCGTCCTTCTTTGGTCTTCAGACAGGTTGGCTTTTGGTGCTGGGGAGTCCGTCTGAGGTCTCGGCCAGGGGGAAGGTGGACGCCGAGGTGGCTTCCTGCCGAGGGTGCTTCCTGGGCTTCTGAACTGTTGTGGTTCTTATTGGGCTGCCTTAATTTCCTTCTCATCTAAGTCCTTCGGTTGGACCGCCGAGGGGTTGGGCCTCCCCTTTCAAGTATCACGAACCTATTAAGTCTCTTGAGCCTAACAAGCATGAGGATATAATACTCATAACAATAAATATTATTATTATTATTATTATTATTTAGATTTGATTTGTATGGTTGGTTTTGAAATGGGAAAGTAGGATAGTGCGTGTAGCTAGGCTGAATAATTGGAGAGGGGTGAAGGTCAATGCGTGGTTCACGTGTCTAAATTCTGTTGATTATCAACAGAAAAAAGAAGAGTATTATAATTTCACGTCCATGTGACACTATTTTTAAAATATTTATTTCCAAAAAAGTATTCCTGCCTGCTCCACCGACCATTTCGATTATAATATTACAATTTACAATCCCATGTGGCCATGTGGGTGTGGGTGGGGGTGGGGGTGTGGGGTGGGGGATGGTGAGGGGGAGGGGGAGGTCGCCACCCTACTGCTAAATTATAGTAGTACTAAATTAAATATTTATTATTATAATAACTCACGTGAAAGTCCAACCTTGGTCTTAATATTTTATAAACAAAAACCCACTGCTTAAATAACCCATTACATTCACCAAGATCATCATACACTATTAAAATCCTCTTAATTATTGCAAACGACAAAACACAGTGAATTGGGAGTATGACATGCAGCTGAGGTATCACATCACTTCCAACACCATTATTTATTTTAAATAATGCTCTATTTATTATTAATAATAATATGTTTAGATATTCCTCACGTGTTGAGACATATTAAAGAAAACATTTTATTATATGTGGATAATAATAATGGGTAGTGGGCAATACGATATATCGAGATTATAACTGAAAGATAAAAAAGATTTGAGAGTGTAAAAAGCTGAGTTTTTTTAACATAACTTTTTGGGTAAATAATTTTTTTTTATTAAGTTTATCAAAATTTCAAATTATACATTTTTTTTAAATTAATTCATTAACTTTCTAAAATTCGACATTTAGTTTATTTACTGGTTAGGGCAGATCACCTAATAGAAAATACTCTGTAGCACTTCTGACGTGATGAGAAAAATGAAATTTTAAGTCTTTCTGCTATTTAAAATTTATAAATTGCTTCATTAACTTTTAAATTTCAAAAAATTAGTTCATTTATCAATAAAATAACAAGAAATGTAGAAAAAATACATATACATGTAAGATTTAATTAATTTTTTTTATAATTAATTTTTTAATTTTTTAATTTTATAATAACCAAATATGACCCTTTAAAATTACTTAAGTTTAATTAATTTTCATCCATAATTAAATATTTAATTTTCTAATTTGTTGAAGCAAGAATCCTTTAAAATATTTAATTAGGTTAACATCTCAAAATATAGGATTTATGAGACTTACTTAAGTCTTTCCCAAAATAAAAAAGTAATATTATGAGCATATTAATATTGTGTAGTATTATTATTTTTATAAAGTTAAATATATAATGGGATGAATGAGAATGAAAATGTGAAAAATATTATTTGTCAGTTAAATAATTTCTTCATATTACTCCTATTAATTAATTAAGAATGCCGATTTCTCAAGTTTATTAAGAACTTCCCTCCCTTTGATTAGACGATTTTTTTTTCTTTTCAAATGTGCGAAATATTTATTCAATAATTTCTATCCCAATAATATGGATTATTACTAATCACAAACACTTCTCTAAGGGTTTATGGGGTTTATGGTGTAAAGTTCTTCCCTACAATCCTATATACCTTATATATTGTTATGGTATTTAAATGAGAGACTTTTTTTTTATACAAAATTGTAAGTTAAAAATTAATATCAACAATTTTATTAAAAAGTAATCAAATCTACCAAAATTATATTTTTTTTTACTCTATTGTCCTTGAGAAAAACCCTTATACCCTCCAACTCCCAAACCCTCCTCCACCACTAAGCCCCGCCTGTCGGCGAATCGCCGGGAAACTGCCGCCACCGCCGTCGCTGGACTGCCACTGCTGGCAACCGGAGACTCGCCGGACAGCGCACCGCCGCCGCCCTCCGCCGGACTGCTGCTGTAGCCTGACGTTAGCCGGTGACCGGCGGCCGCGCATTGCCGGTCACTGGAGCTGCCGCCGCCATTGTCGCCTGAGATGATGCTGTAGCAGTTGCCACCGCCGCCAGAGATGTCGCCGGAGCATCCGCCGGAGCTGTCGCCAGAAAGTCGCCACCGTCGGAAAGTGGTCACTGCCGCCTGGAGGGTCGCCGGAGCCGCCGCTGCATGATGGTGGAGGTAGGGTAGATTGGGGTGTGTGGAATGGATAGGGTGTGAGGGGTATAATTGTCCAAAATTTTAGTAAATGGTAAAATTGATAATGTTTGAGTGAAAATATTGATATTAAAAGTGGAAAAATCAAAATGAGTATTTTCCACCATTAGCACTATTTAAATTAAGAAGACCATAGAAATTACAATAATTTATAATGTAAACCCAATTTACAAGAGACTCACTAATACGTTTCTATTATACATATACTAAAAAAAATAATATATTTAAAAGAGTTATATCAATTCATATCTATTTTAATTAATATCCCTGTTTCATTAAATAGAATCCCAGTTGTATTTGTTATTTTTATTTCTAATTGAAAATATTTAAAATATAAAGAGTGGAATATAAAAATTCATGTTAAATAGTTTCTTCAAAATAATAAAATATTTTACATAATAATTTTGATTCTTAAATTTAGAGACTCGAAACAACTTTTTAAAATTATTTGCATTAATTATTTCATTACTTCTAACACTTTCTTTTCTTGAAACATCTACCAAAAATATTAATTAATTCACATATATGATAAAATAAATTAGGAGATAATATAATATAAAAAAAGAAATAAATAAATTTTGAAAAGATAACAAATTAAATAAAATATAAAGAGAGTGTTGGAGGAAATAAAAAATACACGACTCTCTAAATTTTAAATACTCTCCATTTCACACAAAATATTTTTCAAATTATAAAGATGATCTTGGAGATGCTCTTAAGGTTGTATATAAAAATGTGATTGAGTGAATATTTATAGATATATTTTTTGTTTTTGGATTTTGTAGAGTTTGAAAATCATGTAGTGAATTTATGTCAAATCTATATTTAAGAATGTATTTTTTAAAAAAAAAAAAGATAAAAAAGGAGTAAATTAAAAAAAATGTATTAATTGAAGAGAGAATGTATATAAGTATGAGTGTATATATAGGAATGCTTTTTTAAAATTGTATGTGGAATTTGAAATCCAAACCGGGGTTTTAAAATCAGGAACAAACACGTGAATTGAGGGGCTGCACAAATAATTCATTATTAGATTCCGTGTAATTCTGTATAAATAGTACTTTGTGGAAATTTATTGAGCCATTTCCAGCCCAGTCCAGTGGAAACCCAATTCTTGAAATATATGTGTTTGTAGATTATCTGGGCCTGGACTTGGTACAAACGAATTCACCTTATTTATCTGGAGTATTTAACTTGCAGTATATTTTAATAATGGGCTAATTAAACAGTGTACTCGAGTGAATCCTAAGATAGGGTTGCTCACACTCACACCTTAAAAGACGTATATAAATATAAACAAAAATATATACAATTATGAAAAAAATATATACAATTTAATTTTTAGTTTTTTTAATGAAAATTGAGTGTAAAAAAATATAAAATTATTAAAAAATATATATACACTATTGAATAAAAAGTTATACATATATGCATGTTTTTTTAAATGAAAATTTGAGTGTAAAAATAGTAGTATACAATTACTATTAAAAAATACGTATACAAAATATAATATATATATATATATAAAATAAGGTGCACTTGATATCAATTCTTAATAATTTGAGTCCGATTTTTTAATGGTCACTTCTGATAAAGTACAATTTAAAATAGCCACATCTCTTAAAACCAATTTTTACTAGCCACTTTCAAGTGGATTCCCCAAATTACCCCCATAACTGTTACACAAAGGACGAAAATAATTGAGCCATCATAATGTCAGTTTTGACTGCAATAAATGCGGGGTGGGTGGACCACATTTTTTGAAGTTTTAAATTTTGAATTTAAGATTTTGGATGTGGGTTGGTGGGGTACATCAATACCATCACTTTCACCTTTTTCTCTCCCTTCATTCTTTGTTTCTTTCTTTCTTTCTTTCTCTCTCATATTTTGTCCAACACACTCTCTCTTCTTCTCTCCATTCATCCAACACCCTCTCTCTTCTTCTCTCCATTCGTCCCAGTGAAGAACAGTGCATTTCTTGGTAGAGAATTCTCCATTTGCGGTCTCCAGAATTCTCCATTTGCGGTCTCCAGAGTGCATCAACTTGAAATGACAAATTTTCAGGTATGTATATAAGCATTGTTATTGGCATGTTTAAATACGTATAATGTACTGTTTCTAATGTTATGTAAGGATGTTGAATTGGCCTTTACTGTAGTAGGAATGCAGTGGTGTTCATTTATTTTTGGTTTTTTTTAAATATTGTCTTGGCTGAGTAGATGTTTTCAGTAGGCCGAATAGAATAATTCTTCAGGCCGAATAGAACAAAACTTCAGGCCGAATAGAACAAAACTTCAGGCCGAATAGAACAAGTGTAGACCGAATAGAACAAAACTTCAGGCCGAATAGAACAAGTGTAGGCCGAATAGAACAATACTTCAGGCCCAATAGAACAATACTTCAGGCCGAATAGAACATGTGTAGGCCGAATAGAGCAAAATATATGAGCAATGACATATAATTTTGGTTGGCCGAATAGAGGTTTTCAGTAGGCCGAATAGAACAATACTTCAGGCCGAATAGAACAAGTGTGTAGGCCGAATAGAGCAAAGTGTAGTAATGACTTTTTTAATTTTGGTAGGCCGAATAGAGGTTTTCTTTAGGCCGAATAGAACAAGTGTTGGCCGAAATATATATATGCAGGGTGAATGGAAGCGTCCTTCCATGCAGGGTCAACAATGCAGTATACATAATTACTGCAAACTTGGGGTCGTTATGGATATCATTCGTAGACAGTTAACCAGGGTTGGGGGTAATGCGGAGGAGATATTTAAGAGATCATGTTTTGGTCATTACTGTGATCTCAGCGATGAGTGGAACGCGAATGCTCATCTGCACAGTCTCATGACCTGTGAGATCATACATAGGGGGGACGATTTAACGGCTAGGTATTTTCAGGTTGGAGACGTGTGCCTTAGATTTAGCCGGGTAGAGTTCATGAGGATTATGAGACTCTGTTTTCGGGATAGACTCGACTTTGATCCGAATGAGACGTATGGTATCCCGCCTGGTGGGTTATATGATAGGTTTTATGGTCAGGGTGAGAGACCTTTAGTAAGTCAGATTGCTAGTGACTTTGAATGGCGAAGATTTATAGGTGTTAGCCCTGAGGACGCAGTTAAGGTTGCCAAAGTTCTGTTGTTGTACTACTTTCTCCTTGGGTCGGATGTCACCAAGGTGGGAGTAGACAACTGGGTCTGGTGCCTAGTGGAGGACGAACAGAGATGGGATTTATTCCCTTGGGGACATGTCAACTATATGACGCTTTTGCACTTTATGGACCACATTGTGACCAAAGTCCCAGCTAAAGCAAATCCCGATCGGTACAGATACCACTTTTACGGGTGTACATTCGCATTACTGGTACGTGTTTTAGTAGATATATTAAAGTTATAGTGTATTTTCAATTTTAGTTGTATTAATTATCTGACATATGTGGTTTACGTGTGACAGGTTTGGGCGTACGAGCGTCTACCTGCCGTTGCTGTACCGTATGGCCATGTTCCCCACGGTAGGTTGAATTTAAGGCCACTCTGCTTGCGATGGATTTTTCGCAAATGGAAGAGGGTTGATAGGACTCTGTTTGATCAGGTATGACTTATTAATCCATTTAGTGAAGACAGATATGTTTTATATTGTTTCTTATGTAATTGTTTATTTTGAATCAGGCTCTTGATGTGGTTGATTTTCCGATGATCCTTCCTGATGAGCTTAGACAAGGGTATTGGATTGGCATAGAGGATGAGCCTTTGGAGGGGTTGATCATGGGGATGTACTCCAAGTCATTCTCTAAAACCAGCACAAAGGCTGTCCGGGCATACGATCCTACCGGTAATCCATGGGATCAGCGGTACTATACGGGTGTGGCTGTTGATGATGCGTGGAGGGGCCAGCGGGCGGATGATGCTGCGGCTTGGATGACAAATCGGGATCCCCATTCCTACCAACCTCGCTGTACTCCCAGTCCTGACCACAGCGGATATGCTTCAGGGAAGAGGACGTATGTTGAGCCCGGTTCCTATGATCCGAGTGCTGGCTGGCATGCTCGATTTATGAAAGAGCATGACGAACAACATCGTTACGACACAGACGCGCAGCAGCCTCTTGACGATAGGATGAATGATTCCCCAAGTTTTCATGGGAGTGGCTCTAGGGACGCATACCGAGGTGATCAACCCCACCAGAGATATGATCAGGACTTTCAAGAAAGGGTCTTTCGTAGGCTGGATCAACAGGATGAGTTTTTACACAACCTTGCTTGTCAGGTTGTATCTGAGCATGGAAAATTCTAGCTTTTGGGCTGATTGAGACAGTTCCACTAGTTCGTCATGGAGACGCTGGCATAGGATGGTACTCCGTTGTTCAGCTGCTGTTCGACGTTCGTAAAACCACCTCTCAGTGGTAGTCCGACAAACCTCTAGCATTGTGCAGATAGGTAGCTTCCGCGCCCAAAGGATGACATTGTTATATGACTCAGCTGCATTTGAGGTCATAAACTCGTATCTATTGACAGGACAATGCACCCTTGACCATCTCTCATATCCCCACGACCCAATCAACTCCATTAACTCCTGCGATCGTGTCTCAGATCTCAGTAAGTCCATCATCCTGCAAATAACAATGTAGGAGTGGTAAAATTAGGTTAAAGAAGACATTGTACCAACTCGTTCTTGTATAAAAAATTACAAAAGTGTAATATGTTGGTTGACTCACTTATCAAAATCTCTCGGTAGGTATACATCCATCGCACGATGGAATGTATATAAAACGTTCTTTCCAAAGCCAGCCAATCTGCGCTTTAAATGGTAGCCACATAGACCCTGATGGGCATCAAGATACACAGTAGAAATAGCGTGTGCAATACTGGCATGACCGTCAGAAACTATCAACAGGTCTCGTGGACATCCGTAGGACTCGCGTAACCTTTCTAGAAACCACGTCCATGACATGATGCTCTCAACATCGCCAGTGCCTAAGGCGAGTGGAAATATCTGATGTTGTAGCTAATGTTGAATCCAAAATCAGTCCTGATCTCATCTATCATCGCACTGGGTCGGAGGCCATGAACCTTATCAAACTGCTTAGCAACAAAATATTGACTGATTACTTTGGACGACACCTGTGTAGGAGCAGATCTGTCTAGATCATTTAAACAACCAAGATGTTCGACGAATTTAACCACTCTCCACAACCCAGAGCTCATTCTTACGTGCAACTTAAATGGACAGCCTGTTTGACCCTTCATGTTACATACAACGTTGTACCTTGTCGTGCTAGATCTTTCAACATAGGTCTCCACTCCGTGCCGCAAGTTATACATGCATACTGCTGTCTGGATCTTCTCTTTTGTCTGAAATACACTGTTCTTTTCAATAACACCAGACGCATCAATCTCAAGGCCAGTCAGCTGATCTACTCTCTCTGCTTCAATCGGCATGCCTGGAATCAACCAAGGACGGGTGTTGGGCCGTGCACTACGCAACTCTTCTGACTGCATTTCAGGACGGCGCAACTCACGATTAATCGGTTCAAGAAAGCTAGGCTCTCCTCTCTGACGTATGTAATCACATATTTCTTCATACAATTGGTGTCTTCTCTCCTCAGCACCATCATCGCTTTCGCTAGAAGACTGATTAGTATCCTGCTGTATGCGATCCCCTTCTTCCACCGTTCTATTCCCGGGGTCATCATCATCATCGTTACAACCGTCTACGTCCTCCGCACCCTCACCAGAGACATCACCAGATTCTACATCTACAGATTCTCTAAAACCAGTACACTGCATCTCTGAGGCCGGACAACACTCCACATTCAAATCAAAATCATGCCTCCCAGAAGAATTTACCCTCGTACATGGGTCATTGCTCGTACCAGCACCTCCGTAATCATAACCCATCCCTAAAACCATACTACTCCCTGCACCCGTGATAGGACAGAGTGTGACGTACATCATTCCGACATCATCAACACACTTGAATACTTCTGCCACACGTGCATCATTCTTTATCTTATATTTGAACAAACGGCCATTGTAATCAACTAGAGAATGAACTACATAACCCCAATGCCCCAAATCAGCTTGCACTATGTCATGAATTTCTTTTAGCAAGCTACTATAACACAAACTGGCCTCTGGCAAGAACAACCAGTTCACCACTCCACCTATATATTGCAATCCTTCCCATGCTCCACCCCAACATATCCCAACTTTTCTATAACTCATCTGCACATTTTTTCAAAAACAACTTTAATGACATCAACATTAAAAGATTAGATAATTAGTTGCATCATTAAATCATTATAAAATTTGTACTAAATTTGTATTCTATCCGGTCAACAAATTAATATATGCAAACCTACACTGTTTCAACAAAACCCTAAACCCTTGACACACCTTAAAATGTGTCAGTATTTTTTTCTTCTATTCGGCCAATTATTCCTCTATTCGGCCCAAAAGTGTCTCCTATTCGGCCTAGTAACTTGCTCTATTCGGCCAACATTGAGTTTCTATTCGGCCGGCCAACGGTTTATCTATTCGGCCCACCAAGCTATTCTATTCGGCCCACTAACTTCTTCTATTCGGCCTACTAAGTTTCAGAAAATAAAAGATCATTTTTTGGGCATTTCAGCCAACGGGTGTTTTATTCGGCCCACAAAGTTGTTCTATTCGGCCCACTAACTTCTTCTATTCGGCCTACTAACTTTCTGAAATTTAAATAATTTTTTTGGGCTATTCGGCCAACGGTTACTCTATTCGGCCCACCAAGCTATTCTATTCGGCCCACTAACTTCTTATATTCGGCCTACTAAGTTTCACAAAATAAAAGATCATTTTTTGGGCATTTCGGCCGACGGGTGTTCTATTCGGCCCAAAAAGTTGTTCTACTCGGCCCAGCAACTGAATCTATTCGGCCTACTCACCATTGTTTAACAAATTTGAAAAGATTAATTAAAAAAACCAAGATGTAACATGAGTGGTGAAGATTTAAGAGAGAAAAACTTTTGAATGTTACAAAATTATTCTACAAGTCATACAATTTTTTATATTCTATTATAAAAACGTTGAATAATTAGAATACACTCATGAGCCATGTCAACAATTATAAAATTAGGGCATCACAACTATAAAACTTGTTTTAACATACCTTGTACACCTGCTACCCAAATATCTTAATTCTCTCCAAAATTACTGGAAATTTGCTCCCAAATGCTCAACCTCTGGTACAAAAAATTTTAATATGTGTTGGACGGCCACCCCCATTTTCCAATTTCCACTATATATTATCCTCATTATTTTGTATGGATATGGGGGAGCTGCGGGAGCACATGCCTACATAGTAGTACTAGGTATTAGGTATTGTATTTCCACACTTTATTCAGAAATAAAGAAGAATCCAATTCCTTTACTGTACTTTGGGTCAAAAAAGTGTGGAATCTCATCTGCAACCACCTGAAAAGTGGTCCCCACAAGGGCATTTTGACCAATTCATTTCAAAGTGGCTAGAAAAAATTATGTATAACAAATGTGGCCACTTAAAATTACAGTTATCCAAAAGTAGGCACTTTTTACCATTTCCACTAATAATTTTATACTCCCTCCGTCCCAGGCTAAGAGGGACATTTTACCATTTTTGTCGTCCCACCCAAAGAGTCTCATTTCCTTTTTTGGACACATGGGACCCACCCACACCCACTAATACAATTAAAACATGGGGCCCCCACACCCACTAATACAACTACCCACTACACATTAAATAATAATACTCCTTAATCCACGTGCCCAAAAGCAAATGAGACTCTTAGGTTGGGACGGAGGGAGTATATGTGAGTACTGTTTATCGGGAAGAAAAAAGGTTTTGAGTTGACACACAAAACACTGCTAGTGCTAGTGATGCCATGGGGCAGTGTTACGGTAAGACGATCCCCACCGGAGATAACGATGGATACACCACCACCATCATCACCACCGCCGATCAGGCCACTCCATCCGTCAAGAACACTCCTGCTAGATCCTCCGCCCCTAACAGCCCCTATCTCGCCGGTGTCTCCCCTTCTCCCGCTAGGTCCACGCCAATGAGGTTTTTCAAGAAGCCATTTCCTCCGCCGTCTCCCGCAAAGCACATTAGGGCATCGCTCAGAAAGTTGGGGCGAAGGAACAAGTCGCCTCGAGAGGGGCCCATTCCGGAGGATACCGCCGCTGAAGATACGGAGCAGCAGCAGCACGCGCTGGATAAGAACTTTGGGTACAATAAAAATTTTGGGGCAAAGTATGAGCTGGGAAAGGAGGTGGGCAGAGGGCATTTTGGTCATACTTGCTGTGCCAAAGGGCGAAAGGGCCTAAGCCTATCATTCCTGCTTTGGCAAAACATTCTTGCATATTCCGTGATTTTATCTTAGGTAGGGTGGATGTATAAATTACATCTATCGTGACTAGTAGAACCTAAGTCGCTCGCCTAAATTGTCTGAAACCGACATCTTTGCTGACAATAAATGGTAGTCAAAGATGAAAACATGTTGATTTTAAATATTCTCTAGATGGAGGAAAATGAAAATGTGTTGGCATGGATGCTGAATTCTAAAGGTGTGTCTTTAGGGTTATCAAGAACTTAACTCTGTCAGATAGATTGATTGGTTTTCAACACTGAATCAGTTTGAGAATAGTTTAGAACTGTGGCCTCCAAATTCCTTTGACTTCTTGAAGCCAAACCACACTATTTATTAACAGATCCAATTTTTTTATTTCTTTCCATGATGTTTGGAGGAACTGTTGAGGTGACAAGAAAGAGAGATTCAGATTCTTCTTTCCCATGCACTATATTTGCTATGATCAGTAATATTGTTTTGACATATTTCTTTGCTCTGACCAATAATATTTTGGTTTGATTATTCATTTTCTGATGTCCCTATGGCCTACGTTCATTGACTGCTTGGTATCAGCCATAAAATGACTTATAGAGTGCCTTAATTATATGTAGTTTACAATCATGTTTTTATTGCAAAATAATTGTTCAAGAAGTTCCTTGAGTGTTGCAAAATACCTTTGCTCCAGAACAAAGTAATCATCGTCAATGTGTGAATTCCGAAGATTTGGTTATCTTGATTTCCTGGAACCTAAATACCGTTTGATAATCTTGTTGGTCATCTTTCTTGCAAATGCGGCCAGTCACTAATGTTACTCAAATTATCAATTCTTCCATTTCCATGAGCTTTCCTGGAATTCCAAATAAAACTAAATTTTGCCACCTTTTTTTTTTCCTTCGCCTCCTAGGTCTTTTAGTTGATTTGAGCATATAGCTCATGGGCATGGAAAATATAAATCTAAATGCACTTACCAGCGGCAGAATTAACTACATTCATATAATTAGTACTTGGATTTTTTTTTTATTCTTTCTAATTTATTTATTCATATTTTGTGAATATTGTTCTGCCATGAGTAAATATTCCAACTGAAGGAGTCTAAATGAAATAAAATGAACTACTGAGCATCATACATCTTTTCATCAAACTTGTTAATACATCTGATTGTCCTTTTTTCTCATTATATCTGAACCTATGTTTTATAACATCAACTGTTTATAGCTAATAAGATTCTTTGGCAGATGACGACTGCAATATCTATTGAGGATGTTTGCCGAGAAGTGAAAATTTTGAAAGCTCTTTCAGGCCATAGGCATCTTGTTAGATTTTATGATGCTTGTGAGGATGCCAATAATGTGTACATAATAATTTAGTACGTATTTCGCAATCCTGTATGTTTGTGCTAACACTTGTTTGTGTATGTTATTGAGAATATATCAAATAATGCATGTACAATTTCCTCGTCTCCTTTTATAATTAGACCTTTTTGTCCTTGATCTTTGTCAGAAAGATGTTTTACTTACTTAGATATAATATGTATCATGCTTTTCCTAAATTTACAAAACCAAAAATTGTATGCCAATCTGCTATTCTTTCCAGAATTTCGTACTGCGCTCTTCTATGATGAACTTTCTAGAAGTTTCTTTATTCCAAAGTTTTGATATTGACTTAACTCAGTAATTCCTTCCAGTGTCTAAGGTATTTACTTTTGTTTGATGTGTTATTTTTTGTTTTTAATTTTTTTAAATAAGACAATCTATCCTGATTATGAGAAAATGCATTGAAGTTTGATTCCATATATATATATATATATATATATATATATATATATATATATATTTAATATGAGAACCTTTAAAGTAAATATGGAAATGAATGAGATCTTTGGGAACAATTTACAGTTTAATAATATCGATAATTTGGGATACGAGTGTCCTGAGGCCAGCTACTAGATTTTGCTGTGAGTTTTTGAGCTACTTGAGTATTTAGTTGTGTTGTTAGCTCTTTCATTCTTTTCTTGCAGGTTGTGTGAAGGTGGAGAACTGCTGGATAATAAACTGGCAAAGTAAGTGATGTTACAGTCCTAACTAAATCCGAAGTATATTAGAGGCAAGAGTGAGATAGGGAAATCCAAAAGTACCTTTTGTTCTTATTTTAATCCATGATGGATGCAGCAAACACTTATAATGGCTTATTCATTTCAGAGGTGGTAGATATACAGAAGATGAAGCAAAACTTATAATTGTTCAAATTCTTAGTGTCGTTTCATTTTGTCATCTTCAAGGTGTTGTCCACCGGGACTTAAAACCTGAGGTATGTGGGAAATTTATTTGTTTGAACCAATTTTCTATAACTCTAGTAACGAAATGATGTTTCCATGTCTCAACATTGTTGTTAATACCTATCCACAGAATTTTCTATTCACCTCCAGAAGTGAAGATGCAGACATGAAGCTTATTGATTTTGGTCTTTCTGACTTCATTAGACCAGGTATTTATTTTGAAGTTGGATTATTATTTTTTGTTTCCTGTTTACTGAGGCTTCTTAACCAAGAACTGCAATCACTCCATCTTGTTGTATCAATGATAATTTTTTTGTCCAATAGAACTGTGATTGGTAGTAGTTGAGTGCAAAAAGTTGAACAGATTACGATACTCCCTCCGTCCCTGGTATTTATGCACACTTTCCAATTTGTGTCGTCCTAGGTATTTTTGCGCGTTCCATTAATGGTAAAAATACACTATACATCTTACTTACTTTTTACACTTAATTCATCAATCCCAACAACTTTATTTACTTTTTTACACTATTCATCATTTTCAACAACTTTATTCTCTTTTTCTCTCTATATTATCAATTTATTCTTATTTTTTCTTACGTCATACACCTTTTTTTTTTTCTTAATCTGCGTACCGGCGTAAAAGTGCATAACTACCTGAGATGGAGGGAGTACTTGTTTCTACATCAATTCACCTGCATTTTATGGACTAACTATTGGTGTAACTGGCAATTTTTAGATTTTGGTAATGCTTTCCTGAATCAGTACATTTTCTGGAATATACTGCTTTTATTTGAAATTAATATGTGGCCGTTCTTTGGTATATTCTATTTTCAGTTTACTTGTTTATAAGTTTGTCATATCTGTCTGGTCATATGTATTTTATGGCTTTGATGTTTGATTAGTTCCTACTTTAATATTTTGTACATCAAACTTTTGGAGGTACTGAGGAAGATCTGTGATCTTTAACTGATGTGAAATTAGTCATTGTTTAATCTGTACCTCAATAAAAATCCATAAGCTGTATTGTCAACCGTCATGGTGTAGCATCTTAGCCTGGGTATTGTCTTGTTCTTGTGTTCCTGCTGAGAATTCTTTGCCTTAAGTGATTTTCTCATCTTTTCTATTTTCTCCTACATCTTTGTCTCCCCAGATGAGAGGCTAAATGATATTGTTGGAAGTGCTTATTATGTAGCCCCTGAAGTTCTGCATAGATCTTACAGTGTGGAGGCTGATATCTGGAGTATTGGTGTCATCACCTATATATTGCTTTGTGGAAGTAGACCGTTCTGGGCTAGGACAGAATCGGGAATATTTCGCGCAGTTCTGAGAGCTGACCCCAACTTTGAGGACTTGCCTTGGCCATCTGTCTCTCCTCATGCCAAGGATTTTGTAAGACGACTTTTAAACAAGGATTACCGGAAAAGAATGACAGCTGCTCAAGCTTTGAGTGAGTAATCAGCTCTCTTAAAAGTTATATAATTGCTAAAAATATTGCTCAGGTACTTCCACTTTTTTTTCTTTTCTTTTTTTTTTGTTGGGGGTGTGTGTGTGTGTGTGTGTGCACTATAATTATCAAAACATATGAGTATTTTTTTAATTTTGAAAACGGTCTAGTATCAGAATGTTTGATAACAGAGTTGGGTTTGGTTCACTTGTGAATGATGATAAACTGAGAATAGTTGCAAATACAGCTCATCCATGGTTGCGGAGCGAGAGCCATCCAATTCCATTAGACATACTGGTGTATAAGTTAGTGAAGTCATATGTGCATGCTACACCTTTAAAGCGTGCAGCACTAAAGGTATGTGTGTGTGTTGTTATGTAGATGTAATGGAATGAGAGAGAGAGAATTGATGAATTTTGGATGATGATAGGCCCTTTCAAAAGCTGTGAGTGTCTGTTGAGAACTTCAGGAAGGTGGTGAATGGTAGGGTTAGGTGTATGTTGGTGTGGTATTGATGCAGTGGAATGATTTGGTGCAGGGGCTAGCAAGGAATGGTACGGAAGCGATGAAGGAGTCAAGGGTGGGGGAGATAGTGCATGCGGTGAGGATGTGTGTGTGTGCGGGGTGAGGTTATGTATCATAGTCATAGGGTGTGTTGATGATCGTGTTGTTTTGTTTCGTTTCGTTTCAGATGGCAGAGTTGGGTTATAGAAAAATGGACCTTGAGGAGTTCTGTGCGGCGGGTATAAGCACGTACCAACTGGAAGCCCTGGAGAGGAGGGAGGAAATTGCTTTGTGTGGATTCCAGCATTTCGAGGAGGAGGGGAACAGAGTAATATCAGTAGAGGAACTGGCAAGGGTATGATATCTTTCTATATTTGTATTGTATCAGTATCAGTATGTATGCAGTTATGCTTAGTTAATGGAAATTATGTTAGGAGTTGAAGGTGGGTCCCACAGCTCATACCATGCTTAGAGATTGGTTGAGAGATGGAAAGCTGAGTTTACTTGGCTATACTAAATTTTTGCACGGTTTCACGCTTCGTACCACTACCTCCTCCAACACCACACATCACTAATCCCTCCAGCTGCTTTTTTTTTTTTTTTTTCCTGCTAATTTTATTTTTGCATATTATATATCACTCACCATAACCTTGAAGTGAGTGAGTATATTACATATCTGTGGTAAGGGAGATTAATGTAGGAAGTAAGGGATGGATTTAGAGAGAGACAGAGAGTTGCATCTACATGCCCTGCCCTCCCTAATTAACCTTCAATCCCAACAACCATACTCTAAACAAATCTTGCCTTCCCCATTCTAAACATCCTTTCCATTTTTTATTTTATTCTGCCTTGGATTTTATTCCATCACCATAAAATTCTGCCTTTTATTTCAATATCATTATCTACCTCATACTATAATTTAGAATCGCCTTCTCTCTTTACCTTGACTCCCTATTTCTTTTATTTGACTCGTTACCACTTTTTGCTCATTTTATAAATTGTTAATGAAATAGTTCTATAGTATTAAACTCAAGTCTTGGGCGAGATGATTTGTTATTACTTTTCATCCATTCTAAAAATTATTGCTGATATAGTTTAAATAAACAATTTTCATCGATCATGTATCAATTTTTAATTGAAAACCTCTCTAGTCTTGAACCTGTGTAATTTCAGTCCAGGTATATACAATTTAGGCATCGATAGTTAATAGGTACATCAAGATCCATCTTATTAAGGTTGGGCTTTGGGATTAACTATTTAGAATATATTAATGTGAGAAACAATGAAAGTTAAGTACGACAATGGAGCAGGAGATGCCATAGGAGCTCCACCTAAGCCATCCCATGATTAATTGAAGTGTTGTTCAAACCAGCTAGTTGCAACAGATCAAATTGAAGGATCCAAATTATTAATTAGTTTTTAAATCCAAATGCAACATCTATTAAAGATAACATGCACAAATATGTAATCATGCATGCTTTTTAAAGTTAAATTATGCAAATTATTACAAGTGTCTGACTGATAAATTAATAAAGTACAAGTCAGTGATTAAAGTTTAGGTAACATTTGTATAAGACATCTCATTCCGTGATAGTTTTTCAATAAAATGTACAGAAAAATGATAATTTTGTAACTATAAATAATTCGTATAATAAATAATAAATGATAACATATTAATAACTAATTAAAATAAACGATGTCACACAAGTATTGCTAAAAAAAATTATATTTCGTTTGGATTTGAATTAGGATTCGTAAATTCATATAATCACATGGAACATCAATTTCTAATCTAGAATATTAATGCATTTAAAAGATTATTGATTATACATTCATAGAATTTAATTTCATCGATGGGAGCGAGGTAGAAATTTGAAAGAATAATTTATATATAAATTTGTAGTAGGATTGGATGATTAGTGAAATTTAAAATAAAAAAATTATATTTATTTTTGTGTAAGCAATAGCTGTCCGAATCTTTTGCTACATTTTTGTATTACATCTTCTATTGCAAACATATTGAATGATTGACTCGAGAATTTAATAAAATATATACTATCAGCCTTAAGAGAAAAAGATTGAGATTTTTTTCTCTATACATATATCACTCACTTATTTATCACGTCTAACAAGATATATAACATCAAAATATAATAGGACATTATAAAACAAGCAGTAACTCGGGGTAGCAACAGACAAGCACGGTGTAGGGGAAGGGGGTGGTATTTATTAGCAAACCAGAGACAAACAGTGGCAACACAAACGATATTCACCTTGCCAAATAACAATTCCAATTATTCCACGGATTTACATTTGTTTTACGTTATTTGAAAAAAAAAGAAATAATTAATTTTATTAATTTTTTGGGTATAGATAGAGGCTAAATAGAGATGAAATATTGAAATTAAAGTGTATTTTAAAATTGTTTGATTGATTAGATTTTTTCATTTTTTTGGTTGAGATTGTAGGAGAAATTAATAAAGAAATATTTATGGGACAAATGAAATACTAATACTCATATTCTCGGATTTCATGCACTAATTTGGTGTAACATTTACCCTGCATTACCGCAAATGAGAAAAAAAAAATTAGTAGTATATTCTAAAGAAAAAACCCTAAATGCAATCATATACATATGGAGTAATAATTAGTACTTCCTCAGTTTCCTGTGTATTGGTGGGTATGAATATGATGGATACGTGTGTTCTTATAGGATTAATTTAAAAATTAGATGTAAAATTAATAATCGGTGTGAGATTAATTTTAAGAATTGAAGAAGCAGGTTTATAGCCATTGGCACTGCTCTTTCTAATTTTGTAACTCGCACTGGCGGCGCTCATCACATTTTATTTTATTTTTATTTTTATTTTTATTTTTATGCTCACCTACCGCCACTAAATTAACTTATTTTTATCCGCTCTAATAACTACATCAAATTTGACCAACAATCATTAACAAACATGGATCCATCCTACACCACTCCACTTTATTAATTATGTCACAATTATTTGAGTTTAATTATTATAACTGCGTAAACTACCAATTAAGTCTATATTTATACACTTCTGGTGGTGGAGCTAAAATGTGCACATCAATTTAACAAAATAATCTATCATCTAAGAACTAAAATTTAATACCGTTTTAACTTTAACTTCAAAATTTCAGTTTTCATCGATTTCAAATTTAAGTGCAGCAAAGAAGAAGGCCTGTTTGACATGTTCATTAACCACAGCGAAGGAGAGACTAGAAAAAAAAGAGCTTGTAGTGTTTTGCATGTTCGAAAAAGAAAAGAGTCCGTTGAAAGAAAGAAAGAGAAAAAAAGTCTGCAAACAGCGCAGGGAAAGAACAAAAAAAAAAAAAAAAAAAAGAGAGAAGAGGAAATCGTAGCAAGGAAGAGAAAAGAAGTAAGGAGAGAATTTTATATGAGACTATGTAATTCTCACCTCTTAGGATTGATGACATTTACGGGGAAATTGCATATTAACATATTAAGGTAACATCATGATCAACAATCAAATCTTACCTAGATCGATCAACTAATTAATCGTAAATTTTATTTGAATTATTAGCCAGTTTATTTATTAGTTATACTAAAAAAGAAATTATGTGTCTTTCGTGCATGTCTCCATCTATATGGAACTTTCCATCCACTAGGCCACTTGATTCGAATTTTGTAATTAGGTTATTACTGAAGGATTTAATTACAATTAATAAATAATGGATATAATGATAACTTAAAGACATGAATAATTTTCAAAACTAGGTTAATGATTTAAGAAATTTCCTCTCGTTCTTTAGAACTTGTCTTATATACAATTAATGATATAATGTGATAACTTGAAGATATGGAGAAATTATTTTATATGATACAATATTAATGATATAATTAATATTACTGTTTTAATTAGAATTTTTTTATCTAAATCAAGTAAAATTTAATGTTGTTAATTCTTTGAGAAAAAATTTCTAAGTCCGTGTCCTGATCCAATCTGATTAAAACGTCATATTCTTATTAGTTGAATATAATATACGTTAATATAAAAATTAATACTCTCCATTTTAAATTAAAAAAAAAATATTTTTTATTCAAATATGATTACTTCTTAGTATTTCAATTAATCATTTCAATATTCTTATTAATTAAAACGAATAAATTTTAAAATAAAATGTAATACCTTTGAACTATGTTGAGACAACCACTTCAATAGAAGTGTAAATGATCAGTTGAGTCGAGTCGAACGAAAAACTGTTCAAATTTGTTTGAAATATTATCGAGTTTCAAAATATATGTTTAAACTTGTTTGATAAGTAATTGAGCAAAGCCCGAACGAGCTTTTCAGCGAGCCAAACACGAGTTGAGTTGGAAGCATTTTGATAATTTTACACATTTTTTACTTATTTTCATGAATCGAGCTCGAGACTCGAGTCGAGTTTTTAATTTTATCTAACATAAAAGTTTGTTCAAATTTATTGGATATCTTTATCAAACTAAGCTCAAACGAGCTTTTATCTAACAATCTCAAATAAAGTATCGAATAGTTTGATTTGAATCAATTATTACATTTATTTGTATTTATTGTAATTGCACTAACATATACCCTCTAGTCACTTATAAAGTATTAATTTAGTTATACTTTTGTGTTCATAATTTTATTTTAGCAATAGAATATGATGTTAAATATTGTTGGAAAACAATCATATCTCAACATTCTTTGGTTGATTCATTAATATTTCAGCTATATGGCATTTTATCCTACTCTTTTTATGCAATGGTCCAAGTTGATGAAGGTAATAAAATAAAAGATAAAAGGGTGCGATTTGGTTGGATGAGTGGAACGAAGTTTAGATTAGATGATGTAATATGGATAAATTGAGCGAGGAAAGAGAAAATAAAGATATAAAATAAAAATGTTGTTATACTTGATTTTGATTTTATATAATACTCCCTCCGTCCCATTAAAGTTGATATAATTTTTTTTTGAGTACGGAGATTAAGGAATATAATAATTTAATGTAAAGTGAAGTAAAGTGAAGTGAGAGAAATGATATTTAATGTGTAGTGGGTAGTTATATTAGAGGTGATATGTAGGGCCCATGAGAGTAGATTAATTGTTTTTATGTGGATCCCATGTATTAAAAAGGAAATGTGTCAACTTTAGTGGGACAAACCAAAAAGGAAAGTGTGTCAACTTCTATAGGACGGAGGGAGTATATAATATGAGGGGATAAATTTTTTAAATCTTAAAGTTAATATATATATTTATTTATATATATTTTTAATTAATAGTAATTAATTTTGATTTGATAATATCACATTCAAAATTTAAAATAATATAGTATGTATTTATCTATAATAAATTTTATTTAAAATTTTTAATAAAAATTAATTAACACCTAATCAAAATTAAACTCTCTTTTAGTATATTAAAGATAAAGATATACCATACCATACTCCTCTCTCAAAAGAGTAGACTTACTTCTCTCTCTCATCATAATAATCATAATCATAATCAGAAGACACGTGGAAAGCCTGTGGCTCCTCACCCTTTGTTCAAGATCAAGATGCGATTCCTTCAACCTCAACCTCAACCACATCATCATCCTGGGCCTGGGCCTGGGCCTTGTATCTCTCTTCATACTGAACCTTATCTTCTGGGCTCACCCCTGTGGACCAGCTTGGGGCAGATAAAGGCCCAAAGGTTCCCGCCCAATTCCAGGCCCAAAGGGATTCCCCATCATTGGAAGCATGGACCTCATGGCGGGCCTAGCCCACCACAAAGCCGCGGCCGCTGAAGCCCGCGACGCCAAACGCCTGATGGCTTTTTCCCTGGGTGACCTGCAACCCGGAGGTGGCCAAGGAGATTCTCAACAGCTCCACCTTCGCCGACCGCCCCGCCAACGAGACCGCCTACCACCTCATGTTCACCAGGTCCTACGGTGTCTACTGGACGGTGTTAGAGTAGTATGCCCAGCGCACCAATTAGATTGGACATTTGTACTCTTTATATTTTGAATATAAACAATCTCATTGGAAATTATATTATTAAAGGCTGTTTTAATTTATATATTTTATGCATTATAACAAATGCTTATTAGATAAAGTCCCTAGACCAATTTAAGCTAAAATGTATGGTTACGCATATGATGGTAATCATGGAATTTATACATAGAGCTTTGGTCTTAAACATGGTTCCGAGTCAAGAATTTTTCTAAATGGGATAAAGAATAATTCAGTAAAGACTCGTACATATGATGAATGCTCGTGGGACGAGAATATTGTATTCCATCAATATTAGTGTTATGACACAAATTCATATATGTAGATACTTATTAGAGAATAAGTTTATCGAACATGATCCGTAGAAAATTCTTATTGGATATGTGTCGAAATTAGAATTTTCTAATTACGATAGTACACGATTAGTCTTTAGACTTGAAGCATCATGGTAGTCTTATGTACTTCTTCTAATACTTAGATTTATCTTCTGATTGTTTAGCAATCATAAAGGGGATATGTTGGGTATTATATTGATGTACATGGAGACTTATGTGTGGCTAAGATATAATCTAACACTTGTCTAGGACAAGAGAATCTCCTGTGTATTTCATTGTTAATGATTCAAAGACCTTGGCCAAGGCAATGAGAATAAATATTCACAATGAATCATTGTAACATGAAATAGAATCACAGTTATTGAGTTAATAGAGTTTCGACTAATATTCCTACTCTAAACTCAATCGGGAGATTAATTGTTAGAAAGACCGTACGTGTATGTCACTCGTTAATTTGAAGGTTTACTCGCTATTCACCTAACACTAGAAGATCACGCTACTTGCTAGATGTTACCGTGATTAGTAGGTTCTTGAAATTAATTAGTTAATTTCAAGTGAATTAATTAATTGGATTAATTAATATAATAATTGTTATTTATAAGTTACAAATGTTGTAAGCCTACTACTAGAGTTAGTAATGAACCTAAATGATCACACCTTAATTTGAATGAACAATTTTTATCAATTGGAACAATATTTAAAATTGTTAACTATTTATTATAATTAAATAATTTGATTATTTAATTAAAATAATAATATACCATAGTGGAGAATGCATTATGAATATATATGATATATTTCCATAGTGGTAAGTGCATTAAGAATATATATGATATATTTTCATAGTGGTGAGAGCATTATGAATATATATATGATATATTTTTCATAATGGTGAATACATTATGAATATCCAAAGATAATGGAATTTATTTATATATGATATATTCATAATGGTGAAGGCATTATGTATATTTTATAGATAATGTGATAGATATATATGAGATATCTTTCCTTCCATTTTCAAGTGTGAAGTATCGGCTTTTTCAAGGAAGTGAAGAGAAGTTGATACTTTGATATTTTAGGAAGAGAGGAAATTGTTTCCTTTTAAGATATAAATCTTTGCTTATTCATTTTGTGATCAATTTTGGAGAATAATTATATTGATAATTATTCTTTAATTTATTTTCTCTTATCACAAGTTGATACGGGAAACGTTTATTGATATCAACAATTTTACACTACTAGCGAAGTGTAATATTTGTGTTGTTCATTCAATCGGTGGATTACTTTAGAGGGGATACACTTGGATCCTTTATTGAGAAGAACGGAGTTTTAGCCACAATCCGGGAATCGATTCCCTCACTCCTTGCATCAATTGGAAGAAAGTCTACGAGGGTAAGAATAATCTTTACGTAGATTTCTTTCAATATATTTTAACACCGGATCCTATAGTCATTTGTGAGCATTCGGATTGAAACCTTTTCATGTATTTAATAAATATGATTTATTAATTATGAAAAATTTTAAATTCCGCTGCGTTCACCCGGATCGCTATGACGAACCCAACAGTGGTATCAGAGCCTAGGTTCACGGTGTTGAAATATATTTGGTACTAAAATTATTTTAGTATTATTTAATGGTTAAATAAGAAAACTTGAAACAACGAGAAAAAGTTTCTCGACAATTATTAATTACTCTAAAATTTCAACTGTTGTAGTATGATAAGAATTGTTCTTAAACTACTATTTATACAGTTAAAATTTTTCGGTAATTTTAATAAAATTGACTAAATATTAGTTTATGACTATATTGGTTTCTCATGTGAATATGAAATATTAAATAAAAGTTATTTATATTTCTTATTCAAAATATTCATTTGGAATGAAATTTAAGCAATACTTGTATTTAATGAGAAATTGTTTCTTAAAATATCATTGTTTAATATAATAATTATTATTGATAATTTGTTATCAATATTTAATATTTAATTTGATAAAAGCATTAGATGTTTATTATCAACAATGATATTTGATGGCTATTTCTAGAAATGGGTTTCTAAGAAAAATATTTCTAAGTAGAAATAATTAGCTATCATTGAATTGATTTGGTTTTATTAATTTAGAAATTGTTTCTTAATTAATTAAGGCCAACAAAATTCTTAAAGTCAATTCTAAAATTTTAGTTTTATAATATTGACTAATTGTTAGTCATAATTCTCAACTAGTATTATTTTAAAATGAGAAATAGGAATAATTGTTATTCTTATATCTCGTTATGGTATTATTCATTGTGAATGGATATAAATAAATTTAATATGTTAAATGCATATTTATTTATTTAGGGATGATCATGAGCCTTGGACTTTATGTGATGGTTGTAATTTATTTGGATTTTATGGGGACTGCGAGCCTCTTTAATTTACATTTGTAAGTTCTTTAAATTTATGCAATGAGAGTAGATTAATCCGTGAGGATTTAATTTTATTCATTGTAAATTGGAGGACTTGAAGGAAGCCCAAAAGAAGACCCAATTGTTGATGGGTAATTAAATGTAATAGAATAGATGCTCAAGGCCCATAAGTGTATGGGTTTTACATTATGATGTAAAAGTTCTCATTATCCCTTAGATTGACCATAGACCCGTTTTGGCTCAAACGGGTCGCATAGGTTGGCCATGATCATCCCACCGCTTTATGTATGTATAGGATATATGCATGCTAGAATTTATTTAATGCACTCATTTGATGATAAACATTAAATAATTTACCTAAATGAGATGATGAGGTCTTTGAAATAAAAATAATCCCTAAGTTTTTTGAAACTTATACAAAATTTTTTTGAAAATTTTATTTCAAACAAATATGGATGATGAGTATGACCCATCAATCCATGCCTACTATCAAAAGATAGAGACATGATGATGCTACTACACTTAACCACTGGCCATGAGTCGTGGGGTGGGTTTGTGGAAGAAAGCTGTGTTCTTTATCTATCATAATGATGCTCATGAATTAAATGCATCACTGCATCGGCCATGAGTCGTGGGGTGTTTTGATGTTTTAATTGCATGAATGTTTGATAGGTATTGTTTGACACTAAGTAACGTATGGGCTCATAAAATTGAGGTATACGTGAAAGGTGAGGTAAAACAAATTGAGGGTTGTATAGTGATACAATTGTAAAACGTTTTACTACCGAAGAGAATTTTTCATGGGCTCATAAAATTGGGGTGTGAGGAATTCTATTTGGGCCTCAAACCTACTAGAAAATTATGATTTTCGATTTTCATTGGGATTATGAAATTCGAATAAAATAGTGGGAGACATTTAATATTGAAGACCTTATATTAAATTAATATTAATTTTCATAGTTTTCTCATTTTCTGCTTCATCATTTTGTAGATTCATCTACTGAAATGGCAAATAATCCTATAACTGCTTTAATTGGGCAAAACAAGTTAACTGGACCAAACTTTAATGATTGGCTGAGAAATTTCAAAATTCTCTTAAAATCTGAAAGAAGTGAATATGTTCTTGACAAACCAATCCATGACGCACCTGGTGCTAATGCTACGACTGAGGAACTTGAGAAGTTCAAACGTCATCAGGATGACGATCTGAAAGCTCGATGCTACATGTTAGCATCTATGTCAAGTGAGCTGCAGAGACAAAATGAGGATCAAACCTCTGCTTATGCTATTCTTAAACGCCTTGAAAATTTGTTTGGCGAAAATAGCAGGCAACAAAGATATGAGATATCTAAAGAGCTCTTCCGCAGTCACATGGCTGAGGGCTCTTCAGTCCAGGAACATGGATTGAAGATGATAGCCCTAACGGAACGACTCGCGTCATTGAAAGTTGAGGTTCCACCTGAGCTTTGCACTGACTTGTTGTTACAGTCTCTGCCCCCTTCATTTGACACATTTGTTGTCAATTATAACATGCATAACATGACGAAAAGTCTCACTGAACTTGTTAGCATGTTAAAGACAACTGAGTCAACGATGAAAAGGGACAAATCAGTCATGTTTGTTAGGTCCACTTCTGGATCTAAGGCTGCAAAGCCAAAGAAAAAGAAGGGAAATAGAAAGAGTTCTAACAATCCCAACAAACTGAAAGCAAAGGGAGGTGTCAAGAAAAAGAAAACTTCTCAGTCCAATGATAAGTGTCACCACTGCAATCAAACTGGACACTGGAAGAGGAACTGCAAGGATTACCTTGCAACCCTGAAGAGTTCAGGTATTTATTATGTTGAAGTTAACTTATCAGTTAACGATACTTCTTGGGTATTGGATACCGGTTGTGCCTCACATATTTGCAATGATTTGCAGATGATGGAAAGAAGTAGAAAGCTAGAAACAAGAGAAATGGTTCTAAGGCTGGGGAATGGAGCAAAGGTTGCTGCATTAGCCGTAGGAACTATTAATCTAGCTTTAAGTAATGATTATGTTTTGGTATTGAATAATTGTCTTTATGTTCCAGAGATTATTAAGAACATTATCTCTATTCCTGTTATGGATAGAGAAGGTTATTGTTTTAAATTTGAATATGGAAGTTGTTCCATTTCTAAATGTTCTTCTTTAATCACTACTTGCATATTGACAAATGGTTTATATACCTTAACTCCCCAAAATTTCATTCTTAATCTTCAACAGAATAAAAGAAAATTAGATAACCATAGTTCTATCACATTATGGCATGCAAGATTAGGTCATATTTCTAAGAAAAGGATAAATAAGTTGGCAAAATTGCTTGACCTAAAGGACGAGCAAGAACTACCAACATGTGAGTCCTGTCTCAAGGGAAAAATGACCAAATCTCCATTTGTTGGACAAGTGGAGCGAGCTACACATCTATTGGAATTAATTCATACAGATGTATGTGGGCCATTAAATGTTAATGCTCGTGGGAACTACAGCTACTTCTTAACCTTTACCGATGACTTCTCTAGGTATGGTTATGTGTACCTATTAAGGTACAAATCTGAAGTTTTTGAAAAGTTCAAAGAATTCAGAACTGAAGTAGAGAAACAAACTGGCTTAAGTATAAAAACACTTCGATCAGATCGAGGGGGTGAACACTTAAGTGCAGAGTTTCTAGAATATCTAAAAGAGAATGGGATTCTCTCACAGTGGACTCCTCCTGGCACTCCCCAACTCAATGGAGTTTCGGAACGCAGGAATCGAACCTTGATGGACATGGTTCGATCTATGATGAGTTTCACTTCATTACCTCTTTCTTTTTGGGGCCATGCTTTAGAAACGGCAGCTCACCTATTAAATAGGGTGCCTTCTAAGGCCGTTCCTACTACACCTTATGAGATGTGGTGTGGTAAAGCACCCTCATACAAATACCTTCGGGTATGGGGGTGTGATGCTTACGTGAAGCAACAAATGGGAGATAAATTGGATATGAGATCCAAAATATGTAAGTTTGTTGGATATCCAAAGGAATTAATTGGATATTACTTCTACGATACCTCGGAACAAAAGGTGTTTGTTTCAAGGAATGCCACGTTTCTTGAAGAAGAATTTCTATCTGATAGAAATGGCAAACTCGTAGAACTTGAAGAAGTTCAAGAAACAACAAACCTTTCAATTGCAGTGAATAAACAACCAGTAGAAACTGGGACATCTGATACACAACCTCTTAGGAGATCCGAAAGAATACCTAAGATACCTAGTAGGTACACTTTGTTATTAGAAAACAAAGAAGAGGGACTCCTTTTGGATAATGATCCAAGAAGCTATGGAGAGGCAATGTCAGACATTGACTCAAAGAAATGGCAAGAAGCAATGCAATCCGAGATGGACTCCATGTACTCTAACAAAGTATGGACTTTGGTAGACCCACCAGAAGGAACAGTTCCTATTGGATGTAAATGGGTTTACAAGCGAAAGCTTGGAGCTGATGGGGAGGTAGCAACCTATAAGGCAAGACTGGTTGCTAAAGGTTATTCTCAGAAACAAGGAATTGACTATGAGGAAACCTTTTCACCAGTAGCAATGCTAAAATCCATTCGAATTTTATTAGCTATATCTGCATATTATGACTATGAGATATGGCAAATGGATGTAAAGACTGCTTTTCTTAATGGTAACGTTAAGGAAGAGATCTATATGAAACAACCTGAGGGCTTTATATCTAGTGGGAGTGAGCAAAAGGTTTGCAAGCTCCAAAGATCCATTTATGGGCTTAAACAAGCTTCGAGGAGTTGGAACATTCGATTCGATGAAACAATCAAATCGTTTGATTTTCAAAAGAATCCGGATGAACCATGTGTATACAAGAAAGTTAGTGGAAGTGCAGTTACTTTTATTGTGCTCTATGTTGATGACATCTTACTTATCGGAAACGATATAGGTATGTTGCAGTCAACAAGAACTTGGTTGTCTAAACAATTCTCCATGAAGGACTTGGGAGAAGCATAATTTATTCTAGGAATAAAGATCTATAGAGATAGATCTAGAAGAATGATCGGACTATCCCAATCCATGTACATAGATAAGATACTAAAGAGATTTAGTATGGAAGAATCCAAACGAGGATTCTTGCCAATGAGTCATGGGGTTTCACTTTCTAAGGCTATGTCTCCTAAGACGCCTGAAGAAAGGGAAAGAATGACTCGCGTGCCTTATGCTTCAGCAATTGGAAGCATAATGTATGCAATGCTATGTACAAGCCTGATGTCGCGCATGCTCTAAGTGTCACGAGCAGATATCAGTAAAATCAAGGTGAAGAACACTGGAAGGTCGTCAAGATGATCCTTAAGTACTTGAGAAGGACTAAGGATATTTTTTTGATATACGGCCCTGGAGAGCTGAAATTAGAAGGATATACTGATTCTAGTTTTCAGTCTGATGTGGATGACTCTAAGTCAATGTCAGGTTATATATTCACTTTGAACGGTGGTGCAGTAAGTTGGAAGAGTTCCAAACAAGAAACTACTGCAGACTCCACCACTGAAGCTGAATATATAGCTGCATCAGATGCAGCAAAAGAAGCTATTTGGATCAGAAACTTTATCCAAGGGTTGGGTATAGTTCCATCTATTGTTGATCCAGTAATGATATACTGTGATAACAATGGAGCCATTGCGCAAGCAAAGGAACCAAGATCTCATCAAAGATCCAAGCATATCTTAAGAAGATACCACTTGATTAGAGAAATCATGGGGAGAGGCGATGTCGTTATGGATCGAGTCGCTTCAGCAGAAAATGTAGCAGACCCACTGACTAAGCCTTTGGCTCAAAAGATATTTGAGAAACATCTTGAAAAGATGGGACTTAAATATATGGGTAATTGGAGCTAAGGCAAGTGGGAGATTGTTAGAGTAGTATGCCCAGCGCACCAATTAGATTGGACATTTGTACTCTTTATATTTTGAATATAAACAATCTCATTGGAAATTATATTATTAAAGGCTGTTTTAATTTATCTATTTTATGCATTATAACAAATGCTTATTAGATAAAGTCCCTAGACCAATTTAAGCTAAAATGTATGGTTACGCATATGATGGTAATCATGGAATTTATACATAGAGCTTTGGTCTTAAACATGGTTCCGAGTCAAGAATTTTTCTAAATGGGATAAAGAATAATTCAGTAAAGACTCGTACATATGATGAATGCTCGTGGGACGAGAATATTGTATTCCATCAATATTAGTGTTATGACACAAATTCATATATGTAGATACTTATTAGAGAATAAGTTTATCGAACATGATCCGTAGAAAATTCTTATTGGATATGTGTCGAAATTAGAATTTTCTAATTACGATAGTACACGATTAGTCTTTAGACTTGAAGCACCATGGTAGTCTTATGTACTTCTTCTAATACTTAGATTTATCTTCTGATTGTTTAGCAATCATAAAGGGGATATGTTGGGTATTATATTGATGTACATGGAGACTTATGTGTGGCTAAGATATAATCTAACACTTGTCTAGGACAAGAGAATCTCCTGTGTATTTCATTGTTAATGATTCAAAGACCTTGGCCAAGGCAATGAGAATAAATATTCACAATGAATCATTGTAACATGAAATAGAATCACAGTTATTGAGTTAATAGAGTTTCGACTAATATTCCTACTCTAAACTCAATCGGGAGATTAATTGTTAGAAAGACCGTACGTGTATGTCACTCGTTAATTTGAAGGTTTACTCGCTATTCACCTAACACTAGAAGATCACGCTACTTGCTAGATGTTACCGTGATTAGTAGGTTCTTGAAATTAATTAGTTAATTTCAAGTGAATTAATTAATTGGATTAATTAATATAATAATTGTTATTTATAAGTTACAAATGTTGTAAGCCTACTACTAGAGTTAGTAATGAACCTAAAGGATCACACCTTAATTTGAATGAACAATTTTTATCAATTGGAACAATATTTAAAATTGTTAACTATTTATTATAATTAAATAATTTGATTATTTAATTAAAATAATAATATACCATAGTGGAGAATGCATTATGAATATATATGATATATTTCCATAGTGGTAAGTGCATTAAGAATATATATGATATATTTTCATAGTGGTGAGAGCATTATGAATATATATATGATATATTTTTCATAATGGTGAATACATTATGAATATCCAAAGATAATGGAATTTATTTATATATGATATATTCATAATGGTGAAGGCATTATGTATATTTTATAGATAATGTGATAGATATATATGAGATATCTTTCCTTCCATTTTCAAGTGTGAAGTATCGGCTTTTTCAAGGAAGTGAAGAGAAGTTGATACTTTGATATTTTAGGAAGAGAGGAAATTGTTTCCTTTTAAGATATAAATCTTTGCTTATTCATTTTGTGATCAATTTTGGAGAATAATTATATTGATAATTATTCTTTAATTTATTTTCTCTTATCACAAGTTGATACGGGAAACGTTTATTGATATCAACAATTTTACACTACTAGCGAAGTGTAATATTTGTGTTGTTCATTCAATCGGTGGATTACTTTAGAGGGGATACACTTGGATCCCTTATTGAGAAGAACGGAGTTTTAGCCACAATCCGGGAATCGATTCCCTCACTCCTTGCATCAATTGGAAGAAAGTCTACGAGGGTAAGAATAATCTTTACGTAGATTTCTTTCAATATATTTTAACACCGGATCCTATAGTCATTTGTGAGCATTCGGGTTGAAACCTTTTCATGTATTTAATAAATATGATTTATTAATTATGAAAAATTTTAAATTCCGCTGCGTTCACCCGGATCGCTATGACGAACCCAACAGACGGCGCTCCGCAAGATCGCCGCCGCGCACCTCTTCTCGCCCAACCAACTCAGGGCCAGGGAGGAGCAGCCAATCAGATGCTTCTGGGCATGGCCATGGGTGGGAAGGGCGAGCATTCGCGTGCCTCGCTCAGCAACATGATGTGCACCATTTTCGGGAATTGCAGTATTGATAATGAGGAATTGATGGGGTTGGTGGATGAGGGGTACCATTTATTGGGGATGCTGAATTGGTCGGATCATCTTCCTTTCTTAGCAGATTTGGACCTTCAGAAGATTCGGGTGAGGTGGGCGGGATACTCCAGCACCACAAGGGTAACACTACTGACACTAGTTTTGCCCGGGTTTTGGTGTAGGGGAAATGATCGCTGTTCTGTGGGAAATGATATTTTCAGTGGAACAGACACTGTGGCAGTTGCGATGGAGTGGATATTGGGAAGGCTGGTGGTGCACGGTGAGGTTCAGAGCAAGGTCCATGAGGAGCTGGACAGGGTATGTGGCACCCCAGGGCCCCTTCTTTCGTGGTCCCGGCTGTCCATTAGGGACTCGGTGGTGGACGGGTACGAGGTCCCCAAGGGGACGACGGCCCTGGTCAATATGTGGGCCATCATGCGAGATCCTGCTGTTTGGGAGGACCCCCTCCGATTTAATCCCGACAGGTTCCTCCAGGGGCAGGGGACTCCACCTCACCCCCTGTCCCTGTCACCCAGTGGACTTCACCGAGCTCTTCACCCTCTCCTCTCAGATGGCCAACCCGCTTCTGCTCAACCTCCGACCCAGATAAACAATTCCTTATTTTTTTTTTATTTTTTTTATTTTTACTACAATCTCTCTTCTTTCACTCTCTTTTTTTTTTACTTTGTAAATACTGTATTCAACTTTATTCTTATTTTACTTCGACTGTATATACTATGTGTTTGAAATTTAAGGTGAATGGAAAAGTAACCTTAAAATGGTGTTTATTAGATTAAAGTGTGTCTATGAATAAGTGCGATCAAAGGTTGTGATTGTTGAATAAGTTGCGTCTTTTCATTAAAAGACATGAATTTGAATTCAAAATTTAATCCAACGATCGCATCAATTCACGTAAAGACGCCTTGAAATCTATAAATAGGTCATTTCATTCCATAATCCATCACTCTGAAGTACTCCGAATAACTTGATTTTCACTTGAGTCACTTGAGCAATTGTCGCAAACTTACAAGTCATGGATTCATGGAAAAGTTAGAGTTGTCATAACTGATTCGTAGTGTCCTACTCCTAAGGTGAGTTCATAATATCGGTTGATTCGCTGTATCTTGTGTTTTGTAGTGCTACTATCACAAGATGTGAGTCGTTGTATTTTGAAGATGATTGCTATAGAACCGTATGCACCAGAGCGGGACAATTTCGTCTTAAAGAGAAAGAGTGTAACTACTATCACGAAATGTTTGCTCATGGATCCGGTATAATATTAGTTAACTACAATGACATTAAAGGGAGACCTTGAGATTTTCGAATGCGTAAAAGAACAAAGGTACGCAACTTTTTATTTTAAAAATATTAATCTGCATGACGTGGATAATATTCTATGTAAATTGAAATCTATTTCCGAATAATATAAGTAAACGAAAAAAACAGTTTATGATAAAGATCATATGGTGAATGCCATTGAGAGATAAAAGGCACCGCTTCATATCTATCTGTTTCATGTTTGAATAATTATTATTATGAAATGAGTTGTTGATTCAGTTGAGTTCGCATGCAAAGTTAATTTATTTTGGTTGATGCATGCGTCACTTTATTTAAATAAAAAATAAAAAATTTCATTCTTAAACACAAATATACCCAACAATCTTAAAACGAAAATTATGCTCATGACTCCGGTATAATATTGTTTGACAACAAAGAATATTAAAGAAGAATGAGCACGTACAAACACCAAGTATGCGTATTAATCTTAATTTTTTCTGCATGCAGTAGATGAATTAAACTATTATGACATGAGGTGTTGATTCAGTAGAATTCACATGCAAAATTGGTTTATGTTGGTTGATGCATGCGTAACTTTATTTTAAAAAATTGATTTAAACCAATAAGGAAAATTAATGCAACGATTGATGATTAGTAAAAACCAACATAAATTTGCTGAGTTAAGATAAGAATAATAATTATATATTATTATTTCAAATTAATAATTGTTTTGTTGGATTGGTTATATGAATATTTGCAACTGTTGACATGCGGATTATATATTATTATTTCAAATTAATAATTGTTTTTTTGGATTGGTTATATGAATATTTGCAACTGTTGACATGCGGTTAACATATACGTACAAAACACAGAAATAAAAACCAGTAATTGGTTATGTAGATATTTGCATCGGTGGTATTGTGGGGGAAATTATATTAGGCAGTACAATTCTCTTTTGTATACCCATAAATCCATCTTATAAAGAAGCAACTACTTCCATTTTTGGAATTTTGTTTATGATAGTACTGGTTATTCCTGTTTATCCATTCGATTCTGTTGACTGATAGGAAGAATTTAATTAATTTTTCCTTAAAATATGTATCAAGCATTACAGATTTTCATTATTATGGAAAAATATTTTTCGTGAAGAATCATGTATTTCAAGAAGGTTAATGTTCCTTGATGAAGGGATATGTTTATTGGCAAAGAGGTGTCCTCTCGTGAAGAGTTGTATTTCTTGAAGAAGAGTTATGCCTTTTCTCAAGAGTCGTGTCCTTTGATGAAGGGTTATGTCTCTTCATTAAGAGTTGAATCTCTTAATAGAAAGCGGTGTTCTTTCGTAAAGAGTCGTGTTACTTGAAGAAAACGTGAAGAGTCGCGTTCTTTGAAGAAGAGTCGTGTCTCTTTATTAAAATCGCATCTTGTTAAAGGGTTGTGTCTATTCATGAAAAGTCGTATCTCCACATGAAAGTCATCATGTCGTAATTAAAGAATTATATCTCTTTGTGAGAAGTAAAAATGAGATGACTTTTGGAGAAAAGTTAGAAAGAAATGAACTAATGGTTTAAATAATTATCAATCAATTGATCAATTATTACAAAAGGCCAACCGACCCAAATGTGGGGAGAATCCCCATAGACATTCAAATGCGGGGAAAGGTACCCATGTGGATATTCAAATGTGGGGAGAATCCCTGTAGGCATTTAAATGTGGGGTTACGCCCTTAAAGTTAAAATTATATTGGCCTAAGGCAACTGATCTCAAGGAAATTTAACGGATCCGTGATAAGATTTATTGGAGATCAAATGTTACATGTCTGAGAGGAATGAAATAAAAAGCCACACATTAAAGAATATTTATAGCAGTAACTCAACCATGACGAGTGGAGATCCCACGAACTTGGTTCAATAAGACAACTAAGTTATATTAGTTCGGATGTGCGCACTTGAAATATATTAATTAATCCATTCCTAGAGACAATTTAAGTGCAAAATAACATATTGGCGTGTGGTAAGGGTAAGCATAAAAGCTTTTAATGACTCTTATACCTTATAAAGATGGGGTATGACATGGTACTCCTGATGAGAGGTCACCTATGTAAGTGCGAGGACTGACCGCCTCAATGAAGCGCTTATGAATCCAAAATATGGTCCACGACCGAAATGGACACAACCATGAGAACCAAAGATATTAGGAGATGTATTATGTTGGTACTGTTGTCTAGTCATACACAAAAGCAGAGTAGTTCAAGGCATCACGTCCACTAAACTGCGAGTATGTCGGATAGTATTCAATTAGGGAAGGTTTAAAGGCAGAAACTACCTATCACGATGTAATTTTTTTGTTTAAACTCACTTTACCGTCAGTCTTCCGTGTCGTAGTTTTTTTAGTTGACTTTATCCATTCATGTGGGGATTGTTGAAAATTTAAGGTGACTGAAAAAGTAACCTTAAAATGGTGTTCATTAGATTGAAGTGTGTCTATGAATAAGTGTGATCAAAGGTTGTGATTGTTGAATAAGTTGTGCCTTTTCATTAAAAGACATATGAATTTGAATTCAAAATTTAATTCAACGGTCGCATCAATTCACGTAAAGACGCCTTGAAATCTATAAATAGGCCCTTTCATTCCATAATCCATCACTTGATTTTCACTCTGAAGTACTTCGAATAACTTGATCTTCACTCTGAAGTACTCCGAATAACTTGATTTTCACTTGAGTCACTTGAGCAATTGTCGCAAACTTACAAGTCGTGGATTCATGGAAAAGTTCGAGTTGTCATAACTGATTCATAGTGTATTCATAGTCGTCCTACTCCTAAGGTGAGTTCATAATATCGATTGGTTCGCCGGATCTTGTGATTTGTAGTGCTACTATCATAAGATGTGAGTTGTTGTATCTTGGAGATGATTGCTATAGAACCGTATGCACCAGAGCAGGGCAATTTCATCTTAAGGAAAAAGAGTGTAACTCTTGACTTGACTCAAATTCCATTCTTATTATTTTATTTCATATTTTCTAGTCAACATATTATAGCGAAACACAAATATACCCAACACTATGTGCTACACTACTCTAAATTATAACAAACACTTTCATTTGAAATTATATAATATACTCATCTTAAAGTGGCTGATGGATGGAGTTGGGTTTTCCTTTCTACCGATGGATAGATGGGCAGGTGAGGTTAGATTCCCTTTCAATTCACGCTCTAACCGACTGAGCTAATGGAGTACTTTCTTGAACTTTCGCTAACCGAGGTAAGAAGCAGGATATCCGACCTCCGATGGATGAGGTTGGTTAGATTTCCTTTTTAATGCATGCTATAACCGACTGAGCTTAACTGTTGATTCCTTCTTAAAGATTACGTGTCTGAATTCTGATGGATGAGATTGGCCGAGAATCCGATGAGATTAGCAGAACATCCGACCTCGGCAGAGTATCCGACCTCTGATGGATGAGATTGGCAGAGCATCCAACCTCTGATGTATGAGACAGGCAGAGCGTCCGACCTTGGATGGATGAGGTTCAATCCATGCTCTAACCAATTGAGCTGTCTGACCTTTCTTGAAGTCACATGTCTGACCTTGGGGATTTGAAGATGAATTTTCTTACATCCCTTCTTCCTTGCTTTCTTGCATGTGTCCTCCTCTTCGTTGTAAGAAGGCAGAACTCATCCGTGACATGGCTTTTTTCTCTAAGATTCTGGCCGTTATTAATCAACGCTCTAACCTGTTGAGCTATATTTCAACCACCTTTTTTATATTTACTTTTTCTTCCTTCTTCCTTCATCATCAGACCTCGGCCTCGGCCTTTGATTTTTTTTATTATTATTTTTAGCTGGTAAAAACCTGCTTCTTAAACTGAATAACCAACGCTCTAACCCACTGAGCTAATCTTGTATGTCCTCTTCTTACGTTCCTCCTTACATGCCATTTTCCTCGGTGCACTACTTTCCTTTTCTCTTCCATTTGAAAAATATCTTCTTCATACCCAACTGGATGGAGAGCTCGGCCTTGGCATCTCCCATTCAAGTCTTTATTTCTCACGTGAAATCTCATTCATTACACGCTCTAACCAACTGAGCTAAGAAGAGAATTGACACTATTCTCCTCAAAAATTTAATGTCAACTCTTTTTTATAGTGGATACTCCACGGCTACCAACTTCAACCATGATTGTTTCGTTGCCGGGTGTTTCAACGTCATCCTTCCCTACTTTTCTTATTGAATCCGCATCCGCATCACTACACTCTAACCAACTGAGCTATGTCAAATTCTTTCGAACGTCTTCTCCCATGTTTAATCTCAAATATGACTAATAGCATCGCTTTTAATTAACGAAGCTACCCTTTTATGCTGATGTGGGTCCTTCGCTCCTTCATCCCAATTGCGTTGAATTTAAACTTCTTACTCTTTGCTAAAGAGTCGACCATCAGACGTTCTACCTCATGAGCTATGTAATTTCCTTTCCGTTTTACCAATTTATTTCTTCATGCAAGGTCAGCCCACAAACGCTCTAACTGACTATGCCTATTGTATTCATCAGCTTCTACACCTCTCAGACGTAACACCGGTTAGGACATCTCATTTGGATGCAACGTCAGCTTCTACACCTCAGCCGGGTGGAGTCTTTGTTTCTACATCTCACACGGGTAGAGCCTCAGCTTCTACACCTCATATGGATAGAACGTGTTTCTACACCTCAGCTGGATGGAGCTTCATCCAATCATGTAGTCATACTCCACACTCTATCCCACTGAGCTATCTCTTTTCCTTTCTTTATTTCTCATCTTCCTTCCTTTCTTATCGGTGTTAAACACCGATATTTTTTTTTTCTTTTTTTTATTCATGCATAAGTTTGGCTCAGTTGGCACCCTTCATTTCTTATCGGTATTCATATGGATCGGCCTCGACATATCAAAAAAATTTTTTTGCTCCCCGATAGTTGGTGAGAAAAACACGCTCTATCCAACTGATCTACAAATCCCTTTGCAATGATTTTTTTTATGTTTTTCTGCTTTTCTTCCCTTTCTTTTCTCTTCACACACTCTAACCAACTGAGCTACACATCACATGGGTCGGCCTCGGCATTGCAACATGGGTCGGCCTCGGCATTGCAACATGGGTTGGCCTCTTCCCTGTAACATGGGTCGACATCCTCAATAACGTCGACCTAGGCCTCTGCTAGGGTGGGCTTCTTTTTTTCTTATCGGTATGCATGTGGGATTGGCCACGTCATTCTTTTCTACTTTTTTCCTTTTCTTTTCTCATCCCGCCATGAGTTGATGAGAAGAACACGCTCTAACAAAATGAGCTACATGTCATTTGCCAGTTCTGCTCGGCTAATATTCTTTCTTTCTTATCGGTTGACCCCCTCGGACTTGGCTTGTATCAATCTCCGCTAGGCTGAGCTTGTTTCGTTCTTATCGGTTGACCACCTCGGCCTCGGCACGTATCAATCTTTTTTTTCTTTTTTTAACACCTTTTCTGCTTTTTTTTCCTTCCTCTTTACCGTGATGAAAAAAACACGCTCTAACCTACTGAGCTATACATCACATGGTGACGTCAGACTCTTCCCAAACATCACCCACTTTGGCACTGCAAGTCCGCCTTTCCTTTCTCTTCATCCTCGGCCCTCGACCTCAGCCTCGGCACCATTTTTTTTTTTGGATTTCCTTTCTGGCATAACCCCAACCTTTACCGTTGATATGAAAAACACGCTCTAATCCACTGAGCTATAAATTATATCTTGATTGAAGCTAAACTATGAACTTATGCCTTCCTCTTTCACGTTTAGCATCAAACATGAAAAATATGTAAAACATGCTTTCTACTCCAGATTTAGCATAAAGCATTCTCAAATCATGCTTTCGCTTCAGATATAGCATAACGCAGTAAGAAAATATGTAGGATATGCCATATTATGCTTATTTTATTTTTCTGCATTTTTTTATTTTGCAAATTTAAGGTTGGAGATTTTAACATTACCTCAAAGTCATCTCTTAAGATGAGTCCTTCCTCTTCTACCCATGAAGGACTTCGGCCTCTATATAATGAGCAACCCACGCTCTAACCAACCGAGATATACCCTGTCTTCTTCTTCTTTCCCTACAGCTTCTTCTTTCCCTACATCGACACATATTCTTACTTCTTAGAGAAACATGGGATACGCCGCTAGCCAAATGCAACACCAAGATTTCTCATTCTTCTTCGTCTGTAAGCTGAAGTAAAATACCTTGTAAACATCTTCATGGAAGATGGATAATAGCTTCTAGATCTCCACCCACAAAGTATGGTTGGGGGAGTTAGCTTGGTTTTTAAGTGGATGAATGAAAGATGTTTGGAACTAGATGGTTAGATCTTTAGAACATGAGAGTTATGTGACCAAATCTCTCTGGTTTTAGAGAGAGAAATAATGAAAAACTTGGGTTTTCTGGTTCCTTTAGTTACAGGAAGAACAAAGAATGGTGCAAAACAGATGAGCTCCGGTGGATACAATAGCAGCAACGACGGAGAAAACTATAAAATGGATAAAGCGATTCCCACAGATGACGCCAGCTGTTGATGGTCGTTTTTAGCGGGTTAGATTAAGATTAACGAATAACCGAACACTAAAACGGACACATCAAACAAGTAATTTTCTCCGTCGCCTATAAAATTGGCGCCCCTTTCCTTTATTATTGATGTTGGTATTCCAAGTTCCATGAAGGAACATTATACAGTAGAGAGAGAAATACAAGTGGGTTTCTAGAGAGATGAAGTAGAATGGAGAAGATGAAGTTGAAGTGGAGTGCCCTCCAAGTCTTGTGTGTTGTCCCCCTTCCATCTGCAGAAGTGTTGTCTTATAGTGGAGATATTTTGTGGATGGTCCCCCCTTTGGTTTGCCAAACGTTGATACGTGTCCCTCTAAGGGAATCTTATCTGTAAGAAGGTACGATAAGATCCTGACAAGTTATCTCCATGCAGAACCCGTGTCTTCCTACGGTCTGAACATAATATCGGGCTGATAGCCGATGGTCGATAGGCTGAGAGTAATACGCCGATGGGTAGCAGGCCGATGGTCGAAGACCGATAGCTGATGCCGACTTCACTCTCGGTATCGGCATGTAACTCTGCCTTTTGCTTTCTGCCCAGTCAGTCGAGGTCTTATCCTCGGTGTCGGCTTCTTCTGACTTTTGCCCGTCAGCGTGTGTGCAAATATCACTTTTATCCTTAACCTCGCTTATCTTCCGGATTGCACCGTGATTATAAATCACGCATTATATAAGATATAAACACCCATAACAACGAGCAAACCATAGTTTCGTGTAAAAATATTATTGTCAATTGACTAACTGTTGCAATTAATACCTGCACTTACTACTCCTATATCATCAGTATTAATAGTTTAATTAACTTGTCTGTGACTCATGAATATGCTATATACTCTATTTGTATTTTAAGTTCGTAGCGGGTGCAAACCATCCAAACAACCTTTTATTTTTTAAACGTCATTATCCACGTACAAATTGATGGACCAATTGTAATTTACAAGTCTATAACAATTCTTATTAATTAAGCTCGCAACAATCAAAATTACCCTCTCTGTCCCGACGTATAGCTGCACTATTTTTATAGATACAGAATTTATCAAAAAACAAAATCCGTCGATAATGTTAATTTTGCTTTTTTCACATAGATATAATATTTAATATATAATGAGGTGAGAGGAATAATATTTAATGTAATGTGGGTAATTGTATTAATGTTGCATGTGAGCCCTATATAAAATAATTAATTGTTTTGTGTGGGTCCAACTTGATAAAAAATGAAACGTAAACTTAATTTGAGACAGAGCAAAATGAAAAATGTAAACCTTAACTTGAGATGGAGGGAGTATTTTTTTTACCAACTTTATTAACTTTTGGAGTGTAATATAGTCTTTTTAAGTAATAAATAAAGATGTACTCTTATGGTGAGATCATTTTACATTTTTTTAATTAGTTATCATTTTTTTAGACTTTTCTTTAGAGATGTTGTCACTTTTTATTTATACCATAATTTGTTCATAAAATAATTCACTGCATTTTTATCATTTTTCACCAATTGAGTATTTTTTATTAAAATATTATCAATTCTTATTCGTCTCATGGAAATTACTTTGTGAGATGTCTCGAGCAAGTCTTTGCCATAAATATATTAGTGTTAATTGCAAAAAAAAACCCACAAACTTTGCTTCTATTGCAAATTAATTCCCATTTTTTAGATATTGCAAAAAAAAGAAGAAAAACCACAACCTTTAAGTATTGTTGAAAAAAAACTTAATTTGTGACTAATATTAGGGTTTTTTTGGGGTTTTTTTTGCAATAATACTTAAAGGTTGTGTTTTTTTTTTTGCAATTTCTCAAAAGTGAGGATTAATATGCAATATGAGTAAAGTTCAAGGTTTTTTTTTTTTTTGCAATTAACCCAATATATTATAAAGTATATTACGTGTGTTAGGTAGGAATGATAAGTTTGTAATTATAATGTACTTTTAAGATTGTGAATTGATATAATTTTTTTTTTCGAGTTGTAAATTAATTATAATATGAAATGGACAAAAACAAAAAGTATAAAATTTAAGAGGTAATGAAAGGAGTAATATGTGTGTGGATTGACAAGTAACTAAACTTTATGTGTATTAGGTGTGAAAAGATATTCCTTAAAGGGCGGTGCTATTGCCACCAGAAATATTACTAAGGAAACCCGAATAAAAAAAATAATAATAAAATTCTTAATATACCTCACCTTTAACTTACACCCAAATTAACTCTAGTTAATCTATTTTACTAAATCCACCCGTCATTATTATTAAGTGCACCCAAAATTATTAAAACACACAAAACAAATACCAAACACCCAAATTAACTCTTGTTAATCTATCTTACTGATATTATTGATAAATCCACCCAAAATTATTAAAACACACAAAACATATACCAAACAGGAAAAAAAAAAGAATAATTGGGAGTATACATTGATGCATACAGCCCATTTATATTAAAAACCGTAGATATCATCTAATATGCGATCTACAGATTAAATCACTAAAAACACAAAATTAAAAGGAAGAATATAAGCGGCAAGGATAGAATACACAAATATATATGCATACTTCTGTAACCAACCAAATTGGCAGCGAATTCCACTTCGACTTTTCTTCGCCACAGAAATCCCTTCTGTTTTCATTTCTAAACACTCCTGACTTGATAACACACTCTATAATCTCACAAACACTCAAGAATATACACACATAAAATGTTAGAACTTAAAATGAAAAGAAGACTTGCACAAAGATATATAGTGCTTCAGTTATGAATAACCTACATTCACTTTGGGGAGAAGAATCTTTATTATCACTCAATGCTTACAACCAAGAACAGATTGATCTCAATCTGATGCAACAAGAACTGAAAATGCAGCTCAAAACTGTCAACTCTAGAATGTGAAAACTTATGTGATCAAGCAACTTTGAACCCTTATATCTAACTAACCCCTCAACCTATTGATCCAGTTAAACCTTCACTAGATAGCCCTCACTTAGTAGTTGAGATGCAGCTATCTAGCCGGTCACAAGTAGCTAGACAAACTATTCAAAAACTGCTCCAAAGTCGGCTGCTCACCAATGCACGAAAAATGACAGTTTTCAACAGTTTTATTAGTTTGTTTCAACTGGTCCTTCTTGCTTCCAGCACATATGCAACACGTAATGATCATAGCCAAGCCTCCAATGAACATACTCCACATGTTAAACTCCCTCATGCATGCATCTATTGTCATCAATCTCCACCTTAGATGTATGCATACACATCTTGATCTCTTCTCCCCATTTTGCTGCTTTTAAGGAGCAGCAACCTCTATGTCTTCGTATATACCAACTAAAGTTTTGCACAGCTCAAATTTTGCTGCTGGCAATGCTTTAGTAAGACCATCAGCTGGATTCACAGCTGTATCAATCTTTCTTACTTCAACAAATCCACTTTCCACCATATCTCTTACAAAGTATAGCTTAACATCAATGTGTTTGGTCCTTTCATGATATCCCTGATGCTTAGCTAAGTGTATTGCACTTTGATTGTCACAATACACCACTACAGTATCCTGATATTTCCCCAATTCTTTCAGCAATCCAACAAGCCATACCCATTCTTTAATTGCTTCTGTTAAGGCAATAAACTCAGCTTCTGTAGTTGATAATGCCACTATAGACTGATGGCTTGCCTTCCAGCTCACTGATGTGCCATACATATTGAACACATACCCTGTAAGAGACTTTCTAGAATCCAAGTTTGCTGCAAAATCAGCATTAACATATCCAACAACAACTCCTGATTTTGCTTCCCTTTTCTGAAATTTCAATCCAATTTGCTCAGTCCCTTTGACATATCTTAAAGCCCATTTGACTGCTTTCCAATACTGCCTCCCTGGATAACTTAAGAATATATTGATCAAGCTCATTACATAAGCAAGATCATGCCTACTACAAACCATAGCATACATAAGACTGCCCACTGAACTTGCATATGGAATCCTGCTCATTTCAACTACTTCTCTGTCTGATTTAGCTCCATTAAGTAGTGACAGAGTCAATCCTTACTTGACAGGTGTTGTAATTGACTTGCATTGATCCATATTGTACCTTTTAAGTACTTTAAAAAGGTAAGATTGATGTTTCAACACAAGTGCACCTGCTGACCTGTCTCTACTTATCTCCATACCTAGTATCATCTTAGCTTCACCAAGATCCTTCATTTTAAACTCTAATTTGAGTACTCCATTCACTGCATCAATACCTTGAATGCTCTTGCAAGCAATCAAGATATCATCCATATAGTGTAGTAAATATGTATAACAGTTGTTCTCCTCCTTGATGTATACACAGCTGTCATAAAGACTTCTCTGAAATCCATTGGCAACTATATACTCATCAAATCTCAAGTACCACTGTCTAGGACTTTGTTTAAGTCCATACATAGACTTGAGTAGAAAACAAGCCTTTGTATCAGCCCTCTCAACTGTAACATCTTCTGGTATCTTCATATAGATACTTTCCTCCAACTTCCCATGTAGAAATACAGTAGTTATATCCATCTGATGAAGTTCAAGATCATATTGAGTCACTAGTACTAGTAATACTCTAATTTAACAGTGTTTGACCACAGGTGAGAATATCTCATTGTAATCCACTCCTTTCTTCTGTGAAAAACCCCTAGCTACTAGCCTAGCTTTATATCTGACTCCACCTTCAGCTGCAAGTGCTGATTTCCTCTTGAAAATTCACTTACATCCAACTAGCTTATGAGACTTTGGCTTGTCAACTATTCTTCATGTCCCATTCTTGTTCAGAGACAACAATTCTTCTTCCATGGCTATGAGCCACTTATTACTGTCTTGACTTGGCAATGCTTCAGTGTAGTTTCTAGGTTCATAAGCTTCAACTTCAATTGTTGTATATAGTGCAAATGACACTATATCAACTTGCACATACCTTGCAGGTGGCACTATAGTCCTTTTCTGTCTATCTCTAGTAAGTTGATAAGTATTAGGTTGTTCTTTAACCCTTGATACTTCATTTGTACCTCTGTCAGTGGAGTTTTCTTCACTTTCCCCTGATCTGACCATGTTTTGAGGCTCCACCTCAAGCTCAGATTGTCTGCTCTGATCATCCTTGATCAATGACATCTTGTTTTCAATAAAAACAACATCTCTACTGACCAGCAGCTTGTTCTCATCATAACACCATAGTTTATACCCTTTTACTCCTTTAGGATAATCAATCATAACACATTTGAGTGCTCTAGGTTCTAGTTTATCCTGTTTCACATGAGCATAAGCCTGACAGCCTATAACTCTAAGGTGTGAGTAGCTAGGGACCTTACCTGACCACACTTCTTCTGGAGTTTTGAAATTCAAAGCTGTAGCAGGACATAACTTTATCAGATAAGCTGCAGTTGCAGCTAATTTCCCCTAAAACATCTTGCTTAAACCTGTACTGCTCAACATGCATCTGATTCTTTGAAGTAATGTCTGATTCATTCTCTCTGCAATGCCATTTTGTTGAGGAGTTCCAGGGACAGTTTTGTGTCTCTTAATCCCCCTTTCCTTGCAGTATGAATTAAACTCTTCAGATACAAATTCCAGTCCATTGTCTGTCCTCAAGTACTTCAAACTACTTCCAGTGTTATTCTCAGTTTCTGTCAGCCAAATCTTGAATGTAGAGAATGCTTTATCCTTAGTTTTCAGACCATAAACCCATAGCTTCCTTGAGTAATCATCAATAATGGTCATTATGTATCTTCCTCCATCTCTGGTTATTGTCTTTGAAGGTCCCCAGAGGTCTGAATGAACATAATCCATTCTTTCTTTGGTTGTATGTTCTGATTCACCAAACTTAAGTCTCTTAGACTTACCAAGAATGCAATGCTTACACTGTCTGATCTGATCATCTACACTGAACTTGATCAGCTGTTGTTTAGTAAATTCTTGCATTCCTCTTTCACTAACATGTCCCAACCTACCATGCCATAGCTTGGCATCATCCTTCTGATCAGTGTTGTGTATCTGTCCAACAACAACACTTCCATCTAGAAAGTACAAGTCAGATCTCCTAGTTCCCTTCATGAATATCTTATCATCCTTAGTCACTGTGAGAACTCTTTTCCTCAGATTTGAATCATACCCTTGAGAATCAAGCATCCCAAGAGAGATGAGGTTCTTTCTTAATCCAGGAACATATCTTACATTCCTAAGAAGCCTCTGAACTCCATCAAACATAAGCAATTTGATGGATCCCACTCCCTTTATCTCACAAGATTGACATTATCTAATAGCACTGATCCTTCTTCTTGATGCTTCAATTCTTCAAACCAATGCTTCATGGGTGTCATATGGAATGTACACCCTGAATCCAATACCCACTTAACAGACACATCTGATGATGTGATGGCCAGAGCTTCAATACCTTCCATACCAGTAGTGTTTTGCAATTCACCAACCTGATTTACTTGGTTCTTCTGATTTCCAGCAGATGCTTCAGCTTTCTTGGGCTTGCTAGCCTTCCATTTTGCATATTGTTTCTTGAAGTGACCTGGTTCATGACAATAGTAATACATCTTTCCTGTTGATTGTCCTGTTGCACCCTTATTTTATTCAGAATTTCCTCCCTTGTTCCATTTCTTGTTTTGATTTCCTTTCTTGGCAAAGAGTCTTTCTGTTCCTGATTTTTCTTTGCTGTCAGCCCCTTCCTCTAGATCTTTTGATCTAAGTGCTTTCAATACATCTTCAAGCAACACAACATCCTTTCCTCCATAGAGAAGAGCATCTTTGAAGTGCCTCTGTGATCTTGGCAATGCAGACAACAACATGATGGCCTTAAATCAACACTTTCAACATTTGTGATCTTGCAGAACTCATCAGCTTGATCCATCAGAGACCTTTCATCAGTCATCTTGAAGGCATGAAGCCTTTGCCTCAGATGTATTTTATTTGCAGATGATTTAACTATAAACAGAGCTTCCAATTTATTCCATACACCAACTGCTGTTGTCTCTTTTGATACTTCTCTAAGTATTTTATCACTTAGGCATAGAATTATTGTAGAATAGGTTTTTTGAAGTACCTGATCATCCACTAGAGCTCTTACACCACCTGCTGCAGCCTGAGGATCTCTGAGTATTTCAATCTTCAATAGTGGAGGAGGTTTCAAAGCATCCATCAAACCTTGCTGCATAAGAACTGCCTTCATCTTTAGCTTCCATAGGTTGTAATCTGACTTTTTTGAGAGCTTTTCAATATCAAATCTTATGGTGTTCATCTTGAATGTTTGTTGTGTGTTTTCTTTCCACAGAAGGCGCCAATTGACGTGATAACATACTCTATAACCTCACAAACACTCAAGAATATACACACATAAAATGTTAGAACTTGAAATGAAAAGAAAACTTGCACAAAGATGTATAGTGGTTCAGTTATGAATAACCTACATCCACTTTGGGGAGAAGAATCTTTATTATCACTCAATGCTTACAACCAAGAACAAATTGATTTCAATCTGATGCAACAAGAACTGAAAACGCAGCTCAAAACTGTCAACTCTAGAATGTGAAAACTTATGTGATCAAGCAATTTTGAGCCCTTATATCTAGCTAACCCCTCAACCTATTGATCCGCTTAAACCTCCACTAGATAGCCCTCACTTAGTAATTGAGATGCAGCCATCTAGTCGGTCACAAGTAGCTAGACAAACTATCCAAAAACCGCTCCAAAGTCGGCTGCTCACCACTGCACCAAAAGTGGTAGTTTTCAACAGTTGAGTTGTTAGTTTGTTTCAACTGATCCTTCTTGCTTCCAGCACACATGCAACACGTAATGATCATAGCCAAGCCTCCAATGAACATACTCCACGTGTTAAACTCCCTCATGCATGCATCTATTGTCATCAACTCCAATTATCTTTCCAAAATCTCCAATTATTTAATTTTATCATCTCTGACAATTTGTTGATCTTTTGATACGATATTTTTGTTGTTGACATTTGCTCTTGGGGTTAGATTTTGCCGTATTTATAGTTTATGATTTGCTTAGTATTTCCGAAATCAATTGTTCTGTCATTTCCAAGTTAAAATCGATATATTCTTAAATAGCAAATTAAAATTCAATAAAAATTTGTTTCCAGAGAAGTATCATATCATCTGTACTAATAATCGAATCGTCGAGAAAGGAGGGTTTGTATTCTATGTAGTCAGTCTTCCTTTTAATTTTGTGTTTCTAACTATTTAATGTGTAGATCATATATTAAATGACATCTACAATTTTAGATATAAATTGCTGCATACTGTATGCATTCTCACGATCAACATCGGAATATATTGTCATTTTATATGCTCCTGTTTAATGTGTTTGTGTTGTAATAATGTTGGGTGGTCTTAGAAATAGTATGGGTGGGCTTAGAAAAAATAGATTGGCTAGAGTTTGTGGGGGTATAAATTAGAAGCGAGGGTAAAATAGAAATTTTATAATTAAATTTTTTTAAATTTGGGTGCCCTTAGTAATGTTTCAGGTGGCAATAGTGCAACCCTTTATATAATTAAATATAGAAATTTTCAAATAAATGTCCAATTATTTTTATGTATGTGACAATTTTGGGCTCAATTTTAGAAGTATTTTATTTGAAGGTTTAAATTTTACTCTTTTTTTTTTCAAAATTAGGATTGCTGTAATTTTTTTTTCAAATTCAATATTTATTAGAATAATACAAAATGTTAATAAAAACAATACTATTTTGATTTGATTTAAAGGTGTACAATAATTTTTTAAAATTATCTTTTATGATTTAAAATGAGAAAATAAAATTTATAATAAGCCTTAAGATGAGAAAAAAAAAACAAAAAATATAAAAATATGAGAAAAGAAATAAAATTCAAGCCTTATATTGAGATTTTCATAAAATCAGGTTTTAAGTAGGGATGGCAACGGAATTCGAAATCGAAGTCAACCGAGCCGACTCCAATTCGATTGGGACGTTTTTTTTACTTTTGACAGGGTATGGTTCGGGTTTCGGGGATAACTGAAAAATAAAAATAAAAAGGGGGCGGGGACGGTATTTAAATACCCAGCCCCAAACCCGCCCCTATATATATATATATATATATATATATATATATATATATATATATATATATATATATATATAAGTAATAATATGTGTAAACTTTGAATTAATTATCATATGTCTCTTTTAATTAATTAATGTATTTTTTATATATTTTAAAAATTTTAAATTATAATTTCATTATTTTTAAAATAATATAATAATTATAAATAAAAAAAAATCGGTTCGGGTTCGGAGATATCCGACACCGATAGGGGTGGGGATGAGATGCAAAATTAATTCCCCAACGGGATATGGGGTGGGTTTGGGGATGAAAGTTTTCAAACGATTTGGGGATGATATTGTTAAAACCTGCCCTGTTGCCAACTCTAGTTTTAATTTGAGATTTAAATTAAAAATTAGGTCTTTATATGAAAATTTTCCTATTAAATATGACAAAGTCTCTTGTAAGACGTTGTTTACATGTGACGATTTGTGAGGCGTGTTAAAGTATATTTATTATTTAGTTAAAGTATGTTTAATGGTTGTTAAAGTATATTTTCTAAAGTGTGTTGTATTATGTATTAAAGTATGTTTATAATTTGATTTATTATTGACATACTTTAACTGCAAATAAGCATACTTTATCTTTACAATAAGCATACTTTAGTGATTGGTCGACCCGTCTCATAAGAGATTATCTCATTAAATATTTAAAGTATATATATATATATATATATATATATATATATATATATATATATATATATATATATATATATATATATATATATATATATATATATATTAAGTTAATTGCATTAAAAAAACTTCATATTTACTTCAATTACAATTTAATTTCAACTTTTAAAATTTGACCAAACAATCTTTAATGCTTTGCAAATGGCACTCTGGGCAGTAAGGAACTGCTTAGAACCAGGTGAGTTAATTTATTTGGTTGGTGGTCTCTTCACTAAATTTGAGTGACCCAAGTTCAACTTCATTTGAAAATGAATTGAAAAGGAAGTCATAAAGAGGTTAGAGGAATAATCTAACTTTGTCCATAAAAAAACTGTCTGAATGAATAAAGTGGCAATTATTAATTATAAGGCGTAAAATGATCAACCAAGATACAGTCTCACAAAATACATGGGCTAAAAAGAGAAAATAGAAGGAAAAGGAATTTAAAAAGGAAAGTAGGAGGAAATTGTTGGTCCGGGTTCGGACCTGGGCATAAGAAAGAGAGAAGAGGCGCGTGTGCTGCGCGTGACCAAAATTCGGTTCTAAAGGGATTAATTAGTTGTGGGTAAATTTAATTTCAATTTTCAACAACAATGTGTATACTATTGTATTACTGCTGTGGTCTGTTGTTGATGTGGATTCATAACTTTTACATGCAAGTGAACGCGGCATACCCATGACTTGTTCTTCTCGCAGTCGCAGACGCAGCATAATCTCCCAACAGCAGTAGCACACCTCATAAATCATTTATGACAAAATCGTTACTACCACTCTTCTTCTTCTGATCCTCTCCTCTCCTCTCCTCTCCTCTCCTCATTCCCAGGTCAGCTTTCTTCTATTTCACCCCTCCTTTATGGTCAATTTCTGTTGACTTTTATGGTCTTTGCGGAATCTAATCTAATCTGCGTAATTTCTACACCCTACCATCATCTGTTGTTTAGGAATCACTTATTGTGCTGATTGTTCATCAATCATTATGCTTTTATCCCCAAATTTCACCTAGGGCTTGTATTTTGAATTGGAACTTAAAACACACAAAAATAGCTTTGTTGAATTAAATTAATGATGAATAGGGGAGGGTTATTTGATTGATATATGTGTTTGAGGCAGTGTAAATGAGAAGAAGAAGGTTGGGTTGGTGGAAATGGTGATGGATGTGGTAACTAATTCATCTCTTGGTCCTGTGCTGGAAGCCATCTCTAAAACCATAGAGGCCATCATCGAGATAGTAACAACTTGTAATAATGTGGTCATTGAGAAGAGATTTACACTACTTTCATCTCACTTGGAAAGGATTATGCCTCTCTTGCGCCACTTAAATCGGAAAGACATCACCGCCTCTCAAGGCTTGACTGAGTTCCTCCAGATTCTAAGCCATCAGACCAAGGAGGCCAAGAAGCTCATCAGGGACTGCAGTCAAAGGAACCGTTTTTATCTCTTTGTGAATTACCACTCTATTGCTAACCAGATTGAAGGTATTACCAAAGAGATTATCCACGCAATAAATTGCATTCCTTTCGCCTCTCTTAATGTATCAGTAAAGATCAGGGAAGACATTGAACAGCTCGTTGGTAGAATGCAGAATGCAGAATTCAAAGCTGCAATGGTAGAAGAAGAGATATTTGAGAAAATAGAAACAGGTATACATGAAAGGAATATTGATCGCTTTTATGCCAATAATTTGTTGATTTCAATCGCAAAGGCTGTTGGAGTTTCAACTGATCGTTCTGCTTTAAAAAAGGAATTCGATGAATTCAGGTGTGAGATAGAAAATTTATGGTCTAGGAAAGACAAGGCTGAAGCCATACAGATGGCCCAAATAATTGCTTTGCTAGAAAGGGCTGATGTAGCATCATCTCTTGATGATAGAGAAAAGAGATACTTAACCAAGAGAAAGTCTTTAGAAGCGCAGCCATTAGAACCTCTCACATCGTTTTATTGCTCCCTTACTAAAGAGGTTATGGTTGATCCTGTGGAGACTCCTTCTGGGCATACGTTTGAGAGGGGCAACATAGAGAAGTGGTTATCAGAGCACTCTTACTGTCCCATCACCTTGAATACATTAAACACTTCAATGCTTATGCCTAATAAAACCCTGAGGCAGTCTATTGAAGAATGGAAGGATAGAAATACAATGATCTTGATCACTTCGCTGAAATCTAGACTTACATCAGGAGATGATGATGAGGTGCTTCATTCCTTGGAACAGCTGGAAGATATTTGTGAACAAAGAGAAGTACACAAGGAATGGGTGATTTTGGATCATTGCATACCAATTCTTGTTGAGCTTCTTCGTGTGAAAAATCGGGAGATTAGGAATCGAGCACTTTGCATGCTTTGCTTGCTGGCAAGGGACAGTGATGATGCTAAGGTACTTATATATTTTTACTAGTTGAAAAATGAAATCTCTCTTTTGCGATGCTATTAGCCATGATCACCTCCTCGGTGAAGCATCTTGATCAAGTTGTTAATATATGTGTTCTTGGATCTTTTCCGTTGTGATGCATTTTGCAGGAAGAAATTGCTAAAGTTGAGAATTCTATTGAACCAATTGTGCAATTTCTTGGGCGTCGCATAGGGGAAAGAAAATCAGCAGTCGCATTACTACTGGACCTATCAAAATGTGAATCTGTGCGTGATGGAATCGCTAAGGTCCAGGGCTGCATACTATATCTGGTATCCATGTTAAGCAATTCAGACCCTCAAGCTGCCAGAGACGCAAAGAATGTTTTGGACAACATGTCATACTCTGATGACAACGTTATTCTCATGGCAAAGCATAATTATTTTCATTATCTTCTGCAACGTCTATCTTCAGGTTAATTCTTCAATCATTTCTTTCATTTCGTTGCTCCATGATTGCCCACAATGTTAGATCTTACCTTCTGAATGAGTTAGCAGTATTTTGCTTAGGTGTACCTTAAGAATGGCTAATTTTTCCATGAAAATGTACTGCTATTCATGATTTTGGCATTAAGGCTCCCAACTCTTTTTGCAAGTAATTCAGTTGCTAAAAGGATGAGATGTAATTTACTCCACAAGTGGATTAAGTCCTTGACTTTCTTTCATAATGATACAATTGTATAAAAATTGGACTAAGGGTATTTACTATTTTGTTCTTAATTGTAAATATCTCAGAATCCCTGGGTTCATTCTTGGCAGGTACTGATCATGTTAAGATGGCGATGGCGAAAACCTTAGGAGAGATTGAGTTAACTGATCGTAACAAATCTGCATTAGTTGAATGTGGTGTATTGGATAAACTTCTCGAGTTGGTCTTACATGATGATGTGGAGATGAAAACAGTGTCCATTCGAGCTCTTTTGAATCTTTCAAGCTTAAAACATAATGGTCAGGAGATGATAAAGAAAGGTGCAGTGCGTCCATTGTTGGACATTCTCTATCGACAAACGTCCTCACCGAGGTTACGGGAACTAGTAGCAGCTACTATTGTACATCTTGCTCTATCGACTGTAGCTGAAGAAGGATCTGATTCGATGCCAGTTTGGATGTTTGAATCAAGTGAGGATATTTCCGAACTCTTTTCCTTCAGTAATCTGACCGTAGTGGCTCTGCAGCAAGACATTTTGCGGGCTTTCCACGCCATGTGTCTCTCTCCGTATGCGGGTATTGTCAAGTCAAAATTAAGAGAGGTAATTAAGTAAAAAAATTCTGATCCGGTGATGCTTCTTTTAATTCGAGTACTCACTGTTATGTAATGGCTTCACAGTGCTCGGGTGTGCAAACATTGTTTCACTTGTGCGGGGTTGATGCTGTGATTTTACGTGCAAATGCTGTGAAGCTGTTGTGTTGCTTAACTGAAGATGCAGAGGAAGTTCAAGGCACATTGATAGAGCACGTGACACGAACTTGGGTGGAAACACTGCTCAAGATTGTCAAGAGTTCAGAGGATGAGGAAGAGATAGCCTCTGCGTTGGGCACAATTGGTAACCTTCCAAAAAGTAATCAGGTGTCGGAGTGGCTGAATGAATCGAAGAATCTCCCTGCTGTATATAGTTATCTTCGAAGCAGCGTTGTTCCTGTGAAACAACAGGTGATAGAGAATGCGGTTGGAGCGACATGTCGTTTAACCATCCCAACGAGCCCTGAGTTACAGAGAAGAGTAGCGGAAGGGGGCGTTATCCCGTTGTTGGTGAGACTTGTTGAAGTGGGAAGCAGGTTGACAGTGAGGAGAGCGTCCATCTGCCTTGGGCAGCTGTCAGAGAGCTCCCCTAGGCTGAGCCGTCAAGTGTCGGGAAGGCATGGGTTCTGGTGCTTCTCCCCAGTGGCGGAGTCAGCTTGCCCCGTGCACCGGGGGTGGTGCACGGTGGAATCGTCCTTCTGCTTAGTAGAGAGCAACGCGGTTGCAGCGCTGGTGCGGGCTCTGGGGAACGAGGACGCGGGGGTGTGTGAAGCTGCTTTAGACGCGCTGCTAACATTAATCGAGGGGGAAAGATTGCAAAGCGGTTGCAAAGTGCTGGAGGAAGAGAAGACGATGCCGGCCATAATCAGATTGATGAGCATGAGCAGCCCTTGTGGGAGTATACAGGAGAAGGTATTGAGTAGCTTGGAGAGGATATTTCGGTTGGTGGAGTATAAGCATAAGTACGGGCAGTCTGCCCATATGGCGCTGGTGGACTTGACTCAGCGGGGAAACACTCGCGTTAAATCATTGGCGGCCACCATTCTTGCTCAGTTGAATGTACTCCATCAACAATCTTCTTATTTCTGAAATTCTTTTGCAACTTAGTAAGAATCTTATGTTAATGTAAATATGTATGTATGGTAATGGTATGGCTCACAATCCTAATTAAATTAAGCCAAAAACTTGTGCGCACTCGTCCACACTCTCTCTCGTGCACTTTAGAATTTTATGTTAAATTGTATACCCTTTAATATAAAGATGTGTAACATTTATTTTTTGAAGAAAAATAAAAAATATTAATAAAAAGTGTATACCCTTTAAAATAAAATGGTGTACCCTTACTAATTAAAGTGTATATATTTTAGAACAAAATAATGTATCATTATTCATAATACTAAATTCTAAAGGTACACGGTGTGCCCGAGGGCACGCAAGCTCACCCTTAAATTAATCATACCCACGGTTATGTGGGAGAATGTTAAATGGGTTAGTACTAATCTAGGCTTCCAGGCTAGTCTGGTTTTGAGTTAGTCAAGCCTTTTAAATTTACTACTAAAAGGTAATCATAATCTTAATCTTAATAAGCTTCGGCTTAAATGGGCCGATCCTATAAAAAATATTGTTTATAATAGTACAATAAATTCAAAATTAACTCATACATTATTTAAAATTTGAAGAATTAAAATTAATACATGCAAAATATTGTTAGAATATACTCCCTCCGTCCGTCTTTAAGGATGTCATTTGTTTTTTGCACGTGGATTAAGGAGTATTATTATTTAATGTGCAGTGGGTAGTTATATTAGTGGAGTTGTGAGTCTCATTTTTTAATTGTATTTGGGGGTCCCATATGTATAAAAAAAATGAGACCCTTGGGGTCGGACGTCAAAATGAAAAAATGATACCCTTGAAAGTGGACGGAGGGAGTATAATTTAATAGAATTTGTGATAATTAAAATAATTTAAATATGTTTATTTAAGTATTATTTTGTTGATAAAATCTCTTGTGAGATAGTTTGTGAAACGTGTTAAAATATGTATTTTATATAGATAGAATATGCTTACATGTAATTAAAGCATGTTTTTCTAAAGTATGATGTATTAAAATATGATTTTGGAGTATTATAATATTATTCACTATAAACAACAAGTATTAATAAGTGTATTTTATCTTTATAATCAACATATTTTAATAATTGATGAACGCGTCTTATATATATCCGTCTTAAAAGAAAGTGTTTCTATTTTATTTATTCGAAAAAAGAATGGGTTCGAATGAGAGAAAAAATGGGAAAGAGATCGATAATTAAAGAATAAGGGGAGTATGTCCTACAATGGACTTGGGTAGGGTGATAGGGAATGGTTGATGTGTGAGTAATAGGTGTTAATGAATTAAAATTAATAATAATAATAACCCCAGCCAACCAGCCCTATAAGCTACACAATTAGCCCGCGGACTCAGCGATTTGGGCAAAATGCCCAATTTTTAAATAGACTGCAAAATTGAAGTCCTAAAACTATTTTTTTATTTTAGGGTTAAGCTTTTTAACAACTCGTTCCGAATGCCCAATCAATTTTGGCCGACAAGAAAGAATGGATGAAAGTTGCGGAAATGGGCCTCATCGCTGAGATGGCCAAATGATTCATTAATGGGTTGGACTCCGTTAATGGCCCATGGGCTTGGTTTGTCCCACATCATAAGGTTTTAAATTTGAAATTGAAATTGAAATTGAAATTCTAGGGTTACTTTACATGTTTATTACTCCAGAGAAGAGATTATCGATATAGATATAGATATAGATATAGATATGCCCCTCCCCTCCGCCTCTCACTGCTTTTCTTATTTCATTCCAACCGCTTCTCGAAACTACGCGTAGTCCTTCTTTCAGTTTTCGTTAGGTGACTCTGCGATTTTCTGATTTCTGTTTTGCTTTCTGGTTATGCATAAGTTTTCTGATGGTCTTTTGTTTATGTTTTAGGTTTTCCTGTTCAAGTTCTAAACTGAGATGAGGCCGATTTTCTGCGGGAATTTCGAGTATGATACTCGTCAATCAGACTTGGAGCGATTGTTCTCCAAATATGGAAGAGTTGAACGTGTTGACATGAAATCTGGTATGTTTTATCAGATGCTTTTGTATTTACTTTTCACGATTTTGTTTCGACTCTTTGATTCCTATCGTCGAATTTTATATAAACCTTGTTTGTTCTTTATTCATCAAGGGTGATATGCGATTCGCAACTTGGACAAATCCCCCATTAACACCGTCCATTGAATCTTCCACATCTTTGCTAGTTCGTGAACTAAAAAAGTGCTTTTGCGGTGAACTTGTCATTGAATATTTTGATTTTACAGTATTCCCTAGTTAATCTGCAATTTACGTATTTGCGATGGTGAATTGAAAATGGCTTTTGTACGCCCATGTGGCTATGAGCGACTCTGCTATATTTACTTGAGTAGCTAAAGAACAATGTTAAATGTTAATGATTGCTTTTATATACACAACCTTGCTCCTTTCTATCTTTTATGTTGCATTCAGTGCATGAAGAATAATTGGTCTTCTTCAAATCATGTGCTTTTGTTGGATATTCTTGCTTGAGACTGCGTCCTGTTGCACATGTATCGCCACAACCCATAATCAATACTACTTGTCTTTGGATACTGTTGATCTCAGCAATAGTGATCGTGTTTGTCTGCATAAAATTAAAATTGATGCAGGGCAACGTAAAATCAGAAAATCGAGAGAACAATCCGGAAATTTTGTTTTTATACGAGAAGGTTTCTTTTTAAGTGTTTGTTTTGACGCAGGAACATCTGATCAAGAATATTTGCTTCTATATTGGCCTGCCATCTTCTCTGCAATATAAACCTCTAGTGCAAAGGCAACCTACCTGCCTACCTGCTCTCCTACTTGCAGATGGATAATGTTCTACATCTCTTTCACCCAAACTTCCCATTCACTTTCTTCAATGCCTAGCATTGCCATCTAAATGTTAATGATGAGGTGTATCCATTAAGCCATGCCTTCCACAATAATGATAACGGATATAGGTGTCACTTCACCATGCCATGCCTACAATCACTAATCTTAAGGCGATCAATGTGTCCTGTCATGCCATGTCTTCCATTTACTGATCTCGTGCTCTGAAATTGGTGAAGCATGCTTAGCAATGACTACTCAACTATCACCATGATCTTAATTTGCCTCCATCACTATTCATCTTTCTTTAGTTCAACATGCAAGGCCTCTACATCCTTTCTTTCATCAGAACCTTCACATGTTTGCAGGTGTTGTACTTTATTTAAATCTTCACAGGGAAAATATTTTCCTGAACTAGTGATGCAACTATCAGTATCAAGGGTGTGGTCCAACTTGAATCCATATGATATGTGTTTCTCATGCTAATTCGTTCACTTTCAGGTTTTGCTTTTGTGTACTTTGAAGATGAACATGATGCTGAAGATGCAATCCGTGCTCTTGACAATGTGGCATTTGGGTATGACAGGCGTAGATTATCGGTTGAATGGGCCAAGGTGTGTTGTCTTCTCAAGGAATTTTGCACTTCCACCTCATTTATTCTTTTCTTTTGTTTTCTCCCGTTGAGTAAGATGACAATGAGGATTTTGAACAGTCACATTCAATTTAATTTGAGCTTGTTGATAATGTTTTTATCTTCACAGGGTGAACGCGGTAGGCATCGTGATGGGAGGGCTGCAAATCAAAGACCAACTAAAACCCTTTTTGTGATTAACTTTGACCCTGTGCGTACTAGAGTCAATGACATTGAAAGACACTTTGAGCCTTATGGAAAAGTCCTTAATGTACGCATTCGTAGGAACTTTGCATTTGTTCAATTTGAAACCCAGGAAGATGCAACTAAAGCCTTGGAGTGCACCCACATGAGGTGAGAGGCCATTGATGTACTTGTCCTTGTTTCAGTGAGCGTTGGTGACTTGCTGTAAGAAATTTTCTTTTTTGTATGGGCTGACAATTTCTTTTGAATTTTCTAGTAAGGTGCTGGACAGGGTTGTTTCTGTTGAGTATGCACTGAGGGATGATGATGAGAGGGGTGGGCTACATGACAGCCCAAGAAGATATGAAAGGCGCGGAGATAGCCCCCACCGTAGGTCTCCCAGCCCTGGTTATCGACAGAGTCGACCAAGTCCTGATTATGGGCGGGATCGCAGCCCCGTGTATGATAGGTACAATGGTCCATCATTTGACCGACCAAGGAGTCCTGAGTATGGGAGATACAGAAGGTAGTTATAGTTGTTTAAATAGCATTCTGTTTTAAGCTTATTTTGACACACGAATAATCACTTGTATGATTTATGTCCGACTCATGTATGTTTCTTTTTTGGTTATGTTTTCATGTACTGCATTATTGTTCTCTGTAGTAGGTCGCCTGTCCGGAGATCAAGAACCTGATGGGGAAATCAAAGGGAGGTGGCTCTACTCAATGTAATAGATTCTGAAAGACAAGCTTATAGACTAAATGCTTATCAAATGAAGTTGTGGGGTTTTTTTTTTGGTTTAGTCACTGGCTTGGCTGTAGTTGGTTGGATGATATGGACTCCCTACTTTTGTACAACTATTGATCCTAAATTTAGGAGCTACATTGGTTTGTGTGATTGCACTTTAGTTGCTTTATAGCTTGTGTGGTTTCTATTGTGCATTCGCTATAAAGAATGGGAAGAATTTTTTATGAATTTAATTATCTAATATTATTTGGTATGTGAAGGAAGGATTGAATGAGGTTAAAAGGATTAGCACATGGTAAATATTAAATGGTGAGGTGGGTGGACTATGAATATGAGGAACATAACTTATATTGTTTTAAGATCGAGGTTCCGGGCTTACGCCCGACTAGTCCTCGAGGAAACAATCCCGGTCCCTCAGAACTGCCTGCAGGTAAACCGCGGTAGCCACACAATGGATCCTCAAGTAATATCTTTAACTACTGCGCACAAGGAGTCGATCCTCCACCGAGTTTCAGTCTCCCACACTGCCGCTTCTAGCCCTCAATATTAATTGTTCCACCATTGTGCTCCGGGGGACTACCTCAATGTTGACCCAGACAACTGGGTCAACACATCATTGGTGGAAGGCATTGGGGAATAAATTCCCCTTGCCATGTCTCGAACCCAAGACCAAAGTCTTAGGTAGTGGGGCTCTAACCACTTGAGCTACCCACCTTTGACACTATTAGACATCTTTGAACTGGTGGGTTGTTGTCTAGAAGAAAAACAAGTATTACTAATGTTTCTGACATGAAGCAGTAATTATAAGTAAAAGTAGGAAGTAGATTCATTCATACAACAGAACAAAGAGGTGTTGGAAAAGAGAGAAAAAAAAAATTGGTCAAGCGGAGGGATGGTGGTGGATGGCCTTGTGGAGCCATGTTTGAGCATCCTCCATGATTCCTGGGCTGAGTCTGACCATTAAAATGCAGAACTCGGTCTGATCGAGCGCCCCGTCTCCATCCAGGTCCCCCTCCTGCACCATAGCCGGCGCCTCCTCTGCGCTCATCCCTTCCATCCCCAGCAGCCCACTGTTGCTCTTGAGACTTTCGGGCGTGATCACTCCTTTACTAGCATCCGCCAGTAGCCGGAAGCCACCGCACAGCTCCCCCACGAAGCTCTCCACGTCTAACCGCTCCACCATCACACCTAACAGGTCTTCATATTCTTGCCCCTGCTCTAGTTTGTTTTCCATTTGATGAAATCTGTATCTATTTTGCGTGTGGCTGATGCACACTCATATTAGTAGGAAAATGGACGGTTGGGATAGTGGCTTGGGTTGTCAAGTCTTGTATTCATACTGCTCATTTCTTTTAAAATACATTTAATTCCAAAATCAGTGGTTTTCCTGGAAGCTTCTTGGAGGAGTGGGTGGGGTAAACACATCGTTCTCACACACGACACTTGCCTCTCTCTCCATAACTTTCCTTTTTTTCATTTCATATTCCTTAATTGAGGTGAGAGATTGAAAATTAATGGCCCCAACCATTCCATCCCTGCACTGCATTTTGTATTATTGCATGGAGTGAGTATATATGTAACCAATCCATTAAAAAAACCTTGGTTGGAAGACACAGTTTCCTAAGGCAAAGAAAATTTTAAAATAAAGAAGATTCGAATCAAATAATTTTGGCCATCCATCGTTTCTTGGTTGCCTCCACTGCTGCCTTCCTCATTCTACAAAGTTGTTCCAGCTGTTGCTCATATTGAGCTTCAATGGCCTCAAGTTCCATCTTCAAATCACTCTCACTCTCACTCTCACTCTCACTCTCACTCTCACTCCACCTGCAGCTTTTAAAAAATGCTTCCTCGCTTTCCTCACTATCGTACTCATCTCTTAATTCCAACCCACACCAACCTCTCACCATAACTGAACAATCTTCTCCCATCAACTCCTTACTTGTTGTATACGATGACATGCTGATGCAGCTGGAATAATAATTACACGAAGGCTCCCACTCCGGCAAAATCCTCAATATTAGAGCATCAATGAACTCCGCAATGAAGACAACATCGTGATCATCTATATTCAGCTGCTCCACCATTTCAGCTGCAACCGCAAGAGCAGTGTCTCTGTCCAGGTAGAATGAAAAGTGTATGTTGGTCGCAGCGCCTGCAATTTACTCTAATAGGATTACTACTTGAAATCGCAATGAAACTGTATGCACACACACATAACATACCGCGATTATCAGCAATGCGCAATATCAATGATATTGAGTTATTGCTGTCCTTCTTTCCTCTCAATATGAATTCATTTTTCTGGTCTGAGCTTTTAAACTCCAACACTGTAGAATAAGAGGTCCCGAAGTTGGAGTCCGTACACACAGACTGGTTGTCGATTTCCATACAACAACTCAAGGGTCTGGGAACTACTTCCTCACTTAAATTCAATTGAAGATAAGGGTCTTTAAGAAGCTCCCCAGCAGACAACCTCTGCGTAACTGGCGCCAAGCATTTTTCAATCAATCTTTTTACCTCCGGAGAAGCCACCTTTCCCAGAGAAGCAGGTTTGATTCCCTATCAAACAATATATATATATATATATCATGAAATGAGCCACAATGCCACATATCATTGAAATAAATTAAACAGCGGCAATAGAAAAGGACAACTTACGGATGTAACCTTCTTGTATATTTGAGCTGGGTTCTTGCATTCTGAATAAGGATATTCCAACGTAACCATTTCCAACAGGCACATTCCAAATGAATATATATCTATTAGTTCATTGTATTCCTCATCGTACAGCTCCGGAGCCATAAATTCAGGTGTTCCTGGGAAAATGGGCAAGTAGATGGGAAATGTATGTTTCCACAGATGACGTATGCATATACATATATAAATATATAAATACCAATGACACTTTTGGCAGTGGGGTGCAGCAAGATGGTTGCCAGCCCAAGGTCCCCAATTTTAACTTCTCCTTGGTTTCCATTAACAAATATGTTGTCACATTTCAAATCCCTGTGAATGACGGGAGGATTTTGGGAGTGGAGATAGTGTAAGCCGCGCAGAATCTGCCTAGCCCAATTCTTTATGGCCTTGATGTCAACCCATTTGTGCTTCCGGCGGAACCTAATCAACAAAGTTAATTCCTAAATACATAATGAGAAAGAAAACACAAGTGAAGTGAAGAGAACTCACTGTCTCAGGCTCCCTGATGTGAAAAGCTCAGTAATCATGTTAAAGGTCTTCTTCTTGTCATCAAACCAAGCATCGTAAAACTTTATGATGTTGGCATGCTTGAGCTTTTTAAGGAGTTCAACCTCAGAGTACAATTTTTCCAAATCTTGAGGTGACTCGCTCATTTTAACCCGATTCCATGCCACTTCGATGCCATCATGTTGGTCGAATGCCTTGTACCTACATTATTAACATTTCCTTATCATTCATCACTCATCACTCATCACAAACAACACAAAAACAAAACAACTTACACAGTCTTGAATGCACCCTTGCCCAACACTTCATTATACTGCAAACCAAACCAAACCAACACACAACCCATCAAACAAAACAATTCATTTCAGATTAATCTATGGCATATAAAATGAAATGAAGAGAAGAGAATTTTACCCGAACATATCGGCCTCTGCTACATTTCTCCACATAATCAACATGACCCGATAAATGGTTTATCGTTGGAGTGGAGGATCCCAAGCTTCCATTTTGCCAACCATTGATTATTTGAGTGGGGGTTCCCAAGCTTCCATTTTTCATGGATCCCAACTCCACACCTCTGTCCGAAACCCAACTCATTCTGGATACCACCACCAAACAATATACTTATTCAAAAGTTATCCATAAACCAACCACAATATGCAACAGGAGTTTAATGGCCACCGTCCACCCCTAAATCTAAATCGGGATCGGCATTCCCACTCCCAATCGCCATAGATGATAAACAAGGATATCGCACATTCCTCAAAGATTGTAATGAAATCATTACCACAACCCCAATTCCCATAACCCCAAATACTCTAATCTAATTATAAATCAGGATCCAATCTTTAAATTACTTATACAATGCATTCTTTTTTCCTCTTCGACTTGGGGAAAATTAAATTAAACCCTTTTTTTTTTTTTTGTGAATGCTGGGGGTTAAAGAATTTATTGGAAATTAAGGAAATGGATTTGACATAGTGAGAAGAAATGTAAAAGGAGTTGAGAATTGGGGTTAATAATTTTTTGAGGGAAGGGAATTGGGGTTAATTATTATTCATTAAACGGAAAATAAAGATATGAATTTAAGGCGCAAATAATGGCGCAACTAACAATTGTGTGGCGACACACCACAATTATATTTGGTCCATCACATCTTAATTTAAAATATACTAACATTTATTTTATTCTTAAGATTAATACTTGATTTAATTCATAGAATATAACTGTACGTAGATATGAGCTTAGCCTAATTGTTTAATGAATGCTGTTTTCTTTTTTTTTTTAAAAAACTCCATTTATGTGTAACAGTAGTTTAGAATTAAGTTAGGAAAAAGAAGAGAAATAGAAGCAAACAGAAAAACCTTAGCTCAAGTGGGAGGGGGAAGTTGGAAAAACCTTTCAACTGAGCTTGGTTGCTGCAGGGTGGGGTTTGAATCCTGCCTTTGGCATGAATTTGGCTCCTTGCAAGCACTTAAACAGTGAATCCTCTCTATAAGCCACTTAAAATGCGATTTACCTTCTCCACCAATTCCCGGGCGGTGGGCCCCTAACCCATTTTTTCCAGAAAAGAAATGAGTCTAAATAATTGGGGGAAGGCCCAATGAGGTGAAATTGGGTTCTTGACTTTCAAAATAATTATACAAGAAATGTTCATTTGCACATAAGAATATTGTATAAAATTAAAGGTGAAGCAAGGCACATATGGTTGTGGAGGTAGAAGGTTTGTTTCTTTTCTTGGATACCCTGCCCTGCCCAGGAATCAGAGTTTCTTTCTTACCTTAACAAAGAAATGGAAATGTATGGGATGGGTTAAAAGAAAGAAAGATGGAAGAAAAGCAGCAATGATGTTAAGTTAGAGAAAAGAGAAGAAAGCATTGAGTTATCCATCCACCGGCAATTCAAACAAAACAGAAATGGGGTTGCTCACAAACAGAGTGGAGAGGAGTGGAATCAATGCTGGGGATCATATCTATACTTACAGAGCACTGTTTGCATACTCTCATCATGGTTAGTGATTTGATTACATTTCTCTCATCTTTTACTTTTTACCTGCCCTGCCCTGCCCTTTATGGTATTGAATTCATTCAAGTAAACTGAAATTAATTGTGATATTTGTCAATTTTCAAACCATTAGCATTTGCCATGACATCTGTTGTCAACATAGAAATAATTAAGTCGGATTTGTTTGATAGCGATCACTTAGCACATAATCTTTGCTTGAATTAAAGGATGTATGCAGTGAATCCTTCTAGTTCTCAGAATTAATTAATTGTCCTTATTATCCCTATAGCTATGCAAAATACTTGAAATTTTTTTTAAATGTTTCTAGTTTGTGATATAACTCTGTTTTAGTATAAATTATAATACAATATCCAGGTATTTTTGTTGGGAGTAATAAAGTGGTCCATTTAACCCGTGTTGAAACTGAAACTGAAACACAATGTCCCGCATTTCCCGATTGTGGTTTGAGACAGCCAAACAGTGGGGTGGTCCTCTCCTGTGTGGATTGCTTCCTTGGAAATGGTTCTCTTTATGTTTTTGAGTATAGAGTCAGTCCATGTATGTTTCTTGCTAAACTACGAGGAGGCACATGCACAACCGCACCATCAGATGCATATCAAATTGTGATTCATAGAGCAATGTATCTGTTCCGCAATGGATTTGGAAACTACCATGTGTTTCAAAACAACTGTGAGGACTTTGCACTCTACTGCAAAACGGGACTCCTAACAGTTGATCGTCTTGGGGTTGGAAGGAGCGGCCAAGCTTCCTCCATCATGGCGGCACTCCTCTCCTCCCCACTCAAATTGCTAATGCCCAGTCCAGTGGGGGTGGCCACACTCACAGCAGGAATGTACTGTATCAGCAGATATGCCACTGATATTGGTGTTCGAACTGATGTTGTAAAGGTGCCGGTGGAGGACTTGGCTCTCAATCTAGGTTGGTAACAACAAACACACTTGTGATTCTTTATTCTTCAACTATTAATACAAGGGCTATATATTTTTTATGATAATTCATGTGATCAACTTCTCACTCTTCCTCCATCACACCAATCTGTTTTGTTTGCGACAAAATTTTATTCAACTAAACCTCAAAATCACATCAGATCTCTCTCTATGCACAACTATCGTAATTTTTCTTCTTTTGGAAACATGCATGGAACCATTTACATGTGTAGTAAAAGGGGGTTAAATGTAATAGTGGCATCTGTACATAGTCTAGGAGTTTTGGCTTCTTTTGATTTCTTCAACACTTGGGACTTTGAATTCAGCTTTCTGTGCTAGTCCATCTACGGCCTCTGCAATTTTCTCTGTTCTTGCTGCAATCTCAATGAGTAGGGATGATATTGTGAGTAATGGAAGTAGGTCTAGTAGGGTAGTTGATTGGAAATGGATGGGTTGTTTTGTCATAGCATTCTCAAGTTGTTCAACTGCACTCCTCATTTCTTGAATCATAAAATGAATGCGCGGTGATTTTTGCATTGTACTGATAGAAACAACCAGTTGCTTCAATACAGCTGAGGATTTAGCTGTCAAGCCTAAGCAGAATTTGCTGAAATGATTGTTGAGGATGTGAGGAGTCTGTAACAAGAGAAAGAGAGTTTTGTTTAACTTTATTAATATGAAAAGAGAAAGTGATAGCTAGGAGATTAGATTAGATTAGCACTAGGCAGAGACAGTTAAAAACCTTGGGGTTGGAGGCAATGGTGGTATTCAAAGCTTCTATGCAGCAAGCAGCGCTTCTGAGTGAAACCCCAATATTGCAGTACTCTTTCCATGGATGCCCAAAATTGAAACCACCATGTGCCGGCTCCCATCGAGCAAAATTAGCCTGCAACATTAACTGCAACATTAACAAATTTCATTTGCATCACATGAAAACCCAAATTAACTCACCAGGGATTCTTCAGTAGCCTTGGAGTTGAGAGCACATTTGTATCCTTGCAATATAGATTTTTCTGTTTTTGTGTTGCTGAAGTATTGTGCCACACAACCTGCACAGATTGATGCATTTCCTTTAGTAACTTAACTTGGTTTAATATACAAATGCTATTATTGGGTTTATGGGTACCATCTAAAGAATCAGAGAGCTTGTCCATGTTGTTTGTAACTAGATTGTGAAGCTCAGTTCCAGCCCATACAGGCCACAAAAGGATGGATGTGATGATGCAGATCGACGTCCCTATTGCAATGGTCGACAATCTGTGATGAGCCATTTCAAACAGTTTCTCCACCCGATACCCTGACACTGACACCAGACTGAAAGTCAGGATGAAGATCATCGCCCCGTAGTCAAATCGAGCTTTGATCCATGGAATGAATCGAGAGAAGGTTGCTGCAGCAGCTGCAACCACACCAATATATTAATTCCTTATATACATACATAAATTAAACATGCAATGCATTAATAATTACCAAGAAGAAAAACAGAAACTTGAAGAATTATAGGCTCAAATCTCTCTCCTGATTGGCTGGCTATCCAATGAACACCAATCCCTAATGCTCCTGCTAACAATGTCCCACTTGCTCTATTCACACATTTACAAAGGCAAGCCCCTGCATATCATTCTGGTACGGTTAATAAAAATTAATTAACCTTATAAGTAACCAAAGAGGGAATTGAAAGAGAGAGACGTACCCACAGTATACTCGAAAACGACAACAACGGTCATAACAGCCCACATAGCAGTTCCTCCAACACCTTCATACAAAGGCCTCATGTAATAAAACAGTGAAACAAAACACAGAGCCATCCCCACTTTCACACAGTGCATTACTTTCCTAGGATCATTTACTCCTATTTTCCATGCCTTGTCAAGGAATCCCCAAAGTTTCCATGCAACAATTCTGCTCTTCTCACCAACCAACACTTTCGACGTCCCATCCGGCATGTTGATCCTCCACTCCACCTCCCCTCCTGCTTCACTTTCCTTCACCATTGTCTTGCAGTAACACTATGATGTTTATTATGCAGCTAGCGCCTTGTGTAATGGAAACAAACCTTAGCCTTCACAATCTAAATTTTGTTTTCGGCTAAGTTTATGCTGCATGCCATCTGTTGCATGGATAAGTATATATATAAGTTGGAGAAATGCTCTTCTTTTTTTATTTTCTTCTCTTTTTTTTTTGGTAGGTCAGCTTTTTTTTTTTTTGAATCTCTAATTATATAACTTTAACAACACCTAAGCGCATTTGTCTAAAAATATTAATTTAAACAAGATCTTAGCTCATGCAAATATTGTAGACCTAAATATCAATATCTTGATTCATGGCATTCTACTAAGCATACTACTGTATATATATAAACAAATTATACTCCAAATTAGATAAGCATTAATTGTATACATTTATGCTATCATTTCCATTGTTCTTTGGCATGGTTTTCATGGATAAAAAGCATCAACTTTGGAAGAGCACTACATGTATTTTTATACATCACATCATGGAGTAGCTAGTATATATTTTCAGGAAAAAAAGTAGAGCAAAATTAATTAGTTGATGTTATCCCTATCAAATAATTTTTGGGTTTCATTTTAAATTAAAACTACGGATATATATAATATATTAATTATCTCATATATATCATGATGCGTTCACCTTAAAATGATGGTATTAACTTCATAACATGTATTTACACTGAAATCACATGAGCTAGAATAATGAGCATATATATTTAATTAAAATCGATATTGTGAAGATTTATAAAATTGGCAGATTCTATATTAGAATGAAACGTGTGTGTCTCTATAAACATATAAAATATTAAAACACTCATGTTCTTCAATCTTATTAATTACTACTATATTATATCTGTTATGAATTGTGTGCAAGTATTCAAACTTAGCAAGAACTTATTGCATGAAAACACACACACAAACACTTATGCTGATTGTTTGAAGAATAAACGAAAACTTAGAACACCAAGAATTATAGTGGTTCGGCAATTGCCTACGTCCACTCTTGAGGGAGAAGAGATGTTATTGATTAGGGTTACAACGATGAAGAATGAATACAACTTATATATATCTTAACTTATGATATATATGGATAATAATATATATGGATAATATATGATATGATCTTCACAATCTTGCATATCATATATTTGATCACAAACTTGCTTGCCAAGCAAGATGTCCATCAACACCAAACCTATTATCACTACAGCCCACGGCCCATCATTCTTGCACCAAAAGTCACGCGTGCATTGCTTACCTTTCATGCATGAACCATGCATCGAGCATAGCCATGCAAGTGTCTACTTCTCAACAATACTCCACCTTAGACCTTGCATCTCCTTATCACAATTTCGACTTCTCCCCACCTGCTGCATTAAGGTTGCAGCAACCTTTCATCCTCCTTAGTTCATCCCGAACAAGCTCTTGCACAGCTCATACTTGAGAGCTGGCAAAGCCTTTGTAAGAGCATCAGCCGGATTTTCTGATGTCTTGATCTTCTTCACAACAACTAATCCTTTCTCAATCATATCTCTTATGAAATACAACCTAACATCAATATGTTTGGTTCTTTCATGATAGCCTTGATGTTTGGAAAGATGGAGAGCACTCTGGTTGTCACAAAACACTTCAACAATATCTTGTTGAATCCCAAACTCCCTCAAAATTCCAATCAGCCACACTCCTTCCTTGATTGCTTCTGTAAGTGCCACATATTCTGCTTCAGTGGTTGAAAGAGCAACTACATGTTGATGTGTAGCCTTCCAATTCACTGCTGAACCAAATATGTTGAATACATACCCTGTCAAGGACTTCCTAGAGTCAAGATTAGCTGCATAATCTGCATCAACATAGCCCACAACAGCCTGATCCCAAGCTGCTAACCTCTTAAACTTTAAGCCTGTTGATGTTGTTCCTTTTACATATCTTAAAGCCCACTTTACTGCTTCCCAATGTAACAGCCCTGGCTTGCTCATAAACCTACTAACCAAGCTCATCACATAAGCTAGATCCGGCCTACAACACACCATTGCATACATCAAACTGCCAACAGTGCTAGCATATGGTATCTTGTCCATCTTTGTCTTCTCCTCATCTGTTTGAGGTCCTTGCTGTAAGGATAGACTCAATCCCTGTTTCACTAGTACAGTAACTGACTTACAAAGATCCATGTTATACCTTTTAAGAACTTTGATCAAATATGACTCCTGATGTAAGATCAAAATTCCAGCTGATCTGTTTCTACTGATCTGCATGCCAAGTATAACATTAGCTTCTCCAAGATCCTTCATTTCAAACTCTTTTCTCAGAATTTCTTTTACTGCAGATATACTAGCTCTATTCTTGCAAGCAATCAAAATGTCATCTACATATAGTAACAAGTATATGTAGCTCCCTTCTTCACACCTGATATACACACAGTTGTCATATAAGCTTCTTTTGAAACCATGTGATGTGATATACTCATCAAACCTTAAGTACCACTGCCTAGGACTTTGCTTCAACCCATACAGTGATTTGATTAACTTGCAAGCTTTATCTTCTGCATTTTCAATATTTACCCCCTCAGGTACCTTCATGTAAATGTCCTCCTCCAAGTTTCCATGTAAAAAGGCTGTAGTTACATCCATCTGATGTAACTCAAGATCAAACTGATTCACAATGGCCAGCAGTAATCTAATAGAACAATGCTTCACTACAGGAGAGAAAATCTCATTATAATCTACTCCCTCTTTTTGAGAGAAACCCCTTGCCACTAGCCTTGCTTTATATCTGATCCCACCTTCCTTACTAGTCACTGGCTTCTTCTTATATATCCATTTGCAACCAACAAGCTTCTGATTAACAGGCTTATCTACAACAAACCAAGTCTTATTCTTTTGTAAAGACAGTAGCTCTTCTTCCATTGCATCTAACCATTTATCACTCTCCTTGCCTGATATTGCTTCTGAGTATGTTCTTGGCTCATATACTTCAACATCAGATGCAACATATAGAGCATATGACACAATATCAGCCTCAATGTACCTAGCAGGAGCCTTGATTTGCCTCCTCAATCTATCTCTGACCAGCTGATAGCTATTCAGAGTATTTCTGGTATCAACATCAGCTGGCTCTACTTCTTCTCTTGCTACTTCTTCCTCTTGTTCATTTATATCAGCCTGATCTCCTTCTTGTTGCTGCACTTCCTTCTGAAACTCCACCTCAAGCTCAAATTTATCTGGAGTAATGGATGTTCTAGTAGTTCTTTCAACTAGTGGCATTTTCCCTTCATTGAAAATGACATCCCTACTAACAAGAAACTTGTTAGTCTCATAGCACCACAACTTATATCCCTTCACTTCTTGTGGATAACCTACAAGTACACACTTGATAGCTCGAGGATCAAGTTTGTCTTGTTTCTGATGTGCATAAACTTGACAGTCAATTACTCTCAGATGACTGTAATTTGGGGCTCTTCCAGACCAAACTTCTTCAGGTGGCTTGAACTTAAGAGCTGCAGACGGACACAAATTGATTAGATAAGCTGCTGTTGTCACCAACTTACCCCAGAAACCTTTTGAAAACCCTCCACTGCTCATCATGCATCTTACTCTCTCAAGAAGAGTTTGATTCATTCTTTCAGCCACACCATTTTGTTGTGGAGTACCAGGCACAGTCTTATGCCTTTTGATCCCTTTCTCCTTGCAGTAGTTGTTAAACTGCTCTGACACAAACTCAAGGCCATTATCTGTTCTTAAGTACTTAAGTTTGCTTCCTGTCTGATTTTCAACTTCTGTAAGCCATACCTTAAAAGTTGAAAATGCCTCATCCTTAGATTTCAAGATTCTTATCCATACTTTCCTTGAAAAATCATCAATGAAAGATATAAAGTATCTTCCACCTCCCATGGTTGTGCTTCTTGATGGCCCCCAAAGATCAGAGTGTATGTACTCTAGTCTTGCTTTAGTGCTGTGTTCTGCAGCACCAAACCTTAACCTCTTAGACTTGCCAAGAATGCAATCTTCACACTGCTGTAGCTTGCAAGTTGAACTTATTTCTAATAGTTTCTGTTTTGCTAACTCTTGTAACCCCCTTTCACTTATGTGAGCAAGTCTGCCATGCCACACTTGAACACTATCTTGGTCTTGAGTAGCATTGCTTTGTCCAGAAACCACAGAGCCTTCTAGAAAATAAAGATCATATTTCTTAATTCCCTTCATCACCACTGAACTGCCTTTCATGACAGTAAGTATGCCACCTTCTGACTGAAACTTGTACCCTTGAGAATCCATCATACCCAAAGATATGAGATTCCTCCTTAAATTTGGTACATATCTAACCTTTGTCAGAAGCCTGATTGCTCCATCAAACATCTTCAACTTGATAGAGCCAATCCCCTCAATCTTGCAGGCTTGATCATTGCCCAACAAGACTGATCCTTCATGATATGGCCTCAATTCAGTGAACCAATCCTTTATGGATGTCATGTGAAATGTACATCCGGAGTCCATCACCCATTGACCTGAGACAGAACTAGAACAGATAGACAATGCTTCAATAAAATTAGAATCAGAATTACTTTGGTTTTGTATCACCTGATTTGCATGAGGTTTCTGATTCCCTCCCTTTTTTGCTATCTGTTTTGCCATCATTGCTTGCCACTTGTGACATTGCTTCTTGTAATGACCAGGTTTATTACAATGAAAGCAATTATTGCTATCATCATCAGCTGATGTACTTTGAACTTTCTGTTCTTGTTTCTTCTTATCTGGACCTCCCTTCTTGTTGTTTTTATTCCACTGGTTTTGTTTCTTTACCATCAAACCTTCACCAGCAATCTGAGCATCAGAGTTCTTCTGGAGTTCCTTTGATTTTAATGCCATCTGCACTTGATCCAGTGTGATCGAATCTTTGTTGCCATACATCAATGTATCTTTGAAATTCTCCAAAGACTTAGGAAGGGCAGAAAGTAATATCAAGGCCTTATCTTCATCTTCAAGAACAACATCTATGTTCTCAAGATCTCCAATGATTTTGTTGAAATCATCAAGCTGTACAAGTAATGGCTTGTCTTCTGTCATCTTAAACGAGTACAACTTCTGCTTTACATATAGGCGGTTTGCTAGGGTCTTCACCATGTAAAGATCCTCAAGTTTCTTCCAAACCCCCCTTGCAGTGGCTTCCTTTGAAACTTCTCTTAGAGCCTTATCTCCAAGACACAATATAATCGCACTACGAGCCTTCGATTGTGCTTCTTGATCTGCTGCGTTTGCAACCCCATCAACCGCAGCAGCCTGATTAACTGGCAACGGCTTCAAAGCTTCAGACAACCCTTGTTGGATAAGGATTGCCTCCATCTTCATCCTCCATAGACTAAAGTCTGATTTCTCCGAGAACTTCTCAATGGTGACCACCTTCTTCAAACAGTCGTTTGTGGCTTAGTTTCCCACAGACGGCGCCAATTGTTATGAATTGTGTGCAAGTATTCAAACTTAGCAAGAACTTATTGCATGAAAACACACACACACACACTTATGCTGATTGTTTGAAGAATAAACGAAAACTTAGAATACCAAGAATTATAGTGGTTCGGCAATTGCCTACGTCCACTCTTGAGGGAGAAGAGATGTTATTGATTAGGGTTACAACGATGAAGAATGAATACAACTTATATATATCTTAACTTATGATATATATGGATAATAATATATATGGATAATATATGATATGATCTTCACAATCTTGCATATCATATATTTGATCACAAACTTGCTTGCCAAGCAAGATGTCCATCAACACCAAATCTATTATCACTACAGCCCACGGCCCATCATTCTTGCACCAAAAGTCACGCGTGCATTGCTGACCTTTCATGCATGAACCATGCATCGAGCATAGCCATGCAAGTGTCTACTTCTCAACAATATCCATGCTAAGTTAAACAGAATTCGTTTCAGTATTAACATGCATGGTATATATATTTACCAACTCAAAGATGAAAGAACATTAATTACATGATCTGCAGGGAAGGGAAGGGAACTAATCAATATCACTTATAATTACTTATGTTAATTTATTATAGATGCTCAATATTGATTAACTCATAAAACTCAAAATTTTTTCATCAAAATTAATTAATTACCAAGCACCGTTAATATGAAAATACAAAAAATAATGACCTAAATTTAGGTTGATCTTTCATAAGAAAGAAACAAAATGACCTAATTCTATTACACTACTGCTAACTTAGTTGAGTACAGCTTAGAGTATAGCCGAATTAAGGTAATGACATTTGCTGATTAGCAAATCATTAGTTGTACTATTTAAATAATATAAGTGGAATTTAATTCTGAAGATTACTAGCTTTTGGTCTATCTCTTACATAATGCCTGCTTTAAATGAAAAATAAGTAATTAAAAATAAAATCTTCATGCATTAGCATTAGCATTAGCACTATGTATCCAAATTAGGTCACAAAGATAATTAATCTTCCTAATTGGTCGTTTCCAATATTCACAAAGCATTTATATGTATGTTGGTTAAATCAAATGCACTATCAATTCCCATAGTATAAAAAAATGAAGGAAAAAGTATATATAAATATAAAAATAAAAATGGCAGCTTGAGATATGATCAACTATCATAGAAAGCTACTCTTGCTTATTTATGATACTGCAACTTTCATTTCCTCTTAAATTATTTCCTCACCAAACTCTGCTTAAATTATTATATATTTTGAAATAGGCCAGACGGCATCTTCACAATTCATAAACATATTATTAATTTGTTGCGTCTAATTAAATTGGATATTTATTTATTTATTTATTTATTATTCCAAACACATGTATGCTGTAACAACACCCTTTCACATTTTTTATCTTTCAGTTCTATCCATTTATGTGTTTCAAATTTTACATTTCAATATCGATCAAATTGTTTTAGCCAGGGAATAATTGTTCATTCAGATTCCTCCCTCCGACCCTTAATTAATTCTTTTTTCTTAAATCTTATAGAAAGGATCTAAAAATTGATTTTAAAGTCGACAAAAATTGTGGAGCTAGATTAGTTAATATTATTCGAAGCTAAAGGCAAATTAATTTGTGTGAAGTGAGGACAACAATATAGTATATGGAATTTAATTAATTTTCTGATCCTCATTATTCTTTTGAAATGCTAATAATAATATTAAGTATAGGTCGGGTAAAATAGATCATAAATTATAAAAAAATGATAAAAAAAAAAAGAGTGATCTCTGTTCCATAGAATAAATTTACATTACATATTAACATTAGAAATAGTAAGTATGGGTGGTGTGTGTTTCAAATTAAATTCAAAGTATAGTGGGAATTAAATTAAGTTGGCATGTGGGTTGAGTAGAAGACACCATGGTGCTGCATGACGTTTTTCTACCTTACACGTCGACAAACACTACATATATAATTTCAATTAACTTATAGATACGTTTCAAAATTCTATATTAACTTCCTTTTAATTGATTTAATTTTCACTTCTCAAGTTCAAAATAAATTTTCAATTTTATTTTTTATTTTTACTTATTATCATACCCCATCAATTTATACTCTGGGGGAAAGCGCGGTTTTTTTTACTGGATTTAGTAAAATGTTTTGATTAGTAGTACTGGAGTATTTGTAATATATATATATATATATATATATATATATATATATATATATATATATATATATATAAAGTAACTGAAGTTGATTTAAGCCTAACTTTAATTTTTTATTTTACGTACAAGTATAAGGACATTGTTGATGAACAATTTCTTGATGGGTGATTCAATTCTTAGATTTATACTACTATTAATAATAAATTATTTGTTGCATGGATAGTTAAAAATAGAAAAATGGAAACCAGCCGTCCATCTATTGTACTTGTCTGAGTCATGAAAATTGACGTGTCCAAATTCTAATTACAGAACGTACTAAAATTAATGTCAAACATACTTCAGATATTATTACTTCACTAACATTAGTAATGTACGTAATTAAGTTATTTATGCACTCTCCTTTATAATTTGATTTCTTTTCGTTATTTTTGTGTTTTAAAAAAGGTAGATATATATTGAACTTAATCATGTTACATATGTCGACAAAGATATTACATTTCGAATATTTTACTGAAATATAATCAGCATGTATGTGTAATAATTAATTGAAAAGGGTTTCGATTGAGTTTGACCAGGACATATGTCATTAATAAGCAATTACGTGAATTAAAGTCCTAAGTCTCTTGAAATTAAAGAGTTTGTTCTTTCTCCATGTTCCATTATATTAACTAATTAGGACTTCGGTAATGATTTGTAGGTAAAATACCACCTTCTTTTTTTATAACCTTAATTTTATTATTCTATTATATTTCCAATCACTTTTAAGTTTTGATGTTGATTTTAATCCCTTAACTACTTTCTCTTTTAGGTAGTCTTACGTGAAACCATTAATTAATTATCACATTTTATTAAAAATATTATATTTTTAAAAAAATATATTATTACTTTTTATTTATTAGTATATTATAATTTGTTCATGTTAAAAATAATTCATTGGTGTGTGTATTAATCTTGTCAGTTTTATAAATTCATATGAGCGTGGAGTCTTTCCTCTGTGGACCGTTGAGTTGGAACTCACCACAAAATTCTTAACAATTTTTGTATGACGAGCCAAATACATTTGAAGCCCAATCAAATTCACTGGCCCAAACTACTATCTTCAGTTAAAATGGGTCACTCACTCACAACAAGAAACACAACAGTTCTATTCTATTTTAGAAAAGCTATATGATTATATTTCTGGTTTATATTTTACTCACATCTCAAATTTTAATACTATCATAATACATATGCAAATTAGTGTAAACACCAATCATTTTAAAAGAAAAGTTTATATAATTTGAGATACACCTAAAGACGAATTCAAATAAATTACTAGTATATGGTATTTACAAATTTAATCATTAACAAGTAATCTAATTCGATTTAATATCGCATGCAGTGGTCTCATAAAAAGTTTTTCGTATTTTTGAAATCAATTAATTTCAAACGGCTAATAAAAAGTCTCGAAACTTATCTCAAAAGCATCGAAATATTGATTGCACCCCTTAAATCCTTTTTGTCGGCCTTTCAATTCAATTCAATTATTACATGCAACACGGTGAATTCGATTTATATAAGAATGAATCAATATTTAAATGTAAATATTACCTTTTTTTTTTTAATCGGGAAAAAAAAATTTATTAAAACAAAAGAAAGGAGTACATGCACCAGAGGTGCCGACTTACCAAGTAGTTTATCATCAATGACATACAGTCCGAATTGCCTCTAAAGGTGTAATAGACCAAGAGCTACAACTAATTACAAAGTCGACAGGGAATTTTGCCTTACACCAACTCCAAAACCTATTTTTTATCTCGTTAATAACTTTATCATAATTCCAGCTCCACGCCTAAAAAATAATCTTGTTTCTCCATTTCCATATTACCTAAGTAATACAGATCCATAGGCCAATAGCAATTTTCTTACGTTTTTTACCTCCTAATATCGAAGAGAAATGGCAGAAGTTACCTTTAATTTCCTTGTGCATGACCCAACTAACACCCAGCCAATTAAAAATCGAGTTCCACACTTTCTGAGTTGTTGTGCACGCGAAGAACAAGTGGTCGGCATTCTTTTCACTCCCATCGCTACAGAGGCTGCAGTTGGTGTCTGCCATTCGAGTTGCAATCCTCTTCCTCAGATTTGACTTTGTTGGTAACCTGTCATGGAGTAAACGCCATGCACACGTTACTGCTTTCAATGGAGCGCAAGTCTTCCATATGTCCATGAACACTCTGCTTTTGGCCGTTGCTAAAGTAGCTCGCTGGAGTGTTTTATTGATACTGTTGTAGCATCTTTGGTTACATAGTTGTCGTCTCTTGAAATTTTCCATCTCCAAACATCTCTAGTTGTTCTTTTTGGTGTAAACCTATTTAAAACAACATTAAACTCGTTAAAAGACTCCAACTCCCTATCAAACATTGGCCTTCTCCACTCTACATCCCATTTCCACTCTCCATCTACCCAGTGGCCCAACTCCCTAATCCTAGCTTCCTTATTCAAACTAATCTGGTAAAGTCTCGGGAATTGAGACTTTAATTTAGAGACAAGTTCCTAGCCCACCTCTCCCCCCAAAAAATTTAAATTCGACCTATCTCCAACCTCCGGATAAATGTTACCCCACAACCACTTTCCCTCATAACCGTTACTTAAATCTAGTACCCTTCTCCACCACCAAGAGGACACATGATTCCCTTTAGCCGAACTAAAACCATCATCTCCTAACACAAGCCCCCCATGAAGAGAGTTAATAATTCTGACCCATAACTCTTCGCCATTCCCCACAAATCTCCATAACCACTTTCCTACTAACGCCTTATTGAACCAATCCATCCTCCTCACCTCTAGGCCCCTTTCTCCTAAATCTCTACATATGTTATCACATTTTATCCATGCGATTTTGTGATCCCTCTCCCCTCCCCCCAATAAAAATTGCATTGCAATGCTACAATCTCTTTAACTATTTGCTTTGGGATGGTAGTGTAGGAAAGATGGTAGATGGGAATAGATGACAGTACTGACTTCACCAAAGTGATTCTCCTACCCATCGAGAGCTTATTGACTTCCTAAGACTTCAGTCTCTTTGTTACCTTATCTGTCAGATGATTCCATGATGAAACTTTGTGTGCAGCTATACCAACTTTGATACCAAAATATGAAAATGGGAATGCACCCACTGAGTATTCAAGAAGATTTGCCATGTCATCTATCCTATTGATTTCCATATTACATCCTAAAATGCAACTTTTGTCAAAGTTGACTTGAAGACCCGAAAGGAGCTCAAAGTTCTTAAGAACGCATTTCATGCCCCATGCATTACTAACCTTCCCGCTTCCAACTAAGATAGTGTCGTCAGCAAATTGAAGGTGAGAAACTTCGATATTGTCATCCCCAATCTGAGCTGGTTCGAACAGCCCCTCTTGGACAGCCCTCTTCACTAGAGTACTCAAACCTTCAGCCACAATAAGAAATAAGAATGGTGATAGTGGATTGCCTTGTCTAAGACCTTTCTCGAGCCTGAATTCACCAGATGGACTCCCATTTATTAGGACAGAAGCAGATGCCATTGTCACACATTCCATAACCCATTTCTTCCATGTCTGATCAAAGTTCATCTGTTCTATCATATCATTCAAGAATTCCCACTCCACTAAATCGTATGCTTTGGCGAAATCAATTTTGAAAAAGATTCTTTCCAACTTCTTTTTCTTAGCTTCTTCAACTGCTTTACTAAGAATAACTACGCTGTCTAAAATGTATCGCCTCGAAATAAATGCACTCTGATTTTTGAAAATAAGCCCTCCTATAACTTTCCTAATTCTGTTGGCTAACAATTTGGCAAGGATTTTGTAAGTGCAGTCAATTAGAGAAATGGGCATGTAGTCACTTAGAGAAGATGGACTTTCTTTCTTCGGGATCAGTACAATAAAAGATGGATTGCTGCCTCTAACCAATTTCCCATGTTTACTCCTCTACCGTTCTAATGATGTCGCTTTTAATGATCTCCCAATTGTTTCTATCAAAGCCGAATGTGAAGCCATCAGGGCCCGGGCTTTTTTAGCAATCACAACTTCACACAACCTCTTTGATCTCTTCTTCTGAAAAGGGGCGAACGAGCCATCTATTCTCATCATTACTCAGCCTATTAGATACAAAGTTACTAGGTAATGAGATCAGCCTTCTCTCTGTTTCTTAAATTTGCTCTCAAAGAACTTCATGACTTCATTTTTTAGCTCCATAGGATCCTCAATCCACCTATTATCAATCATAAGGCTGCTGATTTCATTCTGTTTTCTCCTTCTGTTGATCATCCGGTGATAGAAACTCGAGTTAACATTCTCTTCTTATAACCATTTGATTTGATCTTTCTGTGATTGGATGCTATTTCTATTCTTCAACTGAAAAAATAGGTTAGTTGATGTTTCATTTCTTTGGTTGATCTCTACTTCTTCCAAGCCGAATATGTCGTCGATCATGTCTAATCTGTGGATTTCTTTTTTCAACTTTTTGATGTTTTCATGCACCAATCTGAATACATCCATGTTCCATTTCTTCAGGTCTTCCTTAAGCATCTTAAATTTCTCTTTCAAAACATAGCCACCCCTACCTGATATGTTGTCATTATTCCATTTATTCATGATGAAATTCTTAAAGTCTTCGTGGGATAGCCAACTATTCAAGAATCTAAACGGTCTTGGTCCCCAATCCACTCATTTTTTGTTAGTGATCATCGGGCAGTGATCTGATACAGTTCTAGGTAGCCCTTTCAATGTCGTTTCTGGCCAAATTTCCATCCATTTGTCATTAACTAATGTTCTAACCAGCCTGCTCTTGCAGCTTCCGTTAGTTCTATACCAGGTGAATTTTCTGCCTTGAAGATGAAAATCTGTTAGCCCTCCTTCACTGATAAAGTCATCAAACTCCCCCACTTCCCTCATGCTTGGAGTGTTATTCCTCCCTGCTCTCTCACTGAACTCTCTTACATCATTGAAATCTCCCACTATACATACCCCAATCTCCATATTTTGTTGTAGCAGAATTTTCAACCTATCCCATAACAGTGCCTTTTCACTATCTACACAATGAGTATAAACATTAATAATGCTGACCTGACAATCGAATTGCTTCCAAATACCATTAAGAATTATAGCGCCTTCCATATCCCATGTGCTAAGGCACCACCAGCCCTCCGTACATATCGTTCGGCACCACTAGCCCTTCGTACGTATCATAGGAGTCCGGCACCACCAGCTCCTCGTACACGTCCACCAATTCCAGAACCACAGATTCAAAGGGATTTGATTCTGGATCCGATGAATCGTTAACAGTATCAAATAAGGGTAGAAAAAGCAGAGTTAAATCAGTAGAAATTGCTTCCAATGGCGAATCGACCTCTGTCGACACCGTGGAAACAAACTTCTCAACTTGATTAAGGTTCATAATAGGGTAGGGTGAGATTCTGAGAAGGTTAGGTAGGGTTAGATTGTGAAAATAGAGATTTGATTTGATGAATTGCGAAAATATAAGGGGGACGGAGGTTTCAGACGAAGAACGACACACCTCCGAAGAGCCACCGACGATCAGGTTTTAATAGTCGCGGCGGCGTCAGGGAAGATTTAGGGTTTCAAATGAAGGGCGACGACGCTAGGAAGGATTTAGGAATTCGGACGAAGGGCGGCAGGAATTCGACAGTCTGGGTTGAAGAATCGCAACGGTGTGAGTGGAACGGAGGTTTTAGACGAAAAGAGGCACACCTCCGAAGAGCCACCAGCGATTTGGCTTTAAGAATCGCGGCGGTGTCAGGGGAATTTAGTGTTTCAGACGAAGGGCGTCAGACAGCCGATAAGCCACCGGCGATTTGGTTTGAAGTATCGTGGCGGCTTCAGAGGAGATTTAGGATTTCAGACAAAGAGGATAATGGGATTTAGGGTTTCAGGAGAGAGAGAGAGAGAGAGAGAGAGAGAAAGTGTAGATCATTCTAGAGAGTGATTTTGTCATGAATTTGTTTAGAAATGAAGGTAATTGCTTGATTTTAATTATCACAATTATTTTTAATTTAATGTCATGTGTTAATAAGTTAGTTGTGAGTGGATGAGAGTTTTAGTATAATTAGTGTATTAATAAGAAGAGTGACATATGTGTAATTTCTTAAATTAAGTTAGGATTATTAGTTAGTATTAGTGGGACTCTCATATACCATTTATGGAAAGAGGACCCTTTGCAGTAGGCGACGAAAATGGAAAAAAGACCATTTTTCGGGCGGACGGAGGAAATATAATAGTATTATATATATATATATATATATATATATATATATATATATGAATATTAGATTTCCTTGGTAATAGTGGTGTTAATAGTGTTAATGATAAGGATAAACAAAACAAAAATATGAAAGCACTTAATTGGTTAGTAATATAATGGCTAATTATACTGTGTTTCATGTGTATCGGTGCACCCAATTTAAAAACGTATATAAATATAAACAAAAATATACTCTCTCCGTCCCATTTTCATCTTCATATTTACTGTACACACGCAAATTAAGAAAAATCACTTTTTGAGTAATTTTTGGGAGTAATTTAGTATTTTTGGGTAATAAATAAATGATAAAGTATGTTATGTGTGTTAAAAAGGTGATGACAATTTTGAAATTAAAGTTATGAGAGGGATATTAATTATGTACCTTTTCCTTTTATGGAAGTGCGAAGTTGAAGTTGGGACTGACCAAAACAGAAAGTGTGAAGTTGAAGTTGAGACGGAGGGAGTATACAATTATGAATAAAAATATATATAATTTAAAATATATAATTATTATAAACTATTGAATAACAAATTAGACATATATGGACGCTAGTTTTTTAATGAAAAATTTAGTGTGAAAAAATATACAATTATTAAAAAATATGTATATAAAATAGAATAATATGTATACAAAATACTTAAAATAAAAGGTTATATACATGCATCCTTTCACCCAAGTGTATCTAATATCAACTCTAATATTATAATGGGTTAATTACACTAAAAGTCCTGACCTTTTCGCGGATTGCAAATTAGTCTAAACTTTTCAATATTTACAAATAAGTTCTCGACTTTAAGCTCCTTTTGCAAATCAAGCCACCGGGCAGCTGGAGGCCTGCCCGGTTGCTGACTTGTCAATTTTTTTCCACATCCTCCAGCTGAAAAAAAATAAAGAAAAAAAAGGAAAAATAGAGGAGAGAAACGGCGTCGTTTTTAGACCACCAACAAAATACCATGGATCTCAAATCCAGAATTCCGACTACCATGTACATGCTCGTCGCCAGACTCCATTGCAGCTACCGCCGGGGCACAATGCCTAGCATCATTTAAAACCCAGAAGAAGGTAAAAATATAAAAGCTTTACACCCAAAACCTTTTCAATTTCCACTGAAGCAGATTCTATCTTTATGTAAATTCCCAATTTTTTATTATTATTTTTTTTCTTAATTTTTACATGAAAAAACACCAGACGAACATCAAAATAGCTCAATTATTATTATTTCAATAAAATAAAAGTAAAAAATATGTACTGTATCCTCTCAATATACCAGTAAGCGTAAGAATAAGAAGATTTCGGAAAGCAGAACTTATTGATGAGAAGATATTTCATGCACTTGGCGTCATTAATGAAACCTTTCAATTCGTGACGTGAATACTTGTAAGATATCCCGACGATATATGGATTCTTTCGGCCATGAGCGTTAGGCGGCAGACCAGGTGGCGCGTCAGAGTAAGGAGATGGTTGGGGAGGTGGCGCGTTGGGGTAAGGAGACGGTTGGGGAGGTTGCGCGTTGCGAGGATCGGCTATTTGGATTGCGTGCCCGCGGTAGCTGCAATGGGGTCCGGCGACGAGCATGTACATTGTAATCGGAATACTGGCTTTGAGATCCATGGTATTTTGTTGGTTGCCTAAAAACGACGCCGTTTCTCTCCACTGATTCCTTTTTTTCTTTTATTTTTTTTAGAGCGGGAGGATGTGGAAAAAAAATTGACAAGTCAGCAACCGCATGCCTCAGCTGTCCGGTTTTTAATTTGAAAAATGGATTTAAGATAAAAACTTATTTATAAATATCAAAAAGTTTGAATTAATTCACGATAAATGAAAATATTAGGATTTTAGTGTAATTAATCCTATTATAATAAAGCACAGTAGAGTTAATTTTTGAGAGGGGTGGAGACTGGATAGTAGAGGAGTAATAATTGAATTAAATTAATAGGATAATTAAAAGAGGTGAGCATCTATCTAGAAACCAAACACAAAGACGCAACAGGTCTTACATTACACCCGCCTCGCCCCCTTCGATACTCCACCACCATCACCGTCGACGTCGCCGTTGATTCACACTCCAGTCCAATCGGGCAAGATGAGCAAGCTGTATGTTCAAATGGCGCCGCCCGCCGATCTGAACAAAAACACCGAGTGGTTCACCTATCCTGGGGTCTGGACTTCCTACATATTGATCCTCTTCTTCGCCTGGCTCATCGTTCTCTCTCTTACAAATTGTACCCCCGGCCTAGCCTGGACAATCGTCAATCTTTCTCATTTCCTCGTATGCATATCTCATCTCTCTCCATACACTTTGATTCAATTTTTTTATTTTTTTATTTTAATTTGTCTGTGCGGCCATGAATAAATTTTGTTTTTCTCTGACCCATGGATTTGTAGTCTCAATTTTGTCGTGGGTTCTGTATCTGAGCGTGAACTGCAACTTGGATCTCTTGTTTAATCACTATTTAGGAACATAACCTTCAAAGTTGAGTTGAGTTCCTATTAATTACCCAAATAACCAATTTGGAACACGCTACCGTTGTACTTTCTGTTGGAAATTAATCCATGAAACCTTATACCTTAACCCTATTATGATTAACGAGATTTAAACTGTAGAGCGGAAGCGTACCTGATCCAATGAGGCTCTAGGCGGAACACGAATTCAGGATCAGTGGTTATATGGCCTTCCTCAACTAAGCCTCCTTATTCCTTATGGGGACCGTAGTAATCCCTCCCGATGGGGAGAAGGGAAGACCATGTGCGGCTTAGTATATTGGGGACCATAACCGGGTAACCTTTATATACTACTTGACTAGACCACCCATAATCACCTAATCACGTAGTATTGGGTATCTACTCAATAAGCCCATATCATTTATTATTATAGCCCATGGACCTTTAACCTTAATTGGATCACTTAATTAAGTCCATAATATAATTGAATAGCTAATATAATTGCATTATAATATACTGCCCACAATTACATTATATTGGAAATTAAAAATTTCCAACAATCTCCCACTTGGGCTATATATTTTCCGTTAGCAATTATATCAAGAGTCCTTAGTTGCGCAACTTTATGCTATTTCTCTTCAGGCTATACTTAACAATTTGGTCCATCTCATATACTAATATGGAACTACCGCAGCATTCACCACATTATAAATCGTGATTAAACCCTGACAATCACCATATCAATATATTCAATGACATAGATCAAATACGGTGAGTAGCATGAAAATTACATGCAACGTGATCAATATCATGTATATTTCCAACTGGTCCAACTTTAAACTTTAGTGAGATCAGTCCATAATGTAAAATATTACAAAATGAAATTACTTAAGTGAATTCACAATGAATTCAAAGCCATCAACCTAATTCTGCAGAAACCGAATTATCTAAAATCAAAGTGTCTTGAAACTTTAAAGTGCAATAAATATAGACTCCCACTAAACCAATGTATTCTAAAATCATATAACACCCATATGAGTAGCTAGCTCATAAAAATGCAGGGCGTTGAATACATAATTGGTGGATCCATATTTAGAGTCTATCATAATATGCTCTACCAAAATTTATCCATAAGAACACTTTCTTTAACAACCAAGAATTCTATGTCAATATGCTTGACTTATAAGAACTCTTATTGCTAATACTGTACTGCGAACTAACTGTCACAATGAACTTTATGTGACAAAGCTTCGCAACTTTTATTTCATGTTTGAACGCCCCTTAGTGTGCTACTGATTCTGTTGTCATAGTTAATGAGCTAAAGTGTTTGCTTAATACTTTTACTTATATAGCTCTCCAGACCAACAGAAAATGTAGCCTGAAGTGGATCTTATATCGTATTGGCATCCAACAAACTCATAATCAGACTACTTTATGATCTCCTACTAATCTGATTATCTCTAATGTTAAAGTATGTTATCCTTAGTTCTCTGTAAAGATCCATACTAGAGTTACTTAAATGTCTACTTAATACAACAACAACAGAAGCCAAATTAAGTCTTGTAGAGACCTCATCATACAATAACTTCCAACAATCAAAACATATAGAATGTTCATACATTTCTTAAATCTTTAATTTAACTTTAGGGCACCTTATTGAGACTCCAATTGTCTCCCTTAGTTTAAACATTCTCCCACTGAATCACATAATTATCTACATTTGTCTCAAAACTAAATGAGACAATTAATTCATGATGATACTTGTGATTCCTTTACGGAAAAGCTTTATTGAATGCATAGATGGATTTCCTTTTGGTTCTTAAACTTATAATATCGTATTATGTTGCCATCAAGGAACTTTATCTTTACATCCATCTAAATGATTCAAGATTAAAATGTACTAATAATATCACGATTATCTCAAAACAATGCCTTCATTCCCTTTAGAGTATAATCCTTTATCAAGATGCAAACCTAATAATCTTGTATTGATTTATACTCATAACTTATGGCATTAACCCACTTTCGAGTATTTGGACCTTGCATGGTTTGATGAACATTGTTTGAATGTTCTACCATTAATTCCATAGTGTCCTCTTTATTTAGGAGCAAACTACATAATTATCCGAATTGATTTTCTCCAACTCTAGTGGTTTTCTTAGTGACATTAATTCTTGAGGTTGTTGAATTTATTATTCTTTAAATATTATTGACATTGTCATATCGTTATTCTGAATTTGCACCAATTCTTTAAAGCATAAGTGGGGATCGAATCGACTCCCCCTTAAGGACAATGTCTCTAATATTATTCTTCCCCAAAATCAACATCCTCACATAATACCGTATTACTCGTCTCAAATATGATCTGATCAATTGGATCATAAACTTATTATCTTTATTTAATACCAATAAAGTAGCTTGTATCTATTTGAATCCAATTTTCTTTAGTAGATCACAATGATCTAACCTTAGTTGGATATCATTATATGTGAAACTCAAAGAGTTCTCACAACTACTTTAGTTGGAACTTTATTGAGACCATAAGTTGCAATCTTTAGTATTTCTCCAATTAGTAACCATATATTGTGGAGTACTATTTTTGTCTTTTAACTACACCACAACACCATTCATACTAAGTAATCTTAATGTGGTGTATTATAAAATAATTCCACAAGCCTTTAGGAGAAAACAAAAAGTTATACTTTAGTTTCTTTTTAACAGCTTTCCAAACGGGTATTTCTTTGTTGCCTTTATACTTTATTGAGACAGAGTTTGTTAGAAACTTATTAGTTCATCCTTATTGTTGAAGTTCTCATCATGTATAATTTTGTTGTTGACATAGGTTAAACTTAATTAACAGACTTCTTAATTGTACAGAGAATTAATCAAAAAATGATTATCATGCTTGCACTAAACTTTATAATCTTTCAAATTTTAAATAGTTTAGAATCATCTCAAGGAATCTATCACATCATTAGTATCAATACCAACTTGTAAGTGATACTTTCTACGTAGTAGTCAAATACTGACAATAAAACTGTCAAGCAATAGCCTACCTTTGGGCCAACTTATTACTCACATCTCAAACAAATAATTGTCACGTATTTACCACCACATGTGCTTGTGTATTTCTGCCAAATATTAATCTACCTATGGGCCGATCAATACCTGCATGAAGATACACTTGCACAACATTATTAATTAGGGACCCATCACAAGACACCTTGTGCAACATTAACCTCGTCTATGGACAAAAATTAACTGCAGGGGTAATCTTGGTGTAACAATCAAGTATTGACAATAAGTTCTGTCAAACAAGAGTCTATCTGTGGACCGACTCATGTTCACATGAATAATCCAAATAATTATCACATACTTATTATCACATGTGTGTTATTATTCTGTCAAACTGTGCCTACCTGTGGGCCGAACACAGAACACATAAATAATACCACACCCATCTATGTAATTTCAATAAAGCTTTTCTCCACACACGATATTGCTGTGGCAACATGGTGCTTCAATTGACTAGATTGAAGGTTTACTAGACCAATTAAACAAATACTTAAAATAAATATTTATGTATAATTGACGACATTAAAAAAAATATCTCCCCAATTTAAATTTAATTAATTAAATTCCACCAATCAAATGGGAATATCATGATTCACACCAATTTAAATATAATGAAAGATTTCTTTACTTAATTAGGGATTCCAAAATCCCAATTTAATATAAACTAAATAAGGCAAACATTTTCTTATAAATTATTGGAATATAATATCAACTTGCCTAAACAAAATTCGATAATTAACTTACTCAAATATTAATTGGATATCAAATCATATATTCCATAATAAGAAAATGAATACACGTGAATATCGCACATAGATGTAGTAAGCCAAAAAATGAATTTCCCAAACTAATAGCAAATCTTTCATTAAAAAATCAAAATCCATATTCTTTAGCCATAATCCCAACATGTCGCAATAATTCATGAATAAAATTCAATCCCCAATATTTTAATAATACTCCTTAATTCACGTGGAAAAAGCAAATATCCACTTTTGTGGCAGACGAAGGGAGTATATGAATGGATTAATAAAGTGTCATGTACGCCAAAATTGGATTGATATTCCCCATAAAATCTTCCAACAATAAATGTATTCTAAAATCTTCCAACAATAAACTAAGGGAGACAATTGGAGTCTCAATACGGTCCCTACTTAAACTTTAGTGAGATCAGTCCATAATGTAAAATATTACAAAATGAAATTACTTAAGTGAATTCACAATGAATTCAAAGCCATCGACCTAATTCTGCAGAAACCGAATTATCTAAAATCAAAGTGTCTTGAAACTTTAAAGTGCAATAAATATAGACTCCCACTAAACCAATGTATTCTAAAATCATATAACACCCATATGAGTAGCTAGCTCATAAAAATGCAGGGCGTTGAATACATAATTGGTGGATCCATATTTAGAGTCTATCATAATATGCTCTACCAAAATTTATCCATAAGAACACTTTCTTTAACAACCAAGAATTCTATGTCAATATGCTTGACTTATAAGAACTCTTATTGCTAATACTGTATTGCGAAGCTTTGTCACATAAAGTTCATTGTGACAGTTAGTTTGCAGTACAGTATTAGCAATAAGAGTTCTTATAAGTCAAGCATATTGACATAGAATTCTTGGTTGTTAAAGAAAGTGTTCTTATGGATAAATTTTGGTAGAGCATATTATGATAGACTCTAAATATGGATCCACCAATTATGTATTCAACGCCCTGCATTTTTATGAGCTAGCTACTCATATGGGTGTTATATGATTTTAGAATACATTGGTTTAGTGGGAGTCTATATTTATTGCACTTTAAAGTTTCAAGACACTTTGATTTTAGATAATTCGGTTTCTGCAGAATTAGGTTGATGGCTTTGAATTCATTGTGAATTCACTTAAGTAATTTCATTTTGTAATATTTTACATTATGGACTGTTCTCACTAAAGTTTAAAGTTGGACCAGTTGGAAATATACATGATATTGATCACGTTGCATGTAATTTTCATGCTACTCACCGTATTTGATCTATGTCATTGAATATATTGATATGGTGATTGTCGGGGTTTAATCACGATTTATAATGTGTTGAATGTTGCGGTAGTTCCATATTAGTATATGAGATGGACCAAATTGTTAAGTATAGCCTGAAGAGAAATAGCATAAAGTTGCGCAACTAAGGACTCTTGATATAATTGCTAACGGAAAATATATAGCCCAAGTGGGAGATTGTTGGAAATTTTTAATTTCCAATATAATGTAATTGTGGGCAGTATATTATTATGCAATTATATTAGCTATTCAATTATATTATGGACTTAATTAAGTGATCCAATTAAGGTTAAAGGTCCATGGGCTATAATAATAAATGATATGGGCTTATTGAGTAGATACCCAATACTACGTGATTAGGTGATTATGGGTGGTCTAGTCAAGTAGTATATAAAGGTTACCCGGTTATGGTCCCCAATATACTAAGCCGCACATGGTCTTCCCTTAAATCAAATTTCATATCAACCATCAATAGGTATAAATCATATTTGCCCTTACCACAAACTGATTATATGACAGTAATCCTAAAACTTAATTAAGGTACTAAATCGCAAGTTCTGGTTGAAACCAAATTAATTCCCAAGTTAAGAACGATTGCTCAGATGTTTTGTTCGTTTATCATAGTGACTGATCCAATTAACAATTTCTACAGCTAATCAAATTGGCCAATCTGCCAATACATATATCCCAACAAAATAGCCATGACGAACTACTTCCATCTCTCATGATGCACATTATATGAAGATCCTCATAATTAAAATTGTGATTTCACGTAATAATTCAAACGCAAATATTTGAATCAAAACAAAGTTCTTTAAGATCTCAGAAAATCATACATAGGGTGGCTTTGATACCACTTGTTGGAAATTAATCCATGAAACCTTATACCTTAACCCTATTATGATTAACGAGATTTAAACTGTAAAGCGGAAGCGTACCTGATCCAATGAGTCTCTAGGCAGGATCAGTGGTTATATGGCCTTCCTCAACTAAGCCTCCTTATTCCTTATGGGGACCGTAGTAATCCCTCCCGATGGGGAGAAGGGAAGACCATGTGCGGCTTAGTATATTGGGGACCATAACCGGGTAACCTTTATATACTACTTGACTAGACCACCCATAATCACCTAATCACGTAGTATTGGGTATCTACTCAATAAGCCCATATCATTTATTATTATAGCCCATGGACCTTTAACCTTAATTGGATCACTTAATTAAGTCCATAATATAATTGAATAGCTAATATAATTGCATTATAATATACTGCCCACAATTACATTATATTGGAAATTAAAAATTTCCAACACTTTCCTCTGGAGACGCATGTTTTTTTTCATGCCTTGTCATTTCCCAGCTTATTCGGTCGACCTAGAATTCTACATACAAGAATTGATGATCAATCCATGATTACATGTTTGATATGTGTCACACCCCAATTTTCAAAATAGAGAAATTCCCGTTTTATTTCATAAATAGAGCATTAAATAGGGCATGATAAAAAAAATACGTTAATTATTGCATAAATTAAAGAATGAGTATCAAAGATTAAAGATTTAAAATAGGGGACACGTCCCATAAGTTCTTGCAACTTTATTTTAAATAGAGTATTTAGCAAAAGCCTTTGAAGAAAAAGGGACCCAAGTTTATTTCAAATTTATAACATATAAAACATACATGACTTGTCAAATTTCTAGAATAAAACTTAACACTTGCAAATTTATAAAAATAATTAATGAAAATACGACTTTAAGCAAATAACTAACAGATTGGGCTAATGAGATAGAAAGGAAACTTATGACCGTATTTTTAATAAAGACTCCATAATTCTGAAACATTGAACCTTTTTAATAGTCATAAACAAAAATTGGCTTCTAAATATTAATTTATAATGAGTTGCAACAAAACCAATTTCTCCCCAATCAAGAAATTGGAAAAGAATTGGACTTCCACTATCTCTAATTTAGAAAACAAAATATTGCCACTTTATAAATTTTGAAAACATAGCTCTAAACCACAGTATGTTTCCCCTCACAAAATTAAAGCATCAGGAATTAATGTTTTAAAAGGTGATTGGTGGACATGCATTCTGATTAAACATGGAAAATATACAGTCTATAAGACACTCACACACAACACTCAACGTACAAATGTAATGCGACAAATCAAAAAAAACACATGACATTAATTTATCGCAACAACCCCGACGATCGTAAGATTCCACTACACAAAATCGACTCAAAACCCATGTCAACATAGTATACCAAGAACTCCAATATACGAAATACTTTCGAATAAAAATTTATAAGTATGCAGTGTACGCATTACTTTTTTATTTAAAATTTTATTGAGTCTCCTCTTGCCCACACGCCCCCGTTCGTACGCTACCGCCACGCTAACCTGAAAAGGGGGTAATTGGAGGGGTGAGCAACCACAAGCTCAGTGAAATAAAATTATGCACCACTCATCATTCAAACACTATTACGAGTGAAATTGAAATTCTTACACTTGTATCTTGAAATATAATATCATGTTGGTAAGCACCTTTCGGTTCAATACCCATGTTGGTAAGCACCTTTCGGTTCAATACCCATGTTGGCAAGCATCGCGATTCAATACCCTTGATTTGTACTTAATAATTCATGGATAACATAGCATGTTCATGTATAATCACATCATGTAGGGTTTTAAATAAATAAATAACACATAATTAAATCCCACCTTAAACACTTGATCTAGCAACACGAAACCTTCGATTGCTTTCAACTCGTCCTACCCTCGCAGCCTATACTCAGCAATTGAAAAAGGAGAACGATCAAAAACGTATTTCTAAATCTTGGTAAGAACTAAATTCTGCAAGTTATAGGACAGAAACGTGATTAAGTTTTTGAAACGATTTCTGAAAATATTTCCTTTTGAATGGAAAGAAAAGAACAGGGTCTTGGTTGATTAAGAAGGAAAAGAATTGAGTGTATGGCTGGAATCGTAAAGAGAACGATCTGTTCTTGGAGGAAAAGTGAGAAGAGGTTTTTACCTTGAGAGAGATGATTTGCGTCGCTGCTATTGCTGTGGAAAGAATAGGAGGAAAAATATAACGTGGGAGTAATAACGTATGCAGCGAAGCAAAGAATAGAAAAGATTGATAGATGAAATCTTGTCCTAATTTTGTGGAGTGATAATATGAAGACAGGATTTGGAGATATTCTGCAATCTTAAAAGAAAATAAATCAGATCTCCTATCCTCTCTATTTCACGCTGCGTAGGAGTTTTCTTATTGGGCTTTAGAAGTTGGGCTTAAAAAGAATTCGGATCTTGGGCTTGAAGGTTTGGGGTGTTACAATATGTCTTAAGTTTAAACCCAAATTAGCTTTGGGCATTAATCTTACCCATGTTTTGAGTATTTTGGTTAATAAGTTTATAGGCGTGTTGCTCTTTGTTTCTTTGATTATTGTTGGACCGTTGTTAGTATACTGCTCTAAAAAAATTGTCGCCTGCCTGCCATGTTCTCTGACTAGTAGGGCTTTTCTTGGCCACTCCTAACACTTTCGTGTATTGTGTTTTTATGTAATCACTATCCGGGCAGTTATATTATACTAATTTATACGAATTAAATATGTCGGCTTGCTGAATCAGCCTGAGGTTTTATTTCAACATGACAGTGTATGCTTCTATATTTAGGTAACTTACCACTTCTTCCATTGGAAGAAAGGAACGCCTTTTGGTGATGATCAGGGAATATATAATAGGTTGACATGGTGGGAGCAGATTGACAATGGAAAGCAGCTCACTCGCAATAGAAAGTTCCTCACAGTTGTTCCTGTGGTTTTGTAAGTCCTTCAAGTCTATCTCGTAATGCTTTCTCATATTGTTTTCTTTTACATTTATACATTTTTGGAAATTCCAGAGGTGCTTGTGTCTATCAGAAATGCATCAGATAAAAGACTATTGTGTGTTTTAAGACAATATTTGATGACTTCAACTTGTTATTTATATAACATTATATTGAATGTCTGGTATCATGAATTTTATAAGATAATTTATCTGGTGTTTATCTCTGATTATTGTTTTATTTGCTCATGTGTTCTCGCACCTCAATTTCTATGCTATATTTTTTTTTCACTTGTACAATTTTGTGGTTGAAAGACGCCTTAGGAAGACACTTCTTGCAAATATTTTTTTTTTTTAGAAGATGATAATAGGCACAGATCGGCATGGGCATTTTATCCAATGTATATATATTTAGAAACTTGATAGAAGTACCCCGCAGGTATTGCAGAAAGGTGTTTTTTTTTTTTATTTGAGTCGTTTGAGGAATGAGACTTGGTTTATAGTCTCTGACCCCTTTATTGAATTATGCTGTATTCCTATTATCAAGATACACACTCATTTGATTTTTATATAAAATGTGTATTTTACCCTTTATTCCTTGGCTAATATTGTACTGATGAGCGATGGTTCCATAGTTTCTCATAGCTCGCATTTTTCCCATCACCTTGCCCTGTGCTAAATCAGTTTCTGTTTGAGCCATTGACAGATACTTGATAGCCTCACATACAACTGATTACCAACATCCCATGCTCTTCTTCAACACACTTGCAGTGTTTGTGTTAGTTATTGCTAAGTTCCCAAATATGCACAAGGTTCGAATCTTTGGAATAAATGGGGAACAGTGAAGTGGCAACTCCAGTTGGTGTTAAGTTAATAGTTTGAGCTACTTGATGATGTATAGAAGCTGTAACTAATGAGTACATCTGGTTGTGTATTATATGGCGTGCTCAACTGTTTTTATGGGCCTTGTCCGCAAGTTCTAAAGCACCACATCATAACAAGTTGTAAATTGTCACTAGAAATTTTGTATACTTGGAAACTACTCTGGCCTCTAGAATCTTACTCTGGCGGCTTATATAAGTAGACACATTTTATTTTGTTAAAGTTTGAATTCGACCTTAAATAGATGTATGTTTTGCGTTGGTAGTTGTGTTTATTTCTGAGTGTGTGAGGGGGGATGTATCCAGTTGTTGTACATCAGTACTTGATATTGCAGGTGCAGAAGGGTTTGTGTGGCATATATAGATGATTTTTCATCAAGATATATCCCACACTTGTTAAGAGCATGCACTAATTGGAGGGACCCTTTCTCCAAAGTGGTGTAGTTTTGTGTCAAACTTTTCTTCATGCTTTGAATAGTAAACAATTCATCACCCTGTTTGCTATGATTTCTACTTTTCTTTGTCCTTTATATATATATATATATATATAATTTTCTTTTCTTTGTAAATTTGGAGAGATTGATGGAAGGAAATATGATTTCATATATAAGGATCAGTAATAACAATAGTATTAATGTTGCTGCGTCTTTTTTTCTTTAATTACTCGAGTATATATATATATTATAATTTTCTTTTCTTTGTAAATTTGGAGAGATTGATGGAAGGAAATATGATTTCATATATAAGGATCAGTAATAACAATAGTATTAATGTTGCTGCGTCTTTTTTTCTTTAATTACTCGAGTTTGATGTTACAATGTACAGCTTTCCCATCAGCTTTTACCTTGTATATATCATATGAATCTCTTATTCTACTCTAAATGTTTCACACTTGATGTTTCATAATAATTTTTTAATACCTTACCTTTTATATATATATACTTCCTCCATCTCAAAATCATTCTCATGTTTGCTGTAGATATAGAGTTTAAGAAAAAACACTTTTTGACTTACTTTTTAAGGATATTATTGTATTAAACTCAAAAGGAAAAGAAAGAAAGTTGAAGAATGTTGAAACCGAAAGAAGAGGATCTAAACAAGAAAATTATTGAATTAAATACATGATAATGCTCAAAAATTAAAAACTTTGGCAAGACAAGATGAGATATTAAGTAGTAAAATGATGAAGAAATAGACAAGATTTTATGTTTGTTAGTTGTAAACAAGTAAGCAATCCATGCATGCATCAATAATTAAAAGGAAAGGAAAGAAAGCATTAATTAATTTGTGTGTCACCAAGAGCCTAGCAAGAGCCTCCAGCACCTAACATTCCATTAATATTCCAGAATGATCCGTTAGGATGATTGATGTGTTGAGGTTCATTATTATTATTATTGGGTTTATATGCAAACATTAGGCTACGGCCGTCATCAAGCTGAAGCGATGGCTTGCAATCTTGAAATGGAAAATTAGTAGACGTTGATGATGATGCAAAGATATTGGGTGGATTAAGGTGGGAGTAGTCTAGGTTAAGATCATGGGATATAGGGGCCGGAGCCGGGGTCTTGTTGATGATCTTGCGGGAAGTGCCTCCGACGGGAACGTTTCTTAGGGTTCCTCCTTGGGTCCAATACCTTCTGCAGGTCTTGCACAAATATCTGGGTTGACTCAGGCTGTAGTTGTTGTAGTAGCAAAATTTAGTGTTACTTGACTTGCATCTTGGACACTCTAGGGATAATTGCTCTTTCTCTTTCTGCCCTCTTACACTTACTAATTTTCTCCCACCTATGGATCTTGCAACCCCTAATTCCTGCATCCATCAATTTCACACAAATAAATATTGAAGCTAGCCAGGCCATGGCCAGCTTTAGTTTTCTCTTGATATACTCTATAAAATTATAATTTCAATGAATAAAGAATTGAATTAAATAAAAGAAAGATGGGAGTACCTCCGTCCATTGAGCACTAGTATCCATGGAAGAAAAGAGAAAAAGAAGAAAAGGGTAGGGAAGGGGAGGGGAAATTAAAATTGATGAAGAAAATTCAGCTGGAGTTTCTTTTGATTCAAACAATTAGGATGTATATATACTAATTGTATATATGGGTGTTTTTAACTTAATTTATGAATCATCATATATTTGCTAGCTACCCAAGGAATTAAGCAATATTTTAACTGCTACCTCTCATCACATTTCCACTTTTATTATTATTATTACTATTAAGGTGTGAACTTAATTATTTGTCTTTTCCCTTTTTTCTTTTGAATATATATATATTAGTGCAATTGTGAATGTAACAATATTATTCTTGGGTGGGTTCCTGCTTTTTTGACTCTCATTCCCACTAACTTCGGTTTCCTCTCTCATGTGCATTTGCATTTCTTTACTCTAATTCTTTTGCTCAATTTCTTCTCCAATCATCTACCTTATCAATATTTCAACCCCCCTTTATACTACACCTCATTTCATTTCAATAAGCGATTGTATGTTATCGTTAATTGAAAAAATAATATTCCCTCCATCTTGATAATTCTCTGTTGAAAAGTTATTTTATTAACTACTCATTCCGTACCACAAAACGCTTTAGGTTTACTGTTCCACGTTATTTAAGAAAATTTATTCTTTTTTTATCAATTTTGTTGACTTTAAAGAGTATTATATATAGTATTTTTAGGTATTAAAAAAAGTACTCCCTCTGTTCCGTCCTAATAGTTACGCTTCCTTTGTAAATTACAAAGGAAGCGTAACTATAAGGATGGGACGGAGGGAGTATAAAGTAATGGTGTGTGTGAAAAATAGTGGCAATTTTGAAACTAAATTACCTTTTGAGGTTTGATAAAGTGATATTTATTTTTTTGAGGTGTGAAGAGTTTTGTGGGACAAACAAATAATGAAAGTATATGAAGAGTTTTGTGAAATGACAGAATGAGTAATTTTATTGAAATTTTTTGGAATAATTTAGTATTTTTATGTAACAAATAAATTGTAAAGTATATTATATACGTGCGTAACGAGTTTAAATGAAAGTATATTATAAATTTATTAAATTGATTGTATGGTTTTTTTTAATATTATTATTAATGATGGGAAGGATCTTATAGTACAGTTGTTGGGAGAGTAACAAGTTTGTAACTATAATTGGTAGCTAGAAAAGGGGTGCGGATATAATTCAAAGATTTGAAATTTAAAATGAAAGGAATCATAATTAATGTAATACTCCACTGCATATATTAGACCAACTTTTTTCCCTACCTTAATGCTTGCCTTTAGTAGTGATGGATCTTGAAATGCTAGCTTCTAAAGGGGTCATGTGTTTGCATGTTCAAAGCCATCATCATCACAACAAACCTTTTTTCTTTATATAGAAAGGGACAGCTAGATGTAAACATATCATGTTATTATTACATGCATGAAAATTAATTAGGTAATTAAGAAAATGTTGATCAAATTTTATAGTATTAATCTTTAAAGTAAAGATATGTATCCCCTGAAATGCTGCTTTATTAACTCTTTCTCAACATGATAAACATTCTTCAACTAACTTTGAGGATGAGGTGAGAGAATTGCTTGCCAACCAAATCATTCTTCCCTTCTGCCAATTCTATCTTTATCCATCTTCTGCATGCGTCCAACACCATTATCTTTAACAATATTAATTTCCTTGATTAACTTTTGAGTGACGTCATGAGTCCAAACCCTAGCTTACACGCTTTTTAAATCAACAACAAAAATAAAAAGAATTGTTAGTGTAAATATGAAGTTTTAGAAAAAAAAATTGACTTGCTTTAAGGATAGTTTGATATTTTTAAGTAATAAATAAATTATAAAGTAAGTTGTGTGAGTTGAAAAATTGTGAAAATTTTAAAATTAAAGTGTGTTGTAGGATTATTAACTTATATGTATTTCCTTATTTGAGGGTGTGAACTTATTTATGGGACGACAAAAATATTAAATTTGAACTTGTTTACTTAACAGAGTAGGATTTTATAGAGATATTATTTTTTTTTTTAATGTGAAAGGTGATTAGAAATATAGTTTGATAGAGTTTAATTAGTTTAGAGTCCAAGGAATTGATCCCTAGTTCCAGGACAAAAGAAAGGATTACTAAAAGACAAGAACTAGGGAAATGATAACTAGCTATATTGGAATTAATCATGACTTTAATAAGCTCATCGTCAAGATGGGGTCACGTAGTTTTGACAAAGGCGAAGTCTCTGGCAAGAGAGATTGTGAAACGGTAATTATTATATAAGTAAAGTGTATTTATTTGTAGCTAAAGTATATATATATATATATATATATATATATATATATATTTAAAGTAATTGTTGTAATTATAATATAATTCATTTCAAACATATTTTAATTATAAATAAATATATTTTATATACTACAAAATAGACATACTTTAATAATAGATCGAACTTGAAAGAATATTCTTACCAACAAATATTGTGCAATTTAGGTGAATATATTAAATTTTTAATTATTAAAAATGACTTTATAGTTAATAAATAAGGCATAAACGTGTATGATCTAGGAGCATACAATAAATTATCATGCTTTATAAGTTATTACTTTTATGTATAATAATTATTTATTCTTAATCGTAATGTATGAGAAATTATAAAGATTGGAGTTTTGAGAAAGTTAATTCGCTTGGGAATGTTTGTTTCCGGTAAATTTTTTCTCTTTATCTCTTTTCTCAACATCTTTTTTTTACATAAATTAATACAAAATCACACCTCTATATATATATATATATATATATATATATATATATATATATATATATATATATATATATATATTTACTCTCCTCAATTAATACGCTTTTTTTATTTATCTCTCCTCTCTCATCTTTTTTTCTACATAAATTAATACTACGTTCTTACAATTTGATATAAAGTTAAAACATACCCTATCAAAAATTCAAAACAAACATAACATTACTAATACTATTTATGGTTTTCAAAATCCACATGACCCAAAACAAACATCACAGATTAAAGCACTTTCATTTCAATCCGTTGGGCATGTTAAGGGGCAGTATAATACTCCAGATAGGAGTAAGAGGAGAATTGTAGTGAAACTGCAACTCTGCCATAAAGAGCTTTGCAGACGCATGGGATATATGGGAGTATTTATTTTATTTCTTCATCGATTCATAAATATTACTCTCTCGATACGTCCATCACTAACATATCAATTTTGGGTCGTCAACTCTTAAAGGTATCCATTTTTCTTTTTTGACAAAAGGGTCCACACGGTCCACCACTCCCAACTACTCCCACTAATACAACTACTTACTTTATATAAAATAATACTCCCTCTGTCCCGGGTATTTTTACCCGTTTGTACGAGCACAGAGATTAAGACGTTTTATTTTTTTAATATATAATGTAAGAGAAAGTAGGGATAAATTAGTAATTTAAAAAGAAAATGTGAATAAAGTTATTGGGAATGATGAATAAAGTGTAAAAAAGTAATTAAAGTTGTTGGGATTGTAAAAAGTAGGTAATAAAATACTCCCTCCGTCCCACGTATTTTTACCCACTTTCCATTTTGGGGTGTCCCACGTATTTTTACCCATTCCATTTTTGGCAAAAATACATAATATTTTATTACCTACTTTTTACAATCCCAACAACTTTAACTACTTTTTTACACTTTATTCATCATTCCCAACAACTTTATTCACTTTTTCTTTTTAAATTACTAATTTATCCCTACTTTTTCTTACATTATATATTAAAAAAATAAAACGTCTTAATCTCCGTGCCCGTACAAACGGGTAAAAATACCCGGGACGGAGGGAGTATTATGTATTTTTGCCAAAAATGGAATGGGTAAAAATACGTGGGACACCCCAAAATGGAAAGTGGGTAAAAATACGTGGGACGGAGGGAGTAATACTTTTTAATTCAGTACTCCACAAAAATAAAATCTTAGGCTTACAATGGGTACAATGGGCCCAGTCTACTTTCAAGCTAAAAAAAGCAGGCCAGTAATACCAAAAACTGGGTACAATGGGCCCAGTTTACTTTCAAGCCCAATTAAGGACCAAGGTTTAACAGACCTTCTCTTCTCTATGATACCAACCCCTCATCTTCTCTACTGAATGGCCGGCCCGGTTTGACTGCTATGTATGTTAAGGGTCATTTTCTCTACTGATATAAAGGTTGGACTTTCTTGTGAGGATCCTAAGATTGCAATTCTAAGATTTCTAACTAACGATAATGCAATGCTTGCTTCAATTCCATATCAATTTCCGCTTTTGTTTTTCCAACATAATTTGTTTATGAGAATCAATTCACCGATCATCTCTCTATCTATCTGATTTTCTTCACAAATTAGTCACGACTTTGATAACTGAAAGCTTCTTCTTCATTTCGAAAATGTTGATAAACTTCAACAATTATTTTGAGGAATGCAAGATTTAAATTTTATAGCTGCATATAATTTTTTATTTTTTATTTCTGGAAGTTTTGCCTCCCTTGCAAATGAGTATCTCAGGGTGATCATTTCTGAGCACAAAGCATTGCCCCTGATTTGTGGAATGCTCGTTTAAGCAGGATGCCATTTAAAGGAAGGAGTAACGTTCAATTACATTCAGGAGAGGTGCTTTCCTTATTTATATTTTTCATTGTGATTTTTGATAGTTGGTTTGTGAAAATATTATATGTACTTTTGATTCATACATACACTTCATTCTTGGATAATATCCTTCCTATAATCATTTTGCTCTTTTATGAGAGCTTTGGCCTTGTTTAACAAGATAATAATGAAAACTTGAAAAACTTATCTGTTGCTTAAGTATAGGATCTGCAGTACACAGAATTATTGTACTTCAATTAGGTAATGGTTAGTACAGTACTCTCATTTACCACTATAAAATTGAGGAATATGTAGGTTTCTTTTCTCTCTTCAACTTGTTATCAGGATATGTGTTTTTTTTTTTTTTTTTTGATACCGAGGTTCCGGGCTTACGCCCGACTAGTCCTCGAGGAAACAGTCCCGGCCCCTCAGAACTGCCTCCAAGTAAATCGCGGTAACCACACAATGGATCACAGGTTCCTAATATCTTTAACTACTGCGCACAAGGAGTCGATCACTTGGAACTGCCTCCAAGTAAATCGCGGTAACCACACAATGGATCACAGGTTCCTAATATCTTTAACTACTGCGCACAAGGAGTCGATCTTTAACTACTGCGCACAAGGAGTCTATCTTTAACTACTGCGCACAAGGAGTCGATCTTTAACTACTGCGCACAAGGAGTCGATCCCCAAGTGATTGCTCCATGCTGGTGATTGCTCCATGCTGGCCCTTCCCCTAGCTCAGGGGCAGGTTCCCACCGAGCCGCAGGTTCCCACTGAGTTTCAGCCTCCCACATTGCCGCTTGTAGCCCTCAATATTAATTGTTCCACCATTGCGCTCCGGGGGGCTTGAACCCCTGACCTTTCAATCAGGGGCACCTCAATGTTGACCCCTCAACCACTGGGCCAACATATCATTGGTGCATTAGCTTATTTACTCTTATCATATATTGTTTGTCTTTATCACTTACTATATCATTGGTGCATTAGCTTATTTACTCTTATCATATATTGTTTGTCTTTATCACTTACTGAACATTTAATCTGCCGTCTTATTGTTTGTGGATTAGTTACAATTCTACAAAGCTCCGAGCTACACACAGCAGAAATCATGAAACTCTTAAGGTACAGTTGATTTCATAAGGTTCATTTGATTTCATTAACTTTTCTGATGGCTCAATGAACTTATTTTCACTTACAGTTCAGCTCATGCTTTCTCAACTTTTTGAAACTAACATGACAAAACTTTATGAGAGAAGATCATTAACATAGTCGTAGTGATTTTTGTGTGTCAGGAATTCTCTATGTTTTTTGTTTAAATTTTTCTCTAGGTTCTCTATATCGTTCAGTTGCACGTGCCAGATTGCGTAAACCTTTTTCATTTTCTAATCTTGAGCAAAATAAAATAGAAATTAATGTGAAGCCTTATTGAATATGTCCAGTCCTCAGTTTTGTTCTCTGTTCTTTTAACTTAAATGGTATTATGAAAGAATTTGTAATGGCTCGTGTTCTTGGTTTATTTACTTATTTTTTCCCGTCACCATTTTTAATTGAGCTCAACTGACACTGTCTCTTTGTTATTACTATCAGTCTGTCAGTCATCCTCTTATAGGGAATGGTTATATTTATGGCATACTTTCAAGTCATTTATGTTTACCTTATGCATGTTAGTTGAGATTAAGGTGTCTGTCATTGCCTGTTCTTTGAGAAATGACCTTATTCTAGGTGAAAAAACAATCAAATGAATCTAAATAATTGATTTTTTATTAAGGTTCTTAACCCCCAGATCACACTAATCATATGTACTGAAAAGAAATCAACCACACATTATAAAATCAAAATACACAATTGCAATGAAGAATCCCTTCATGCTGATGGAAGAGATTAAAAGACAATCACTTAAAATTCTTATTATCTACAGCTCCGCTCTTGATTTGCATCAACTAGCACTTAGGATAGTCAGCTGGAGGATGAGGAAGGGTCTCCAGTGGTCCCTGCCCATTTTTAACTATAAACACCATGGACAAACCCCACGATAAATGTATCTCCAAATGGCAGTGCATGAACCAGGCCCCTGCGAACCACATTTATAAGGTTAAATCTGTTCATGCAATTCTGTGGTTGTGTATGTTGCCAAATGCTTGCAAAATCATGTGCTCCAATCATCCTGTTTTGGATCTTGGGCTTCTTACTATTTGAACAATGAAAGTAGAAATAAAAACCTCAAACTAGGTGCATAAGATAATTGATCAATGTCCATTACCTGGATTATCAGCAGTAAATCTAATTGCTGCCCATCCACCAACAGGAACTCCAATTGTGTTCATGTAAGGTGGATCCACCAAGTTGAAAAAGGCTTTGTCCGGATTGTAATTACCCGTGCCATAGCCAACAACATAGAAACTAAACCCATGAAGATGAATCGGATGATTTTCTGTTGAAACAGTTCCAGTATCCTGCAAGATTAGCTGAACCCTTGTCCCATATTCAAGCACAAAAACCCTAGTTCCGTTCAATGCGTTGGTATCATTAGGAGCATTATTAGGCGCCCCATTAACAAAATCATAGAATTTCATGGGTGACCCTGGAAAATCATCAGTAAAATGGCCATTTATACCTCTGTAATAAGTTTCTAGGAGTGAAACATTCGGCCTGATAAAGCTTATATTATTCATGGAAGCAGCCATAATCCCACCATTAAGCCCTTGGCAGTTTTGCTGTGGGTTTTGTCTGTTGCACTTCTGCACGTTTATTCCAATGGTAACAAAGAGGTTCTTGTCGATTTCTTTTGGTACATTTGAAGTATTTAACCCTCTAAGCCCATCCATAACGGTTTTAACTGCAAGATTATCATTAAAACTCGGTAGAGGTGCTGGTAGTGATAAGCTATTTTGTGTGGCTCCTAGGTACTGAAAATATGCTACTGATGTTATATTCTGAAACGCTACGTTTCTTGCAGACATATAAGTGCCCATAGCCATGGAATATCTGCCTATGGGTTGATTTGCAGTGACCAGAACATTGATGGTTTGGCCCGGCCCGAGCATGACCCTGTCTGTTGTGAAGGGCTTCGTGTATTCTGCATCAGCTTCAACAATGGTTAGTTTGTGATTAGCAATTCCAAAGAAATTTTCTGTGTTCAATCCTGCGTTGATTAATCTCAACAGGTAGGTCTTCCCTGGCACTACATCAATCTTGTACACATCTGAGGAAACAACGTTATCTGTTAAAGAGCACTGAAAGAGTGCCCAAACATGTGATAAAGTCAATGAAATCATGTTTAATTACCATTGGCGGAGCAATTATAGTTTGGGCCTGGATGACCGTTGATTGTATAAGCATCAGCGATCGGAGGGGCTCCGCCACTGGCAACAACAGCCCGCTCAAGTTGTACCACGTCCCTCAACCAATATTCCCCTACATTTTGCAAGAAAGTGTTTACTTAATCTTGAATTGATAAACGAAAGCTTAATTTCGCATGACTCAGACTAACCTAGGATGATAACATGCTCTTCATAGGGATAAGGAAAAGGATAAGGAACGCCAGTTTTGGGGTAGACAACAATTGCACCATAAACTGTTGCCCGAAGCCATGAAACATGAGCATGCCAGAGTAGGGTGCCCTTCTGCTGAACCAGAGTAAACTCGTATGTGAAAGTCTGCCCAGGTTGAATTGGGCACTGCGTGACGTAAGAAGGGCCATCGAACCAACAGGATAACCTCTGACGCACACCATGCCTGCACGTATTAGAGTTGGTAGTGAAAACAGGTAAGAAGATATATACTTGCAGCTGCAAATTCAAATATTACCAGTGGATAGTGACATTGTATGGTGATAGATTAGAGACGCGAACGAGGACTCGATCGTCTTCTTGAGCATAGACTACTGGTCCTGGAAGCATGTCATTGATGGTCACAATTTCATTGGTGTTGCATAACTTTGTGACCCTCTTGGTTTGCACCTATTGACAACACAGTACGTATACATATGAGAAAGAGTATATTGAAAAGAGAGAGATATATAGTTGTTATTAGTACCTTAAACTCGTAGTATCTTGTTGAACTTCCAGCCGGCCATCTTTGGATTCCATGCACACACCGAGTGAAGGACAGTAGGCTCAACCACACACAAACACAAACTATGATCGTGGTTGCCATGCATACAAGAGAGAGAGAAAGAGGTGGTTTAGAGTTGCTCTATCGAAGGGGTTTTTAATGTAGTAATCAACCGAGTTAATAAAATAATAGTACTCCTACAATAATCATCATCCAAGGCAATGAATATGCAATAAGGTTGGTTTGCATGTAGTTGAAGTGGAAAAGTCAAAGTGATAACATTATGTATTTCAGCTTTCATGATTCCTCTAAGGTGGGGTTTTTGGTAATAATATGTTGTTGGGGGAAGTATTTTAGCTAATTATGATTGGTTGAGATTTTGGAAGAATTGAAGTTATGTTATGTGTGTAGAAATTAATCATGCATTTCTTTTAAACTTAATTTCAACAATTCCTGTTTCTTCCAAATGCTTTAAGTTTGATTTTCTTCTCAATTCTTTTGTTATTCAAAGCAGTATTAATTTCATCCAGTTTGTGCCCACTGGCGACAACTCCAAATCCATTTCTTCTTCTTTAAGAAAAATGTGGTGATAAATTCCATCAGACAAAGGAATTCAATAGTTGTGTTGCTTGCCTTTATGAGACAACAGTTTTCACGACAAATGATCAAAATTTATCGCACGCCTACTGCTGCTACTTAGCCTACACTTTTTGGCATATTTGCAGCAGGTGAAATGAAATTTGTTTGATGTGAGATTGGTTTGCTAGAGCAGTTGGCCTAATCGAGTTAATTACTATTCAGTACTTGGGAATACACCAAATTCAAACTTTAAATCAATATCTATTCTGAATACATTAAAATCAGAATCTCAACTAAATAATTGATCATGCGTAAACCTAGCCATTTTGTATTTAAGTAAATAAATGGGCAGTTAAAGATTCTCTCCACGTATTAAGACTAATTTAAATTAGAATAGGGCGTGAGCGTTACACTATAACTAACCTTATAACAAATCTCATAATTAAAGCTACACAGCCTTTACACTTTTTTTTTACGCACCCTACTACTAGTACGAACCTCTCCAGCCATACCTTTCTCAATATACACTCTAAATTTATCTACACAAAACTCCTTTTTTATTTTTTTTAATTGTCTATGCAATTAATTGTATAAAGATTGCTAGCTATTATATCCATCAACAAATCTTTTTTGACTACGTACTATTGTTTAATAATTAAATAAATAGGAATCCAGATATAATTTTCGATCGTTGATCAATCTATAAATTTATAACTACTAAAATAATTAGATCTGTTGATCAAATTTATTTATTAAAAGAAAGTTGCACATAGTTGGAAGTCATATTTAGATGTCCTGTTACACTTTAGTATGCTATCTTTTGTACATTTTCGTTAAATGAGTGATATGCAAGAAAGAGTGGGGAACTTATATCTTAAGTCATCGTATAAACTTTAAGAATATGGAATTAAATTTCTCCTTACTAACATGTGTTAATATTTAAGAAGATGGCATAATGTATTTAAATTTAATATAAAATCTAGTTTGTGTTTGTGGGTGCAACAACTGAATATTTCTTTTTGTTATGTTTTGAAAGCATGAATATAGGCAAATTGTAAAGAAGAAAAAAATGAAGATTTAAGTTGAATGAATGATGAAATCCAAATGAGGTATTTTCATATGAGCGTAGAGATGGTGCAAGAGTGGAAGAATGTGATTGGCTGTTGGATCCTGTACGATGAACTTATGGAGTGTTCCTCCTTCCTCAATGAAGCTGTGGCCTGCGGGTTTTGTGAGATTTGAACCCTTGATTGCCTTTCTGAGGTTGGCAACCCCATCCCATCTCTTGGCTTTTGCATAAATGTTGGAGAGAATGACATAATTTCCAGGATTGTGCGGTTCCAACTCAACTAGGGACTCCACTGCTTTCTCTGCATATTCGATGTTACCGTGAAAACTGCATGCTCCTAGCAGCGTTCCCCATACAACCGAATCAGCCTTCATGGGCATTGACTTGATCACTTGATAAGCTTCCTGCACCAACCCTGCGCGCCCTAGAAGATCAACCATGCACCCGTAGTGTTCCACCTTTGGCACAATCCTAAACCTCTCACTCATTGCCCTCAACATTTCCCACCCTTTCTCAACCATTCCTCCATGAGTGCATGCAAGGATTGCCCCCACAAAACTCACATCATCCGGGACAATTCCCCTGCTCTGCATCATCACAAATTACCACAAATTACTCTCAGTCTCAGTCTCATCAAAATGAAAGAAAGAAAGAAAGAAAGAAAGATTAATAATTACCAGCATCTGCTCAAATAGTTCAAGAGCTTCATCACATCTTCCATGAACTGCTAACCCCATGATCATGGTATTCCAAGAGCACAAATTTCTATTGCCACCAATTTCATCAAACACCTGCATTGCCTTCTCAATCACTCCACACCTCGCATACAGCTCCAGCACCGCATTGCACACGAATGCATTTCTCAAGTAACCCTCCGCCCGAGCATAGGCTTCGATCCTCTGTCCTACCTCCAATGCACCAAGATTGGCACAAGCTGGAAGAACACTAGCTATAGTCACTTGATTGGGCCTCACACTTCCATCTCGCTCCATTTCCAGATACATCTCCAGAGCCTCACTGTACTTGCCATTCTGTGAGTACCCTGATATCAGAGCAGTCCACGAAACAACATTCCTCCATGGCATCTCCATGAAACAGCGCACCGCTCCCTCCAAGTCCCCGCATTTCGCATACCCCGAAATCAAAGCATTCCAACTGGCCACTTCATTGCCCTTCATCTCATCAAACGCCCTCCTCGCCAAAGCCATCAACCCCATCTTGGCATACATGTCGACCAATGCAGTCGAGGCATAGACGTCGTGATGGAAGCCGAATTTGAGGAAGTGAGCGTGGAGCATTCCGCCATGGGAAGGACTAGAAAGTTTAGCACATGCAGCAAAGAGGAAGGTGAAGGATAGTGGATCAGGAGAAGAATTTCGATGAAGAATCTGAGAATAGACAGAGAGGCATTGGTGACGGGGGCCATGGGAAGAATAGGCTTGGATGAGCTTGTTGTAAAAGTAGATTGTTGGGTTAGGAATATTATCGAGCAGCTTGTGGGCATACTTCAGGTTTGGGATATCCAACACCCTAGTAATGAAGCATTTCGTAAAATCGCTACCATTTCTTAGCGTGTGTGCGTGAATTTGTTTCAGTTGGTTCATGCGATCGATTCAACTACAGATCGATCACCTTCAATCCTGTACGTCTAAACCCTTTTTCTTCAATCTTTCTGACCAATTTTCAGGGACAAATTAGTCCTTTAAGATATCTATATTGATCGAGAAACCAGCCAGGGGTGTTTAGATTAGTGTGTTGGGATTTAATTGCAATTATATACAGTTCACAATATTAACCACTTACAAAACTATGTATACTATAATAATATAATAAAAATATCATCCTATTTTTACACACAATTTAATGGATTGTTTCAAAGAAAAAATTAATATTTTTATAATTAAATTAAGGGTGATTTTGGCTTAAGGGTGATTTTGAGGTGCACTTGATGTATCGTGCAGCTCAATTTTGTAGTTTAAAATAGGTAGTGAGATAATTTTCTTTTTAAAAAAAAAAATTTATTATTATTTTATTTTATTTAATGGTATAGATTGAATTAAAAATCAATCTACGAATTAAATTCCATAAGACTCCTAAATTAATATATTTTACTAATACTCATGAATGCTACCCCCATCCCAACCTAAAAACCCACGGCTACAAATTATTACTCTTACTCATCTGAAATTTGTAATCTGTTGATGGCTTTTCTTGATCCGTTAATTGATGTTTATGAGATAAAGATATTTGGCAACGGAATCAAGAACGAATACAATCAACCACAATAAAACTACAAACAACAGGACCAAACCAATAAAAACTCAATTTCCACCAAAGAACTCAACCGATTTTTAGTACTCTCCTCTTGAACAACACTCATAAAATTCCTCTTTCTACAAGTGTAATGTCTAGAGCCAAGTATTAGTCACCTGCCTCTCTCCTGTGAGAGAGACTATTTATATCGTCTTCAAACCCTAAACTAAGGCTAATCGTCTTGCGCCACATAGATGGAGACAAGCCGCCTTTAATGAAGTTGTTGGTACGTCGACCAGTTGCAGAAGAAGTTTGGGCGCCGTTTGTTGCTTTTGCAGGGTTTCGCAGGGTGCCTCCGTCCTTTGCTGGCCTCCCATTGGTTGTTAGAGCAGCATGTGCCAGTCAATCGTTGTCTTCTAATTAGGATTGCTGTCCAAGACACCTCTTCTTCCCGTTAGTATTGTCCTCTAGCCTGCGGTACTTGTCAGCTTTCATGATGGTGTCTGTTCTTCACTGTCCCGCTTTCGCTGCCCCCCTGTGGTCTTTGGACAGGTCGGCTCTAGGTGCTGTAGTGTTCATCCGAGCTCTCGGACAGGGGAAGGACGTCGCCTAGGTTTCCTGCCGAGGGTGCTTCCTGGCTTCGGCCTTGTTTGGCGGGTTCCTCTTTTTTCTTTCCTCGATTGGGCCTTCGGGTTGTCGTGACCTCCTTGGGCTGCCTCATTCCCTTTTCAGTTATGTCTACCGTTTGGGCCGTCGAGGGGTTAGGCCTTTCTTTCCAGATATAGTAGAGGTTATTGGGCTTTTGGGACTAACAAGTATGGGGGATATAATGCCCATCCCAACCTAAAAACCCACAGCTACAAATTATTACTCTTACTCATCTCAAATTTGTAATCTAAAGGTCACCAACACTAATTTTTATGGAGTATTAAGAAGCTTTAATATCCACCACATTATTAGATTGATGGAAACAGAAATTTTCAGTCTTCTCCACCACCCGCACAAAAACAATGAATTTAAAGTTTGTTATATTGAGAATAAAACTAGAAGGTGGAAGAAGTGGAACGAGTGAGCCTTGGCTTTGCAATCTTCTTGTCTTCATCCAAGGATATAATGAGCAGATTTGATGGGTTCTCTATCATAAGCTTTGAAACCAGATATCCCGTAATGGACTAAGTCTGGTACTTCCTTGCCTGCTTACCAATATACCGTCCAGTAATGCCATCATAGTATTCAGGCCATCCATCTTTTGCAGACGTTGCTCAACCATTTCTATTGCTTTTTTTGCAATTTGAGGCCTTCCAGTCTTTATGCTTGCTGCTGCGAGTAGCCATAAGAGAACTGCACTTGACACAAAGCATAAAAATATATATATAATAATTAACCTTTGACTTGACTTGAAATAATAGTAAGATTAATAAATGCTTCTAAGAAATTGGATCAAACCCGGCCAAGAACCACCGTTGTGATAACTCCATCTTGTGTTTTTTGGATCACAACCAGTTACATTCCTCCATTCGTGTCCTTCAAGAGCTGGGTACACAATTTTCAGGGGCATCTCCCCAATTAAATCTTCCCACCTTTCCTCGATCAAATCCATCACTGCTGAACCCTGTGCTGGGGTTTCTAAACAGCTTAAAATAGCAATGCAATTCCCAAGCAAAAACCACCTGAAGTCCATGCGTGCAGGGCTTACATTGCCGATGAAATACCCTCCTCTCATTGGCATGAATTCAAACAGCCAATCTGGGATAGATTCAGGAATCACATTGAATTTGTTGACAGCAGTGTGAGAATATTCCTCTGTTTTGTAGCGATATATGTTGTTCAGTTGAGTGAAGTCAAGCCAATAGTAGTTTTGTATATGATAACTCAGAGCGGTGATTCGTTTATCAATGCGCTCAATCAACTCCTTACCATCATGCTCGGGTTTAAGCAACTGTTTTGCACATCTCAGTGCAAAATAGAAGAGTGACTGAATCTCTATTGGATATCCATAAATCCCCTGTCCAAAATGCAATCATAAACTAAATCAATTCAGAATGCAATATGAATAATCCAAAATTATCATAGCTTCTTCAAAATCAACTACTACAAATAAAGAACAGCATGAAGTCTACCATCCTCCTGTCAATCATGCTACACCCATCTGCACATAAAAGTGTAGGAAATGTGTCAAATCCATCAGAGAGACACAGGTTAAGTATCAATTTCATTCCTCTCTGCACAACTGGTAACTCTACAAGAGAATAATCATGTGTGCATTTAGTATATGATCGCAGCAGTATAATCCACCAAAACCCAGAATCCACTGGAGCCACTCTTCCAATTGCACTGCCTCCAAAGTCTGCTTGTAGAACCTCCTTCTTACCCATGGGGTCTTTGATCACCTTGAAACTCGCAGGCATTACGCCTTCTCCAAGTGTAAAGTTATCAATCCTCTTCTCCCATCCTTGAAGATAGAGTGTCTTCAACAGAAAATTTTTCACTATCTCAGCATCCGGATCAGTTTTCATCAGGCAAGCCAACCCACATGGGACAAAATCTCTCACGAAAACCTGCTAATCATCATTATATCACAACTTCTATTTTAGATCTAGCAGTTTACTGCCAGTACTAGATTAAAGAACAGATTATGCATTATAATAGGATTCAAATAATATAAGATGGCAGAATTTGGAGTTTGGTGATGCTTGGGACCAGTAAATTGTAATAGGTGGTTGATAAAGGAGATAGATGGTGGCTGATGAGGCGACATAAGAATACAAATAAAAGCAAATGAAAAAAAAAATCAAAGATAGAAATGAGAAAATCGGACGCGAATTATCAGAAAATCAAAACAGATTCCTAGAACGAGGAGCAACTGATCTATTAAATAGAGCTGCACACATCTAGTCGACAATAATTTCCAGTAATACGATTTTGTAATAGTAAAGTAGATTATAAAACTACACAGAGTCCTCAATCATTCCTTGGTATAATTTTCATATATATATATATATATATATATATATATATATATATATATATATAATTAAGTGGTAATGAGAACAAGTAAATTTGAGATAAACACGATAAATATAATAATCATCCATTTTAGTACTGTATATGATAACCAAAATTTTATACCCTAAATATGAGTAAGCGCATAAATGAAATGCATGCGTCCAGAATTCCATGGCGATATCGATACCTGATCATAATTTAAGGTCTCGTTCTCGTTCTCAGTAATGGCAGCGACGGTACCAACTATCTGTCCTTTAACAGTAGCATAGGACTTCCTGAGTTGCTCCCACGCTTCATCCATCATTGAGCCATTTTCTGAGGCACAGCTCTTTCCTAATCCTCCGATCGGCATTTCCAGAAGATTATCCACACTTATCGCGGTGATAGCCGACGGTTTCAGGCGAATACCTGAAACGTCACGAATGACATTTTTCCAAGCATCGACCACAGTTTCAGGAGATTCGATTCCATTATATGGCGGCGAATTATCCTGATGAGAGTCGTCTAGAGCATTCGATTGAGACATTATGATGAGAGGAAGACAGTAACAAACTCTCTAGAGCTGTGATGAGATGAGATGGTAGAGCAGAGGAAAAAACTCGATCTGTTGATGATGAGAGCACGCAGTATTATGAAGAGGAAGTGATTGAAGACGTTAGTTTTCTACGGTTGGGATGAATACAATTACTACGTCACGGTATAATTGAAGTGCAATTCCTATTTGGCGGTTAAAACTGGAGGGAGAATTCGAAAAATCAAATTTTAATGGAAGTGCTTAATTAAATCTTTTAAAGGGTTGAGTTTGTTTTGTTAATAAGCATTTGGTATCATATGGGTTAGTTCCAGGATTTTACCATAATAGAATGCAGATGGCGCTGCACTTAAACGAATATGAAATAGCCTATAGCTTCTGTCAATTGGGTACTTCCAACCTCTAATTAATTTCGTTACTTCTTTTTGTAAGTTTTTGCAGTAAGATACTCTATTAATTAACTCACGCCTCCAATCCGTGTAGCCAGTGTAGTCTGACGGGTGGTGGTGAGATGATGCATATTTATTTTTAAAAATATATACTCCATCATAATGATTACTACTATATTTTAATTTTTACTTTATACATAAATAAATTAATATAAATGCAATTTTTAAGGATAATTTGATTTGATTTTATTTTATAATAAATCAGGTAAATAATAAAGTATTAAATGTGTTAGGTAATTTTTTTTTATATAAAATGTATGATAAAATTTATTCTTGTGAAAGACTTGTGTGAAAACGTCTTACATAATAACTTTATAACATGAAATATTTCAGAAAAAATAGTACTCAATTGATGAAAAGTCATAATAATGTGAGTAATAATAAATATATTTAAAAATAAAAAATATATATATTTATGTTATAAAACATAGTATACAACAGTAAATAAAATCATCACAATCATTTATAAAGAACCCGAAAATATTCGATATATTGTTACTAAAAGTTAAACATATTTAAGAATAAAAAAGTAATACACTTCTTTTATACTCCCTCCGTCCCATAATACTTTTTCCGCTTTCCTCATTTGTTTGTCCCACAAAACCTTTCACCCCCCAAAAAATGAAACATCACTTTATCCAACAACCTCTAAAGTTACTTTAATTTCAAATTTGCCACTCCTTTTTCACATACATATCATTACTTTATACTTTTTAATTACCTAAAAATACTACAATACCCTCCAAAGTCAATAAAGTATGTCAAAAAGTGCAATTTTTCTTAAATAACTTGGAACAGTAAACATGAAAAGTTTTCCGGGACGGAGGGAGTATAATATATGGAGTACACCAAATAGTTAAAAGGTACAGAGACTTTGAAATTCTTCATACAATTTTAAATCTAATACAATTCATACTTTCATTGATGAAAATTTATACCGTTCGTAATCAAAACGTATACAATTTATCAAAAAAATTTATACACTTCAATTTTAAAAAGTATACAATTTTTCAATAAAAACTTGTACACAACTAATCAAAACACATACAATTGATCAATAAATTTATTGAAATATTCTTCTCCTCTTTCATCACCTCACAATCGAAGTCTAACAGATCTATCTCCATATTCAAAGACTAACCGATCCGATAATAGATTCACCTCATCTTCCTCAATCAAATATCAACTTCATCAATGAAACTCAAACAATGCAGATCTAAATATAATCACTGTATTCACCTCCTTGGATTGATTAAATTAATTGAAAAGATGCAGAGGCTAACATCAGAAATTCGCTGTAGTCAATGGGAAACACTTTCAGAATTTTCTATATCGACGAATATTTTGTTTGACTCATCTGCGATGAACGCTCCAGGCTGATTGAAATTGACATATCGACATAGATTTGATAAATCAAGCACGGCATGCTGACACATATTTGGATCGCGTCATTGGCGAATGGCATAATGTCGGGAAATAGATCCACATGTTTGATGTCGAGATTGACGAAAAGTTTTCTATTTTTCTTCAAGGGAGAGAAAGTGATGGAGAAGGAGAGAATGAGAAATAAATAGTTAAATATTCATTTAAATACTCCCATAAACTATTTTATGAATAATTTATAATATAAATAAAAAGTAATAATAATAAAAATAATAATAACAAATTAAGAAAGCTTAAAATGATTTCGCCACTTTGACAGTCTCACACAACACAAGCTTGTCCCATTAAAATTTTTCATTTTACATATGAAATTTCATTGCAATGTACCAAATGTCCGAACCCCCACCTACGCAGCCTCTTCGCTTGTAGTCATTTCTCACTTCCCAAACCCTTTGCTGAAGGCCGAAGCCAAAATCGGCCAAATTTATCGCCAAGTAGTCCAACTATCTCGAGAGGTCGACGTTTATGTCTCCGCCGTCTGTTGGTCCCCTGCCACACCATCCGCTGGCAAACTCGCCGTGGCGTTCGGTGATTGCATAGCGCTGTTATCGTATAATGAGAGCAGTAAGTTCGTGATTCTTTGATTATTTGATTTGCACTGCGATTTCCATATAGTTAAGAGGAACTAATGTTTCTTTTGTGAGTTAAACTTTATGGCGGTGGCAAATTTCGGATAATTCAAGCGAAACTTTGAGAGTCTGTAATTTGGCATTTTCCCTGGTTTTAGCATGCTTTTGTTAAGACCCCTCGCTGCAGCTCTGATGAAAGCGAGCGTGAGGATGCGTACTGTCTCTATTATACTTGAGCATATGGAAACTGAACCTTAGTAATAGCGCAATTTAAGGAACTTGATGTTGTTCTATTTATATCCGATGGTAAACTATTATTTATTTATGGTTTCTTTTATTTTCCGAGTCATTAGGGAACTCATTCGGTTTGTTTCCACATTTATGGTTGAATTATCATGAAACTGAAACAGAGATGTTACAACACTTTTTCGTTCTCTATGATGATCATATTGAATGATCAATGGACCATTATATCGTTACTTAAATTTTGGATATGCTAACGAAGAGAGCAGCAACAGAATGTGTGAAACTGTGAATCTTGATCATAACAAAGAACAAGAAGTTTTTTCCAGAGTTGTTAACTAGTTAATTGCCACTTTTCCCGATCAACAATTTTATAATGCAAATTTTATTCAAAACCCAGGTCAGCTCCATGTATCGGGTTTGCTTCTTTATCATCTGAACTTATAGTATGATAACAGCACCAAATGCTGGCCATTGATTATGATTGACTAGCACAAATATATGGTCAATCTAGTAAATTTTCAAGTTGTGTAGAATTACAGACTTGCTTTTTGTGCACCAGTATGATTGTGTTTGGTCAGGATGCTCTCTCTCTCTCTCTCTCTCTCACACACACACACACACACAAACACACACACATGCACACACTCTCCCTCTATCCCTCTCACAAAATCGTGTATGAACTTATTTACTGAGATTCAGGTTCTTTTTGTTGGAGCCAGACTGCAATGTTTTTGCAATCCATGAAGGTTGAGGCCATTCGATGGACAGGTTCTGGTGATGGAATAATTTCAGGAGGCACTGAGGTTCTAATGTGGAGAAGAAAGGAGAAATCATGGGAAATAGCTTGGTCATTCAGACCGAAAATTCCACATGCTCTGGTTTCTGCCACCTGGTTGGTCAATGGTTTTTCTGCACCATGGAGTGAGGCCTGTGAAGAGCAAGTTGGAGATTCATCTTCTCTGACCAACGATGCTAGAAAATGTGTTTTAGTTCATCAATTTGATGGGCTTTCTAAATATTCTCCAACTGAGCTACATCATCCGATGCCTGTACAAATGATTCAGTGGAGACCCTCAATTGGAAAGCCATCTAGTAGGCATGCACTGAGGCCAGTCTTGTTAACTTGCTGCCTCGATGGAGCTGTTAGGTTATGGGCTGAAATTGAGGATGGGAGGATTAGAAAAGCTGGAAAAGATAACAGTGATCAGAAATCAACAAGATTAATTTTTTGTGTGCTTGCTGTAATAGAAGTTAATCAATCCCTGAATGGTGTTCTGGGTTCTAATGTGGTCGTAAGCTGGGCAACAGAACTTGAAGGTGTGGCAGTTATTGATGAAGAAGTTTGCTATTACTCATGCTTGGACAATCTTCAGCATAACATGGCTGGTAGGTGTGAGTGGTTAATTGGTTTAGGTCCTGAAAAAGTGACAACAATATGGGCAATTCATTGTCTTGATGATTTTGTTCCGTTGAGATTTCCGAGGGTCACGTTATGGAAGAAGCATGATTTTTCTGGCCTTGAAATGGAAGCGAGTAAACTGGTCGTTCATAAAGTTTTGATCATGAGACCTCAAGTTTCTAGTCCACCAGTTGTTTGCTCTTTTGTTCAATTTTTATCGAGTAATTATTTTTCCTGGACTCAGTTTTATTCTCAAGCATCAGCTACCATAGAAGAGAAATCATCTACTGACGCGCATACCAAAAGTTCTTCCACAGCTGTGGCCAAAGGATTACTAGGAGTTGAAGGTCACAGTGGAAAGATTTTACAAATAGCTATTCATCCCTTTTCTTTTGAAGTTGAACTTGCTGCATCTTTAGACAGAAATGGGACACTTCTCTTCTGGTCATTTTCAACCTTTTTCAATAGTCATATAGGTCTGCCAATGTCTACTCCCTCCTGGAAACTCTATGGAAAAAAATCTTTTATGGATTACTCTCCAAGTTACACGTGCTTAAGTTGGGCGCCCACCATGCTAGGTAAAGACCACGTAGTTCTCATGGGACATGCCAATGGTATCGATGGCTTCATTGTTAAGACTCAAATAGATAATGACGAGAAAATTACTTTTTCACAATTTATTTTCTATTACCTTCAGGATGGGAGGTTGTGTACAAGGATTAAGTAGTGTCAGTACAATTCCTTTGCCTTCCAACTGTGGTATGAACCTTGATTCTAGTAAATTCCTTCTGATTGCGTTGTGTGTGGGTAGTCTTGTGGCTTTATCGTGGGAAATAACCATCCATTCTTGTGATTCACAATTTCGCTGTTCGAACAAGCATTGGGAAACATTTGAAAGTCAATTCTCTGATAAGATATTCTGTGTGTCAGTTGATCCTTGCTCATCTGTCTTTCCTGTTTCTCATAATGATGACAAGGTTACAAGCTGTGAGGTGGTTTGCCCGAGTGACTTGATTTTATCTTTAGAGCAGAAGCTGAGTTCTACTAATGACATGGGAAGCAACTGCTATGCATATCATTTGGTTACTGGTTACTTTAATGGCAACTTAAAACTGTGGAGAAGCATGCCAGCTCAGTCGTCGAGCTCAGATACAAACTGGGCTGTTATGGAGCAAAGTGCGGAGAGGGAGGAATTCTCGCCTGGGCCGCCGGGGCCGCTGCTGGTTTATCGACGCCGGCGTCGGCACGGCGGGGATTAGTTCTTTAGTGCTTAATTATTTTAATTAGCTAGTTGGGCCCGTGTCTTTGGGCTTAGGGTTTTGCTATTTAAACCTTGTGATGAACTATCTTACATTATCATCAATCGTATATTGAATCTGGGAGCCGCTTTTGGCTATTGGGCAAACGAATCTTTCGTTTGAATTCTGAGTGTTAACAATTGGTCCGACTTGCCGGATCTCTCACCCGCGATGACGTTTACGCGAAGTGAACAAAAGATTGACGACTTGGAGAAGGGGCAAGAGGAGATCGTCGAGAAGTTGGGAAGGATGTCGGAGGAACAGGAGAGGATGAAGACTGAGCAAGCGGAGATGGCGAGGCAGTTGAAGGAGATCGCTACAACCATGTCGGGGCTCGCCACGTCGATGTCGGTGCTGTCGGATTCGGCCCTGCGTGCGGCGTCGGGTGCAGGCACCGGGGGGTCTACCTCGAGGACAGTTCCGCCTGCTACGGAGACGTCACGATCAGCCGCCGAGGAGTCGGGGATCACTTCCGGGGCGGTGGAGGCGAAGTCACCGGCCCCACCGACCCTTCCGCCATTCGAGGGCACGGATCCGATCGGTTGGCTTGCGAGAGCCAACCAGCAGTTTAAATCGCATCAGACACCGGAAGAAGTGAAATTATCTGCCGCCATGGTGGCCATGGAGGACACGGCTCTGTATTGGTTTTCGTGGATCCAAACCAGGAAACCTAATATGACCTGGAGTGAATTCGCGGAGGCCCTTATTAGCCATTTCGACTCTCGGTTTAGGGGGAGTCCGTTTGAACGTCTGTCTTCAGTCCGACAAACAGAGTCGGTGGAAGAGTATGTGTCAGTGTTTGTGCAACTAGCGAGCCAAGTGCCGGGGCTCAGTGATGAGCACTACCTCGGTTACTTTATGACCGGACTCAATGAGGAAATTCGCAACTGGTTGCGACTTCTGCATCCCTCCGATATAGAAAAGGCGATGGTTTTGGCGCGCGACGTGGAGTTCAGCCTTGGTGCATCCGGGGGCAGCCGGGGCTCGAAGCTTGGAGGAGTTTTGGCTGGCCGATCGCCATCTTACAGCCGTTTCTCCAATGCGCCGGTGTCATTGGGATTCGGCTCGACGCCTCGACCCTTTAACTCACCAGCAGGGTCGTCGGCATCGTTGGCATCGTCGGCTTCGAGACCACCGTTTCGGGGCCAGCCGAGCAGGTCAGCCGCGGTAGGGTAATCGGCGGGGGGCCCTCGGTTTGGCCGGATGACTCCTCAGGAGATGTCCGAGCTACGCGCCAAGGGAATGTGTTTTCGCTGTAGGAAGACTTGGTCGCCAGGGCATCAATGTCCAATGCGACAGCTGAATGTGTTACTGGCTGAGGAAGAGGAAGCGCTTGATCTAAGCCGTTTCGATTTCTCCGAGGAACCCGATGTGGGAAGAGAAGGAGAAATGGCTGCAATTTCGGAGGAAAAAGAGGAGGAAGAGGGTGCTCTGCCGATCTATTCCTTGGCGGGGTTGACTGGGCCGCGCACCATGCGTTTTGGATGGAGGCTACGAGGGGAAAATATAACTATCCTTGTGGATAGCGGAGCTAGTCACAATTTCATTTCCAGCTCTTTGATTTCTAAACTGAAGTTATTGCCTGACAGGTCAAGAAGTTTTGAAGTTCAATTGGGTGATGGACGACGTCAGGAGTCTGAGGGATATTGTCGTGATCTAGCGATTGTTGTGGGCAAAATGTCTATAGAAGCGGATTTCCACGTGTTTGCACTTGGGGGAGTGGATGTTATTCTAGGTGTGGCGTGGCTTTCTACTCTAGGAGACGTCAGCACAAATTGGGCCCGCATGACTATGTCCTTTCATCATAAGGGGAAGCTTGAAGGGCGATTCGGCGTTGTGTCGAAGTCCAATCGGAATCAGGGAGCTGATACACATCCAGGATGCCGAACTCTGGGTTATGGTAATAGAAGGAGGGTCGCCGACGCTAGGGGAGCCGGCACCTGACGAAGGTGAGAAAAGCGAATTGGCTGCCATATTGAGGCAATTCAGCGGGGTTTTTGGCGAGCCTGAGAGGCTGCCACCGCCGAGGGGGACGGAGCATCGGATTGAGTTACTTCCGGGAGCCGGGCCGGTGTCTGTACGGCCCTACCGTTACAGCCATATACAGAAAGATGAGATTGAGCGGCTGGTGGCCGACATGCTATTGGCACAAGTAATTAAACCGAGCTCCAGTCCTTTCTCCAACCCGGTGTTACTGGTTAAGAAGAAAGATGGTAGTTGGAGATTCTGCATTGACTACCGCGAGCTGAATAAGGCAACAGTGTTGAATAAATACCCAATTCCGGTAATCCAGGAATTGTTGGATGAGCTGGCAGGGGCAGTGCTGTTCTCAAAGATCGACTTGCGCTCCGGCTACCATCAGATTCGGGTGGCTGAGAGGGATGTTTACAAGACAGCTTTCCGAACTCATAGCGGGCACTATGAGTTTTTGGTTATGCCGTTTGGCCTAACTAATGCGCCGGCGACGTTTCAATCTGCTATGAATGATTTGTTCCGGCCTTATTTGAGAAAATTTGTATTGGTTTTCTTTGATGATATACTAATCTACAGTCGTTCTTGGCAGCAGCATGCAACGCACTTGAGGGAGGTTCTACAAATCTTGCAGGATAACCAATATAAAGCCAATCAGAAGAAGTGTTCGTTTGGGAGTCGGAGGGTGGAGTATCTGGGTCACATCATCTCGGCGAGTGGCGTGGAGATGGATCCTGTGAAAATTAAGGCGGTAGTGGATTGGCCCCATCCCCGCAGCGTTCGGGAAGTTAGGGGGTTCCTTGGGTTGACCGGATATTACCGCCGGTTTGTGAGGAACTATGGGGTGTTGGCAAGGCTGCTAACGGCCCTGCTCAAAAAGGAGGCGCCCAAGGAGTTCGAGTGGCCGACCGCCGCGGAGGAGGCTTTTCGGGCGCTAAAGGGGGCACTGACGACGGCCCCGGTCCTTGCAATGCCTGATTTTGAGAAATGGTTTGTCATTGAGTGTGATGCGTCCGGGTCAGGTTTGGGAGCTGTGCTGATGCAAGAGGGGAGACCGATTGCCTATTTTAGTAAATCATTGGCGGATAGAACAATTACGAAATCGGCATATGAAAGGGAGATGATGGGGTTGGTTTTGGCGGTCCAGCACTGGCGCACGTACCTGGTGGGACGCCAGTTTACCGTTCGAACGGATCACCGCAGTTTGAAATACTTGTTATCTCAGAAAATTGCGACACCTTCACAACAGATCTGGGTGGCGAAATTGTTGGGTTATGATTTTGAAATTGAATACAAATCGGGCACGGCCAATTCAGCGGCCGATGCGCTATCGCGCTGCGAGGGGAAGGAAGTTTGTTGGCACTCAGCGGTCCTGATTGGGGTGAGATGGCGGATATATTATCCGAGCAGTCGACAGATGAATTTATCCAGGGTGTGGTAAAGGATTTGCAAAGGGACCCGTCAAGTCGAGTGGGGTTCACGGTGGCTGGGGGGAAGCTGTTTTTTAAGGGGAGGATAGTGTTAGCGGCCGGATCTGAGTGGATACTGAGGCTGCTGCGAGAATTCCACGACACGCCTACTGGGGGTCATGCCGGGGCCCTGCGGACGTATCGACGCCTCGCCGCCAGTGTGTATTGGCGCGGCATGTTCCGCGCTGTGAGGGAGTATGTCGCAAGCTGCCTAATCTGCCAGAAAGCTAAATATGAGGCCATGTCTCCGGCGGGGCTGTTAAAACCACTGCCAATTCCGGAGTGGATATTGGAAGATCTGTCCATGGATTTTATTACCGCGTTGCCAAAATCTCAGGGGTACTCGACGATTATGGTAGTGGTTGATCGGCTGTCGAAATATGGGCATTTCATAGCTATGAAAGGGAAGATGACGGCTCGGAGTGTGGCCGAGACCTTCATGAAGGAGATTGTGCGGCTGCATGGTATTCCAGGGACCATCGTGAACGATCGTGACCCCCTGTTTGTTAGCTCCTTCTGGAAAGAGTTGTTTCACTTGTCTGGAACTCAGCTCAAATTCAGCTCTGCATATCATCCGGAAAATGACGGGCAAACAGAGGTTTTAAATCGGGTATTGGAAACATATTTGCGTTGTTTCGCATGTGAGCAGCCGCACAAGTGGGTTAATTGGTTACCTTGGGCGGAATATTGGTACAACACGGCCTTTCAGACGGCAGCGCAGGTTAGCCCATTCGAGGTTGTGTATGGTCGTCCGCCCCCGTCCTTGCGACATTATTTACCTGGCGAGTGTAAGGTAGCGGCGGTGGCGGAGGTGCTCGAGAGTAGAACGGTGATGTTGGCGAGGCTGCGGGCGAATTTGGAGATTGCAAGGGGGCGAATGGTTCGGTTTGCCAATCGGCATCGTAGGGATGTCAATTTTGAGGTTGGAGATCAAGTGTTCTTAAAGGTGAGGGCACATCGGCAACTATCCTTGGCGGGTACCAAACATCACAAACTAACTTCCAAGTTCTATGGGCCGTTCGTGATTGAGGCGAGGGTGGGGCCAGCTGCCTACCGACTGGAGCTCTCACCTGGTAGTCGCATACATCCCGTTTTTCATGTGTCCCAGCTTAAACGAGTGGTGGGCGACCACCCAGTGGACGCAGAATTGCCGGTGACTCTGGAATTGCCAAAGGCGCCAATCTTTGAGCCGGAAAAGGTGATGGCACTGCGCCGGGTGACTGAACGAGGCAAGGAGGTTGATCAGCTGTTGGTGAAATGGGAGAAGCTACCGGTGGACGAGGCCAAATGGGTGGATTTGGAGGATTTCCAGCGTCAGTTTCCCTGGTTCAACCTTGAGGACAAGGTTGATTTTAAGGGGGAGGGAATTGTTATGGAGCAAAGTGCGGAGAGGGAGGAATTCTCGCCTGGGCCGCCGGGGCTGCTGCTGGTTTATCGGCGCCGGCGTCGGCACGGCGGGGATTAGTTCTTTAGTGCTTAATTATTTTAATTAACTAGTTGGGCCCGTGTCTTTGGGCTTAGGGTTTTGCTATTTAAACCTTGTGATGAACTATCTTACATTATCATCAATCGTATATTGAATCTGGGAGCCGCTTTTGGCTATTGGGCAAACGAATCTTTCGTTTGAATTCTGAGTGTTAACATGGGCTCTCGTTGGTGTGCTTGCTTCCCAGCTAGGTCCTGTCCTGGCAGTTTCTCCTAGTGCTTGTGGTCGTAAGATTGCAACAGCTTCCACAACCAATCACCCAACCTATTCTGATACACTTTGCATATGGGAGTGTGCGCATGTGAAAAGTGCAGGCAGCTTCATGCTTGAAGATAAACTATGTTTTGATGGGGTGATTGTTGCTTTGAAATGGTTAAGGTTGGGAAATGGTCAACTATTGCTTGGTGTTTGTCTACGAAATGAATTAAGGGTATATGCTTGAAGACGCTGTGGCGGTCACGGTATGTTGAAATTTGAGAAGCCTTTCAAAGAAAATGCTTGGGTTTGCGTTGCGGTTGACAGTGCCCTGCCTGCTGCTTCAGACTTCCTTTGGGGTCCTAAGGGCACACCTATTGTAGTTCATGACGAGTATTTTAGTATTTTCAGTCACTTTATGTCATTGTCTGAATGTACTGGCTCCAATGAAAATGCTATTTTTGCCAATTGCAAACAAACTCCATCTGACATTGGAGGACAATATCAGTCACAGCCCTTTGTGAAGTTAAACACTAAAGATGATTTGAAGTCAAATGTAAATGCTAAAGGTTGCAAATCGGAATACTGTTAAGTTACCAGAAAAAGTTTCTGCAGCATGTCAGTAGCAGCAGAAATTTTGGGAGGGCCGCTCCCTCTATTTCACCCTGAGGCACTCTTGATTAACTTGAGTTCAGGTACTTCTGGTTTGGAATGGTCTATAATATATTTATGTTTTATAAAGTTCCTTTGGTCAATTGAGCATGAATAAAAGTGAATAAAGTTTCACAATCCTCAAAATCAAAAGTGCTTACTTTAATTATATATCTACCCCAAACTTTTGAGATATTGATTCAATGATAAGTTAATCTCATCTATTTGATATTGTGAACTTTATATTTGTTCACAAAATGCATTTTGTCAATCTTTACTTCGCTTATTCTGTCACGTCATCTTATTTTAGTAGTGGAACCTTGTGATATTTCACTTCTTAATCGTTGGAAAAGTGAGTTTGGTGTGAATCAGGTTCACATGTGAATCCTGTTTTTTAAAATTACTCTTTAGTATATAAAAAATTACTCTTTGAAGAGTAATAATTTTTATTCAAAGAGTAATAGTTCATGTCTCTAAGGAGTATTTGATAAATCAGGATATTGAAGAGTAATTTTTTCATTTAGAAGAGTAATAGTTTATCTCTCTAAAGAGTAATTTTTCATGCACTAAAAAATTATCGGTAAAAACAAGGTTCACGTGTGAACCTGGTTCACACAAGCGTTTGCCTAGTTGGTATAATTCCCATTAATTTCTTACCATTTGTGTTTAGGTAACTGGAAACGTTCATATATGGCTTTGCGTCATCTTGTTAAGTGCCTTGCTTCTATCAACTTGTCTAAACAAGGGCATGATGCTAAACTACCCCGCAATATAGTTTCACATCTTCCCTTGTCAGATTATCTTGAAGGGTCTTGCCTACCTAGTTCAAGTAATAATTCATTTCAATGGAGCATTTCGCAACTTTAAACAGGATTATCATACTCTATACCTGTTAGTGGCTACGATTGAACTTAGTCGCATTTCTAGTGAAATGTCAAGAGTAAGTGTACTCTATCGCTGTTGTATACGCGTGACCAAGTGCAAAATTTATAGTATTGTCGTCCCAAGGGAAAAGGTAAACTCAAGTTGTATCCGGATTTTCCATTGATTTATGTTTTGTAAGGATGATCAAGATAAGATTTTGATTTAAGAACTATGATTACTCTATCAATTAACTAATAAACTAGACAAGCAACTAATTATAACAAGTATCAATCAAATCAAGTAGCAAGAATGAGATGGAATGGATGAAGTGTATCTAAAAAGAGAGCAATGCTAGCAACATCATGGTCAAGGTCTTATGTAGACTTCACACTTACTCAAGCATTGATGACTTTCAAGTTATGATACTAAGGGCAATCACAATTGTACCCCTAACCCCTATGGCCAAGGTGATTAGGTTCTCAACTCTTTTACAAGTTTAAATCTCCTAAGATTGTCTTACTCTCAATTCCCTCATGGGTACTATGATCATAAGTTGGTTCCCCTCACTAGTTCATCACTAATGTTCTATCATGAGGTTCTAAGCACTTGGAGGGAATGACTTTCCTCCCCTCATACTAACCAAGTCACCTAATACAATCAATGATTCAATTAAACTACCACACATAATATTGGAATGACCATCCTAACACTATGTATAGAGAATTTAACCACACACATCATGCATCAAATGAGAATAAGCATTCATGATAGAAAGTAATCATAACAATCAATTCATCAAGCTTTAATAGTGCAAAAATCTACATATTTCCTAACCAATCATATTGCTAGCCTCACTTGAGGACTAGCCACAAATATTCATTGCAAATTGGCTACAATCCAATACAAGCTCCATATGAGCAATAAAATGAAGAAAGTAGCAAAATAAAAGAGATTGAGCTTCCCCTTGAAGGTAGACTCCTTCTTCCTTGATCATGCCAAATTCTTCAAACAAATCTGATTTTCTCTTCTTAGATGATGGAATGAATGGATGTATGGATGGATTTATGAAGATCAAGGTGAATTGATGGATTTAGATGGTGTAGATGGCTTGTAGATCTAGTGTGTGAGGAAATGTGGTGTGGATTGTGTGTAACTGCTCTCAATCTGATATAATCTGTATCTCCTTCTCTAATTTCGCACAAATCATGGTTTTATATCACTTATGGACCTTCTAGAAGCTTCCGGAACATTCTGAAAATTACACAGGATTTTGCACCTACACGGCCCGTGCTGCAGTACACGGCCCGTGTAGGGCACACCTACTTCGGCGTTTTGTGCGTGCTTCCGGACACGGCTCGAGCTGCAATACACGGCCTTGATCATGGCGTGCAGCACTTTCTGACGACAATACACGGCTCCTTCTTACAGGGCCGAGCTCCGCACACGGGGCGTGCAGCAGCGCACGGCCCGTGCACCAGCGCACGGCCGAATCTCTGGCCGAGCAGCGTGTTCTGATGACATTACACGGCCAGCTGCTACAGGGCCGTGTTCCGCGCACGGCCCGTGCAGCTGCATGGCCTATTCTTCGTCTCCCTTTCGCTCCCGACTCCGTGTTTGTCCGTTCCATGACCTGTTTTACACATATTTAAGCTCATTTACACAATTCTATCAGTTCGTACCACTTTCCTCAAAACAACAATAACTCCACCAAAATTAACACAAATACGGATAAAAACATCCGAAAATACACACATAAAGACACTAAAACCTAGGTGAAAATGACGACAATCAACGATGCTCCAAACACTGCCTTGACTTCATCTTCGTCAAAATCTGAATTTGATGGCTTTAGTGAAGCTCTTGAAATGTTGCATTGTCATAGATGCATAACAAAAGTTGAAAAGACACAGGCTCTTGCACTGATTGATCTTCTACTAGAAGTTGGAGATTGCAATGGAACTTCTGCTTGGTAGAAGGTGAGTTTGGAATTGTTCATTTTTTGCACTCTGTTTTTAGATCTTGCTCATCTTGGTATTGTATTTATCGAAAATGTGAAAATTTTGTGGGGTCTTGTGCCCCCTTGGTCCTTGAGTAGTTCAGTTTCTGGGAAAAATGATATTGATTGAGTAATTCAGTGTAAATTTGTGAACCATGATCCATCAAGAAATAATGTAATAGAAAGATTGTTTGTGAATGCTAAAAAATGGATGTTCTGGTAAAAACCAATCATTAGTTGCTATTTTTAGGTACTTTTAGTACATTAATTTACATATTAAAAAAAGCCACAATAGTTGCTAAATATAATAATCTTATTTTAAGTTTTAAACTTTGTTGATCATTCTAGATAAATTTTGAACTTAGTCTTGTATGCCTCAATATTGTCAAGGCTATATATTCCAATATCTTCTCTCAAAACATAATCAATCATGCACATGTTTTTTTTTTTTAATATTTCTTTTTCTGATACATCACATTTTCCGATACACTTATCTTTCTTCAACTGAAAGCTTCTACCAGAATCCCAAGCCATTCAATCATTCCCGACCGGTTTCTCCTCAGTTGAAGAAATTTCTCCTGGCTGTTTTTATAAAATGAAGCTGTAGTCTCAGCTCAGAACTATATATTTGCTTTCCGACTAGCCAAATTATTGTACACGACATTATTTAGTCAAATCGTCTATAATCAATCAAAATAAATTTAATGAACTGTATGATATCTATAATAAAAAAAATGGAGCAAGAGAAATGCCAAAACATAACCCAACACTCTTTTCTGTAATGAACTTTATGGTATCTCTTTGAACTCACCAGTTTTTTTTTTTCTTTCTTTTTTTTTTTTAAAAGATTTTGGGTTGCAGTGAGGTTTCAGAAACTGTATTTTGCCCGAAGATATAGTAGGTTGCCACTGGCGGAAGAGTTGATAGTTTCTTCAGGACTGATTGGGTGGGCCTTTCATTCAGATTGTCATGACAATTTGTTTAATTCTCTACTACCAAGTGAGCCATCATGAGAGGAAATGCGCAGTATGGGTATTGGGTTCTGGTATGCTAATGTATCACAGTTGCGGTTTAAGGTATAGCTGACAAAATCATATGTAAACTAAATGTTTGCATCTGCATCTCCTCGTGCTGGTAACTTGACCATAAGATGAATAAGATAAGTTGAATGCCTTTTTTCTGTACAGTGCTATAAATTTATGGTTCTTTCACGTGTTTTGCTCACTTGCCGGAAATTTATGGTCCTAGGTGCATTCATTTTGTGAGTTAGATTTGTAAATAAAGTTATAAACTGACATTTAAAGAGAACATTCTGCCACCCCAAGAAAAAAGGAAAAGGAAAAAAATAACTTAGTGAGATGGTTTATTGGTTTTCGCTCAGATTCTTTTGAATGGCATTTGTTCATTGGCCTGCCTGTTTTATCTTTGCCGATAAAAATTGTTTTATATTTTTAGCAACTGCTCTGCTTGACAATTAGTTGAATCCAAAGCTATCTTTAATCTACCAATTTTCGAAGTGGTAACAATATTATCATTGGTGAGGTTGATTCAGATAAGTATAGTTGGTATTTGAAATTAAGAAAGGTTGTATGTATCAGTATGATGCAATACAGTTTGAAAGCTACGTTAGGGGCTTTGTCTTGCCATTCATGTTGGTGATGCCCTCAAAGCAGTCAAAATGTTCTAGAATTTTGCTAATAATTCAAAAAAATAAAATAAATAAATAAATAATAATAAAAAAAACATATATATGTATATATATGTGTAAATAAGGAGTTCAACGGTGGGTTTCTCATGGAGCTAGACTTGACCCGTGTTCGGATGAGAATAATCCCCACAAAAACTACACCCTAATCAATGGGATAAACCCTAGCCATGTAGATTGTTGAGCTCTATTGGGAAACCTATCAACTTTATGTGTGTAAATATAATACTTCATGTGCCTGCAATTGTGGAATAGTAAATAGAAATTGCTTGATTCTTCTCGTATACACGTGGATGTGGATATGTGTGTGTCTGTAATTTCATCTTCGCTCTGTGATGTTGGGTAGAAGATTTGAAAGCATATTTTTAGTTGCAGATAGAAAGGCTGGCTAGACAACAATATATGAAGAAAAAAGATCCTAAAGCCTGTACACTCCTTTACATTGCACTGAACAGGCTTCAAGTTTCCCCTGGGCTTTTCAAAATTAGCAAAGATGATAAGGATAAACCATTGGCTGGATTTCTATGTAGAAACTTTCAGGTACTCACTGTTCCCACAGTTGTCCACCTTATTTTTTATTTATCACTTGTAGTCATGTATTCATTTGGGTGTCAATAGCCATATCATTGAGAATTATGTTAGATTGGAAAACCATGACAATTCGTTGGTTATGAAACTCTCAAAGGGTAATATATGCATTTGCACACAACTTTTACTCAAAAAAAAAAAAAAAAACACTGTAACCTTCCAATGTAACTTCTGATCTTGTGGTTGATGTCATTATGTTCATATAAACTAGATCTCTGACTGTGCCTTTGCAGGAGGATAAAAACAAGGCTGCAGCTATAAAAAATGCTTATGTATTATTGGGAAAACATCAACTGGAGCTTGCAATAGCTTTTTTTTTGCTTGGTGGAGATGCTTCATCAGCTGTGACGGTCTGTGCTAAAAACCTTGGAGATGAACAGCTTGCTCTTGTAATTTGTCGTCTCATAGAGGGATGTGGTGGGCCTTTAGAACAAAATCTTATTTTGAAGTTTCTGCTCCCATCTGCTGTATCAAAAGGTGACCTTTGGATGGCAAGTTTTCTAGAGGTAGGAATTAAAATACTTTTATTCTCTAGAACATGTATATCCAGAATCCTATATTATTTTCCTTTTTTGATTGTTTTTATTGTTTCATTTTATTGTTCTTGTGGCAGTGGCTATTGGGAAATTATTCCCAATCTTTTTTGAGAATGCTCAGTGTTGAAGTGGGTTCCGAGGTTAATATTTCTGTCCTTTCATCCTTCCATGCCTCTTTTCTGGATCCAAGCATTGGTCAATATTGCCTAATGCTGGCAACAAAGACTAGCCTGAAAAATTCTATTGGGGAGTTTAATGCTGCTATTCTATGTCAATGGGCAGCTCTGATGAGTATCACTTCCTTTAGCAGATGTGGCCTGTCTGTGAGTATCTCTATGCTTTATTTGGTCTTGTCTACCCATGCTTTCTACTATAAGGCTGTATTTCTAGTAGAAAATGTTATCCAATGATCCTTTGGTATGTTTTTTTGTCGCTTGTGCCACATCCTACATGGTGCTATGGTTAAACTATGCTCTCCATTTTCCAATCTATATTTTAGTCAATCGGTTGTGTTCATTATCTTTACAGACAATTACAAGTACATTTCTCTCTTATCTATGGATTTTTTCTTTGTTTTGTGTGAGAAAGTGTGTAACATATGCACCTTACTTGTGCAACTTATTCTCTTAATGGTAAAGTGTACTTGATGGGTAATCATTATCTTACTGAAGTTCTAGTTGGTTGTGATTTGATATATATATATTGCTTTCAAGGTTGATTTGTACACTAAATAGCTGACCCCCTCACCCCCCCCCCCCTCCAAGATTGAAGCTTTGGAGTGCCTTAAATCATCTGGTAACCTCTTTGCTGGCGTTGCCCTTGGGAGCATGATGCATAGTCCAAACTGTGATCTTCCTGGTGAAATTGTGAAGCCATCTATATCTGAGAGTTCCTCAAACTGGATGTCAGATGAGACATCATGTCACATTGTGTCGCATTTTAAATTGCATCTGGCTGTGCAATATATTTCAAACTTGTTGAGAGAACATCCAAGCTGCATTGACAATGATAGTTCATCTTTTGGAGTGTTTATAAACAAGGAGGTTGATTATCAGGAATTTGAGAAATTACTGAAGGAATTTCAAGACAAATTGACAGCAGCCATTACTTATTTCGAGCAGAAATTCTCTTTGGTTCCCTTGTATTTAATTAACATGGTTAGTTGATTATAATGAGTGCATTTTCTCATTTTACTATGCGTGGTTATCTGATTATTCCTCTTTTCTCTACCCAGGTTGTATTATCTTTGCATCATGATGGTCTTGAGTTTATTGGACATCATATATTGCAAGATTATAATCTGGAACATCTGTCACAAGAAAAGAGTAACAGGCCTGATAATTTGCTTCAGTACTCGTCAAAAATATTGAAAGCTACTGAAGAAATGTCTTGCTCATATGTGAAATATGTTGTTGCCTCTTGCAAAGGCTGCTGCAGCCTAAAATATTTGACCCAGAAGAGCCTTACTAGTGAAAGCAAGGATTGCTGGCTTTCTGCTTGGGGGTTTTCCAATCAGGGGATATTATGGATATTTAGGTATTTGAGAGTTATGTTGCAATTGTTCCTCAGATCCTGCTCCCAAGATTTTTTGGAGTTACCTTTTACTGTTCTCAGTTTGTTCAAGTATCATGTACTTTTTGCTTCAACTTGGTTGCAAAAGAATTTCAAAACTATTGTTGCAACTTTCAGACCTATTTTATTGAAATTGATGGGAGGGAGCAGCCCTTCTGTGTTGAAGATGGAGGATCTGAATAAACTTATTGCTGAGGTTGTGGAGATGCTCACTCATGATTTACATTGTGTTGAATTAGGAACACATGTCGAAATCATGGAACAAAAGCAAGAACCAAATAAAGCAGTTCCAGATGATAAAACCTAGAATATTATGAGTGCTTTTTTGTGGGTGCACATGTCTAAATTTTTGGAACATCAACTAAATACATGGTTTGATGATGAAAAAAGTTGCTGCTCCCCCTCTCTGTCTGCATTGGAACTTAATGAAAATAGTATTCAATATTTGGCAAGATTGGCTTCGAGGAATTTGGTTGAGTTTCTAAAGCTTTTGTGCTCAGATATTTCCTCATATTGTTCAAAGAAATTTGCAACATATCTATTTGAAGAAGTAAATGTTTCAAACAGAAATAAGATTTTATACTTTGAAGAGGGAATGTCTCAACCAGGAGCAGATGATAATTATCAGATGAATGAATATATAGAACTATTGGACAATGGCAACAAGTTTCCAGATCTTGAAAAATTCTGGCAAGTCCCAAAATCACTCATGGGGTCTTTGTTAAAGAGTATTGCAATTGGCTGCCTTATTTTAAGCAGAAGTCGTCTAGTGCATGGAGTGATGCATATGCAAGCATCACAAAAGAGTTCGACTCTGAGGAAGCTTGGGATAAAGAAGATAGACTTGGTAGTCCTAGTCGTGCAAGTGGATCTCCTTTAGCATGTCTATCCCCAGATGATCATCCTTTCAAAAGTTCTGGTGGCAAAGATGTATACGACTCAAAGAAGATTATGCCATTTCAAAATCCTAAAGAAATCTATAGAAGAAATGGGGAACATCTGGAGGTTATCTTCTGCAATATTTCACTATAAATAAATCAATACAAATAATTTTTTTTTACATTTTCCTTACGCTTTATAATTTTGGAGCAGGCTTTGTGCATAAACTCTATTGATCAATGCCAAGCAGCACTTGCTAGCAATAGGAAGGTCAGAATCTTCCGTTTGATTTGGCCTTGGTTTGCTCCGTTGTTCATCACAGTTATCATGAAAACTCCTGATAACATGCTTAGGCTTTACAGTGCAATTCTTTGTTTCTGGAACTTACATACTGCTGCATATCTGAAATTTTCTGTTATATTTTTAAATCTAAGGATTTTGTTACTTAGTTTTGCAGCATTAGTAGGGAGCAAAATAGCTTAGATTGGTCAATGATAAAATATCAACTTGACTGGGAAGAATACACTGCTTTTGCTGTGCTGTGTTGCTTTGGGTCACATGAACCTTTTGGAATTTTGTAACTTATGAATCCTTCCTTGTCTATTTAGCTTATGAGTTTTTTATAGAATGAAACTGAATCACTGATTCAATTTTATGAGGAAGTTTTAAATCTAAAGCTGTTCAACCTTTTGTCATCATTCTTTTAAACTAAATTCACTTTTGTGCTGTTATGTAGATTTTTTCTTGGGTTACATGGCTGCTTGTGTCTTTGGTTTCGTTTAACAGTTAATTTCCTTCAAATAATTCTTTCATTGATGATTAGTTACACATATGCTACTGTATTTCGATTCAGGGCATGATTTTTTTCAACTTGGAAGATGGGATTCTTGACAGAGATAAATATGAATGTATCTGGGGAGAAGCTGACTGGCCCCATAATGGGTGGGCAGGATCCAATTCTATCCCGGTTCCTACATATGTTTCTCCTGGTGTTGGCCTGGGGAATAAGAAGGGTGCCCACCTCGGATTAGGTGGAGCCACAATTGGTTCTGTCTCATTTGCGAGACCAGGAAAAGATTTAACAGGTGGTGGAGCCTTTGGTATTCCTGGGTATGCTGGTATTGGAGCATCTAGCCTTGGATGGGGGTCCCAAGAAAGTTTCGATGAGTTTCTTGATCCACCTGCGACAGTGGACAATGTGAGGACTACAGCATTTGCATCTCATCCATCTAGGCCCTTCTTCTTGGTTGGTTCTAGCAATACTCACATATACCTTTGGGAGGTATATCTCTCCTGCTCTTGATCTAAAATGCTCATGTGTTGCCACACGCATTTTCTTTTATAGATTGATTGTTTTAGCATAAATGTGCTTTTTTCTTTTGCTTAAGCTAGAGTTGTGCTCTCTGAAGCTTCCCCATTGACTTCATATTTAACCATGTAAGAATAATTGCATGAGGACAACCACACTCCATTGACATCTTAATATAGGAGAAACTTAATAATTAAGTTTAACTGCTGCATTTATTAAATCTGTTGACCTCTTGCTATCTTTGTCCTTTCATTGTAAAACATCACTTCTGCATACATCTGCAATCTGCTCCATATTTTCTGATTATATTATTCAATTTAATACATTGCTATATATTAAGAAATTTGTTTCATTTGATTTCTTGAAACTGTTCTTGTACGAGGTCTTTGCAGCAAATATATACTTAAAGTACTCATTGGTTGTTTGAGTTAGGTTAGCAGAGTGCACAACAATATGTTGTCGTACGCAGAATGCTTCTTCTGGAAGTATTGATAACCTCATGTATTAATTTTACTGTTTAATGAAGTGTAAAATAATGCAAGAATAAAACAAAATCACTTGTTATTAAACGAGGTATATATTGGCACGTATGCTCCATTTGAATAAAACTTCAAAATTCCTATAATTGCTCAGCTGCTTGCTGTTATAGTTTTTACACAATAGTTAATCCAAGCTAAAGGTTGAACTGTCAGTTTGGTAGGGACATAGCTACTGCTACCTATGGAGTACTTCCAGCTGCAAATGTTCCTCCACCATATGCTCTTGCCTCTGTGTCCGCTGTGCGATTTGACCTCTGTGGCCACAGATTTGTGACTGCCGCATTAGATGGAACTGTATGCACGTGGCAGCTTGAAGTTGGAGGAAGGAGTAATATTCATCCTACAGAATCTTCAGTTTGCTTTAACAATCATACCGCGTATGTAACCACTCTAATTAATCTAGCTGCAGATATAATATACAGTTAACTCTTGTCTGAAGAACTGAATTTATAATTCTTTTAGAGTTGGCATGCATATGTTGGAAACATACTTTTTACTTAATTGAAACAGATCAAATCCTACAAAACCCTTCCTCATATTCGTTTCCTTTTTCTTTCTTTTCCTTTCAATAGTAACAGATGTTTTAAGGACCAGCCACCAACCCAAAAGTAAAACAAAAAACAATAGAAATGAAAAGGAAAGAAAATTTGTTCATTTGCACAGATGTCTAATCCAATAAAAAAGATTGCTTCTATAGTTCTGTTGGCATTGGTTTTCCCAGGTGCATATCGCTTATACGCCTCTTTTTTTGATAATTTTGTGTTATAGGGATGTCACTTATGTTACAGCAAGTGGATCAATTGTTGCTGCTGCAGGGTACAGCTCCTATGGTGTTAATGTGGTTGTGTGGGACACCCTTGCCCCTCCAGCCACATCTCAAGCTTTGATAATGTGTCATGAAGGTATCTTTTCTTCCAAGTTTTGGAACTATATCCATGATATCTCAAGTTTCTGGAAAGCATTTTTTTCTCAAGTTGTGTCGAGGAGGTCTGAAATGTCTGCCAGGAATCCAAAGAAGATGCTATTGAAATATACACGAATTAGTCATTTGAAATTGAATCAACAAATCCTAAAATAATTATTATAAGAGTACTTTTCAATCTGGTGAAGAGTACTTGCTCAAATTCTTTAGATGTTTATAATGTTTTGGATTGTTTGCATGCCTAGATGCTCTTGAATTCTTGTAAATATGAAATATTATTATTTTAAAGAAGATATGTATCAAGTCGGCTTTAATCCATTTTGTTCCAGGTGGTGCAGGCGCCCTCTCAGTTTTTGATAATGATATAGGAAGTGGTTCTGTCTCTCCACTTATTGTAACTGGTGGAAACAGTGGTGATGTTGGGCTTCACGACTTCCGCTATATAGCTACAGGAAGGACTAAGAAACACAAACACTGAGATACTGGGGAACATAACATGAATGCTTCTTCATCTTCTGTTGATATGCGGAGCAAAACCGGGGATCAAAATAGAAATGGAATGCTTTGGTATATACCAAAGGCTCACTCAGGTAATGTGAATTTTATATTTAGGCGTTGAGAGCTTTAAAATGACTATGCTTATTTTCATGAAGGGAGCATCACCAAGATATCTACGATTCCAAATTCCAGCTTTTTCTTGATGGGGAGCAAAGATGGAGATGTGAAGCTTTGGGATGCAAAAAGGGCAAAGTTAGTATTTCACTGGCCTAGATTGCATGAAAGGCACACCTTTTTGCAACCTAGCACTCGTGGTTTTGGTGGAGCTGTTCGGGTAAAAAAAAGGCTGAGCATTATAAATAGTTTGTGGATGAATAAGTGAATAATAATTTGGTTGTGTATTGCAGGCTGCAGTTTCGGATATTCAAGTAGTTTCGAATGGTTTCCTTACATGCGGTGGAGACGGTGCAGTGAAATGTATCAGGTTTCAGGAGAGATCCCCCTGGCCCTGTTAAATGGAAGCTTGGAAAAAATACAAAGAGGAAGAGGATATGCAATACTACTCAGGGTCTTGGCCTTGAGGCAGAACTAATAATTAATTAAAACACCCTTGTGTATAAATTTTGAAAAAATTTGTTTTGTTGTACATTAGCCTGTTTGCTCATTCTTTGCACACCCACTAATAATCTGAATGGATTACATTCTTTTCCCTTCGAAGAAAAAATCTCCTTTGGAGTCAAATTGTTTGGATTTCAATTTATTCATACGTGCCCTATTAATTATACTTGCAAAAAAAGATAAATTAGAAATGTAGCTAACTCAAAGCATCAAGGTGTCGTGGTGTAGTTGGTTATCACGTCAGTCTAACACACTGAGGGAGTGATTGGTATGTTGGAATGAGTTGGGAATTGGTATGTTGGAATGAGTTGGGAATGAAATCAGAATTCCCAACTTAATTCCCGTTCTTTCGTTTGGTAAGAAATTAATAATGGGAATACTCATTCCATAAGGAATGTGTATTCCACAAAATTGAGAATCACCATTTCCCCACCCCATGGCTTTATGTATTCCATGCTTTATGGAATTAAATTTTTGTTTTTATTTTTTATTTTTTATTTTTTACTCCATATAACATAAGATACATTAATAATTGTAAATAATTTATTTCTATCTATATCACATCTATTTTTGTATAATTAAAAAATAAAAAATAAATTAATATTTTTTTTCATTTAATATATAATTTTTTATTAAAAAATATAATATTTAATTATTCACTGAAAGTATTAAATTATTTAAAATTTTAAAATAAAAAAATTCTTATAATTTAATACACATATATAATATTAAATATAAAATTTTATTTTAAATAAAATTTATTAAATTATATACAAAATATTATAAATTAATATTATTTTTAAATTCAATACACATATATAATATTAAATATAAAATTTTATTTTATTTTATTTATAGAAATATTTTTTAAATTATATACAGATTTTTATTTATTAAATATTATAATTTTTTCATTTTTAATTTTATAATTATTTATAGAATAATTATTAAAATATATTAAATTTATTAAGATTTAAATTAATTTAAAATTTACATAAAATGAAATTTGAATAAGCTAATGAACGTATTTTCTATTACATCGTCAATTCCTAATCAATATCAATCATGAGAATAATTATTTTTTTATTTTTTTCCTATCTCTATTCCATTCCTGAAATCATTCCATTCCTAATCAATATCAATCATGAGAATAATTATTTTTTTATTTTTTTCCTATCTCTATTCCATTCCTGAAATCATTCCATTCCTAAAATCATTCCATTCCAACTTAATTCCATTCCGTCATACCAATCATGCCGTGAAGGTCACCTATGGTATTTTAATTTTTTTATTTTAACTTCTTTTTTATCTTCACAAAGAATAAAGATTATCCATCAGCAAACGAACGACTTCCCACATGGAGTATTTACCAGTTTCTGTTTCGTCGTTATACTAGACAAACCAATTTTCGGAGGAGAGAATGGAAAGCAGATCACGGCGGAGCTCTGCCCGATCTAAGGTTGACATTTCGGCGGAGCTTCGGCGTGCTTGGTACCATTTGAGACTTTCGGTTCACGATCCGACTAGGGTCCGCACTTGGGACGCCGTTGTTCTCACAGCAGCTAGGCCCGAGCAAGCCGAGCTCTACCACTGGCAGCTCAGCCGCTCCTAGCGAATGGGCCGCATTGCGCCCTCCACTATTACTCTTTCAGTTCCCGACCCTAATGGCCACCGCATCGGCTCTGGTGCCGCCACTCTTAACGCCATTTTCCATCTCGCTACCCACCTCCACAACCTCCATTCTCCGGTACCTGCCAGAATTTGATTTCATTTTATGTCTACTTGTTCATATAACTAGTCTAACTTGTTGATCATAGAATAAGGTTTTTAACATTGAGGATATCAAACATCTTATGGGGCATGTTTTGTACTAGTACCTCTGTTACATTTTCATTATGTAAATTGGGTTGGGACAGTTGGGTACATATTATGATCACAATTTCCCAATTCAACAACTGATGCAATGAGGGTTCAATGCTAGAGCTCGTATTCTTAATTCTAGTATTTAGGGCATGGCTAACTCTTTTTCATCACGACCAAGGCCTAATTAGCCTGAGTTGATTGCTGTTATTAAATATGATCTTTGGCAAGCAGGTAGCAGGAACAAGCAGCTACAACTCTTATTCTTCAATCTCTGAATGCTCAACTGAAATCCCACTCCTTTCACTTGCTGAAATAATAAAAAAGAAGCATATCTTACTGCTTCATGCTGGAGGAGACTCTAAGAGGGTCCCATGGGCTAATCCAATGGGGAAAGTTTTCCTTCCACTCCCATATATGGCAGCGGATGATCCTGATGGCCCAGTACCCTTGCTGTTTGATCATATACTAGCAATTGCTTCTTGTGCAAGACAAGCTTTTCACAATGAAGGTTACAGGTTCTGTTATGTTACCTGTAATAAATGTTGTCAGAAATCAAGCTTGGCTTCATTGTATGTGATGATATCACCTGTTGACGTTACATTTGCATCATACCTTAGGCTAGAGTTGTTCTGAAAAGCACTTTCTTGGTTTAGGGCAATTTTAATAAATACACTCAACAGGTGGGATGTTCATCATGACTGGGGATGTTCTTCCTTGCTTTGATGCTTTCAGCATGGTTCTCCCAGAAGATACAGCTTCTATTGTCACTGTTCCTATAACCCTTGACATTGCTTCCAACCATGGAGTCATTGTGGCATCCAAAAATGTGTCACTGGATGACAAAAATTCGGTTTTTTTGGTCAAGAATCTGCTTCAGAAACCAAACATAAATGATCTTGTTGACCACCAAGCAATTCTAGATGATGGCAGAACATTACTTGACACAGGAATTATTGCGGTCAAGGGTAAAGCATGGGTGGATCTTGTCATGCTTGCGTGTTCCAGCCAACCAATGATATCAGGACTTCTGCAAAGCAAGAAAGAGGCAATTCAACTTCTCTTAGTTATTTGTCTTCAGTTCTTTTATCCAACTGCTGCATGTCTACAACTTGGCTTGTGAAATGTTTCCGCTGTCTCAATGATTAGGAGTCTTCAGCTCCTCCTCTTGAGCTTCACGGAACATTTCTTATATCCCTCTACCTTGTGCAGATGAGTTTATATGAAAATCTGGTAGCAGCATGGGTGCCTGCTAAGAGTGAATGGCTGAAGCCACGTCCTTTGGGCAGAGAACTTGTGGCAGCACTGGGAAAACAAAAGATGTTCACTTATTGTGCATGTATGCTAATTTATGAGTCATTTATATTTTTTAATACACCCCAGGTTGGGTATCACTTTTTTTTTTTTTTTGCTTTTATTACTTTTTAATTTCTTCTAATATCATTTGTTTCAGATGATCTTTTGTTCTTGCACTTTGGAACCTCAAGTAAAGTTCTTGATCACCTTAATGGTACTAGCTCTGGACTTGTTGGTAGGAGACATCTGTGTTCAATTCCAGCAACCACAGTGTCTGACATTGCTGCCTCGGCTATAATTATCTCTTGCAAGATAGCTCCTGGTGTGTCTATTGGTGAAGAATCACTCATTTATGATTCCTCTATCTCAACCAGCTTCCAGATTGGTTCACAGTCAATAGTTGTTGGTGTGAACGTGCCTGAAATTAAGAATATGGTGGCTGGGAATCCATTCAAGTTCATGCTTCCTGATCGGCATTGTCTTTGGGAGGTTCCCTTTGTGGGACGCCCCGAGAGAGTCATAGTATATTGTGGTCTGCATGATAATCCTAAGAATTCACTTTCAAAAGATGGGACATTTTGTGGGAGACCCTGGAGGAAGGTTTTTGGTGATTTAGGAATTAATGAAACTGATATATGGGGCATAAGGGGTAGTGAAGACGTGTGCTTGTGGAATGCTAAAATATTCCCTGTTCTTCCCTACTATGAGATGCTGCAATTGGCGACATGGCTTATGGGATTGAGTAACCAAGAAGATGAACATCTCTTAGGTTTATGGAAAAGGTCTGACCGAATTAGTTTGGAGGTGTTGCATAGATCAATTGACTTCTCAAAAATGTGGACAGGCTCAACTAACCACCAAGCAGATCTTGCAGCAGGAATTGTTACAGCTTGCCTTAATTTTGGATTGCTTGGTCGTAATCTATATCAGTTGTGCCAAGAAATTTTGCAAAAAGAAGCCACTGGAGTTGAAATATGTAAACAATTCCTAGCACAGTGCCCTAAACTTCAAGCTCAAAATCCTCAGATTCTTCCGAAGAGCAGGGCACACCAGGTTCACCTTGATCTTCTGCGAGTGTGCAATGAGGAAGTTGTGGCTGCTGAAACAGAGCACAAAGTGTGGTCTGCCATTGCTGATGAGACTGCTTCAGCAGTGAGGTATGGCCTTGAAGGTATTGACACTATCTTATGTTGATGGTGTGCGATGTCATTTTTTCTATAAGACTGGTAATAGTAACATGTTGTTTAGAAGGCTTTGAATCTTGGTTAGTTCCTAAATACCCATTGTCTTACTTTAGTTTGTTAGAATTTTTGGTTGTTGGATCTAGTTAAGGTTCATTCTGTAATTACTGTGGATAAACTTTCTCATTCTCTAGTTCACTGATATTGGTCTTTTCTGCTTTCGTAAAATCTCTGAATCCTCTTGTTGGTCCTCTCCATGGAACATGAAGCTAACACATCTCATGATACTCTTGAGCAATCTTTCCGACTTAGGAAGGTGAAGGTGGAGTTGCCTGTTCGAGTAGATTTTGTTGGTGGTTGGAGTGACACTCCTCCATGGAGCTTGGAGCGCTCTGGCTGTGTACTGAACATGGCAATAGCATTGGGAGGTTCACTTCCTGTTGGTACAATTGTAGAAACTACAGAAAGGGCTGGACTTTTGATCAGTGTTGATGCAGGAAACAAATTGTATATTGGCAATATTATGTCCATTACACCTCCATTCGACAGCAATGATCCATTCCGACTCGTCAAATCTGCTATGTTGGTCACTAATGTGATAAATGAAAAGAAATTTCAATCCACTGGCTTGCAGATAAAGACGTGGGCAAATGTACCCCGTGGTAGTGGCATGGGAACTTCCAGCATCTTAGCAGCTGCTGTTGTGAAAGCCCTTCTCCAATTAACAAATGGAGACGACAGTAATGAAAACGTGACTAGACTCGTATTGGTAGTGGAACAAGTGATGGGCACTGGAGGTGGGTGGCAGGATCAAGTTGGTGGTCTCTATCCAGGTATTAAATTTAGCTCGAGCTTTCCTGGAGTCCCATTGCGGCTTCAAGTCAATCCCCTGCTCGCCTCACCTAAACTCATCAAGGAGTTGCATCAAAGACTTGTGGTGGTATTCACTGGCCAGGTAGTGAAACATTACATTATTATATGCAACTCCAAATCTTACTAGTCTAACTCTGACATGATATATTCACTCTGCAGGTCCGACTGGCTCATCAAGTCCTGCAGAAGGTAGTGGTTCGGTATCTCCAACGTGACAACCTACTCATTTCTAGCATCAAACGGCTTGTGGAACTGGCAAAGATTGGAAGGGAAGCTTTGATGAACTGCGATGTAGACAAGGTAGGTGACATAATGCTGGAAGCATGGAGGCTGTGAACGTTCAGTTGCCATCAGTAGAACATAAATAAAGAAAATAAAATGAATTTAGAGTAGGTGGTATAATGCCCAAAATTGTCTGCTTTCAATTTTTATTTTTTGTTTTTTTTTGGAAGTAAAAACACTAATCCACTATAACTTAGGAAATGCCGGCTAAAGTGGTTGATATTGATGATATTTTTTAGTTAAATGATTTTATTTATTTGCATAGAAGGCTGAGTCATGCCTACCATAGTATTAAAATTAATTTTGGTCACACTATTATATTTAAAATAGTTTATAATTGTAAATACGTAACACTCACTTTGACAACCATGATGCTTCTAACAGTGCAATACTGATGGGTCACTTTCAATACACAAGATGATTTAACAAAATTCATTTTCACGAAAATATCGAATAGAAAATTTTCAACCAATGCCAAAATTTATTAAATAAAGTGGTCCTATATCTTTATCTTTCCAACTTGTCATGTAAAATAGATGCATGGACGTGGCCCCACCAGAAAAAAAAATACATTTTATTACCTCGATTATTTTTAATTATTCCAATCTTAATCGACCAAAATGAAATAATATGAAGTACTCCCTCTGTCCCGGAGAAATTGACATATTTTTTTGGGCACAGAGATTAAGAAGTATAATAAATTAATGTAAAGTGAAATGAGAGAAATAATATTTAATGTATAGTGGGTAGTTGTATTAGTAGTGAGTGTGATGTTTGTGTGGACCCATGTAAATAAACAAATAGTTTTTGTGTGGGTCCCATATCCTTAAAAATGAAATATGTCAATTTTTGTGGGACAACCAAAAAAAAAAGTATGTCAATATCTTTGGGACGGAGGGAGTATATACTAAGTAAATCCTCCTTGTACATATATAACTAATCATTTTTTTTTAAGATGTTGTCTATTTATATTTACTTTTATCTTAATCAAGATGAAAGTAATTAACTTGTGGGGATGTTAAAAGGTCTGAGATATAACTAATTAATAACACAAAAATTTATATGAGCTGTCTCATTAAATGAAACTAATATAAATATGTGAAGGAAATTTAGATAAATAAACATGTAGTTAAAGTATTGGAGGTGGATTAAGTTTAAAAAGATTAGAGCATTACTCATTTATATAGGGTGCGTGGAATTACTTATTGATTTCATGGGCATTGGAAATGAATAATTTTGTTCGCCCTTGCGCCAACCAAAGACCAATTGTTGTTATAAAATAAAATAAAATAAAATAATTTTGTTGACAGATCAGATCAATCCGACGTCGTCTGGGGGCACGTGAACGCGCCAAGGCAACACAACAAAAGCCCGTCAGAAATGATTTTGAAAGCTGAAAAAAGCAAAACACTCTACTTTGCTGTTGGTGTTGGGTTTACACAAAAGAGATGAGGAAAATTTAAGATTTCCTTGATTTGCGCTCTTGATTGCAGTTTTGATGTATATTTCTTGCTCTCTCTCTTTCCCTATTCAGTAGTATACCAATACCATACAATGTTTTGCTTTGATCATTGATTATTTATCAACCTAATCTAATCTAATTACTTGGAAAGGTAATTGGTTTGATGCTATTGGTTTCATGGGATCTTTCAAGCTGGTTGATAATGGATAATGGTATATTCGTCTCAATTATTGGTGGATTGGGTTGGGTTATGCGGTGACTATTCGGCCAATTCGTGTTGCAATACAAAATTTGAATGGTATATCATACTGTTGGGTTGGGTTTCCAAATATGTGGAGAGCCCAAATCAATTCTGGCCCAACATCACATTCTAGCCCACCATCATCACATTCTGGCCCATCATCACTTGGCAGTAGAAATAGGCTGTGTGTGTTCGGGTGAAGGTAACACTCCAACTCCGAGAGCAAAACAAAAACGAGGGCAAAAAGAGGAGAGAACATCAGAACAGTGCAGAAGCAATAACCGGAGTTTCAACCGTCGGATCGAGCTGAAATTTTGTCAGCACGTTCGGAACTCGTGGAGGTACATTCTGAACGGTGGAGATCGTGTTTGGAGCTTTGGGTTGACGGGAATACGCCGAAGACAGAAGCAGATTTCTGGGCGATTCTGTTCTGCGCAGTCGAGGAGAAAGGGTCGTTTCTCACAAACTAACCGTTGGATCGAGCTGTAACTTGGACAGCACGTTCAGGACTCATAGAGGTTGATTCTGGACGGTGGAGATCGGATTCTGAGGGTTCTACAGTTGCGAACTCAGAACGTCAGTTTGCGTAGTTTGGTGAGGTCTTTCTAATCTCGTTGTTTGTTATCAAGTATTAATTGTCTTGATACGTTTGTGGTAGTTCGTCTGTGGTGGCAGATTGTAACTCTTGAACTTTGTCTCATAGTGAAGTTTTTGGTGGGCTTCGGTCCCGTGGTTTTTTACCTTCTCACATTGAGGAGGTTTTCCACGTTAAATTGATTGTGTCGTGCATTGTTGATTGCTTGCTTTATCGTGCATATTATTATTAGGATTGTTTCCTGCTAGATTCACACAAGAGAGGGATAATTGATCATTCCGCTGCGTAGACGAATAGTTTATTGTTTGATTATTCGTGTGTTTATCCCAACAAAGTGGTATCAGAGCGGGTTGCTGCTCTGTGCCTTGTGGTGAATATGGAAACCAATACTAATAGAATGGTGAATCTCAATGGTTCTAATTATCATGTGTGGAAAGGCAAGATGGAGGATCTTCTTTATGTGAAAGATTATTATTTGCCTGTATTTGAAACTGAAAAGCCTAATGATAAAACGGATGAGCAATGGGCAATATTGCATCGTCAAGTATGTGGTTACATTAGGCAGTGGGTGGATGATAATGTATTGAACCATGTGAGTGGAGAAACACATGCACGATCATTGTGGAAAAAGTTGGAGGAACTGTATGCTAGAAAAACTGGGAACAACAAGTTATTTCTAATCAAGCAGTTGATGAATTTGAAATTCAAGGATAGCACTCCTATGACAGATCACTTGAATTCATTTCAGGGCATTATTAATCAATTGTCGGAAATGAATATCAAGTTTGAGGATGAAGTACAGGGCTTATGGCTTCTTGGTACATTGCCGAATTCATGGGAGACATTCAGGACATCTTTGTCTAATTCAGCCCCCAATGGTACCATTACAATGGATTTGGTTAAGGGCAGCGTTTTGAATGAGGAAATGAGGAGAAAATCGCAGGGTCCTTTACAGCAATCAGAGGTTTTGGTTACAGAGAAGAGGGGGAGAAGTAATAGTAGAGGTCCAACAGGCAAGCAAAAAGGCAGGAGGAGTAAATCCAATAGATACAGCAAGGTTGAGTGTTGGAATTGTAAAACTCCAGGACACATAGCAAGGTATTGCAGAAAACCCAAGCAAGATGACAAGAAAGAAAATGGGAAAGAAAGGAAGAATGAAGAAACGAAAGATAATGATCGAGTGTCTGCTGCAACAGGTGATTTTCTTATCTTTCGTGATTATGAAGTGGTCAATCTTGCATATGGTGAAAGCAGTTGGGTGATTGATAGTGGGGCATCCATACATGCCACATCTCGTAGAGATATGTTCACATCCTACATGTCAGGTGACTATGGTAATGTTAGGATGGGTGATGATGGCTTAGCTAAAGCCATTGGCGTTGGAGATGTATGTTTGCGGACTAGTAATGGTGCTACGCTAGTTTTGAGAAATGTGAAGCACGTGCCTGATCTTCGATTGAACTTGATATCTGTTGGGAGACTTGATGATGAAGGTTTCTGCAGTGTGTTCTTCGATGGTCAGTGGAAGCTTACAAGAGGTTCTTTAGTTGTTGCTAGAGGTCAAAAACATTCTTCGTTGTATTTGATGCAAGCAAAGTTACTTGATGGCTCTATTAATGCAGTTAAGAATGAGGGGATAGTTGAGTTGTGGCATAGCAGACTCAGTCATATCAGTGAAAAGGGATTGAAGATTTTAGAGAAGAGAAATCTCATTCCAGACTTGAAGAATGCATCTTTAAAGAAGTGCTCTCACTGTTTGGCGGGAAAGCAGACTCGAGTTGCTTTCAAGACCTCAACTCCTACTAGAGCATCAGGTATACTCGATTTAATTTATTCTGATGTTTGTGGTCCTATGAAAACTAGAACTCTTGGTGGTGCTTTATATTTTGTTACTTTTATAGATGATCACTCAAGAAAGACCTGGATCTACACGTTGAAGACGAAAGATCAGGTGCTCGATGCATTCAAGCAGTTTCATGCCTTAGTTGAGAGACAGACTGGGAAGAAGTTGAAATGCATCAGATCGGATAATGGAGGGGAATACATTGGTCCTTTTGATGAGTATTGCAGAGAGCATGGTATCCGACATCAAAAGACTCCTCCAAAGACACCTCAGTTGAATGGTCTTTCAGAAAGGATGAACAGAACATTGGTCGAGAGAGTAAGATGTCTGCTATCAGAAGCAGGATTGTCTTCATCATTTTGGGGTGAGGCTCTGAGTACTGTGGTACATGTTTTAAATCTTACTCCATGTGTTCCTTTAGACTTTGATGTTCCAGATAGAGTCTGGTCAGGAAAAGATGTTTCCTATAATCATTTGCGGGTCTTTGGATGTAAGACATTTGTGCATATTCCCAAAGATGAGAGGTCTAAGTTGGATATGAAGACTCGACAGTGTGTGTTTCTTGGTTATGGCCAAGATGAGTTTGGTTACAGACTTTATGATCCCGTAGAGAAGAAGCTTATCAGAAGTCGGGATGTTGTGTTTGTTGAGGATCAAACTATAAGAGATATTGAGAAGACGGATAGCTCAGTTTCTACACCTGGTGATGACTTGATTGACTTGGAAATTGTTCCTCATGGTCAAGATCAAGTAGAAGTTGAAGAGGAGAATCAAGATCAGCCTGATTTTGGTAATGATGAGCATGTCGATCATCCTTTGCATGATGAAGAGGATATCGATCAGCCGCAACCACCTGATGTTCCAGAACAGGAGGTTCAAGAACCACCTAGAAGAAGCAGTAGAGCTCGTGTACCTTCTAGGATGTATCCTCCTGATCAGTATGTGCTCTTGACCGATGGGGGAGAGCCTGAATGCTATGGAGAAGCAGTTCATGGAGAACACAGGAATGAATGGTTGGAAGGAATGCAAGATGAGATGAAATCCTTGCATGAAAATGACACATTTGATCTGGTGAAACTACCAAAGGGGAAGCATGCTTTGAAGAACAAGTGGGTGTACAGGCTAAAACAAGATGAACACACCTCAAAGCCTCGATTCAAAGCTAGATTGGTTGTTAAAGGTTTCAGTCAGAAAGAGGGAGTTGATTTTGAAGAAATTTTCTCTCCTGTTGTCAAAATGTCTTCTATCCGTTTTGTGCTTGGTTTGGCTGCTAGTCTTGACTTGGAGATTGAGCAGATGGATGTCAAAACCGCTTTTCTTCATGGTAAGCTAGATAAAGAGATATACATGGTGCAACCTGAAGGTTTCAAGGTGAAGGGAAAAGAAGACCATGTATGCAAATTGAAGAAGAGTCTATACGGTTTGAAACAAGCACCTAGATTGTGGTATCAGAAATTTGAGTCAGTTATGGGGGAGCAAGGCTACCAAAAGACTATTTCTGATCATTGTGTGTTTGTTCAGAAGTTCTCGGATGATGATTTTATTATATTATTGCTATATGTTGATGATATATTGATTGTTGGCAGGAATGTTTCAAGAATTGACAGGTTGAAGAAACAGTTGAGCAAATCCTTTGACATGAAGGATTTGGGGCCAGCAAAGAAAATCCTTGGTATCAACATCACCCGAGATAGAGCAAACAAGAAGCTGCACTTGTCACAGGAGAAGTATATTGAGAAAGTGCTTGAGAAATTCAATATGAGCAAAGCTAAAGTGGTTAGTTCTCCTGCTGCCACTCATTTTAAGCTTGGTGCTCATCATAGTCCTTCAACCGATGAAGAGAAGGAAGCAATGAGAAGAGTCCCATATGCTTCAGCTGTGGGAAGCTTGATGTATGCAATGGTGTGTACGAGGCCTGACATAGCTCATGCAGTTGGTGTTGTTAGCCGTTATTTGTCTAATCCGGGAAAGGAGCATTGGAATGCTGTGAAGTGGATAATGAGGTATCTACGAGGTACGTCTAGTTTGAGACTCACCTTTGGAGGTGGGAAGCCCGAGTTAGTTGGCTACACAGACTCAGATATGGGAACAGATGTGGACACCAGAAAGTCAATTTCTGCTTACCTAGTGACATTCGCAGGTGGCGCTGTGTCATGGCAATCAAGATTGCAAAAGTGTGTTGCACTCTCCACAACAGAATCAGAGTACATTGCTGCAACGGAAGCATGTAAAGAGGTGTTATGGTTCAAAAGGTTTATGGAGGAGATTGGATTGAAGCAACAGAGGTATGTAGTATTTTGTGATAGTCAGAGTGCTATCCATCTCAGCAAGAATGCTGCATTTCATTCAAGATCGAAGCATATTCACGTGAGATATCATTGGATGAGGGATGTCATCAATGATAAGTTGCTTGAACTTGAAAAGATTCATACAGATGATAATGGTGCTGACATGATGACGAAGGCATTGCCTAGAGAGAAGTTAGAGGTATGTCGTGTGATAGCCGGAATGGCTAGTCTCTCCACATAATCGGAAAGGGGGAGATTTGTTGGGTTGGGTTTCCAAATATGTGGAGAGCCCAAATCAATTCTGGCCCAACATCACATTCTAGCCCACCATCATCACATTCTGGCCCATCATCACTTGGCAGTAGAAATAGGCTGTGTGTGTTCGGGTGAAGGTAACACTCCAACTCCGAGAGCAAAACAAAAACGAGGGCAAAAAGAGGAGAGAACATCAGAACAGTGCAGAAGCAATAACCGGAGTTTCAACCGTCGGATCGAGCTGAAATTTTGTCAGCACGTTCGGAACTCGTGGAGGTACATTCTGAACGGTGGAGATCGTGTTTGGAGCTTTGGGTTGACGGGAATACGCCGAAGACAGAAGCAGATTTCTGGGCGATTCTGTTCTGCGCAGTCGAGGAGAAAGGGTCGTTTCTCACAAACTAACCGTTGGATCGAGCTGTAACTTGGACAGCACGTTCAGGACTCATAGAGGTTGATTCTGGACGGTGGAGATCGGATTCTGAGGGTTCTACAGTTGCGAACTCAGAACGTCAGTTTGCGTAGTTTGGTGAGGTCTTTCTAATCTCGTTGTTTGTTATCAAGTATTAATTGTCTTGATACGTTTGTGGTAGTTCGTCTGTGGTGGCAGATTGTAACTCTTGAACTTTGTCTCATAGTGAAGTTTTTGGTGGGCTTCGGTCCCGTGGTTTTTTACCTTCTCACATTGAGGAGGTTTTCCACGTTAAATTGATTGTGTCGTGCATTGTTGATTGCTTGCTTTATCGTGCATATTATTATTAGGATTGTTTCCTGCTAGATTCACACAAGAGAGGGATAATTGATCATTCCGCTGCGTAGACGAATAGTTTATTGTTTGATTATTCGTGTGTTTATCCCAACACATACTATATTTCTTGTTTCCGAAAGTAAGATGTTGCATTTGTGAGTAAGGGTATTGATGTAGTATTTCTGGATCTAAGTTTGATCTTTCATTATCTGGCTGTAGATGCAAGTCATGTTTCCATTAGCATTGATTTTTGCTTTTATATAAATAAACTCACTCTCGTGCATTAAGCCTAATGTTGAATTGCGTAATGGCACTAGCAGAAGCTAGGGCTGCATGGCAGAGGACACTTAACAGATGCTTTGTCCAAGAAGATGCAAAACGAGCTCCAAAATTAGCTTGTACCAAACAAGCTGATACCACTGTATCTGGACTCCCAACCACAATTTATGTGCCTTGTAATCTGTATGCTAATACTTCAAAAAATGGTGGCTGTATGTGCAACCAAATCACAGTCTGATGGATGAACAGTTTACTTTTGTTGAAACTAGTTCGGAAGTGGATGGAGGTCTTTCAAGGAGTGACAAGACATTCTCCAATTGGAATTGCCAAGATCCTCAAAAGGTTGAAGTTTCAGTTGAACCTGCCAATAAGCCTTATTTTGATTCGAAATCATCTTGGATAGAGGTTGATAAAAATACTCCATGGTGGCGAACTGCAGATACGGATGAACTGGCTTCATTTGTTGACCTTATAAAAAATTGTGACGCCTCGTCTGAAGAAAGATGTGGACAGCTCATCGCTAGATCCAAACCACCATTATCGTTGTTTTTCGAAGCCTTCAAGGTACCTGCAGGAAAACTTGTGTTTTGTTCATCTAATCTAGGTGGTGTTGTGAAATATATCAGGGATATCCCAAGGAAGCAGTCATCTGAGTCAACTAATGGAAGCCCTACGTCATTCCCAAACACGCGCAAGCGAAGCTGAGAGAATGGCAAAAGAAGCGTGTGCAGAGAAAGAGCACCGCTTGTATTTAGGCAGGCATCCCAGCTGTTTGCCTATAAACAGTGGCTCCGACTATTGCAGCTGGAGACCATGAATAACACAACCCAATCTGTGTTTCTCCCTAAGAAAATAAGGATTAGAAAACAATGCTATCCAATTGTGTTTGCATTAACTTGCTTCATCGGGTGGATGATACGCACATGATGAATTGCCTTGTATCTTGACTTGTATTTCGTGTACATACTTGTGTTTTTGGATCTCAAATTAATTTTATGTTGATTAATATGGAAATATTTGATTATTCATGGATGTCACAATACACTACATTACTATCATCTTATCATTATAATCTATCTACAAAATTTACATGCCAATATTAGCATCCACCATTGCAACACACCCATACATATTACTTGTTGTTAACAAATTCGAATCTCTTCTAATATACTCATTTCCTGCTGCTACTCTGTCACTTGCTTTATGGCCCTTGATATATTTCAGGGAGCCCAAATGTCATGTAAACCTTTTTTCTCCACTTTCACGGTACACTTAAAATACTCCATAACTAGATTATAGCAACTCCTATCCCAAATTAAATAATTTACACACACTCAGGCCAATTAAATATTAAGACATTTTTTCTAAGTATTTCAACTAATGAATAAATTAAATCTATTGGCGAACCAAATTAGTTGAGTCAAAATTTATGTTAGCGTGATTATTTGAAGGCAATTTATAATGTGCACCTAAAGATAGGGTGCACCATATACAAATATAAACAAAAACATATACAATTAAGAGTAAACATGTATACAATTTAATTGTTAATTTTTTTAATGAAAATTTGTATATAATATTCAATAAAAAGTTATACATATATGTGTAGGCACCTTAATTTTATTGCCTATTGAATAAAATATGTGGCAAATTAATGCAATAATTATCAATTAATTATTTATTTATTAAGGAATTTAAATAAATTAATTCCTAAAATAAATGAGTAAATAATTGATAATTAAGCCTTATCCAGTCCAGCAGGCTTAATTAAAGGAAAAAAGCCCAACATCTTTTAAAGGAGAAAATATCTCTCAAGTGGTTATTTTCTCTACATATAAATAAGGGCCTTCAGTCCTCATTCCAGACACACCAAAACATTTGAAGACGCGCTTCTGAAGAGATCAAGAATACGAGCAGTGCTCCCTTGAGATCTTCAAACATTTTCAAGTCAATACTTAAGATCTTCAAGCATCTTCAAGTCAAGAACCGCCTCCAATCAGAGATCAAGGTGTCCAGCCCCTCTGATCCGGCGTTCTTCCAGCCAACCGCCTCAGATCAGAGATCAAGGTGTCCAGCCCCTCTGATCCGGCGTTCTTCCAGCGCCTCCGATCAGAGATCAAGGTGTCCAGCCCCTCCGATCCGGCGTTCTTCCAGCCAACCGCCTCCAATCAGAGATCAAGGTTCCCAGCCCCTCCGATCCGGCGTTCTTCCAGCCAACCGCCTCCAATCAGAGATCAAGGTTCCCAGCCCCTCAGATCCGGCGTTCTTCCAGCCAACCGTCTCCGGTCAGAGATCAAGGTGTCCAGCCCCTCCGATCCGGCGTTCTTCATATTAAATTCATCCAACAGTCTCCGTGAAGTCAACGTTCTACCAAATTGAATGGCGTTCTTCACGACAAATCTTCAAGTCAACGTTTGATCCGAACAAAGGCTCGACGCCTCCGGATAAACGTTTTAAAGCATCAAGTCAACCCCGAGCACGGACAAGCCTCATCCGAAAATCCGGCTCAGAAAGTTGATAAAGTCAAAGAAGTCAACTCAAGAGAGGAATCAGAGGATAGCTAGAAACTGTTTACTTAAATTCTCAAGTTCAATCCATCTTGGATTATCATTGTAATTTCTTTTGTGTTTATTATTTAATAAATACAATATTTGTTGTTATAAATTTTGGCACGCCCGGTGGGACAGTTTCGACCTCTCATCTCTTCTCTTTAAAAGTTCAAAGATATAAAGTATGACTCCTCTCAGAATTGCAATAAGAAGGTCTCCTGTCTTAAAGCCTTCAGAGCTGCAGACTATGAAGATTCAAAGGACAACTCCAATCAAGATTGCAATAAGAAGATCTACTGCCTCAAAGCTTTCAGAGTTGCAGGCTAAAGATGTCGAAGTCGTTACAAGAAGTATATCTGAAGGCTCCTCTATGACAAACCTTGTGGAGGAGATCTTTCTCAATAAGCCAATGCACAATGACAAAGATAGTGAAGGTGACTCTAACATCCAAACTCTTCAATCCATAGAAAATTCAGCGTATGACTCACCCATAGCCTCTGCCATGGCAACAAATACTTCGTCTGTCGAAGAACAACTGGCAAGTTTGACTCAGTCCGTTGCTGCACTCACTAAACAAAGCCAAGAACAAGGTCTGTTGATATCCAAACTGATGGAAAAGATGGAGATAGCACAGACAAGCCATGCAGATGATAAGCAAGTTGAAGGTAAAGACGAGGAGGAAGACTCTTCGAAACATCATCTTTCTGAAAAGAAGCCAGTTGAAGAACATATACAAATTTCTGCTGACGGAATGCTCCCTATGAACCAATTGAAGAGCATCGTACTAGAGACAATAAAAGACAAATTTAAAGAGAGCTCAAATTCTTCTGTTGCCTATAAAAAGCCATATACAAAGAGAGTTGACAGTTTGAATATGCCAATTGACTACCAACCTCCTAACTTTCAACAATTCGATGGCAAAGGCAATCCAAGGCAACATATAGCGCATTTCGTCGAGACATGCAACGATGCTGGAACCTTTGATGATCATATGCTCAAACAATTTGTGCGCTCACTGAAAGGAAATGCCTTTGATTGGTACATCGATTTGGAAGCTAACTCCATCGACAGTTGGGGGCAAATGGAAAAAGAGTTTCTCAATAGCTTCTACAGCACTCGAAGGACTGTTAGTATGATCGAATTGACTAACACTTGCCAGTGGAAAGAAGAGCCAGTAATCGATTATATTAATCGATGGAGAAATCTAAGCTTGAATTGTAAAGATCAATTGTCCGAAGTCTCTGCCATCAACATGTGCATTCAAGGAATGCAATGGAGTCTGCGATACATCCTCCAAGGGATTCAACCAAAGACTATTGAAGAACTAGCTACAAGAGCTCATGATATGGAGTTAAGTATGCCATCAAGTGACTTCGAATTTCCAAGCAACAACTCTTATGAATTTGAAGACATTTCACTTGATGAACCTCTCGAGGAGGAATCACATTCAAAGAAGCCGGTGTCAATAAAGATTCAAAGAAATGAAGTTAAAGTAAGAGAAAGTAATGCACCCAATGATTGGGGGCAATGAACTATTAACAAAGTCAATGCTCCTCGACACGAGCATAAACTGTCCACATGTTATACTCCTTGATACGAGTTAAAACTATCTAAAATTTCTCAAGCAATGCTCCTCGACACGAGCATAAACTGTCCACATGTTATACTCCTTGATACGAGTTAAAACTATCTAAAATTTCTCAAGCAATGCTCCTCGACACGAGCATAAACTGTCCACATGTTATACTCCTTGATACGAGTTAAAACTATCTAAAATTTCTCAAGCAATGCTCCTCGACACGAGCATAAACTGTCCACATGTTATATTCCTTGATACGAGTTAAAACTATCTAAAATTTCTCAAGCAATGCTTCCCGACACGAGCAAAAACTGTCCACATTATGCTCCTTGATATGAGTTAAAACTATCTAACTTAAATCAAATCTCCTTGAGAAGAGACGAAACTCTCTGCATGTTATGCTCTTTTGATACGAGCCTAAACTATCAAACTTAAATCAAATCTCCTTGAGAAGAGACGAAACTCTCTATATTTTACGCTCCTTGATACGAGTCTAAACTATCAAACTCAAATCAAATCTTCTTGAGAAGAGACGAAACTCTCTATATGTTATGCTCCTTGATACGAGCTTAAACTATCCCACTTAAATCTAATTTTCTTGAGAAGAGATGGAACTCTCTATATGTTACACTCCTTGATACGAGATTAAACTTTCCAACTCAAGTTCAAGACTCCTTGAGAAGAGTATAAACTGTCTACAAAACAAATTGAAGACTCATTGACACGAGTATAAATTGTCAGCAAATTCAAGTTTAAAGCTCTTTAACGCATGAGCATAAACTGCATGTTACTCCTGGCTCGCACGAGTATAACTGTGTACGGCACCCCCTATTCAAACCAAACCATGTCCTTTTGAACTACGTTATGACTTGATTCTCTGTGAAGAGGTACGTAGCCGCTTAGCACTTTACTAAGTTCAGTCATAATTCAGGCTATTCGTATCAAGTTGCTGAGACAAGCAATAAAATTCAATCATGTTGATCAATAATGGAGTGTCGCAATTTGTTCACTTCAACACAAAGGCGTCCGTGAACAAAGTGCGAGGGGGCATTTGTAGGCACCTGAATTTTATTGCCTATTGAATAAAATATGTGGCAAATTAATGCAATAATTATCAATTAATTATTTATTTATTAAGGAATTTAAATAAATTAATTCCTAAAATAAATGAGTAAATAATTGATAATTAAGCCTTATCCAGTCCAGCAGGCTTAATTAAAGGAAAAAAGCCCAACATATCTTTTAAAGGAGAAAATATCTCTCAAGTGGTTATTTTCTCTACATATAAATAAGGGCCTTCAGTCCTCATTCCAGACACACCAAAACATCTGAAGACGCGCTTCTGAAGAGATCAAGAATACGAGCAGTGCTCCCTTGAGATCTTCAAACATTTTCAAGTCAATACTTAAGATCTTCAAGCATCTTCAAGTCAAGAACCGCCTCCAATCAGAGATCAAGGTGTTCAGCCCCTCTGATCCGGCGTTCTTCCAGCCAACCGCCTCAGATCAGAGAACAAGGTGTCCAGCCCCTCTGATCCGGCGTTCTTCCAGCCAACCGCCTCCGATCAGAGATCAAGGTGTCCAGCCCCTCCGATCCGGCGTTCTTCTAGCCAACCGCCTCCAATCAGAGATCAAGGTTCCCAGCCCCTCCGATCCGGCGTTCTTCCAGCCAACCGCCTCCAATCAGAGATCAAGGTTCCCAGCCCCTCAGATCCGGCGTTCTTCCAGCCAACCGTCTCCGGTCAGAGATCAAGGTGTCCAGTCCCTCCGATCCGGCGTTCTTCATATTAAATTCATCCAACAGTCTCCGTGAAGTCAACGTTCTACCAAATTGAATGGCGTTCTTCACGACAAATCTTCAAGTCAACGTTTGATCCGAACAAAGGCTCGACGCCTCCGGATAAACGTTTTAAAGCATCAAGTCAACCCCGAGCACGGACAAGCCTCATCCGAAAATCCGGCTCAGAAAGTTGATAAAGTCAAAGAAGTCAACTCAAGAGAGGAATCAGAGGATAGCTAGAAACTGTTTACTTAAATTCTCAAGTTCAATCCATCTTGGATTATCATTGTAATTTCTTTTGTGTTTATTATTTAATAAATACAATATTTGTTGTTACAATATGGATGTTAGTTTTTTGAATGAAAACTTAATATGAAAAAAGTATACAATTATTACAAAACACGTATACAAAATAGAATAATATGTATACAGACATACACCGGGTGCACCCAATATACACTCTTATTTGAAAATCAAATTAAATTAACTACTTAAAACTTTACCTAAAAACTCAAAATTTGTTAAGTAATTGCTGTGTTATAATGGGGGGAGAAATTATAAAGTTTAATTTGAGTAACGTATATGTGTAATGTATATAAGGATTAATTAATAATTTAATCCATAAAAGAGTAACCATGTCATCCGCAATTATTACCGCTCCTTATTGTCTAATATGATGTGGACTTTTATTTTTTTCTTTTTTACGTCATTTAAAAATAATAATATCCTGAAGAGAAAAATTGAAAATCTATATGAAAATAAATGAAGTCCAATAATTTTTGTTTTTCCTTGCCCACTTCACTGGTCCAGTGCTTACTAATCTCGTCGACTCAAAAGAAAAATAAATATTTAATTAGCCCATAGCCCATATTATTTTAAGAGGAATCAGAAGAAAACGGGCTTGTCGTCTAATCAGGCCCATTACTGATGAAAAGGCTAAATCCCGAATAGATTTGTTGTTATCAGAGGATTTGTTGGATTTCAATTGAAGTTCAAAGTTTGATTTCGCATTCTTACTCATCTGACCAGTAAAGAAATTGTTTGATAAATTAAAATATAAATCAAGGGAAGAGGTTTGGTGTTCTCTTCAGACAATTTTAATAGTTGAGTTGAGAAATTGATGATTGTTGAATAGTATTCAATTTTGGTAATAATAAAATATTGGTGGGTTTTAGAAATACACGTGAGTAGTATTTATATTTATATATTTAAAAAAAGCAGCAAAGGAGAGATTTAAGTGGAGTAATAAATTAGGGTTTTGAAATCCAATGGGAAAGAAGCTTTGGTTACAGCGACAGGGGATGGCAATGAAAAAAATAGTGACAATACCATTTATGAAAACATTGGTACAGACTGTATTTATTTTAAAAAAAAGAAGAAGAATATTGGAGTATCCTAAAAAAGAATTTTGACAATATTAGTGATATGATAACAACTTTGACTTGCTCATTTTGGGCAACTCCACACTCAACAAACACAAGTTTGGATTTTCAACTCAAATATTGTATCAACCACTACTTAATTAGTCCATATCTACACTACACACTAACATGAGTTTGGTGATTTTTGAAGAGAAAAAAGAATCTCTCTCCAACAAATGTAAAAGCTATTTTACTGTCCATAAAGGGACCACACCACACCACAGCTATGAATATTTTTCAAGAGGACCACTATACCTATGTTGAAAACAGTTAAGTTTGTGAACCATACCATCTAAGAAGATTTAAGAAACATAAATAGGAGTAAATAACACAACACCCCTCCAAGAAGATTTAAGAAACATGAATAAAAAACACAAGTTTGCCATCAAATTTTATACAACCATCAAACCTAAATCCAAGCCCATTTGCTTTGCTTCCATTCTCCCAAAACTAGCTATCACAACACATGCCTATTTACAGCTTCCATAGTGGAGCAACACTACTTCCATCACTCCTACTACCACCACATTGTATACCCATAATCTAAAGGACCTTTTTTAAACATCATGGCTCAGATTCTAAGCTTAAGCTTGTGCCCTGCCCCTCCACAGATGACTTGCACCTCCGACTCATCTTCTTCACTTCCTCGCTTGAGTAGATGCAAATCTTTTTAGCAATCTTATAGAATTCCCTGCAATAAATAGCACAACCACAGAATTAAAAAAAAATAAATTGGATCCAACTCAAAGAACCATTGGTTTGCAACTTCTTACGGCCAGGGGTCGTCGCCCACAAGCATCATGTCCCCCTCATTGTCCGTATAAACTACTTCCCATTTGCTTCGGGGACGAAGCTCTCCCTTAATTTCAAACATCCTCTCCAATTCACAGATGAGGTCATCATAGCCGCCAAAAGCAGACAAGTCCACACCACGTCCAACAGCAATCCCTTGCATTTGAACCTAGCACAACACAGCTGTTAGTACTGCATCTAGAAGATCATCAGTTGATGAGAAATTACCTTGATCCGAGTTCTTGAAGATGAAACAAAACCCTGATTGCCCTTAATCTCAAATGGAGAATGAGAAAGCTCCAGTTGGACATGGTTTCTCTCTTTCAATGTAGTCAAATGGTCCCCATTTTGTGCACCCTCGGTTAGGGGAGCATCGTCTGTGCTGGGACGAAGTGGTGGAGGGATTGGGATTTTGTTTGAATTGTTCCTCAAATCTATACCAAATAATCGGCATGTGGATCCAGTCTCTGATCTTTTTATGGGTTCCAAACAATTACTTGCCTTGGAGGAGACAGGAGAGTGATAGTTAGGAAGGGCAGATTGAAGCAGCGTGCTTTTACTGTCTTCTGTAGATTCTCGGAACAGATTAAGAGAAGACCACACTCCACTAGGATATTTCTGCTTTGGAGGCCAGAAAACATGGTTTTCGCTGCTTCGGACATCACTGCCACTGGTTAAGTGGCTCAATTCAAGGGACGTCGCTGTTTTTGGATACCAGAGGGGAGTTGTTTCTGCATTCAAAGTCAAAGTAGGTTTAGAATCAAAAGACATAGGCATTAGTATGGATATGGATGTAGTATACCATACCGGAAAGAGGTAGATCAAGGGGTCGAGGTCTTTTGATTTTAATAGCTGGCTGAGGAGCATCTACGGAAGCTGATGGCACAAAAGGCTCTATTTCCCATGGTGACACTCTGTCCGGCCGCAGTATGGTTGCCGGTTCATCCCACTGAACCTGAATGAGAGCATTGTAGAGAAAGTTGTATTATCACGAAGAGGGAAATTATATGATTTGGAAATGATATTAACCTTAAGTGACCGCCATGCGGAGTCGGTCCACTGTGAAGACATGTCGCCAATGCCAACAATAGTACCAGTAAACCTGAAAATTAAACATACATACATTAACATACGTTGACAGGATGATTACTGATTCAAAAGACCAAAGCTCAAGATCAAGAAAACAAACCGTCTTTCAGGAGAATCTTCTCCTTCGAATCTCATTTTGAAACGCATGCCAACCGAATATCCCTGTTTCATAGCCTCTAAGTATTTATTCAACCCAATTATGAATTGGCTTGTCCTGATCAGATCAATCATAAACAATAAGCCAACATCTTACACCCATTCACTCAAACTTCAACTTACAAAGCACAACACAAATACCGTGGCTTGTAGTACACCACAAACCGGGTTTGTGTTGTAATAGCATGCGACGCAGTTGCAAGCACGCCAAGATGCATGCTTTGGCTGGAAATCACAGACGGTGGCATTGAGCTCTGTTGTCGAGCAAGGCGGCGAACCCCAACACGCAACTCCCCATTATCACCCCTGTAGTTACAGAGTTTCAACTAAAACTGCAACACAGTAATATATAGAAAATGAAGGAAACAAGTAATACCTCAAGAAAACAAAAGAATCACCAGCAACCAATCTCTTCGAGGTCACAAATGTACTCCATCCAGTAGTAAGTAAGTGTCTCCTGGGTTGACCTAAGGGTAAATCATATTAGGGGTTAGATGAAATTGCACAACCTCGTGATACATCTATCAAGGGTAGATTCAAGACTAGTTATTATAAGTGAATTGCACAAATACATTGTACCTCTGAAAATGTGCTTGAATCGCCACTCATAACCATGCAAATCTTTGGCAACCAAGTCCTGGGTTGGGGTTGGTTGGGTCATATCCTACGAAATAAGGTTCAGTACATCACACATCAGCCATTTGCATTGAATATCACAATAATATGATAGAATAAGCAATGAAAAACACAAGACTAAACTTCCAATGCTTTTACAAGTTTTGCAGTTGATAATTGCGATTCAAAGTTTATTATATTGCTCATCTATATAAGGCACTGCTATATCTGTGAGGATTCTCAGCAACTTGAGCAATGCTATCCTTGTGTCATAGACACATACTAATGAAGAATTACTTACTAATGGAGGCAGGCATTCATTTGCATGTTTCCGAAGAACAGAGAACCCTCCATGAGTGCTAGTATCAGATGCTGTCAGAATCTTACAGAAGGGGTGAACAGCCGACTTTGGTGGATCAGGTTGGGATGGGTCCAGACTAGTAGGTTCCGTTTGCTACAACAATGCAACAACATATTCCACATACATTAAAACTACAGCACATCCAACTCCAAGTACCAATTAGTTCAGTCACTAGCTGCATGAATTAGTTGTATAATTGTTATAAAAGGCTTCCAATAATAAAGTTATTGCTTACATCTGGCTCTGGATGTAAATTGATCTGAGCATACACTTCATCTGTTTCTGGTTCAGCCTATGCATTAAAACATCAAATAGCACTTGAAAAATGATCGGATGCACCTTTTATTAAGAAAAAGCAAGCAATGTAGAAACAATACCAGTAATTGAATGTGAACAACACGGCAAAGGATCTTCGGTTGTAAATTGAATCGAGGGATTTGTTGATTCAGTTCCTGATTTGTTGATGCTTCTAACTGTAAATTATTACACTCGGTTAAACCAACTCTGAAAAAAATAATTATAAGAAGAAGAAGCATAAAAGGTAAAATTTGTTTATCAAGGGATAGGGATATGGAAAGCTACTTGTTCCATATGACCCTGAGGCAAGTAGTAAACTCTTTCTCCATTGCAAGGAACATCCACCAAAGACCCTGCACACGCCTTCCAAAGTTCTGTGTACAGATCGTCACTTCCCACACCTACAAATTGAAGGCAGATGGAAAAAACAAGCTTAAATTTTGAGTGCTCAAAGAAAGAATATCGAAATCACAAAATCCTTCTAATTTATTATTTCCTTGTTAATTTCAAGGAAAAGCCAAACCAAATGTCAAGATATACAACATTATTAACTCCAAAAATATACATTCCAACTAAAGATTTCGATTCTTTCCCCTTCTGGTATGTTAACGGGTCGGTGCTAAGCCTAAATCTTTGCATGAAGAGAGAATAATAACCAAAACAAAATAAAACCAAAACAGGATTTAAAAGTCTCAGTCACGTTCCAAGTGATCAACAAGACACATGATGCAACATTTTCAGACAAAAATTAAAACTACCTTTCAATTGCAAAGAAATTAAGCAAAGATGAAGAGAAGTAGACAAAACAAAAAAATTGTTAAAACCCAGAAGAGATTTGTCTGACCTGTTTCTTGAGAAAGTCCTGTTATGAGGCCATCAGCATGCGCCATTCAAAGCTAGAAAACTTGGAAGAAGACCCAAATGAAATGGAAAAGAAAAAAGGAGCGATTTTTGCAGTGATATATGAAGAAAGAAAAGAAAAGCAGGAGTATGAGGAAGAAAGAGAGAAAGGTCCTCCCGCAGTTCAACCTACCGCGTTTAACATCATCAACAACAATCCAAAGAAAACCCACCGGCTATTATCCATTCCCCTTTTTCAATGCCTCTCTCTCTCTCTCTCTACATAAATGTGTATGAATAACAGCTTTGGAGGGATGTAACAAATGTAATGTTTTCTTGTGTGCAGCTTATTTTCTCTCACTTTTCAGTTACAAAACCGCTCTTAGCTTTTGTCTCTTAAGTAACCAATACCACCACCCTTTTCAATTACCATTTACTTCAAAAATCCTCTCTTTCTCTCTTTTCCTTCTCTCTCTCTCTCTCTCTCAACACCCCCACCTGAAACAAACGTTACCAAACCCCCATCTCTCTCTCTTTCTCTCTCTATACGTACATGATACAAACAGACTTCTTTCTCGCTGCAATTTTGTTTATATGTTGGAAAATGACGGGGGAGTTTAATTGAACCCCTTTCTTGAGTTAATTCTTAACCCGAGTTGAGTGGGTAGTGGATGATTAACACCATAGTTGATGTTTGTTTATGCTCCTAAGTCCTATGTGGAGTAATAAAAAGTTTGTTAACGTATGAGAATCTGCACTGAAATGCATCGTATATGAATTAAATACAAATACTAACACGTTATTGCTTACTCCTATTAACACTATACTATAGCCTGCCGCCTTTTACTTTTAACCTCTAACCTCTAACCCTTTTTTTTTTTTAACACCCACTATTTTATTTTAAAATGGAGAAATTTTATAGTAAAATGAATATACGTGAGTAGTGATCAATTTATTATTAAAATATTATTATAATAAAATATACTATGTTAGTGCTTAAAGTATATTCATAAATAATTGGAGAGTGAAAATTTAGAAAATTATTAATAGCATATGTTATTAGTGGTACTTTCATTTTTATATAAGTATTTCTTCAATAAATTCATGGTATTAATGGAATTTAATAGGTTTACTGTAATTGTTAATCAAGGAACATATGCTGGGGCCTGCTATTTATTTTTATAGAAAAAAAAGACAATTAAAATGAAATTAATACCTAGAAAAGACAGCGCCCAGTTAAAATTATCCTCTCAAAACATGGCCTAACAAATTATAGTAATATATTTGATGGTATATAGTAATATTTTTCAAGAAAACAAACATATATACTAGGATCAAGTATTCATAATTATATTTAATCTCAGTATCATAAGTATCCATCTTAATTATATAGAGAGAGAGGGGGATGGATAGAGGCTATTCTAATAAGTTGCATGCGTAGTATATTAATTGAGAAATTGAATAATGATAATAATTGGAAAATATTATTCTCACCCACAATTTTATTAAATACATCCATTATGTTATACTCTCTTCGATTTCATAAAACTATTCGTACTTTATTTATTTATTTATCTCACGAAACTCTTCACACCTCCAAAACATAAAATATCATTTTATCCAATAATCTCAAAAATTACTTTTAACTTCAAATTTGCATGATACTCATTTTTCACATATATACCATTATTTTATATTCCCTCAATTCCATTTAAATTTGCGCCCCCATCCGGGCACAGAAATTAAAAAAAGTGATAGTAACTTTTAGGGGTATAATGATATTTTTTGTAATAAATACTGTAAATGATAAAGTGTTAGGTGTTAGTATTTTTTTTTTGGTAAATAAAGTGTATGAAAAATGGTGGTTGTATTTGAATTTTTACTTTTTTAGTAGGTATAAGCATTTGTGGGACAATTCAAAATGAAAAGTGCTACATTTGAGAGGAGATAGAAGGAGTATATTTTTTATTACAAAAAAAATATTATAATATCTTCTAAAGTCAACTCAAAAAGAACGACTTTCCTAAAATAACATGCAACAATAACGTGAAGCAGGCCTTTGGGAGTATTTACAAACATACCAATTATGTACAAGATTAAAATAATCATACAAAGAAACATAAGATCCATGTTTAACCAATGGTGGTCGAAAAATCGACTTATGTTAAATCTACGATGATCAAAATTTTAAGTTATATTTTGACAATGTTAGTCAAATAGAATGGCAAATTTTGTTCATCAATGGCCGAATAGAAACCTAAACTTCGTCTAACCTAGGGTGAACAACTGAGTCCAAAATTTCAAGTGCAAAAAGAACAATAATTTTCCTTCAATGAAGAAAACCCAACATATATGATACACAAAATCTGTTCATACAACTATATTTAAATAACTAAACATCACATTCATGAATTATTACACATTTTTAATAACTCATCAGTCATCACACACTAAAAATGGAGATTTCTTCAAATAAAAGTACAAAACTAGGACACAATTGAAAGCCTAATCAAATATTCTTGAATCGATTGCTCTGTACAAAGACTTTTCACTGAATATCGTAGTATTTTGGTGTAGTGTTATACTTGAAATGGTAGTGAGATTGACTTAGCTTCTTGTTCTTCTTTTTTCTTTATTTTCTAATATGGGTTGATGGGTGAGTTGTGTAGGTGCATGGAGAAGATATGATGATTTTAAAAGTGTGGGTAAATTAAGTGTAACAACAAAATTTGTATTTATTAAAATAATTAATACAAAATAAATTACAAAGAAAATCCGAAATAGATTGAACTTGAGAATTTGAGTGAACAGTCTCTATTTATCATCTGATTCCTCTCTTGAGTTGACTTCTTGACTTTATCAACTTTTGGAGCCGGATCTTCGGATGAAGCTTGTTCAAGCTCTGATTTGGAATTTTATAACGTTTATCCACAGGCGTCGAGCCTTTGTTCGGATCGAACGTTGACTTGAAGATTTATTATGAAATACGGCGCTTAATTTGGTAGAATATTGACTTCACGAAGACAGATGGATGAATTTGATATGAAGAATGCCGGATCGGAGAGACTTAGCATCTTGGTCTTTGATCGGAGGTTGTTCTTAACTTGAAGAGGTCTTGAGCTTGATTTGAAGATCTTGAGTATTCTTAACTTGAAGATCTAGAGCTTGATCTGAAGATCTTGAGTGTTCTTGACTTGAAGATCTTGAGCTTGATCTTCGACTTGACTTGATCTTCACTTGATCTTGATCTTCGCTTGACTTGGTCTTGATCTTCACTTGACTTGGATCTTGATCTTCGCCGGATCGGAGGGACTTGACACCTTGATCTCTAATCGCATGCGATTGGCTTCGAAGGGACTTGACACATTGATCTCTAATCGCATGCGATTGGCTGGAAGAAAGCCCGATCGGAGGGGCTTGACACATTGATCTCTGATTGGAGGCGGTTGGCTGGAAGAACGCCAGATCGGAGGGGCTTAGAACCTTGATCTCGGATCGCAGGTCGTTCTTGGCTTGAAGATGCTTGAAGATCTCAAGGGAACACTGCTCGTATTCTTGATCTCTTCAGAAGCGTTTGCATCTTCAGATGTTTAGGTGTGTTTGAAATGAGGATTGAATGCCCTTATTCATAGGTAGAGAAAATAATCACTTGTGAGATATTTTCTCCTTTAAAAGATATGTTGGACTTTTCTCCTTTAATTAAGCCTGCTGGACTAGATACGGGCCTATTTAATTCAATTAAGCCTGCTGAACTGGATTTGATTTGTTGGGCTTATTGACTTAAGTCAGGCCCATTTGACTTGGATTTATTTGACTGGATCTGGCCTAATTATCAATAATTTACTCATTTATTTTAGGAATTAATTTATTTAAATTCCTTAATAAATAAATAATTAATTGATAATTATTGCATTAATTTGCCACATATTTTATTTAATAGGCAATAAAATTTAGGTGCCTACATTAAGATTTAAGAATATTAATATAAAAGTAAGATGGATATATAAATAAAATATTACAATTTCAAACCTTTTAATATATATATATATATATATATATATATATATATATATTTATTTATTTAGCATATATTGAGTGTATATTTTATAAAAATATACTTCTTGAGTATATAAAAAAAATACTTCCTTCCTTCTGAAAAATAATTACACTTTTTAATTATAAAAAAAGTGTAACTCTCTTTGCATGACATAAGGAGTATATATAAACGTATATAATGAGTAGAATAAATGGTATGGACATAAGAGTATATATAAAAGTATATAATGAGTAGAATAAATGGTATGGAGTGAATATTAATTGCGTGGAAACCCCAAAGGCAACACAAAATGGAGACTCTTAAGTGCTCTCCTTTTTTTAACCACTCCCTATAGTTTTTGACTTTTTCTAAGTTGACTTTTGATTTAGTTTACTCTAATATTGTTAACAATTTTGAAACAAAATTTGCAAATTTTGATGCTATTTTGATTTTTGTAACGAGATTGTCATTTTTAATTCCATCAACCCATAGAAATTTACATGGCGTTATTAGCTACATTGGATCGCTAAGGGTTCAAAAAATATTTTATGTACAGTAATTTATTAGATTAATGGATAAATTAGGATTTAAGTCATTTTAGATTGACCCATACCTCTTGAAAAATTATGTGAGACTCGTGGTTTTATTTATTTTAGAAAGCAACCACGTGGTTTGTTCTTTAATATGGATTTAAGAAAAAAAAAACTTCAAAGTTTAATAACCAAAATATTCAAACTCTTAACTATATAGTAAATCATAAGAAATAATTTTTTTTTTTATTTAGAGGATAAAATTAGAAAAGAAAAGAAAAAGAGTATTAAGTCGGAACTCTTTAATTTTTATTCCTTTCATTTTGGTTATATTTAAATAACATAGTAAATGTAAGAATGGAGGAAGTATGGAATGTTAAGTCGCTTAATCTGAGGTTTGAAACTAAAATTAAGGGGTTTTAATTAGTGAGGAATAAAATATAGAGTTTTATCCAACCGACACGTCAGTGAGTAGTGCCACGTGGCTTATCCGCATTTTGATGACGTGACCCACCATCCCCCTTCCCAATGCAGGACACAAATTCTGTGCCCCTGCCCTCACCCAAATTTTTTTTTTATTTTGTTTATTTTATTTAGTCGAATCGTTTACTACAAATTACTAATACGAGAATTTTTAAATTAAATGGATAGTTAGTGGGTGGTTATTATTTTTAATTTTAATTAATTTATTTTATTTAGTAGTTAGGATTAAATAGCTTAGGTTATCTAAGAGCACTGATGTATCGGTACACTGAAGTTGGACTCAGAAATTTGAGGAAAAAATTTTCTTGCTAATGAATACGTCATTCTTCCCCCTAATAAATACTAGTAACATGTAAAATTTATCTTTAGAAAAAAGAAAAAAAAAGAGTAAAATATGGTGGAAATTTATTGAACTCCTCTTTTGTTTTCCAATCGCAATTTAAATTTATATCAATATGTTTTATTTTTTTGAGAAAACCCAAATATATTAATAATAATAATAATTTTAAAAATAAGGAATGCCTCTAGTGATTTAGGGTAATTTCATTTTTTTAAGAATAAATTAAGTGTAAAATTATTAGTATGTATTAACTTTTTAATACATGAAAACTTTTATAAGACAAGATAAAATAAAAAAATATGTACAAAATTTCTTGAGAGATGACAATTATGTGAAACGGTTTGTAATTCGTATTAACATATTATTGTTATAAACTATACTTATTGGTTGTTAGTACTATATATGTTTTTGAAGTAGGGAGAATGATGATGTTAGAGTGTGACCTGATTAAATTTAAATAATTCTTTTCTCTACCAATTTCAAACCTCATCGCCACCATCCATTGACCCGCCACCTAAAATTCCACCGCCTTATTTAACTGATGTTTAAAATATAATTTTATGTCATCGCCACCACCCATTGACCCGCCACCTAAAATTCCACCGCCTCATTTAACTGATGTTTAAAATATAATTTTATGTTGTTATATTATGATTTACTACACATATGCTTTAACTATCAATAGATGTATTCTAGATAGATTTCAAGATAATTTTTTATCTGTTAATATTTTAAAATGGGCATGATAATTGTATATTTATTTTTAAAAAAATTGCATTCCATGATGACTAGGTAAAAAGAAAAAGAAAATCTTTGGTTTCCTCTCATTTTCCCAATAATAAAAAATTTCCTTAATATGCTGGCTATTTTGTCTTACTTATATATATTTCTACCCATCGTTTTATTTTTATGGATAATGGAAGTCTACATCATTCAATATTTTTTTTAGTGAAAAGTGGATCAATATATTTGTACTGTAAAATAATATAGTAATATATAAATCTATAGGCGGCTAAATTTTTATTTTATTTTTATTTATTTATTTATTTTTGTCATTTAATAATGGCCGGTATCCATAATATTAATGGAGACGAATGACGATGAAAGGTGAAATTACGATAACATAATTTATCTAGAAATTAATTAAGAAGATTAAAATAATTAATGTTTAATTTTTAAAGATCAATTTGTAATACTACATGCATGCATACGTCTATAGTTATAATATAGAAAAAAAATTATGAGACAAAATTTTTTAAATTTTCATTTTAGTATGAAAATAAAAAATTAATCAAAAGATTTGGAACAAAAATAAAACTCTTCGGTATTTGAGTTTATTTTAATAAAGTAAAATGCAGGAAACTATTTACTATGTTTGAAGGTCTAACAAAGTATGGGATTAGTTGGCAGGAGACAAGTTAGCATGCCGAAAATAATAAAAAATAAAAAATAAAAAAATGGGCGCACGGATGAGAATAATTAAGGAGGAATAAAATAAAGAAATAATAATGGGTTATTGTGGGATCCAAATCATTGTCTAAGTTACTCCTTATATTAAGCTAAAATGTTTCACTAACCTTCGACAAGGAGACACCTCTATCAATTTAATTAAACCCTCAACCCTCTTCATTATTACATCATCACACTTTTTCTTGGAAATCCCATTTTTAATTACTCTACTTTTTCTTTTTTTAAATTAAAAAACAACCTGCTACTTGCAACATAGTTACATGAAATAATTGATCGTATGTTAATTTATTAATTAATTGCCTTCTTTATTTTGATAGTGTTGGAAATTAATCCATGAAACCTTAACCCTATTATGATTAACGAGATTTAAACCGTAAATCGGAAGCGTACCTGATCCAATAAGTCCTTGAGGCTGAACACGAACTCGGAATCCGTGGTTTTATGGCCTTACTCAACTAAGCCTCCTTATTTCTTATGGAGACCGTAGTAATCTCTCTCGATTGGGAGAAGAGAAGACCATGTGCGGCTTAGTATATTGGGGACCATAACCGGGTAACCTTTATATACTACTTGATTAGACCATCCATAATCACCTAATCACGTAGTATTGGGTATCCACTCAATAAGCCCATATTAATTATTATTATAGCCCATGGACCTTTAACCTTAATTGGATCACTTAATTAAGTCCATAAAATAATTGAATAGCTAATATAATTGTATAATAATATATTGCCCACAATTAGATATAATGAAAATTAATAAATTTCCAACAATCTCCCACTTGGGCTATATATTTTCCGTTAACAATTATATCAAGAGTCCTTAGTTGCACAACTTTATGCTATTCCTCTTCAGGCTATACTTAACAATCTGGTCCATCTCATATACTAATATGGAACTACCGCGGCATTCACCACATTATAAATCGTGATTAAACCCCAACAATCACCATATTAATATACTCAATGACATAGATCAAATATGGTGAGTAGCATGAAAATTGCATGCAACGTGATCAATATCATGTCTATTTCCAACTGGTCCAACTTTAAACTTTAGTGAGATCAATCCATAATGTAAAATATTACAAAATGAAATTACTTAAGTGAATTCACAATGAATTCAAAGCCATCAACTATCAACTTTATTCTGCAGAAAACCAAATTATCCAAATCAAAGTGTCTTAAAACTTTAAAGAGCAATAAATATAGACTCTCACTGAACCAATGTATTCTAAAATCATATAACACCCACATGAGTAGCTAGCTCATAAAATTACAGGGCGTTGAATACATGATTGGCGGATCCGTATTTAGAGTCTATCATAATATGCTCTTCTAAAATTTTATCTACACAAAACACTTTCTTTAACAACCAAGAATTCAATGTCAATATGCTTGACTTATAAGAACTCTTGTTACTAATACTTTACTACGAACTAACTATCACAATAAACTTTATGTGACAAAGCTTCGCAATCTTTATTTCATGTTTGAATGCCCCTTAGTGTGCTACTGATTCTGTTGTCATGGTTAATGAGTTAAAGTGTTTGCTTAATACTTTTACTTGTATAGCTCTCCAGACCAATAGAAGATGTAGCCTGAAGTGGATCTTATATCGTATTGGCATCCAACAAACTCATAATCTGACTACTTTATGATCTCTTACTAATCTGATTATCTCTAATATTAAAGCATGTTATCCTTAGTTCTCTGTAAAGATCCATACTAGAGTTACTTAAATGTTTACTTAATACACCAACAACAGAAGCCAAATTAAGTCTTGTAGAGACATCATCATACAATAACTTCCAACAATCAAAACATATAGAATGTTTATACAATTCTTAAATCTTTAATTTAACTTTAGGGCACCTTATTGAGACTCCACTTGTCTCCCTTAGTTTAATTTAAGCATTCTCCCACTGAATCACATAATTATCTACATTTGTCTCAAAACCAAATGAGACAATTAATTCATGATGATACTTGTGATTCCTTTACCAAAAAAAAAATTTGCTTGAATTCATAGATGGATTTCCTATTTGTTCTTAAACCATTTAGATTGTATCATCAGTGTTGCGATCAAGAACTTTATCTTTACATCCATCTAATATGATTCAAGATCAAAATGTGCTACTAATGTCACGATTATCTTATAATAATGACTTCCTTCCCTTTTGAGTATAATCCTATATCAAGATGCAAACCTAATCATCTTGTATTGATTTATACTCATAACTTATAGCATTAACCCACTTTCGAGTATTTGGACCTTGCATGGTTTGATGAACATTGTTTGAATGTTCTACCATTAATTCCATAGTGTCCTCTTTATTTAGGAGAAAACTACATAATTATCCGAATTGATTTTCTCCGAACTCTAGTAGTTTTCTTAGTGACATTAATTCTTGAGGTTGTTGATTTTATTATACCTTAAATATTATTGACATTGTCCCATTGATATTCTGAATTTACACAATTTCTAAAAGTTTAAGTAGGGACCGTATTAACTCCCCCTCAAAGACAATATCTCTAATATTATTCTTCCCCCAAATCAACATCCTCACAGAATACCGTATTACCCGTCTGAAATATGATCCGATTAATTGGATCATAAACTTTTATTTTTATTCATAACCAATAAAGTAGCTTACATTTATTTGAGTCCAATTTTCTTTAGTAGATCCTAATGATCTAGCCTTAGTTGGACATCACCATATGTGAAACTCAAAGAGTTCTCACAACTACTTTGGTTAAAAATTTATTGAGACCATAAGTTGCAATCTTAAGTATTTCTCACATTAGTGACCATATGTTGTGGAGTTCAATTATGTCTTTTAACTGCACCATGCATACTGAATAATTTAATGCAGTGTATTATAAGACAATTCCACATGCCTTTAGGAGAAAACAAAAGGTTATACTTTAGTTGTCTTTAGCAGCTTTCTTAATGGGATTTCTTGTATTGCCCTTATACTTTATTGAGATTAAGTTTGACTTATTAGTCTCATCCTTATTATGGAAGTTCACTCATCAAGTATGATTTTGTTGTTGATATATGGAAAACTTAATTAGCAGACTTCTTAATTATACAGAGAATTAATGCAAAATAATTTTTCATGCTCGCATTAAACTTTATAATCTTTCAAAAAACTTTATAGTCTTTCAAAATTTAACTAAATTAGAATCATCTTGAAGATTCGAGCACAATATTAGTATCAAGTCTTTGGACAAAAAATACTAATTTAAATTATGCTCTCATGCAGTAGTCAAATACTGACAATAAAACTGTCAAGCAATAGCCTTCCTGTGGGCCGACTTATTACTCACATGTCAAACCAAATAATTGTCACGTATTTACCACCACAGGTACTTGTGTATTTCTGCCAAATATTAATCTACCTGTGGGCCGATCAATACCCGCATGAAGATACACTCATACAATATTATTAATTGGGGACCCATCACAAGACACCTTGTGCAACATTAACCTCGTCTGTGGACAAAAATTAACTGCAGGGGTAATCTTGGTGTAATAATCAAGTATTGACAATAAGTTCTGTCAAACAAGAGTCTATCTGTGGACCGACTAATGTTCACATGAACAATCCAAATAATTATCACATACTTATTATCACATGTATGTTATTATTCTGTCAAACTGTGCATACCTGTGGGCCGAACACAGAACACATGAATAATTACACACCCATCTATGTAATTTCAATAAAGTCGCACTTCACACACAGATGCTGCTATGGCAACATGATGCTTCGATTGACTAGATTGAAAATTACTAGACCAATTAAATAAATATTTTAAAATAAATATTTATGTTTAATTGAACGACATCAAAAAAAGTCTCCCCAAATTTAATTGAATTAAATTCTCAAGATTTACGAGAATATTTGATGATTCCCATCAATTTAAAAATAATGAAAGATTTCTTTACTTAATTAGGGATTCCAAAATTCCAATTTGCATTAAACTGAATTTGACAAATAATCTTTATAAAATTATCATACCATACACCTCAAATAACAAGGCAGTCAATTAAATTATTCGAAATTAATAACAAACTGCAATAGCGTTAATCAAATAACTAAATTATGGGAATCCATGAATATTAATGAAAGGAGCGCCTGTCATTATGATATATCACAAAATAAATTAATCCGTCAAATTCAACATAATTCCAAATTCAAGAAAATCCCACTACAAGTGATGGCAAATTACTAAAGTAATTAATTCCACCCAATTTCATTCATGAAGCCACGGATATGAAGATGAATTTACATGTGTCAATATTAATGACATTCACAGAATTAATAATAATTCTACTTTATCAAGTCCAAACACACTTTATTCTGTACAATTTTGAATTATGCTATTAAAAAATTCAAAATTAATAATGGCACCAGATATTAAATAATCATGAGAATTTCAACTTCTCAAAAATTGTCCACGGACAACAATTAAATCACAAGTTCTTTCAGATCTCAGAGAATCATACATAGGGTGGCTCTGATACCATTTGTTGGAAATTAATCCATGAAACCTTAACCCTATTATGATTAACGAGATTTAAACTGTAAAGCGGAAGCGTACCTGATCCAATAAGTCCTTGAGGCTGAACACGAACTCGGAATCCGTGATTTTATGGCCTTCCTCAACTAAGCCTCCTTATTCCTTATGGAGACTGTAGTAATCCCTCCCGATGGGGAGAAGAGAAGGCCATGTGCGGCTTAGTATATTGGGGACCATAACCGGGTAACCTTTATATACTACTTGATTAGACCACCCATAATCACCTAATCACGTAGTATTGGGTATCCACTCAATAAGCCCATATTAATTATTATTATAGCCCATGGACCTTTAACCTTAATTGGATCACTTAATTAAGTCCATAAAATAATTGAATAGCTAATATAATTGTATAATAATATATTGCCCACAATTAGATATAATGGAAATTAATAAATTAAATTTCCAACATATAGTAGTTTCAATCGGCAGGATATATACTTATATGTGCATTTGCAGAGGAACGAAATCAATTTGAACTATACAATGTGCATTTAAATTATGTGTCACTCTCTAAATGTATTTCAGTGCTGTTGCATATAAATTAAAAAAAAAACTCATATAATGATTTTCTACCAATTTACATGTCCTAATTAATACGTTGTTTAATATTTCTAAATCATATAAATTAAGAATGATTATACGGAGTAATATTTTTTGTAGGTGATATATAAAAGAGGGTTCCTCAGAATTCACGACCATACAAGTAGCTATATATATAATATATTCCACATAGTATATAAGATGAGTAATAAATGAAATAAATTAATAATGAGTAAAGTTATAGATTAACACATGTTGAAATGGAATAAAAATGGAAAAAAGAAGGGAAGCGTTTAGACAGTCGACTTTAGTATGAGTTACTACAACATGGGAAATGATTCCCACTTTGCATCTTGTGCTAATTAAGCTACTACATTGACCCGATTAATATTCTACTCCCACATTTAATTACGTTAATAATTATTACTATTAACTACATTTATTTTAATTTCGCATTTTTGTAACTAGCAACAGACTTCTTTTTTTTTTTTTTAACAAAATAGATTAATTAATTAATTACGTAGCTACTTCACAAATTTACTATTAACCCACTCGTCACACTCATTAATTAATTCCATATCACAAGGGATAAACCTACTTTTAAATTTGTTACCCAAAAGAATTCTTGTATCCAAAAAGGATCAATATTTTCATTTTCAATTTTCAAATTTTATTTGGCAAAATAAAAAATTATCACTTGTTTTGATTGATTGTTGCAAGTTCTTAAAGTTATAATGAACTCTATCAAAAAAGAATCTATTTTAATTCCCTTGTTGGAGATGTGATTATGGGATAATAATTGCACGATTAGTTGGTTGAATAATTAAGTAGCGTGAACTTCCAGTGAGTGTGAGACAAACCAACAAATTAATTTCCATTTGGACCACTACTCAAAATTATAAAAACTATTTTTAATCTATAAAGAAGAATTATTTTCATTGTTAATTATGTGATTTAGAATGACTCTTTGGTCCTCTCAAAGGTTAAATTCTCGTAATCAGTCCATCAGAAATGATAATTAAAGTTGAACTTATAATCTTATCGGAGATTCTATATCTTTAAACTGTAGATTCCATTTGGATTACTAGATTTTATACCTCTGATTAACATTCAATTTTGGTGCGTGAAATGAAAAAAGAAAAATATATTTAAAAAAAAAAAAAACATTTAGTCGTAGAGCTAGATCCGATTATGTATCCTTTTAGATTCCAATTCTCCATTACATGTTAATTTAATTAAAAGAAATGCTATCTCAGAATCTTCCACATTCGCAATTTCCCATCCATCTCTCTTTTATGGCTTAATCGGAGAACTTAATCCTCAAGGTTTAGTCTACTCATTCTAATTTTATAACTTATCTTAATTTTATACTCGTGCGTAATTATCACTTTCAATCTGCAACCTTTCCTTTGTAATTCATTATGATTTTAACCCCACCCCCCGCAACAATTTCATTTACTTCCTTATTACTAACTCATTTTAATTTTACACAATTAATAGTATATCATGTGATACCATAAATATATTTAGAATATTTTATCTACATTAATTTCACGAGCCTATATGTATGTAATATATTTAATACTTGTGATACTTTAGAGTATTATTATATTATTTTTATGATTATAGTGAATTAAAGGAAAATGCAGTTTTCATATATATTTAAGTACATGGTATAGTTTCTTAGTTAATAAGCATGATAGAAAGCGCTTGCAAAACAAATATAGGAGGGAAAAAGTAGGGATGTGTAATATAATAGTGGATTAATTAGGAGTAATATGATGATTAGTGGGAGTATATATGGATTAAAAAAATAATGGTTTATGTGGAGACCAATACCAAAACCAATACTAATTTGATTGGCATCCCAAAAACAATAACCCTTCACCTCAAACATGTGACCTCAGTTGTATGCACCCGCCATATAATTGGGAATTTCTAACTACAAATTTATTTATTTAATTTTATGGGGAAATACACATGAAATTAATTAATTATTCATCTCAAATAATAGACGTTTAGTTTCACTCCATCTACTTAATTATTATCCACCATTGCCTACACAATCACCCACTAAAATCATCTCCATTGGCCCAAGAAATTTGTGTGGGAAAACCCTTGTAAGGATCGATCATAAAAATAAAAAAAATAAAGTAAAAAGAAACCCTAGCTAGCTTCACTTTCAAATATTTTTTGCACAATTATTGGAGTCTTTTGGCTGCCTGAAAGCCATTGTTGTGGCCTGGCCCTCTACATCAAATCCTTTATACAATTGGAACAGACCAGTAATTTTTTAAGTTTAATGGAGTATTAATTAGCATTAACTCCGATTATGTTTATATGTGTGGTTGTGTACAAATTCGCATTAAAAATATAACATTCAATGTACTTAATATCTTGTATGTCTCTCATATCCAATCATGCCTCTACATATATTATACTATTATTATATTGAAGGTTACGGGCCACAATATAAGTTTTATGTAACCTCAAAAGTTTTTTTTTTTTTTTTTTTTTTTGAATAAAATGGCAATAAAAATGTTGAGTAAAATAATTGTAGAATTTCTAGAATGGAGTTGATTTTGGTGAATAGTTGGTAAAAGTATATGAATGGTGCTTCTCCGAGTTTTAAACCGAAAGAAGTTGTTTTTCAAGTAGTTAACTTAGAAGAAAGTTGAAAAATTGAAAAAAAGAAAATAAAATAAAATTCCAAAAGTTAAAAGTAAAAAAGAATAGCATTTCTATAAAGCTGGAAACACCCTAATTAAATTAAATTATATTAGAGTAAAACATAATGGTGAGTGGTGGTTCAGTTGGTGGATTCTTTTGCTTAAAAAAACCTAATTAAATTAAATTATATTAGAGTAAAACATAATGGTGAGTGGTGGTTCAGTTGGTGGATTCTTTTGCTTAAAAAAATATATGTATATTAAATTAAATTAAATGTAGGGCATTTTGGGGAGTAAAATAGTGATTGGGATTTAACTTTCAAGTCCTTGTGTCCGTACGGTTTGACCCGCTTTTGATTTTATTTATGTTGATACTTCCCTAACCATTGGATTTGCTCATATCTCATGAAGTTGGAGAGATAATCTTCTACACCCACACTATGCAATTTCTCTCATGTAGTATAAACATATAATTTATTTTTTAATTAATCATTTATGTCATACTCTTTTGCTTGCAATACATTTCATATTTATATAAGTGAATAAATAAATATTAATATACGTTTCGATTTCTAGCTTCATGATTAAGTTCCTCCTGATAATATGATTAAGCATTCCTTTAAAACTGAATTTTATTTGATATACTTATGTTTTGTAAGGTACACGAAAACGAGTGAAATTCTGATTCTATGGTTGCTATTGTGAACATCTCTATTTAAAAAATGGAAATATATTTATATCTTATATAATCCAACTCTAAAAATAAACATTAGCCTTAAGGTAAAATAAACAATTTAATTCTAATTTAGCGCAAAAACTTGAGCAGAGGGTAGCATGTTAATAACAATGTCCTTGCGCATATCTGTCATTAGCGTGATGTTAGCATGTGAAATAAAGCAACTAAGTTATTTGTTTAATCACTATAAGGTTTAGCTCAATTATTAAGCATATTATGAATGGTAACAATATTAAAAGAAACATTCCACTCAACCCAAATAGTCAACACAATCATTAATCTCCCAAAAACATTCCCCCAATCAACCATATTCAAATACCCACCCACCCCCAACCTTCCATAAAAAACAAAACACAACCACACACTCATGCACGCCTATCTCTTCAAGTTTTCAAACCCACAATCTATGATCATCCCAGCATAATAAACAAGAGAAACACATAATGAATAAACAAAGGACACAGTAACAGAAAATTTTTAATATCATCACAAGAAATGATCGCCAAAGATCAATACAAGGCTTCAGAAATCCTAACTGTTTATCCCTCGGAAGACAAAAGAAAAATACTCAATTTCTGTCTCAATGGCATCACGGAACAGCACAGAATTCTGTGCAGCAGCTGTATAATGCATGTTAAGAATACATCAACTGGCATGCAGTCTCCCAAACCAAATGATGGTAGCTTATCTGACCAGTTGATCGGATAGACGGATACAATAGCAGTGGATTCGTGAGGAAAACAGTGAAATGACCAGACTCCATAAACTCCGACACAAAACCATTCTTAATCCACCAATTGAACATGATTCCTGAGAAAAAGGAAAGGGTGGAGCAATATTAGTAATGTGAACAAAAGCAACCGCTAAATGGAGGTCCATGTTTGATAAAACATAAAAAAAAAAATCCAGGGCACAAACAAAATGCAGGTAGAAAAATTCAGCAGAGAAGAAACTTCACAACTTGCTTACCAATAACTAACACTTCTCTCTTCAAAAGATACTTCTAGCAATACTTATATGGTATGGAAAACAAAGGAAACACATTATATATGAATTTCAAATGAATCAAATTATGCAAAAGATTATATTCACAATCACTGAGGGAGAGTAAAATTTTCAAAAACTTGTAATCCACAAATACTCTTACGGTGACTTGAGATCTCTAATGTATTCTAATAAACAAATGGCTGTTTCAGGACACCAGAAATAAATAGTATAACCATCAATTATACTGAAGAAACAGCTTTTATATAAACAGTATCTCATATCAAGACAAGTTAGAATAATCAATATCCACTTGATAACATGTTCACTCATACTGATGTTGCATGCTATATGCAGCTTCAGGAAAGGAAGAAATGCACAAGAAAAAAGTTTTTCAGTCAGTTTCTTCAAGCAAGGGAGGACGTCGTGATTAAAAAAATTAAAAATTTAGAGGCCTATCTGACTAGGTATTTATTCAAGTAGCTCAACATTTTTAACATCCTCTTCATCAATTTTGAAGGAAAGCTTGAATACAATCCTGTTAAACTTGTTTGATCTCATCGTACATCCACAATTTTAAAATAGCATGCAGGCTAGATGGTAATATTGGCTACATAATGATAAAACTGTGAAACCATTTAAGCAAGTTACAAATACGTATTATAACAGAACCACATAATTAGTTAAACGGTGAAACCATATGATAAAGGCAGAAGATTGCAGAAACAATAAAACTTACATAAGACAGGTTCCACCCTCAAACTATGCTGAGATTATAGAAGCTGCAAAGGGAAAGCAATGCAGTTTGATTCGCTGATTCAAGATTTTCAGTGATGATTCGGGGGTACGTTCCAGGGTTACGAGCAGAAAGATTTGACAAAGATGCAACCAGGAATTGCTTTGGGTCTTTGATTTCTGGCAAGGGGTCCTCCTCTCTCCTCCCCGCGTTGTACAAATTGATAAATGTGGCATTATAACCAATAGTTTCACCAAAATCTGGAATGTCAGGCTCCTCTTCCACTCTATCCTCCTCTGGCCGCGAAATAAGAACAACAATGCTGTCGAGCATTTTTCCCCACAGCTTTGAATCTGATGGTGACAGACACTCGCATAACAATCTAGTCGAAGCAACAGAAGTTAACTTGAGCTCCATTGAACCTGTGATCAGCTTGAGATTAGGAATCCAAAACTGCTCCAAAATTGTGCGAAGAATATCCGGCTGAACAGCATTCATTGAGCCAGAAAGGTTTTCAGGGCCATGCTTCACTAGGAAAAGAGACATGAATATAACAAGAGATTTGATGAACTTAACAGTTCTGTTTGCTTGCAGACGTTTAAACAAAGCAACCCATATGTGGCTGATATAGGGAGAGATCACATCATAACCAAGATTTTCAATCACAGTGTTGAGCACATAAAATCCTTGTTCATCAGTACTGGGAGATGTAACTAGTGTATTGAATATTCCAAGGATACTAGATAGTCGGCCTTGCTGATTTAGCTCATGTGGAGCCTTCCTAAGGAAGGCCTGGAGCAGACGCACAAGGGCTGGAACATTTGCAGACTTTTTCCATGATTCAGGGAGAAGAAGTATTGCAAAAATGTCCATATAATTGCCTGGCAAAGGAGATCGGTTCAAGTCAACAAGTTGCGCGAGAAGCTGGAATGCATAAGGGAAGAACTCGCTAACATCTCTAGATAAGATTATCTGCAGAATGGGCAGCAGGCTTGCTTCAAAAGCTGAAATAATAGATGGGTCCTGCTCACACGCCCGTCTGATTAGCACAGCAACAGATTCAAACAGATAATGGTTAAAGACAGGATTCTTTGGGTTCTCACAAACCCTGTTAAGAACAGTTGTCAAGCCATTGATGCAAGGTACAGCAACATCATGTGGTACATTTGCAACCCCAAGAACACGCATGATGCACTTCATTACATACTGATTCTCCTCAGATTCTGGCTTTTGCAAGGCACCAAAAAGATTGGTCATCAACAAGAGCAGAAAAGGACTAATATCTGCAGCTGAGTATCTTGATCTCCCTCCATCATCCTTAACCAGAAGAAGCTTCTCAATGCAGCTGGCAGCGTACGAATGAACCACATTTGACTCAGATGATAGGAACCGCACCACATCAGGGAGCAAGGCAACAGCAACAGTTTTTGAGATCTGAGTCCTAAACATGGTGAAGAACTTTAATGCACCAGCTTTTAACATAGGAAATCCATTGATATCTTGACTTCTTAGCTCTGGAACAATAACAGACCCAAAGAAGTTCTCAACATTAACAAGATCTGTGGAAACTGAAGTTCCACCAGCTCTCTTCGCGGCAAGGGATACGACCAAATAAATGGCACAATCCTTGTGCTTCCAGTTTTCACCTGGGTTCTGTGAGAAGGAGGCCAGAAGACTCTGAATCTGGGCGGAAGCCTTTTCAGTAACCCTCTCCTTATAATTCGTAGCAATTCCCTTAAGGAGTTCACAAGCAATTCTCCTCCTGGTGTCAAGGTCACTGCCTTCCATATCTCTCCTTATGAACTCTACATAATTCATCTCAAAAAGCTCCTCATCTTCATCCCTCAACATCACATTAGGAATTAATACACTCTGACAAATCTGTTGCAAAATATCCTCCCCTGCAAACAAAGTGTGATGTACGCTTGTGCTAACTATAGTCAAAAACTTAATGGCAGTTACGGTCAGCCTCTCCCTTGTGGAAGAGCTTGAAACGACCACCAAAAGCCCCCACACTGCCTCCACAAACCCACCCAAATACTTCTGAAATGTCTCCTCCTCTTTCTCCATATATAGGCTAATATTCTCACAAACAGCAGCTCGCAATTCATCAACCAAAGCAAGCCCATCATTTCCACTATCTTCCAAAGCAGAATATCTAACAGTCAAATATTTCTTGAATTCAATCATCCATTCATCCATATGATCCTCAAAGAACTCTGGCAACTCCATAAAATTGAGTGAATAGAAAATCCTACAGCAAAGCCTCTGCGACACAATATAACCCCTGAGAGTACTAGCATTGGCTCCAGAACCCACAGCGTGGTCGATATATGCTGCAGTCCTTTTAAACACTTCCAATAATGGCTTAGCGAAGTTATCAAGACAGTATTTCAAATCAAGCAACAGATCGTTTGTCTTAAATTGGTACCTAAATTTCTTAAACAACGAATTAAGAGTTGCCAAAACCCCATTCACTGAAACATAATCATTTGCCTGACTCAATTTATCCAGCGTAACAACTAATTCAGGCAACAAAGCCGGCCATGCTTTAGGGAAATCATGCTTACCAATAATGGTTAGAGCTTCACTAAGCTGAGCTTGAATTTTAGGCGACGTGCTAACCATGAGAGTAACAATTAATGATTTAATCTGGTCCTTCTCCGGGTCGGGCACTATAATTCGTGCCGGCTCGTTGGGTTGCAGAGCCCAGTGAGCTTTGAGGTGGTTTTTGAAGTTAACAGCAGCTGATTGACGGATCTGCTCATCGACTGTGGGCTCGGCGACAAGTCGGAGAACTGCCAGGCCATAGTTAGCACGATCAGCGGCCTCGGAGAGAGCGGCCTCAGCGCGGCGGCGGGGATCAGGGAGCGGGGATAGAGTGTTATGGAAGCACTGGGAGAGGAATTGTAGGGTTTCGGGGTTCCACTCCATTAGAGTAGTATATGTTGCTTGGGGTTTAGCGGCTAGGGTTTAAGGTAGATTTAGGTTGGATATTACGGAAGCCAATATATTGCTCAACGCAAAATGTAGATACAGAAAGATTTTACCTGCGTTGAAGAGAGAGATGGATCGATTCAGACGCTCAAGGAATTGGATTTTTGAAAGGAGGTGAGGGCGACAATAAATGGAGGTATTGCGAATGGAGTCATTTTATTTTATTTTATTTTATTTTATAGGGAAACATAAAATTTCTTTTTTAAATTGTTCGTGGGCCTTCCTTGGCCATTTGATCTTACTCACTTCAATGGGCTTCACCTATTTTTGGGTTTCATAATACTCCTACAAACTAATTTCTTACAAAAGCCCAATACACCTCATTAGGTCAACCAGTTTCCTCCGATTTGCTAAATGGACTATCGTTTTTAAGCCTATGCATATTTTCATATTAAGTCGAAAATCATGGGTTTAAATTTTGCATGCCATACTTAAAAATAATAGAATAATTTATTAAATAATAATGTATTAACATATAAATAAAATGAAAATATAGATCACAAATTAAATTTAGGTCGTACGATTAAACAAAACTAAATCTTGCTGTGATATTTCTTTTAAAAAAATCATAATACGAAATATTTAATATTGAACAAAAATGCATATAAACTAATGATATGGAATTAATTAAATATATATCAAGATATATCAAACAAAAAATATATATCAAGATAATAGAATATAAATAATGAAATGGAATTAATTAAATATCAAATATTTAATACTTATTTTAAGTTACCATTCTTATATTTCTTAGTAGAGCATCCGATCAATTTAAGGAGTTCTGACTAGGTGAACGGTTAAACAAATAATGGGCATGGAAAATTATTTTAATTCTTTATTAGTGATCGGTGTGAAATTCACCTAGAATTTTGGGCTTTTGGATTTATTTGACTTTAATTCAATAATTAAACATGATTTTACTGAAAATACTATTAATTGTTTGATTACTTGGAGAGATGCATTTTAATTGTTTGATTACTTGGAGAGATCATTTTTGTTTATTAATTCGAGATACATTTTAATTGTTTGATTACTTGGAGAGATCATTTTTGTTTATTAATTCGCGCTCACATAGCCTTTTGTTTGATTACTTTGGAGAGATGCATTTTTGTTTATTAATTCGCGCTCACATAGCCTTTCATTTAAAAACGCGCTCACATAGCCTTTTGTTTGATTACTTTGGAGAGATGCATTTTTGTTTATTAATTCGCGCTCACATAGCCTTTCATTTAAAAAATAAATCCGCGGAGGGCTGGAATCGAACCCGAGGCCTCACGCATGCATGAGCACGCCTCCCGCCACTGGGCAACAACCAGTTTATGCAACCAAATTGTATGGATACCTTATTTATCCCAATCTCCTGGAATCGATTTTTGAGCCAAAAAGCTCATTTCTCCACTTAAGTCCATTTATCCACTTTAGCCCATTACCCCATTTTTGCCCTAGTCCTCCACACATATATATTCCCTCATTTTCATCTTTGGAGCCTCCAACTCCCAAAATTTCATTTCCTTATTTTTGGAGGCCATAACCCCCATTTCACTCAAACACCCATTTTTCATCCATTAAATTCTCCACTAAATAGTTGTTAGATCCCTCTCCCTTTCGGGGTGAGGGATCCGTAGTTTTAAATATTTTTTTTAGATTAGGATTTTAAATGCGTTCAAAAAAGACAGAGACATCAAGGAGTGGATGATCTTCTTGAATGTAAAACTTCATTAGGTGAAATCTAATCCTACTTATTATCTTTCTATTTTCTATGTTTTGGTGGTTGATTGAAGGCATGATTATTGATTAAATTATGAAAATGTCTTGATTGAATTTCCGGCTTTGATTAGGTTTCATTTATGAAATTCGCATGCTTGTAGTAATATGAGATTTATGTCTTTGGTATTAGTGTATAGTGATTAGGTTGTGTATTGTCGTTACTTTACCCTTAGTTGTTATGCATGATTATCATATGTGAGTTATTTTCATTTATTGCATGAGGATTAATATGGGGGAGTTTAGCCAAAACCTTCTTATGTTTAGAACTACATAAATGGACACTAGAGATGTTAGATCGGGAGGTCAATTAATCTAGTGAGGGAAATCAAACCTTAGTGAATTCATAGTACCTAGAAATTGAATATTACCTAGTACCTTTTAGGGAACTCGTACGTGTAGTTAGTACCTATTGGGAGGTATTCACTTTGGTCTCGATCTTATGTGCTATTTTTGGGTCTTTGTAAGGACCTACATCCTCTTTATCTCGAGAGAGAGTTTAGGTGGAATTTGTGATCGCCCTTACCATGATATGCTTAAAAATGGAAAACAATTAAAGATGTTGGATGATTGATTATATGAGTGCATTATGAAAACTATCATGTCATTGAAAATCCAAAAATATGTAATTAGATTTATTTTTTCATGCATTTTATTTTCTTTTATTTTTAAACCTCATTTTTGATCGTCCTTAACTAATCACGATACTATATCTAAAGGCCATTAATCTTAAATTCCCTTGGGTTTGATATTTTGTTGCTTGGTCACCCGTACTATTAAAGACCAATCAAATAGCTTTTTAGTAATTTATGTTCCAAGGTCAATGGAATATTATTAATTCAATCTGAATCAAACACTCTGCTAGAGAGTATTATCATTTAGGCTTTAGTGTTAATTCTAAGGATATAATTGTAGTATTATCATTTAGGGTTTATTGTTAATTCTAAAGGTATAGTTGTAATTTCGCTCTTTTAGTTTGTGGCATATTTCACCCCTATGATTTAGTGTTCAGGGTAAAATTATCATTTCACATTTGTGGTTTAGAGTATATTTTAGCCCTATAGTTTAGGATTAATTATAAGGTATAATCGTAATTCCATAATTTTGGTTTAAAATATATTTTACCTTTAAGATTAAGGTTTTAAAGTTTGAGTTAGACTCTTGTAAACCCAAGTTTACATCATAAACCCTTGTAAATCATGTGGTCCTCCTTAATTTAAGTACTTTGGAGGGGAGGACCTAGAGAAAAATACTGAAATTTTGGTATACTGCACTTACCATATCGAAAAATATCAAACTTACCGAAATTTTAGGTATACCAAAAATTTTGGTAAGATATGATACCATATTGAATTTTTTGGTACGATAAAGATATGCAAAATCTGGTATATAACGAAATATCGTAAATTATTTTAGTAACGTGTGTATACTTAAAAGAAATTCTAATATATTAAAATTATTGACTCATCATTAAATTTAGTGTAATTTTGGAGAATATTCGTTGCACGTAAGAAATATAAGATTTATTATTTTAAATTTAGGGTATAATTGTAATTATTTTTATTTTAATTTCAATCTAAGAATGTATTAAATTAACTTAGAAATTATTTGTTCTCAAATACACCAATCTAAGAATGTATTAAATTAACTTAGAAATTATTTGTTCTCAAATACACCATTCACTTACTAGGATTAAACTCTTACCTTTATTATGTTTTATTAATCTTTTTAAAATTGAATTGTTTGTTTTCCATATTGTTTGTAATTTGTGGATTATGTACATAGTTGTTTTTATCAATTTCATTGTAATTTATGGTGGATTATTTGGATTTTGTCATTATTTTCTATAAATTTATGATGTAATTTTAAACGATATATAATAGATTAGTACATGTAAAACGATGTATCCCACATCCAGTATTTACCGAAATAATCAATATGGTAAGATATACTTAAATATCGATAAGCAAAAGGTATGCCGTTTTTTTATACCGAAGTTTCAGTATACCGAACTATGGTATACCGAAACTTTTGGTATGGTAAAGGTATGACTTTTCTAATATCGATATTTTAGGTATGGTATACGGTATAACTTAAAAACTTTGGTATAGCCCACTCCTAACTGGAGGACCACATGATTTATACTGTGAACCCGATTTATACAAGTGTTTGTCTTAAAGTTTATGGTTAATTCTAAATGTATAATTATAATGTTATTCTTATTATTTATGACATATTTGATATTTCACCCCTGGAATTTAGGATACAATGATATTTTAAATATAATTAAAAAAAATACAAAACATACCATTAATTGATAGGACTGCAAATTAATTAAATATGAGAAGTGGAGACCTCCACCTTATATAAATACTAGAACTTAAATAAATAGAAATCATTTTATGGTATTCACACGGCTGGATAGTCCAATTATTAAGTCCAGACATTAGTTAAAATTAAAATCAAATATGAGTTAGATATTATATTACTGGACACTAATAATATCTATTTGTGTATATAAATGTATAATTGGATTATGGGGCATATACTTGCATGTGCACTTAAAGGTACGGTGTCCTCGTTCATTTATGGCAAAAGTTTTTCGCACGGGAACACGTCGTATCCCCATGTAAACATAATCGTCTCCTCCATATTCTATTTAAATTTATAGTATATTGTTAAGGAGTTTAAATTGTAAAGGGCCACGGAAATTGCAAAGGGGCACGGTGTCCCGGGACACAAGAGCCTCACTTTTCATTTATTTAATTTAATTATTTATTTATTTTGTGTATAATGAATTATTACTCTTAATGCAAAAATTGTTATTCTAAAAAAAAATCACTAAAATAATCTTTTCAAAATAAAATTCCGTATTTTAAAAAGTACTAATAATACTTCCAAAATGAGATATATTCAGATTACTTAAAATTTCTAAAAATAAAGTAGTACTATATCTAGAGGATAATGATTTCGATTTTCTTTTATCACTCTAATTACAAATGAATTACTTAACTCTTTAAATTTTTAATGACACAGAATATTTTGTTACATTTTATTATTATTTACATGCTTTAAATAATATGTATACAGTATTAAAATTTCAAACACCATATAAGTCCAAACTAATATTAACGCTATGTTCTTTTTTATTTTACGATGTAATTTTGGGATATTGAAATCCTAATACCAGTTTAGTTCGGAATTTTAAAATCTGATTTTAAAATATCATATCATCAACTATTCATCTATTATAACGTTACATTTTCCGAGTGGAATACGAAGGGGGAGAAATCAAATACTGTAATCAATTTTTATTGTCGGAGATTTGATATTATCCTATATTTGGCGTGTATGTTAACTATGGTTTGAGATGAGTTAAACCAAGGTAGTATGTCTCCATCATCTTAATTTGAACACGTGTCGAGTGGGACCACATCGGCATTGTGTGGCGCGTGTTGCGGTTAAAGTTTCCCACGAGCACGTGAACCGTGTGATTTCTATTGAGCAGATTATTATTTAATAGAGATGTTAAACGGGCCAGCCCTAATAACGGGTTTCGGGCTTCGGGCTAAATTGAGTCTGTTTAAACGGGCTATGAAAAGGTGAACCTAACTCTAACCTTAACGAGCTACGGATTAAACGGGCCGGGCTCGCGGGTTGTACGATAAAAAATATTTAAAAAATTATAAATTATAATTTATTATAAATAATATAAAAAATTCAAAATTAACTAATACATTATTTAAAATTTGAGAGAATTAAGATTAATACATGCAAAATATTGTTAAAAGATATAAATTAAAAGAACTTGTGATAATTAAATTAATCTTAATATATTTATTCAAGTATTATTTTATTTATTAGAGAAAATTTTGGGTTAGAGTAAGAAAAAAAATGAGAAAGAGATGAAAATTGAAAGATGGTGAGAGTTTGTCCAATGATGGGTTGGGAGTAGGGTGGGATTGAGTGGTCGATATATAGATTATGAGTGTTAAAATTAATTAAACATAATAATAATAATAATAATAATAATTTCCAACCCTACGGGCCGGCCCGGTTAGCCCACGGGTTAATCGGTTCGGGCCAAAAAGCCCGGATGTTAAACGGACTCAAATTTCTTGGCCCTAACCCTAATTTTTTTTTGGTTAATCGGTTCGGGCTTATTAACAACTCTAATTATTATAACACTAATTTCAACCATCATTATTGGGCCATTTCTTAGAGATTGATGGAGGAGGTAAATCGCATGATATGCCTCAAGTAGTTTATAGAGAGAGTTCACTGTTAAACTTGTACTTGTAAGGGCCAAATCCAATCCATGTAAAAGGCAGAATTCGAACTCCACAACCAAATAATTAACTGATATCACCGAAATGCCCTCCACTTAACCACAATTGTAAGGGGTAAATATGTCAAATCCCGCCACTGTGGTTCACGAATAATCACGCCCTCACAAACCTAACCTAACCTAACCCAACTCAACCCCAATGAAATCAAATAAAATTTTCAAATTCGGATATATTGTAATAGAAGCTTTAATTTGAGTTCACAAAGTCAACTCTCAATTAATGTGTGTTGCTATAGTGTTAGAAATAAATACTCTTGAAAATATACATTTAAAATAATAAAACACATATCTTATCGTAGCCGAAAAAGGTAGAATATCATGTCATTGTGTTCTTATGAATTTCATAATATCAAAAATAGTTTTAGAACATATTTTAGAGAAATTAAATTACTATTTGATAAGAATATAGGGATGCCCACACGACTTAGAGTCGCACATTATTCAAGTCATTATAAAGAAGAAATTGATAAGTGTGCATCAATGAAATTATTAAGTGAAATGAGCAAGACCAAAGTATAACAAACGAAAAAAAAAAGGCTGACATATAATCTGGTCATGTAAGTAAAATCTAATATGGAACTCTTTGCTTTAAAAACAAAATGGAACACTTTAAATAATAATAACATAGAAATTAACATCCATATTTATGTAATAATCCATCAATAAAAAAAATCACCTAAAATTAGAAAATACAAATGAAATTAATTTCACATCCAATGATAAATGAATTAGTTGTAAATCGAAAACATCCAAAAATAGAACGTGAGGTAAGAGCTACAACTAACATTTGGTCATAATATTCTAACGCCACTATGTTGACCACGTGAACCATGATATTTAAGACTTTTTTCTCAAATGCTTACCAAATTCCAGTTTTATTTTATTACTGTTGTGAATGTTGCAGCAATCAATCCCTAGATTACTATTCTCTTATCACTCAATATATCAAGAACACACACTCACACTCTTTGAACTGAATTTAGGAAGATAATCAACAAAAAACAGTATGAAAAGAAGAAGAAACACACAAGGTTTATAGTGGTTCGATCAAGATGATCTACATCCACTTAACAAGGAAATCGAGCACTCTTTCATTGATGGACTATTACACTTGAAGATGAAGATAGACTACTTGAACTGATCACTCATGGATCAATCTCTCAAATTAGTAGAAGATGAACTTAAAACTTGCAGAAGACTGAACACACACACTTCATAGCAGCAACCTTGCTGCCTTATATACTAAGCTGGACAATTAGCTTGTTTCAGCCGCACAACTGATGCCTTTCACCCCCCAATGAGGCATTTCCACATCAGCACTTCCCTAACAACATTCTTTAACAAACTAACTTCCTCAAGGTTTGTAGAATCAGCTCCCAACAACCTTCAACCGATCAACAAACTCTCAACAAACCCTATTATGCATCATGCTATCATGCAGCTGGTGTATGAACCTATCCTACGTATAAACTTCAAGAAATACGTATGCATTTGTCACATACTCTTCTAGGCAACATGATGCATCGCTTGCATGAAATCATGATCACGTTTTACACTCCATCCTCTAACAATTCTCCACCTTAAAACAAGTATCATGTCTGTCAACAAATTTCTGCTCAACTCCCTTTGTTGCTGCTCCATGAGCAGCTTCCACCAAGCTTACTGGATCACATACCAACTAAGCCTAAGCTTAGTTCAAACTTAGAACTAGGCAAGGCTTTAGTTAGGCAGTCTGCTGGATTGACAGAAGTATCAATTTTGTTTACTTTATCAACTCCACTCTCCACAAGATCTCTTACAAAGTATAGCTTGACATCAATGTGCTTGGTCCTCTCATGATAGCCCTGATGTTTGGCTAAATGAATTGCACTTTGATTGTCACAGAATACTTTCACAACTTCCTGTCTTATCCCAAGTTCTTTCAATATTCTAGAGATCCACATTCCTTCCTTGATGGCTTCAGTTAAGGCAACAAATTCAGCCTCAGTTGTGGATAGAGCAACAACTGATTGATGGCTTGCTTTCCAGCTTATAGCTGTTCCAAAAAGAGTGAAAACATAGCCAGTCAATGACTTTCTGGTGTCTAAGTTTGCTGCATAATCTGCATCAACATATCCACTTAACATTCCACTGATTTGCTGTCCCTTTTGAAATACCAAACCTCTGTAGGATGATCCTTTCACATACTTCATAGCCCACTTTACAGCTTCCCAATGTGGTCTTCCTGGATGTCCCATAAATCTGCTTAAGACACTCATAACATAGGCCATATCTGGCCTGCAGCACACCATACAGTACATGAGGCTGCCAACTGCACTAGCATAGGGAATGTTGTCCATTTCTGTTGATTCTGATGCAGATGATGGTCCTTGCTGTAGAGACAGTTTCAAACCTTGTTTAAATGGTGTTGAAACTGATTTACTTTCATACATATTGTACCTCTTCAACACTCTACACAGGTAAGACTCCTGATTTAGCATCAAACTTCCCTTGCTCCTATTTCTGTTGATAGACATACCAAGAATCATTTTAGCTTCACCTAGGTCTTTCATGTCAAATTCTGATTCCAGCATGTCTTTCACCTTCTGAATACCAATCATGGAGTGACTGGCTATCAACATATCATCTACATAGAGCAGCAGGTAGGTGTATTGTTCCTTTTCTTGTAAATAATACACACAGCTGTCATATGAGCTCCTTGCAAATCCACAGCCTACAATGTATTGATCAAACCTCAAGTACCATTGTCTAGGACTTTGTTTAAGACCATAGAGAGATTTCTTAAGCAAACAAGCTTTAGAACTGTGATTCTGAACACTTACTCCCTCTGGTACAGTCATGTAAATTTTCTCTTCCAATTCACCATGTAGAAAAGCTGTTGTCACATCCATTTGATGTAACTCAAGATCATACTGAGTAAGTAATGAAAGTATAATCCTTATGGAGCAATGTTTGACAACAGGTGAGAAGATTTCATTATAATCCACCCCTTCTTTCTGTGAGAACCCTTTGGCTACAAGCCTAGCTTTATACCTTACTTTACCATTTGGAACTGCAGATAGCTTCCTTTTGAAAATCCATTTGCATCCCACTAACTTCTGTCTCTGAGGTTTGTTAATAATCTCCCATGTTCCATTCCTCTCAAGTGACAGAAGCTCTTCATTAATGGCAGTAATCCACTGATCATTATCAGTGCTTGTTGTAGCTTCCTTGTAGCTCTTTGGTTCACTTGATTCAATATCAGTGGCTGAGTACAAGGCATATGATACATGATCAGCTTGTACATATCTTGATGGTGTGTGAATCTCCCTCCTTTGTCTATCTCTTGCAAGATGATAAGTACTTAGCTCATTCCTGTGTTCTGCTACATCTTGTTTTCCTTCTGAAGTGTCTGCAGGCTCCACCTCAGAGTCAACTCTCTTATCAACTGTTGTAGCAGGCTCAAATTGCTCCAGAAAAGGCATCCTTGACTCATCAAACTTGACATCTCTGCTTACTAGGAATTTATGGTCATCTAGACTCCATAACTTGTAACCTTTTACTCCTGATGGATATCCTACCATCACACATCTCAGAGCCCTTGGATCTAATTTATCTTGCTTTATATGTGCATAGGCAAGACATCCAATGACCTTTAAGTTGCTGTAGTCAGCTGGCTTTCCTTTCCATACTTCTTCAGGTGTCTTGAACTTCAAGGGTGTAGAGGGACACCTGTTGATTAAGTATGCAGCTGTTGTTACAAGTTCCCCCCAGAAGCTCTTTTGGAATCCACCTGCACTCATCATGCATCTTACCCTTTCTAGCAGAGTTTGATTTAGTCTTTCTGCAACTCCATTTTGTTATGGAGTTGATGGAACAGTCCTATGTCTCTTGATTCCTTTTTCTCTACAAAACTTGTTGAACTCTTCTGATACTCTAAACCATTATCAGTCCTGAAGCATTTCAGTGTCTTTCCTGTGGTGTTTTCAACTTCTGCAAGCCATTCTTTGAACTTTCCAAAAGCTTCATCCTTGGATTTTAGAATATATACCCATGCTTTCCTTGAGTGATCATCTATGAATGAGATGAAGTATTTTCCACCTCCTTTTGTTGGATTCTTAGAAGGCCCCCACAAGTCTGAGTGGACATACTCAAGTATTGATTGAGATATATGTTCACCAGTTCCAAACTTGAGCCTCTTTGACTTTCCCATGACACAATGTTCACATAGCTTCAAATTAACTGAAGTTTCTCCACATAATAGGTCTTGTTTTATCAATTCTTGCAAACCTCTCTCACTGATGTGTCCCAATCTGCCATGCCACAAGAGAGTACTATCCTGTCTTCCTATTGCATGGGCATGGGCAGTTACAGCACATCCACACAAGAAATACAAGTCATGTTTTCTAGTACCTTTTAGAAATATATCATCTCCCTTTGTGACAGTGAGAAGACCATCTATGGATTGAAAACTATATCCCATAGAGTCAAGTTTACCAAGAGAAATTAGATTCCTTCTTAAATCAGGAACATACCTCACATCATGAAGAATCTTGACTGCACCATCTGTCATTTTAAATTTGATTGATCCCATGCCCTTGATATTGCATGTCTGATCATTACCAAGCAGTACAGAACCTCCATTTTGTTGCTTGAAATCAATGAGCCAATGCTTTATTGGTGTCATGTGGAAAGTACAGCCTGAATCCATTACCCATTCAGAGTTAACTTCTGAGTTTGCAACTGTCAGGGCTTCAATGAACCCTTCACCACCTTCTTTGGCTTGTATTGTTTGATTTACTTGATCTTTTGGTTCTAGATCTTTGCCCCTATCTATTCCCTTTGCCTTGTCAGCTTTCCATTTATAATAATTTCTCCTCATGTGGCCAGGCTGTTGACAATAATAGCACTTTCTTGCTTCACCTCCCTTTGATGATTCATGATCCTTAGTTTCAGGCTTCCAGCTGCTAGAGTTAAACCTTTTCTTCTTGTTATTCTTCTTGGATTGATAGTTCTTCTTGACAATCAATCCCTCTCCCCCAGAACTTGCAACACTTTGGGATGACAGTTGCAATTCTCTTGATCTGAGAGCAAGCATTACACTATCAAACTTGACAGTGGCTTGATTAGCATACAACAAGGTGTCTTTAAAACTTTGAAAAGACTTAGGAAGTGCAGTCATCAACATGAGGACTCTTTCTTCTTCTGAAATCTTGACATCAACACTTTCAATATCATCCAAAATCTTGATGAATTCATCAACTTGACTTAGTATAGGCTTTTCATCAGTAATCTTGAATGCATGAATTTTCTCTCTGATGTGCAGCCTATTAGCAAGTGTTTTCACCATGTACAGAGACTCTAATCTCTGCCAAACACCAATGGCAGTTGTTTCCCTAGCTACTTCACGCAATGCCTTATCCCCTAAACATAAAATGATGGTAGAATGGGCTCTACGAAGTACCTCATCATCTACTTGAGCTCTTGGAGGACCAGCTGCTGAAGGATCCTTGATTATCTCAGTCTTGACTGGTGGAGGAGGCCTCAATGCATCAATGAGTCCTTGCTGTGTCAAGATCGCCTTCATTTTGAGCTTCCATAGGCTGAAATCCGTTTTCTCAGAGAGCTTCTCAATGTCAAACCGAGTGGTGTTCATCTTCCTTGTTCAGCTTCCTCGCTTCCCACAGACGGCGCCAATTGTTGTGAATATTGCAGCAATCAATCCCTAGATTACTACTCTCTTATCACTCAATATATCAAGAACACACACTCACACTCTTTGAACTGAATTTAGGAAGATAATCAACAAAAAACAGTATGAAAAGAAGAAGAAACACACAAGGTTTATAGTGGTTCGATCAAGATGATCTACATCCACTTAACAAGGAAATCGAGCACTCTTTCATTGATGGACTATTACACTTGAAGATGAAGATAGACTACTTGAACTGATCACTCATGGATCAATCTCTCAAATTAGTAGAAGATGAACTTAAAACTTGCAGAAGACTGAACACACACACTTCATAGCAGCAACCTTGCTGCCTTATATACTAAGCTGGACAGTTAGCTTGTTTCAGCCGCACAACTGATGCCTTTCACCCCCCAATGAGGCATTTCCACATCAGCACTTCCCTAACAACATTCTTTAACAAACTAACTTCCTCAAGGTTTGTAGAATCAGCTCACAACAACCTTCAACCGATCAACAAACTCTCAACAAACCCTATTATGCATCATGCTATCATGCAGCTGGTGTATGAACCTATCCTACGTATAAACTTCAAGAAATACGTATGCATTTGTCACATACTCTTCTAGGCAACATGATGCATCGCTTGCATGAGATCATGATCACGTTTTACACTCCATCCTCTAACAATTACAATGTCGATACATTGTTTTACATGTAGATTTCATCTTATATTTTTCAACCAAGATCAATTCATGTAAAATTGATTAAGATTCTGATTAATTTAGCCAAGATTAAGAAACAAATGAAGTAGTATTAAAAAGTGTATGAATTTGTTGGACCATTTCTTTAATTATATATGGTTTAAAAAATTATTATTATCATATAACTTGACATTAAAACTCAATTGGCAAAATACGTCAAGGACACAAGCTGAAATATGATATGAATAAAAAAATATTACAAATATATTTTTAAATTGATACAAAATCATCATAAAACTAAAATTAAAGATTAAATTAGCACATAGATAAAGTAGTATTGAATCACTATATTTTATTAACCGATCAATATTATGATAGATTGATAGATCCACATATTATTGAATCCCTAAATACCAAAAATCAACACTGTTACTAGTTCTCAGTCCACTTACAATAAAAAGCTTTTATCCCAACATGAGGAGCCCATTCTATTACCAGACCAAGAAGAGGAGAGGAGACGATTACAAGCTTGTAGGCTCACATGAAAGGCTTCTTATCACCTCGACAGGAGTCCTGAGTTTGAAGTCTATGGTCTCGAATTGGATACCAAACATGTGCTCCTCGGACCTGAATTGGATCCCAAACCTATGCTCTTCGGACCTAAATTGGATCCCGAACCCGTGCTCCTCGGACCTCAAATGTCGTGCATGCCCTCCTACATGAATGATTCTTACCCAAATAAATGACTTACATCGCAAGACTACAACGCTGCTTCCTATAGGATCAGCTTGTCAGATGGTGCCCTATCTATTGGCCACTTATCATAGAATAATTTTCTATATACTTCCCATTAAGTTATCCATCTAGGGAATGTTAATATATTAATAAACCTACATAATAAATTGTTTGGTTACAAAAGTTTTAGCCCGCCATTCATTTACGCCCGGTGGATATATCTATTAGAACCCATGGGAGTGGTGGGTTTCATAAGCCTTGTTAAAGTTTTGGACGATATTATTATTATTATTTTTTTTTTTACAATTTTAACCCTGTCAATCTGTCATATATACTCTTGCCATTATTTAAAGGAATCTCAAATTTCACAGCTTCTTTATTAATTGATAATTTTTTTATTATATATATTTTTAACTATGATTTTTTTTTTAATTTAAGCATAAAAATAACAATTAAAAAATGCACTAACAAAACGTGATTTTTTTTTCATGTTCGTAAATTAAATAATGCTTAGATTTTAAAAAAATCCAAAATTTTATATTATGGTGACATTTGCATGAGATCATTTCAGCGAGTTTGTTTTACGTATTTTAAATTAATTATTACTCTATTTTTTTATTAAAAATATTATTATCATTTTTATTAAATATATTATTATTTTTATTTATTCTTTCAAATTATTTATGAAATGATTATACCACTATTATTTTTATTAATAGAGTATCATTTCTTATCAAAAATGTTATTATCCATTTCATGAAACTTATTTCTTGAAATGATCTAAATCAAGTATATTATATTTAATTTTAAAAAGTTCAAAATTATAATTCAAATATCAATTCGTGGAATAGATAAAGAAAAATACAAATAATAATCGGAAGAATAATGAAAGACATAATATGTACGTAGAAAATATGCACTGAAAAAATTAATTAATAATTGTTAAGGATAGTTACGTAAATTGACATGTGTATCATCTATTAATTATTAATCCATAAAATTTATTAGGAAGAAAGAATGGAAGCAAACATAATATTCGCTCATGAATAATACTATATAATAACTACTCAAAAGCCCACATTGATACACTATCCCATACACGAGGTTAGTGAACCAAACATATGTATTAAATGTCATCAAACCCATAATTGCCCTTATAAGGTCATGTGTATAAAATGCCTTTTCAGCTTCCTCACCCTCTCAAAACACATTAATGAGAAAAAACCCACATTAGCTCCCTGAACACAAGGAAGGAATTCTATTTGTATTAATTTTCCATTATCATCGGGTACATTTATATTAAATTTAAGTGGCTATTCATTAAATATTTTACCAAACCATATACAATGGTAAAATAGACAATTAATCAATAAAAATACTCCATCTATTCTATTTATATTTGAACCCTTTATTAGGCATGGATACTAAGAAAAGTGATATCTTTTAAATATATTATAATATTTTTCATAATAAATAAATAATAAAGTATATTAGATGTGTGAGGTATGAGTATTTTTTTTTTTGGTAAATAAAGTGTATGAGAAATAGTGATTTTATTTAATATTTTGTTTTTCTTGGAAGGTGCAAATTTTAATGGAAAAAAAGAATTCGTGTCATTTGAAAGGATACGAGGAGATTATTAAATAAACCATCAAATTAAAATTACAATGGTATTCTAAAAATTAATATTAAATCATAAATAAAAATAAAATATATTGCACATATAATTTACCAGAAAATTTCAAATAATCAATTTCATGTTAATAAGATTTATTATCTTTTAAAAATAAGCAAAGATTTGTGTGAAATCGGTTCACGGGATGACTTATGTGAGATGATAAAAGGTAATAATATTTTAATAATAAATAATACCCGAATTAATGAAAAAAGTGATAGTATTACAGTAGGTTTTTTCATAAACAATTCATAATATAGTGAAAGTTGATTACATTTTTTTATGAAAATTATTTGCCCTAAAAAAATGTACTCCATCCATCCCATACTTATCTTCACTATAAAAAAAAAATGAACTTTATATCAACAAACAATTTCGAAAGTTATTTTAATTTTAAAAATATCACTCCCACCTAAAATAACATACTTTATAATTTATTTATTTATTAAAAATACCACAATATTTCTAAAAGGTCAATATAATTGATAAAAAAATAATTTTTCTTAAACTATACATGACGTTAAACATAACTATTATAATACGGAGTATGATTTATTATAAACTTATTTGACTACTAATAATTATATTTTATTTATATAATAATCTTATTTTAATAAGGAATCTACCCGATATGCCCTATAAAAATATATTTAGTAATTCAGGAGTGAAAAATAAATATTTAGGTTAATAATAAAATGAATTTAGCATAGGCCATAAATAAGCAACACGCCGAAAACGTTAAAGCGCAGCGATAATTGGTGAAAAACGTAAATTAAATTGAATGCTGTTCACGTGCTTCGTACGCGCATCCCAGTCACGTGCTCTTCACGAGCTCGAATGTGGACTGTGTAATTCTCATCAAACCCTTTCACACGTGTCCAATTGCTGCAACGCGCCACTCTCTCCATACAATTTATCCTCCTTAACAATCAATACATTATTAATCTTGTTTAGAGTAATAAACATTATGAGCGCACATGCATATCTTTATAACAAATTTATTGTATCCACGTATCTGTTGTTATTAATTAGTTTATGCCAATTTTTACAAATATTCTAATATAATACTCCCTTCTGCGTTAACATTGACGTTTGATTTCTACAGATATTAAAAGATATACAAGTAATATTTTAATATTTGATGAGATGAGAAAAATAATATTATTTAATTTAATATTTTAATATTTGGTGAGATGAGAAAATTAATATTATTTAATGTGAAGTATTTAGTTGTATTAGTGTTGTGTGTGAGCCATATATAAAATTAATGGCAAAGACTTGTGTACAACCTTTAATTGGTATAACCTCCGGTACAACCTCCTTTCTTTACCTTCAGTGTGTGCGTTCTTTTTTTTTTTAACTGTTGTTGTACGTTACTGTTTTTTTAGGGATATAATTGTAATTTTACCCTTGTGGTTTAGGGTATAATTATCCCCTAGGGTTTAGGGTATAATTATACCCTAGGGTTTAGGGTATAATTGTAATTTTACCCTTGTGGTTTAGGGTATAATTATCCCCTAGGGTTTAGGGTTTAGAATATAAATGTAATTTTACCCTTGTGGTTAGGGTATAATTATCCCCTAGGGTTTAGGGTATAATTGTAATTTTACTCTTGTGGTTTAGGGTATAATTATCCCATAGGGTTTAGGGTATAATAGTCATTTAAATAAAATAAATTTAAAAATAAAATAAAAAACAACATTAATGAAAGAGCAAGAATTAATTAAGAAGGTTGGGGATCAATGTTGTACCAATTCAACTGGTACAACCAGTTGCACCCTAATCCCTTTTAAAATTAATTATTTCGTATGGGCCCTTAGCACAATAGGAAATATAAACCTTATTTTGAGACAAAGAAAAATAGAAAATATGAATCTTAACGCGAAATGGACGAGTATTAAATATATATTGTAATACCCAAGTTTCTCTCTACTAGAGTGTTAATATAATTTAATTTGTATTATGTGTATTTTATAATTATGTGACAATTGTTTCTCAATTTTATTTATCTTTGTATTTTATTTGAGACATCTGTGATAATAATGGTGACAATATGTTAATATATGTGTGCATAAATATTTACGTGTATTAATTTGGATAATAATAATAATAAAAAAATTTTAACAGTACACGTGCTTGCCTATCATTAATGGGGCGGTGGGTTTATGAAAATCGACTGCCATCACTTGGTTTATTAATTGAGGATATCAACTTTGTGAAATATTTTGGACACTAATGTAATTACGTGATTAATCTAATTTAGTTAGTCAAAAAGGCTTCAAGGTGGCCCCTCTATCACTACAACAATAACATGTCACATGGGATTGTCCACTTATCTGAGATCAAATGCAATAAAATATCATTTAATTGAGACCATATCTTGTTAAAATCTCATTAATACATTAGTAAAATATAAATAAGTGAATTAAATGGGAGTATGGATGGAATACACGTATACATGCCTATTAGTCTAAATATTAATATTATAATATTAGATAGTAAATAATTTACGTATGTTAATTGACTAACTCACCGCCTCCAACTTGCTATATAAAGTGGAGCACCCAATTTGGGTGAAGAGCAAAAGCAACAGAAACGATTTGAGAAAAGGAGAAAGAAAGGAAGAGGGCACGCCGGGACGGGGGATCAGAGAGTAATTATAATTATTCACGGGTCTATAGTGTTATTATTGTCTGAGTTCAAGTAAGTAGAAGTCTAACTACAATGCATAAATATGTTGTGTGTAAATTATTTGTGATTAATATGTGATAATTATATTGTGAATTATTTGTGATTAGTTTAATTATGTTATGAATTATTTGGGATTAATTGATTATACAAGTTGTGGATTTATGTAATTTGAAATAATATTATTGTATTATATAGATCTGTGTGATTGGAAACTGTTAAAAATATATCTGTATGACTTGAGAAGATGTTGGTTATAAGGATCTGTGTGATCCAAGATGGAGTTATTATTATAAGAGATCCGTGTGATCCAAGGTGAAGTGGATTTGTGTGAATTAAATTAAGTTGTTATTTTATTTATGATTAAATGTTAATATTGATGTCATAAATGATTTATGATGTATATTTAATTGCACTGGTTGCATACCATGCATATCATGAAAAGTGTTTTCCCTAAAATTAATAAGATACTAATGGTGTGTGCGGCCACTATATATGCATCTCTGTCAGGGTTCGAAAAAATCATTTCCGATATTTTTAGGGGTTCGGAAAAATCGTCCCCACCACTTTGTCAGAGTTCGGAAAAATCGTTCTCAGCACTATTTTTGGGGTTCGAAAAAATCGTCCCCATTGAGCTCATTTGGGGTGCATATTATAAGTGTGTCGTGGGGATCCCGCAACGTGAACAGTTTTCAAAATAAAAGAGACCAACTAGAATATTAGAAAATAAACACATTTTCATGCACTATCATGCATGATTTTTACTTACTGAGATTTTTGTCTCACTAGTTTATGCATTGTAGGTGAGCCTGATAATATTTGAGTATGTGGTGTGGTGTACTGTGAAAGTTGTGGAGCTCCTACAAGGTTTCGAGTGGATGTACATAGATGACGACCTGTTGGACTAGGCCGTGGGCTTATTTTATTTCCGCTGATGTTTTGTTATATAATAAGTATTGTGATAAATTTGTGTGGTTTGAAGTGGTAATAGAAACCAGTTACGTATGTTGAACTGGTGTGACTGTTTGGATATATATATTATGTGAGAAAAAAAATATGTGCAGATTTTATGATGATGATGTTTATGTTAATTAAAGAATTATAAGTTATGAAAAGTGGGTCGTGACAGAGTGGTATCAGAGCACGGTTTGTGTCCTGCAGACTATCTATGTACATGAACTCATTCCTTGGGAGAGCAGCTTTGCGTGTAAGTGTTATTTTCCTTCTGTGTTGTTATGTGTTTTATAAATTATATTGGCCATGTGGTGTAGGACTTGTAGTTGGTAGACAAAATGGAAAGAATTATGGGTGAAAGTTCTGAGAGTGATAGTGCTGCTGAGCAAATAACACCTACTGAAGGAAATAATGGTGATGCGATGATTTCTCGCCTGATGGAACTGGTAGAGCGCCAGTCCCAACAGATACAACAACTGATTCAGCAGAGAGATATGGGTGGACAGCCATAGGTTAATATTAATCACAATCAACGTCAAGTAGAACGTGTGTAAATGGTTTGTGAAAGATTTCGAAAGCTGAGCCCTCCAATATTTGAGGACGCAGCAGACCCCACAGATGCAGAGGATTGGTTACGCACGGTGGAAAATATATTTCAATACAGTATAATTCCAGAGGGGGACAGAGTGTTGTGTGCTTTTTTCATGTTAAGAGGAAGTGCAGGCCACTGGTGGGATACCATTAAAAGTATCGAGAATGTCACGACTATGACATGGGAAAAGTTTAAAGAACTTTTCAGAAATAAGTACTTTACGGCACAGTGAGGATGATGAAAATGAATGAATTCATACAGTTGAAGCAGGGTGGGATGTCAGTCACAGATTATCATCGTAAGTTTGAACTGTTGTCAAGGTTTGCAGAACATATGGTGAGTACGGAGGCATTAAAAGTGGAGAGATTCGTGGAAGGCTTAAGGCCTGAGCTTTTCAGAGATGTGAGTATGGCGGGACTGCATGGAGCAACCTACTCACAAGTGGCAGAAAGGGCCCAGATTGCTGAACAAGCAGAGATGAGGATCAGACAAGCGCAAGCTGTCAGACGTCAATTTCAGCAGAAACCAATGCAGCAGTTTGGGAGAATTGATAAGAGGCCGATGCCATTTCAGAGGTCGAAATCAAATTTTCAAGTGGAGCAAGGACAAGGAGAACCAAACAAGCGTCCCAAGTTTGATCAAGGGAAAGTGCCACCGGCGCTGCCACTACCGATGTGTCCAAATTGTTTTAGACCACATGGTGGAGAGTGTCACATGCCTCCGAGAACATGTTACACATGTGGAGAGAAAGGACATATGACTATTACTTGTCCTAAGAAAGGGAAACAAGGGCAACAGGTGAGAGTTCCAGCAAGAGTATACACTTTGACGCGGGAGGAGGCAGATGCGAACCCCTCAGTTGTCGCTGGTAAGTTTTCTATTTTTGGCATTTCTACCTATGTGCTATTTGATTCTGGAGCAACACATTCATTTGTATCCACTGAGTATGTGAGGAAGTTGGGTGGAACATCTAACTTAATAGAAGCTAATTATGAAGTGATGATACCTTCTGGTAAATCAAAACAAACTAATCAACTTCTTCGAGGTTGTGTTATTCCTATTGAAGGAAAACAACTCCTCGCTGACTTAATTGTGTTAAATATAAATAATTATGATATTATATTGGGTATGGATTGGCTGTCAAAGTACGGTGCGACAATAGATTGTCAGAAGAAGAGTATTTCTTTTCAGCCATTGAAGGGATAACCATTTACTTTTGTTGGGATCAAGAAAATTTTTAGATTTCTTATGATATCAACAACAAAAGCATGACGGTTGTTGGAAAGTGGTTGTGAGGGGTATCTGGTGAGTGTAATGAATGTTGAGGGGCAGCAATGTCCAGTTCTTGATAATGTACCAGTAGTTCGGGAATATCTGGAGATATTTCTAGATGATCTTCCAGGTTTGCCACCAAGATCGGGAAATAGAGTTTGTTATTGAGTTACAACCAGGAACTGCTCCTATATCTAAAGCGCCATATAGAATGGCACCAGCTGAACTGAAGGAATTAAAGATACAGTTACAAGAGTTGCTAGACAAAGGATTCATCCAACCTAGTTTCTCCCCTTGGGGAGCACCAGTTCTGTTTGTTCGAAAGAAGGATGGCACATTGAGGATGTGCATTGATTATCGGGATCTCAACAAAGTTACGGTGAAGAATAAATATACATTGCCTCGCATTGATGATCTGTTTGATCAGTTACAGGGTGCAACTATCTTTTCTAAGATTGATTTGCGGTCGGGGTATCATCAGTTGAAGATTAGGAAGGAGGATATTCCGAAGACTGCATTTAGTACAAGGTATGGGCATTATGAATTTTTGGTGATGTCGTTTGGTTTGACCAATGCTCCGGCTGCATTTATGGATTTGATGAATAGAGTATTTCAGGAATTTCTCGATAAATTTGTGATTATGTTTATCGATGATATTCTAATTTACTCTAAGAATAAGGAGGATCATGCTCTACACTTAAGAAAGGTATTAAAGATTTTGAAGGAGAAACAGTTGTATGCGAAGTTCAAGAAGTGTGAGTTTTGGTTGGATCGAGTTGTTTTCTTGGGTCACGTGGTATCGGGAGAAGGAATTTTGGTAGATCCAAGTAAAGTTAAAGCAATCCATGATTGGCCACAACCCTCAAATCCCACTGAGATTCGTAGTTTTCTTGGATTGGTGGGGTATTATCGAAGGTTTGTTGAAGGATTTTCTAAGATTGCTTCATCATTAACACAGTTGACCAGGAAGAATGTGAAGTTCACATGGACGGAAAAATGTGAACAAAGTTTCCAAGAATTGAAGAGACGATTGACATCAACACCTATTTTAACTATTCCTACGGAGACAGGAAACTTCAAGGTTTACAGTGATGCTTCAAAGAATGGTCTTGGGTGTGTATTGATGCAGAATAGGAAAGTGATAGCTTATGCATCCAGACAGTTAAGAGAGTATGAGAAGAATTACCCAACTCATGATTTAGAGTTAGCCGCAGTGGTGTTTGCACTCAAGATTTGGAGGCATTATCTGTATGGGGAACGTTGTGAAATCTATACTGATCATAAGAGTTTGAAGTACTTTTTCACTCAGAAAGAGTTGAATATGAGGCAAAGAAGATGGTTGGAATTGGTGAATGATTACGACTGTGTTATCAATTATCATTCGGGAAAAGCCAATGTGGTTGCTGATGCATTGAGCCGAAATGCAATACAGAGTGTAGCTGCTATGACCGTAAATCAGAAACCAGAGTTGCTTGGTTTGCAAAAGATGGGTGTGGAGATTATTCAGGAAGGATCGTTGGAAGTAAGGATGGCAGCTCTGACACTTCGACCAACTTTGATGGATAAGATTAGACAGAGCCAACAGGAGGATAAGTTATTTGACAAGGTAAAGAATGATATCAGCTCTGGAAAGTCTTCTGATTTCCAATTAGGAGATGATGGCGTGATTCGTTATGGAGGTCGATTATGTCTACCTGAAGTGGATGACATTCGGAAAGAAGTGATGGCGGAAGCTCATTCAACACCGTACTCTGTACATCCAGGAGCTACTAAAATGTATAGAGATTTGAAGTTATATTATTGGTGTCCAGGGATGAAGAGAGATGTTGCTCGATATGTAGAGCAATGTCTGACTTGTCAGCAAATCAAAGCCGAGCATCAGAGACCAGCAGGAACTTTGCAGCCTCTATTTATTCCAGAATGGAAGTGGGAGAATATTACTATGAATTTTGTCATCGGACTACCGAAGACGGTGAAAGGTCACAATGCTATTTGGGTTATCGTGGATCGATTAACTAAGTCAGCTCATTTTCTTCCTATTTGTTCTACGTATTCTATGGATCGTTATGCACAGCTGTATATTCAAGAGATTGTCAGACTCCATGGAGTACCACTTACCATTGTGTCAGACAGAGATACGAGATTCTTGTCTGCTTTCTGGAAGAGTTTACATAAGGCGTTGGGGACACAATTATCTTTCAGCACAGCATTCCATCCACAGACAGATGGTCAATCAGAGCGTACAATACAAATCTTGGAGGATATGCTCAGAGCGTGTGTGTTGGATTTTCAAGGTCAGTGGAGTAAATTTTTGCCTTTGATAGAGTTCTCGTACAATAACAGTTATCAATCTACCATCGAGATGGCTCCATATGAAGCATTGTACGGGAGAAAGTGTAGATCTCCAGTATATTGGGATGAAGTTGGAGAGAGAAAACTTTTGGGTCCAGACTTGATTCGTGAAATGTCAGAAGTCGTTACCCGTATACGAGAGAAGATGAAAGTTGCTCAAGATCGGCAAAAGAGTTATGCAGATAAACGGAGGAGAGAATTGGAATTTGAAGTGGGTGATCAGGTATTTCTGAAAGTATCTCCAATGAAGGGGATAATGCAATTTGGAAGGAAAGAGAAACTCAGTCCAAGATATGTTGGTCCGTTCACTATCATTGAGAGAGTTGGCAGTGTTGCCTATAAGTTGGAGTTACCAGCATCAATGTCTAGAGTGCATGACGTGTTTCATGTATCTGTGTTGAGGAAGTATGTTCCAAATCCATCTCATATTCTCAGGCAGGAACCAGTTGAGTTGAAAGAAGATTTGAGTTATGAGGAAGTACCAGTTGAGATCTTGTGGCGAGACGTAAAGAAGCTCAGAAATAAAGAAATACCATTAGTAAAAGTATTATGGAGGAACCAACTAGTTGAGGAGGCTACTTGGGAAAGAGAGGATGAGATGATGGCTAAATATCCAGACCTCTTCAGGTAAGTAAATTTCGAGGACGAAATTTTTATAAGAAGGGAAGAATGTAATACCCAAGTTTCTCACTACTAGTGTGTTAATATAATTTAATTTGTATTATGTGTATTTTATAATTATGTGACAATTGTTTCTCAATTTTATTTATCTTTACATTTTATTTGAGACATCTGTGATAATAATGGTGACAATATGTGAATATATATGTGCATAAATATTTACGTGTATTAATTTGGATAATAATAATAATAAAAAAAATTTAACAGTACACGTGCTTGCCTATCATTAATGGGGCGGTGGGTTTATGAAAATCGACTGCCATCACTTGGTTTATTAATTGAGGATATCAACTTTGTGAAATGTTTTGGACACTAATGTAATTACGTGATTAATCTAATTTAGTTAGTCAAAAAAGCTTCATGGTGGCCCCTCTATCACTACAACAATAACATGTCACATGGAATTGTCCATTTATCTGAGATCAAATGCAATAAAATATCATTTAATTGAGACCATATCTTGTTAAAATCTCATTAATACATTAGTAAAATATAAATAAGTGAATTAAGTGGGAGTATGGATGGAATACACGTATACATGCCTATTAGTCTAAATATTAATATTATAATATTAGATAGTAAATAATTTACGTATGTTAATTGACTAACTCACCGCCTCCAACTTGCTATATAAAGTGGAGCACCCAATTTGGGTGAAGAGCAAAAGCAAAAGAAACGATTTGAGAAAAGGAGAAAGAAAGGAAGAGGGCACGCCGGGACGGGGGATCAGAGAGTAATTATAATTCTTCACGGGTCTATAGTGTTATTATTGTCAGAGTTCAAGTAAGTAGAAGTCCAACTACAATGCATAAATATGTTGTGTGTAAATTATTTGTGATTAATATGTGATAATTATATTGTGAATTATTTGTGATTAGTTTAATTATGTTATGAATTATTTGGGATTAATTGATTATACAAGTTGTGGATTTATGTAATTTGAAATAATATTATTGTATTATATAGATCTGTATGATTGAGAACTGTTAAAAATATGTCTGTATGACTTGAGAAGATGTTGGTTATAAGGATCTGTGTGATCCAAGATGGAGTTGTTATTATAAGAGATCTGTGCGATCCAAGGTGAAGTGGATTTGTGTGAATTAAATTAAGTTGTTATTTTATTTATGATTAAATGTTGATATTGATGTCATAAATGATTTATGATGTATATTTAATTGCACTGGTTGCATACCATGCATATCATGAAAAGTGTTTTCCCTAAAATTAATAAGATACTAATAGTGTGTGCGGCCACTATATATGCATCTCTGTCAGGGTTCGGAAAAATCGTTCCCGAGATTTTTAGGGGTTCGGAAAAATCATCCCACCACTTTGTCAGAGTTCGGAAAAATCGTTCTCAGCACTATTTACGGGGTTCGGAAAAATCGTCCCCATTGAGCTCATTTGGGGTGCATATTATAAGTGTGTCGTGGGGATCCCGCAACGTGAACAATTTTCAAAATAAAAGAGACCAACTAGAAGATTAGAAAATAAATGCATTTTCATGCACTATCATGCATGATTTTTACTTACTGAGATTTTTGTCTCACTAGTTTATGCATTGTAGGTGAGTCTGATAATATTTGAGTATGTGGTGTGGTGTACTGTGAAAGCTATGGAGCTCCTACAAGGTTTCGAGTGGATGTACATAGATGACGACCTGTTGGACTAGGCTGTGGGCTTATTTCATTTCCGCTGATGTTTTGTTATATAATAAGTATTGCGATAAATTTGTGTGGTTTGAAGTGGTGATAGAAATCAGTTACGTATGTTGAACTGGTGTGACTGTTTGGATATATATATTATGTGAGAAAAAAATATGTGCAGATTTTATGATGATGATGTTTATGTTAATTAAAGAATTATAAGTTATGAAAAGTGGGTCGTGACATATATATTTATATATAATCTCATAAAAGTTTTGCTCGCAATCATTTTTTTAAATTTTCAAATTATTATCTAAGTACACCATTCATCCCTAATATTTTTTACCGAGTATTTGCCTTTGTGACCACATGAGTTTAAAAATCTGTTTTTTTCTTTTTAAATGTATAATGAAATAAACAACAGGGATAAAATAAAAAAATTAAATTAAGTTGTGTAAGATAGGTGTATAATGTGTGAGAAGTACATGATATTTTTATAATATTGTGATATTATAGAGATATTAATATAATTTATTTTTACTATTATTGAGAGGTATTGAGATCGAAGATAAGAATGAAAAATGTGAGGATACAATAAAATTGGAGAGTATTTTATTTTTTAATCAAGTGGGATTTGAATATTTAGTACGATCACATATAGTTAGAGCTCAAGCTTTGAGTTTTTCAAAATCATTAAATTTGCTTTATAACGTTCATCGTAGTTCCTAAGTGCCTCTAATTTGAGTGTTGTTATATGGAAATAAATCCCATTGGTTATCTGTCCGTGGTTGAAAGATGACCATGGATTGAGGATTAGATATACTCGTGCTTAATTCAATTCAAATAAAATACTTTAGATGACACACTTTTCATTTTGGGCTGTCCCACAAAAATTTGCACATTCTAAAAAAAGCAAAAAGTAAAAAACAACCACCCTTCCCCCCATACACTTTAATTATAAAAAAACTATATCTACCTACCATACTTTATCATTTATATATTACATAAAAATATCATTATACCCCTAAAAGTTATCACTTCTTAATTTCCGTATCGAAAAGAAGGTGGAATCTTTTTAGAGACCGAGGGAGTAAGTTACAATCAAAATTAATGATCCAATAAATGTATCCATCACGTCTTGTAATGAGACTTTGAGGGGGCGGGACCCACGAATTGAGCCCTATGCATCACATGAATTAGTATTTTTAAATGAATAATAATTAATTAATGAGGAGAGGCACATTGGATGAATTCACAATTGGTTTTGGAATCATCCTGACATAACCTTATAATTTACTCTATTAATATTCAATTACTATATTAATTAATTTCCTAAGACAGCTGTTTAAACATGTCACTTAACTTCCATGAAAGGATTACAATGAATCCTAGTACTCCCTTTTGCTTTAAAAGTTGTTCAAGAACTTTAACAAAAGGATAAATAAAAAGAAACAAATATCATGAAAAGATAAATAAAATAAAGGAACATGTCAGATTTATTAACCCACTTTCCAATCTCTATTGTTGAATCATTTGTTGTGCTGATTACTTAATTGAATATACTAATACTCCTATGTATTATAGTCATTAATTTATGTTAGTGTAACAATGAAAAAATACACAAGATGTTCGCGTATAAAAATATGTGTACAATACACCAGGCTTAAACTTGAAGATTATATAGTATACTCAAGCAGACCACACAAAGAGCAACATATAGTAAAACATCTCCATAACCAATACACCCAAATGGGATCACCTATTTCATTTTATGTTTCATCTATTATTGCACTAATTATATTTTTGACACGTGTCTTAATCCATAGCCAAATTTTCACCACAAGCCCCAAGGGTTTAATGGTCATTAACTAGGGTATAGTATTTTAATTGAAAATTAGTTTTGAAACAGGAAATGGAATACCAAAGTGGAACAGGAGATTTTGGTTGCAATACACCTGTAAATGTCTATTTTAAGCAAAAAGTTACTATTTTGGGGCCATTCTTATGGACATTGAGATGGATTCAAATGAAATAAACGATTTCTTATAGTGATATTCTATAATTCCGTTAATTGATTTATTTGATAATTTCTTTATTTATTTTGTCATATAGTGGTAATGTATTATGTTTGCCAATTCAAGGGAAAAAAAAACTTGATATTTATTTTAATTGTCATTTAGAAAGAATATCTGCCTTTTATATACACATCCATAGCTTGTGAAAACAAATTTTGTATGTTTAATATATATAATCTTTAAATAGTTTAGTCCTCAGATTCGCATCCATAGTTTAGTTCCAATAGGGCCAATACTATCGAAATAATTATATAGAAGAACATTTTAATTATTTTTTAACATTTATTTGATTTGATTTGTATTTGGCCAATACGCTTGTGTGCGTTAGGCGCTAGATCTAGTGTATCTAGACTCCAGACAATGCGACTATATAATACTAACATAATATCCTTATTAATTAAATATAATATATTTTAATATAAATTTTAATATTTGTTTTTAAGTTTTAAAAAATAATTTTCTTAATTAAATATTAATACTATATACTACTCCCTTTGTCCCTAAACATTTATCTACCGTTATAAATTAGGATATGAAAATCTCTTAATTTCAAGTAATTACTCTATATATGGAAAATTAATTATTAGAGTGATAAATTAACTATTGATTATATATATAATCTCTTCTAATATTGTAGATTTAAAAATTGTACACATACTTTTAAACTGATAAATAAATTGTACACATGTTTTAGATTATAAGAACGTTTTTTATGAGATATTTTAGGTAATTTAATAAAAAAATATACTCCCCAATCGAAAGGTCTAATTTTATTATGAGTTACTCTCTTGTGTCTCCGGGTATACGAGATATCTAAGTGTACAATATTTTGTTGTAAAGAGTATACACTTTAATTAATAGGGGTACACAATTTTGTTTTAAAGGACATACATTTTTATTAAATTTTTTTCAGAAAATAAAGAGTACACATTCTTATACTAAAGACATACCAGTTAATATTAAAGGGCACACAAATTGTTTGTCCAATTCAAAGGTCATTATTTTCCTCTTTTAGTAAAAGAGTTTCATGTATAGCCTATCACTCGTTAGCAGTACAACTATTCACTACACATAAAATAATACTCCATCCGTCCCATGTATTTTTACACACTTTCCATTTTGGGGTGTCCCACGTATTTTTACTCATTCCATTTTTGGCAAAAATACATAATATTTTATTACCTACTTTTTACAATCCCAACAACTTTAATTACTTTTTTACACTTTATTCATCATTCCCAATAACTTTATTCACTTTTTCTTTTTAAATTACTAATTTATCCCTACTTTCTCTTACATTATATATTAAAAAATAAAATGTCTTAATCTCCGTGCCCGTACAAATCGGTAAAAATACCCGGAACAGAGGGAGCAATACTCTTTAATTTACGTGTAAAAAGCAAAAGATGACCCTTTAGCAGGGCGGAGATATTATAAAATTATTGGGCTGGGGTAAAAAATAACAATTTTATACTCCACTAAGGTAATGTTTTTTTTTTTTTATAATTTTTTTTATAATTGAAACCACACAAAATAATTGATAAGAGTATATCTCTATTACGCTCATAGACAATACTAATACAATTAATTACTACACATTAAAATATCACTTTATATTTTTTTAATTTACTTGCAAAAGACAAATACAAATGTTTGCTCACAATGGAGAGATTAATATTTTAGCATTACAATGATACATAAAATATGTCAAGACAAATATTAGTGTAAATCGAATTTATGGTGTAATTTCGATTTATAAAAATAACTTAATACTAAAAAATGCTATTTTTAAAAATTTGATCTCACGTGTTCCCGTACCCATAGGAACACAAGAAAAACATATTATATTTTTGTGTTCCCATGATACATGGTGTTGCAAGTTTTTTTTCCATTTTTAAAAGTATACATGGTAGGTACTAAAATAAAAGGGGTGGAGTAATTTTTGAGTGGTTTAATTACCATTTGAAAATTTCACCAAATTATAAAACTAAAACCATAATCTGTTTGCTCGTATTCACATCAGAGTAAAACCATATAAAGGGAAAAATAAAATTTAGAAAAACATTTATTAGGCGAAACAAAACCAAAGATAAGCATATGACCCAAGGCACAGGAATAAAATGGATACAGAAGTACAAATATTGCTGCAGACTGCACACAAAAGCTCTGTCTCTCTCTCTCTCGCTCTAACTTAACCATGGTTACTTTTTCACTATTCTGTAAATCTCTACCCCAAACTCCATACACATGCAGCAAATTGGGCAAGAAAATTTAGAATACGCCCAAAACCTCTTCATATTTCCCTTTTGCTCTTCGCTTCTTGTTTTCACTGCTACAACTGCTGATTAGTTTTCATCGAATACCTTGTGCACAAACTTATTCAGGTGAGTGATTCCCCTCAAATTTCTATTTATCATCTGTTGCTTTGTTTTTCGAATACTTACATTTAAATTGCTTTTTTGGCTGTTGGTGCATGCCTGTGTAGATTTGTAATATTCGAGATCTGAGGCTAAATTATTGAATTAATTTCATGTGAAAAGCAACATAAGTTTGGAATTTGTGTTAAATTAGGATTGGGTATGGGGGGTGTTTGTTGGGGTAATGAGGATAAGGCCATGGCGGCCTCCATTTTGGGAACTAAGGCTTTTGATTACTTGATATCAAGCTCAGTTCCTGCCGAATGCTCTTTGATGGCGATGGGGAATGATGAAAATTTGCAGAACAAGCTGTCCGATCTTGTTGAACGCCCCAATTCTGCCAATTTTTGTTGGAATTATGCTATTTTTTGGCAGCTTTCTAGGTCGAAATCGGGGGACTTGGTCTTGGGATGGGGGGATGGGTGCTGTAGAGAGCCCCGTGTGGATGAGGAATCTGAAGCCACTCGAATTCTCAAAATGAGACTTGAGGACGAGTCTCAGCAAAGGATGAGGAAGAGGGTTCTACAAAGGCTTCATACCTTGTTTGGAGGAACGGATGAAGATAGTTATGCTTTTGGGTTGGATAAGGTAACGGATACCGAGATGTTCTTCCTTGCATCCATGTACTTCTCTTTTCCTAGGGGAGAAGGAGGACCTGGGAAGTGTTTTGGATACAGCAAGCATGTTTGGCTGTCGGATGCATTCAAGTCGTCCGCTGATTATTGTGTTAGGTCCTTCCTTGCCAAGTCGGCTGGAATGCAAACTATTGTTTTGATACCAACAGACGTTGGAGTTGTTGAGTTGGGATCGGTCAGATGCATCCCAGAAAGTATGGAGTTATTGAAGGTGATCAGATCAATCTTTTCCTCATTTTCCAAGCAAACTGCAGCTGACACTTACAAAAAAGATGCAAGCAGTCCCGTTTCTAATGTAGTAATGGGAAACCGTCCAGCAGTTGTTCCCAAAATTTTCGGGCTGGATTTGAACTCTGGCCGAGTGCAATCAAGAGAAAATGTGCCTGTCAGGAAAGCGGAATTACAAGATCGAACATGGGATGCAAGTGTAAACAGGAATAGACTGCCATTTAATACAAACACTCGAAATGGTTTTCATGGTGCTACTTGGCCACAGTATAGTAATGTGAAGATGGGAAATCCGATGGAAGTTTATAGCTCTCACACACCAGTTAAAAATCGAACAGAGGTATTCAATGGGAGTAAGGACGAGGTTATGCTCAATAATATTCAACATCTGCAGATAGATTTTTCTGGATCTTCAAAGCCTTTAACCTCGCATCCACATAGCGTTGAGTCTGAGCTTTCGGATGTCGAGGTTCCTTGCAAGGAAGAAGCTTCAGGGGTAATAGAAGACAAGAGGCCGAGGAAGCGAGGTCGGAAACCTGCTAATGGAAGAGAAGAGCCCCTCAATCATGTAGAGGCGGAAAGACAGCGGAGGGAGAAGCTAAACCAACGATTTTATGCTCTGCGAGCGGTTGTACCTAACATTTCTAAGATGGATAAAGCTTCCCTACTTGGAGATGCTATTGCTTACATAACTGAACTTCAGAAGAAGCTCAAGGACATGTCAGAGAGAGAAAGACCTGAAAGCACATCCAGAGAAGCACAGACTTCGGAAACTAATTCAAACAGAGAAATGCAAGACTTGGGATCTAGCATTAGCATTGAAGCTGCTCAGGATGAAGTCACTGTGAGGGTAAGCTGCCCGTTGGAGGTCCATCCAGTAGCAGGGGTCATCCAAGCCATCAGGCATGCACAGGGGACTATTCTTGATGCAAAAATGGCGACATGGAGTGAAAGAGTGTTCCACACATTTGTTGTCAAATCTCATGGACCAGACCGACTTACCAAAGAGAAGTTGATGGGAGCCTTTTCCCGTAGATCCAACTCACCGCCGTTATCTCTGGGATGATGGAAGCGGTATACACCATTATGAGAAGATTTTGATATACAACATTAAGTTCTAGAAATAGGGTGAAAAAAAAAAACTCTTTTTTTACAAACTAGGATAGCAATTTTCTAGCTGTTTATAGTATAGTGTATACTTGTTCAATCAAGTGATCAGGACATAATTTGCAAGATTAATTTGATTTATCAACTCTCTTGTGCATCATGACTGTTTCTTTAATGTTTGTAAATGTGTATATTTCTTATCACTTGTTTTTAAGTTGTTAATATCTTTTCTTATATTGGATATTATTTCATGACAATTCTATATGCTGGAATTATGAAATAAGAAAGTTGAAAGGTTGAATAATTTTTGGTAGAACAGTAGAACATATATTTATATATGTTGAAGGCTCGATAAGGATTTCTTTCTCAACATTTAATAGTGAATAGTGCTTTGCATGCAATAAAATGCTTATTTAATGGAAAATTATGAAAAAGAGTATTAATAATAATAGGGTTTCTTTCTCAACATTTAATATGCTTTACCATGCAAGAAAATGCTTATATTTAATGGAAAGAATATGCTTATTTAATGGAAAACTAGGAAAAAGTGTAATAATAATTTAAAGAAGTTGTCCTTGGAGGAGCTGTGTTGTTGTTTCTTAATGTTTATATTAATGAAAAAATAGGGTACGTGTGAACAAGTATGCTAAAGTCGTACAGACAAAGCAACTCTATTATAAACGCGTGGAATATTAATGCAGCCAACTACTGTGGTCTCGTGTAGGCCATGTTATAAATGTGCTGCAATATACCTATTAGCTATTTGCTGCTCACTTTTTTTTTATTATTATTATTATTATTATTATTATTATTATTATATTTTTGTAACTCCGGCAAATAAAAACATTTCTGAATTTTTACCTTCAAATAAAGTTGAGTAATGATTAACTATTTTTAAAATGGATCAAAATATTTTATTTAACATACTTGTAGGATAATAGACTACTTAATGATTCAGTAAGGGGGAAAAATGGTAAAAATTACCTAATAAAAATAAAAAATTTGTGAAATTTAATATATAAAACTAAAGAACGACAACCATAATCTTTTCAGTGCAGTTATAACATAAAATTACATTTGTCCTTTAACAATAGAATATTAACATATTTATAATATTTTTATCAACAGAATAATATCCAGGATCATTTATCAACGAATTACAAATTTATTCATACATAAATTAACAACGAAATTATTATCAACAAATTATCAAATGAAGCATTTACCAACAAAGTTAGATTTTCGTTCGTAATAATTTATCAACCACCACTTTACAACCAATAATTTTTATTATTAATTCGTTGTTAAAAATTGATCATTTTTTTTAAAGGCAAAAAGTTTTAATTAAATTATTAAAAATGGGTATAAGAAATACCCATGACCACGAATGTTACATTTCACATTACATCAATACATATATAAATCTCCTATACAACTAACTCTTTAAGATAACTTCAACAACGTAGAACTAGTCTAGACTTTCATTCCCAATCCTTGAAGTATATTTGTCAATTTATACCTCCTTCATTCGAATCCAACTCCAAACACGAATTTTAAGCTCATTTATTAAATTTCCTACTTCAATTTTCTCATTTCTAAACACAAAGGCATTCCTAGCTTTCCATATTAACCAAATAAGTCATTCCCAAATGCAGACAACAATATTTTTTTCTTTACTCCCTCTCAAAATTGTACTAAAATATAGTAAATTCGTTGAGGGATTCGAGGACATAACAGTTGATATCTCAAGCCACTTGTAAATGTGCATCCAAATACTATAAGCAAACGAGCATTCAAAAAAATATGACGCACTGTTTTCGGCTTCAATCCACATAGAGGACATAAGACACTCACATTGGGATGAAGTGCCTTTCGACGACCAAGTATAGTTGTTGTAGGAATGCGTTCCCACATAACACGCCAAGCATGCACTCGAACTTTTGTTGGAGAATACGTATTTCACATCAATTTGAACTCCTCTTTTTTCACATTTGACACACCTGTATTATTTATCAGTATCCAATCATAAGCTGCCTTTGTAGTGTATGCTCCATCTTTCGCCCTATTCCACCTCCAAGTATCTTTAACTCCTTGCTTTGGAAAATATTTATCGGCGGAAAAATATTTAGTTATACAGTTGTTGTTTCTTAGTGTATAACTAAATATAAATGCATGCATTTAAATTCGTGCAATCGTGTGTACAATTGAATTTACCATTACTTAAAAAATTCACTTCCGATATTGGAAAATTCAAATGAATTAATCTCTTGTAAATTGGGGTTACATCCTAAATTCTTGTTGTAAATCATATGGGTCCCTCTTAATTTAAATACCTTAGCAATACATATCGTATATAGAATTGAAAGGGAAATACATGATTTATACTGTGAAATTTACACAAGTATTTGTGAATTCGAATTATTTAATTTTTTAGCAAAGATATGGTGATCTCCCAAAAAATTATTTCTCAACCTTTTCTTTTTGGCAAACTAAACTAAATATATATTGTTCATATTTTATTTTAAACTCTCAAATGAATCAATATTGTCGGACATTAAACTTATAAAATATGAAAATACATATTCAAATGATATAGTTACACGTAAATGGATTTATTCAAATATTTAAATTTAATTTATCCCGCGGATTAATTAATATATGGAATATGTATTAAAAATATGGTTGTGAGTGAATGTAGAGGTGTGAAACTCGTGTAAAGTTTAACACCGATTACATTGCTTTCAAAGTTGTATTAATCAAGACGACATTTATATTCGTCGTTTTACAACTGAGAAAATAATCCACACATTTGACATTAAGATACATGGAAGATTCATGCATTGCCATTATTTAGCTACGCGTGAACTTAAGTTAAAAGCGTCATTTAAATGCACAAAACATGTGACCTTAATTCACGAGTCTATTTTCATATTGCTTTATTGGCTGGGCCCCAACGTCTCTAATCCTAATTTATTTTATTTTTATTTTTATTTTATTATTAGTCTTTTTTAAACCGTGTGAGATTGTTTAAATCGTTGCCTTTTATTTTATTTTCTTTATTTTATAATATATACTCCATATTTACATAAAGTTAGATACGACCATTTATATAAATATACTCCTCCAACCTACAAAAACTGTATCAGTGCTCACTGTTTGGAGTATAAATGTCAATCAAGTTTACTACTCCATATAAACCCAACAATAATTTTTATAGGTAATTAAGAATACACCATGAAGCTCAAAAATGGGCACACTTCAAAATACCAAGGCGAATAATGAGGTAGACGAGAAGGTAGGTTGGCTACATCACTTATTTATTTGACTATTTCCCTAAATTGGACAATAATTTGCCTTTACACTATCATCACAAAACTATTTTAGCCCACGTTTTAGTAACCTGATATTTAAGTCCTTTAATATCAAATCAATTCTTTTAAGTTGATATTGACCATTATTATTATTATTATTAATTTTTTTTAATATAAGCTAAATCAGAGACTAAACCTCCACAACTTTAAACTTATCAAAAAGATAATTGTAATTTTTAAACTTTTTGTAATAATTTATATTTGTATTATATCAACAATATAAATTTTCCCATGAAAATTCTAATTTTTTTAACAAGATACTATGCCATTTTTCTTAAATTGAATGAATATCTTAAATAATTTATGGTAATTTTAAGCTCGACGAGGTGGATAATCATGGTGACAATTGATCAATAAGGACTAGACCACTAGCCACTAAACACGAGAAACTCCACATTTTGAAAACTTGCTCGCATATTGTGGCTGTGAGATTCGATCTTTCCCTCTTTGGTATACAAGATGTCAACCTTTCGACTAGTTGAGCTATCTATGCATAACTTAATTTTAAATACTACTTGAACTCTTATTATCACTCTAATATGAATATAATTCAAAATTTTAAATCTCAATCAAAGAATAAAAATGGTAGAATATGGAATCCATAATTGAACTGACTTCAATAGAAACCAAAAACAATTTTTGTTACATAATCTGAACCCTGAAATATAAAATACAAGAGTGAGACAATTACTCCTAAGACTGAGCCCTTTCCCCCTTCTTTCTTAAAAAATATACTCCTATAGTATATTTTTTCTGATTTAGAACACACAATTTCGGAATATGTCTAGATTTGAGAAAAATTGTTATACTTCATCTACCTAAAGAAGGACCTTATAATGAGATCCCATATGGAATTCCACTGAAATATATCATATAGATACAAAATCATGTATGTGCTTGTGTGAGTGTTATGATGAAGACATGTAGTGAGTGTAGAAACCAGGAAGCATGAGTGAAAAGCTATATTTCACCTCACAAAAACTGTAATAAACACAGGATTTAAAGAGAGTGAAGCATAAGTTTACAGCACTGTCAGATTTTACATATGTGCAATTTAGTAGTAGTTCAAAACGAACTTATGCAAAAGTACAAAGATGCCATAACCCACTCTAATACCGTATCGAAATTTTGCAATGTAATCTGTAGAAGGTGAGAATTGCTTGCATAAAAACAGAAATGCAGCTGATTTATATCGTTTTATCAGCATCAAAGACTCTGGCATCTGCTCGTGGAGGCACAACTTCATTCTCTTTCCAATGGCCCTTATCTCGGTCTTCAGATTTCTTATCGGGACAATTCTTGTTAATGTGGCCCTCCTTGCCGCAACCATAGCAAACTCTTTTAGTTTCATTTTTCCTCGTTCCAAGTCTAGAATCAACCATTGGCTCTCTTGCATTATCCTTCTTAGAGATGGAGTCTTTCTTGTAGCAGTTACGGGACTCTTCTTCAACTGACAAGCGATGCATTAACATATTAAGCGTTAAAAAATCCTCTTGCATTAATCTAGAACGAAGTTTTCTCCAAGAAGATGGGAGCTTGGAGACTATGACACCTACATGAAAGCTTTCTTCTATCCATGCAATCTGGTGAAGTTCTTGAACCTGTTCAAGAACTGATACCCCATCAACCATCTGAAAATGGATATATTTGTTCATTTGTGACCTCTTAGTTCCAAAATCATCATCATATACTGATCTGAGTTCCTCCCACAGATCTCTAGCAGAGTACCCTTTCTGGGAGTAAACTTGAAAAAGATTGTCACATAGCGAATTCAAAATGCTGTGGCTGCACAATATGTCATCATCAGTCCATCTCTTGATAGCAGTCTTGGCTTTATCATTCTCTGTGGACCTAGACCCTGGATTAAAAGGTGCGTTGGGGCATTTCTCAGAAAGCACATATGCTATGTTCAATTGATTCAGGAAACATTTCATTTGATGTCTCCAGGAGTGGTAATTTTTTCCATCCAATCGGCTAGTCTGTACATGAATCAGGCTCTCTGGACGTTTTGCATTAGCTGTATGACACAAGTCCCCTTGACTAGGTACCGAGACTACTGAAGTGGAAATATCATCTTCATTTTGCCTTTTGCTTTCAAAATTGTGGCTTACCAAATTAGGAATGCTGGCATGAGTCTGGCTTTTCAGAGCAGGAGGATCAGCGACTGAATTTCTTATATCTGCTTTAGCACGACTTTGATTCCTCTTGATAGGAGGGAAAACAACTCTTCTCACTTTGGAAATGCCTGCCTCGGTTTGGCTTTTATCAGTATTAGAATCTTCCATGTTTGCTTTAGTTTGCTCTGCAATGTCTGCTGACCTGCAGTTCAGATTGTTCAAAAAGAAAGAAAATCTAGCCATCAGCTATCATGATTAACAGAATGAATCATTACAGAACACCACCAACTTTCCCCAGTCCCCACAGGCCAAAGGTCCAAAAGACAACCCCACTGAGAAGAAAAGAAAATTTAAAAAGTATGGTTGCTGGCTTGATTGATTTTCAAGATAAAGTTACTCTTGCAACTTGTCCAGTTCAAAAATAAAGAAAGCCATACCTCCTCTGTGATTCCAATTTGAAAATGGCTTCCTGTATCAAAGAAGAGCTATTCATGAGGGATGACCACTGTGTAGCAGTGAAGCTCATTCCTGAGGTCGCACCCAAGTTCAGAACATGTTTAACATTAATATAAAAACTCACAATAATAGTAACCAAGATCTAAGAAAGACCAAATGTGGAAGCAACAATCTGATGCAATCAACAAAAAATCAAACAGATTAGCAAGGAATTTTTTTTGTCAAATAATCAAAACATATCGTGAAACTATTACAGAATTATCAAAAGTACAGGGAATCTGAACAGAGATGTTATCATAATAATTATAACACCATTACAGGTAAGATGAAACAAATTCTCAAGCACTGATTTTTAAATGATATCTAGCTCTATTATGACCAAAAAACAGCAGAAATGCAGAATCTCATTGCAACACTTCAAATCAGAAACTTGTTTTTAATAGAGATAACTTCGATGGGAGAGGTCTAGTAAATTTTGATCACTTCGTCAGAGACATGTGAAAAGTTTTTATGGATACAAATTGGAGAGTGATGTTTAATTGTTTAGTTTAGAATTACGGTATACAAGCAAGTGTGTACATACAATTGAACTGCTTTTTTTATCTATATCTTTTTTATCTTAGGAAGATTACTGAGTATACTCAGTAGAAATAAACGATATGTTGAGTCCAAGACCTTGAGTATTGTCACCAGTGCGTACCAGAAAATAGGAGGTGCACATCAAGTGAAGGAACATTCTATGACAATAATATGCTAATGAGGTCACAAATTCAGCTTTATATGGAAATGAGCAAAAAGAAATGACTCTCAAGAGCATTTCCCTATATTTACCTGGATAGTAAGGCATTTTGCTGCCGACAACGAGGGTAGGTCTAGTTTTTCAATAAATCCTGACCATAAGGATCACTCACAATGGATTTAGGGAGTAGAAAAGCAGGTTTATTTCGCAGGAGAGAGTTAATTTATGATGAAAAATCAAGAAATGGGAAATTATGAACATTGTCATTTGACTAAGCTCTCCGTAATATAATAAAATGACAATTATTAAATATTTACAGCAGAGACATGAGTAGTGATGGACTTGGAACTGTGAAAAATCTCCTATAATTATGACAAGTAAAATGCTATGTAACAGGGCTTGTGGTTAATTTTGAATCATCAGTCAAACTGAAAACAGAAAGGGAGAAAGTAGATTAGAATTGAAAAGTACCCCAACAATAATTTTTTTAGAAGTCATTTACAAGCTTAACCAAGAGCAATCTCTCTTGGTAAGAAAATATACTGAAGCTCAATTATATTCAGGCAAACTGTAAGATATTATCATACAATATTGAAGTTATCAAGTACTAATGAATATCATCACCTTTCTCAGGGAGCATACTTCCATCTTTTATGCAGAAATCACTGATATCCACCATGGTTGTCCCATTTTTGTTATGAACTGTTACCATTCTCTGGTCTGATAACTGCACACTCAGTGGACCCAAAATTTCAAAGGGCTAAAATAAAGGCTCAAATTTTCTTTCATTAAAAATGACATGTTGTAATTGATGTAAAATGTGAACATGTGTCTAGACCCAAATTGATAGGAATAATTGATTAAGATAGCCAACCTCACATAGAGGGATAAAGGCTTTGTAATTGTAAGTTCCTTCCCTGACAATGGAGATGAGCAAATAAATTAAATGCTGGAACTGATTTTCTTTATGAAAAATAAATTAGTTCTATATATATGTTGACAGTCAGCAAAGCATCAGTATACATTGTACGGTATGCCTATTTCAAAGATACCTTATTATTCTGAACGGTATTCAGATTTCAAAATTTAAAGGCCGTAAAATAGGGGATACACATGTACATAAAGATCAACTTTTTTGAATGTAGCAACATTGGTTCAATTCATCAGCACCGCTGAGTGTTTCCTCCACCATTAGACCTTCAATTATCAGCTTACATTCACGGCTACCAAACGTGTCTTTTGTCTTTTTTAAATACAATAACATTATAGTATATCTCAAACGAACACCGCTTGCATCAAGTTGTCAAATGCAAGTATTCACACAAGCCTTTAAATTGATTTTCCACGAGTAAATACAAGTATTATTTAAAAAGTTAATAAATAGTAACAAACCTTGCAAATGATTTTGCCATTGTAACTAGGTTCCAAATCAAGTCCAACATCACAAGGGGACGACGACGTCTTGAGAATATCGGCAGCCGTGGACAGCAGGTAGGAGTCGACGAGCTGCCGAACAAGTAGGCGGTGGGTTTTGCTGGAAAGTTGAAAGCCGAGGCGGCCGGCGGCCGTGGATCGTACGCTGAACTCGGTGGTTGTTTCCATGTCGGATGCTTTCAGGATTTGTAAGACCGTGTCTTCGATTTTACGGCGTTTTGATGCGTTCAAACACTTCTCATCCATACTCTCTTCCTCGCTGAAGGGGTTTTTGGGAGTAAAATAAGGGTTTAACCCGCACCAGTCTGAAGAATATACTCTACTAGTACTACCCCATGAATTCAGAAAGGAGATTAAAAAGGAGTAACATTTTTTTAAAATTAATTATTAATGAAAGATAAACATACATGGGCTTAGTAAAAAGGTTCCACCGAGATTTGAACTCGGGTTACTGGATTCAGAGTCCAATGTCCTGACCACTAGACCATGGAACCAATATTTGAAAATTCTGCTGAATTAATTTATTTTTAGTCTATACAAAGACAGACAATCACCTTAAAAATAATTACATACTCTGCCCTGGCGGGAGTGATCATAATTTTATCGAATCTGCCTAAACTTGAACCCTCATTGCACTGTAAATGTAATTGATAACTTTCTATTATAAGTCATGTTTTTTTTTTTTTTTTTTTTAAATCGATCTACTATTTGTGTTGGGGAAGGGAGATCCTCTATGTTGATCCCAGGATATTTCCTAGCTTCATTCCGAATGATCAGTTCTAGCATGTCGGCTAAGGCCTGCTTTTGTTTTTTGACTTCCAAGAGAACTTTAACTTTTTTATAAATCATTATCAATATCTTAATTATTAATAGTCATTCATTGACTTGATCCATATATGAACATACTTTATAAATGACTTTCTTTAATTTTAACTTTCATATAATACAATTACATATGTTATGACTCTTTAATATTTAACCTACAATATATTAAATTTTCGTTATTATTATTTGTTATGATGTTATATTTTCTAATTATTTATTCGTTTTATTTATAACATTTCGATTGAAAATAAGCATCAGACTAATTTAGTCAATTTAAATATCATGTTGTGTTAAACAACATCAATGCTTATACGAGTTTAAAATGCAAAATAACATAGTAAAATTATAAGCTTGGGTTTTCAATAAACCACCACATTCATATATTTGATTAAAATGCACCGTGAGCATCCCTACTCCCCGTATCAACAATATACCTTGCTGTTAATGTGGTTTGAAGAATATTACTCTTAATAATAATTTGTGTTTGTTTTAAGTTTTAGTATTAAATAAGTTAAATTTATTTTTTATTTCCATTGTTTCTATTAGAAATAAATATAAATAATCTTTCTTAATAAATTTTATTTTTTATTGATAAAAATTTACTTTATTAAATGATTAGTTTTTAAAAATAAATTATTCAATCATTATTAATATTTTTAATTTATATTAAAAAAATTAAATATGAATCATAGTTATAAAAATATTATATTTATGAAATTAAAAATGATAAAAAGAAAAGAAGACAAAGTCTCTTGTGAGACGAGTTATTTTTGAAAGGATCGATCCATCACTAAAGCATGCTTATTGTATATATAAAGTATATTTAATGATTGTTAAAATATGTATTCTCAATTATGCTGAATTATGCACTAAAGTATGATTTTAATGTGTTATAATATGATTTATTGTTAACATACTTTAACTACAAATAAGCACACTTTAATTATACAATAAGCATACTTTAGTGATGGGTCGACCCGTCTCACAAATAATCAGTCTAAAAAAATGATGGCAGGTTAATTTTCAGTTTTTTATGATATTTCAAATTCTTTCATCGATACCAAGCTAGACTATTCAAGATCCAGTCTGTAATAGTACAGGCTGGCCCAAGTTAAGGCCTGTAAAGTTTAACGGTACTAATTCAAGATTACAGGCTGGCCCAAGCTAAAGCCCGTAAAATTTAACGGTAGAAAACCTAATTCATGATCCAGTTCGTTATAATAGACAGCTTGGGACAGTCTGTATAGGGTTAGCAGGGCTATTTAACGCCCGTAAGTTTAGATGGTAAAAAACCCTAAATCAAAACCCAAGCCCAAACCACCCCATAAATTTCCAACGAATTCTTGAAGACGTCGGTTCTGTAATCATATAAGACCGCGCTTTCCATGAATATTTGTATGTACATGTGTATATATATAGAATGAACAATCAGGGTTGCCTGAAACAGTGAGCTGTTGACGGCGGTTGAGAGTTAGAACGCAGCTATGGCGACGCCTTCTGATGCACGGGCAGTTAAGTCTCTCAATAAGTTTGCTGGTCGCCGCCGTTTTACTGTAAGCCCCTTTTTATTAATTGGTTTGTCGGTGGAATTATTTTTCTTTGTGCGTTCTTTATGATAAGTATCCAGTAGAAGTGGATATGATTATTATTGTTCTTAGAAATTTTCTGATTATAGTGTGATTGGTGATAAGAATGTGGGCATAATAAAGGAAGTATAATTTCTGTGTTTTGGGAGGTTGGTAATTTCTTATTATTATGTATTTATTGATACTTTTTTGACCATGTTCTTGTGTAATGCAGTTTAGGACTATCTCTCAAAGGATAGAGGAGATCGACATAAATGTTTATCGAAGTCTTGACCCATTGAAAGCCGAACCTTCAGAAGGATCAACGTTTTTCCTTGACTGTCTCGTAGAATATAGAGTAGGTTCTCTTTTAAGTTTCACTTTAATGATTCACGTTCATGGTACCATTCAGAACGAGTTATACTTCCAGCTAATCTTGCACACAATTAAGTTGATAGTAAATTATTTGAATGATAAAATTGTGCAAGCATGTAGTGTGTACTTAGTTGCACTCTTATGAATATCCATATTTTGCCTTGATTTGCAGGAGCTAAACACTGCTGAAGATTTTATATCATTTTATGAGGAGTTTTTTCCCTTGGTACAAACACTTCCACAAATTATCTTGCAGAAGAATTTGATAATGTCTAACCTTCTGGCTAGATTAAAAATGGATGCAAGGTTATCACTTGAGCCTATACTGAGGTATTTAACTCATCTTAACAAAAAAAATTATGAGCTGAAGTATTACTCTGCCATTTGGAATTTTATCTTGAGTAAGGCTATCTGTATTTGCATGAATGCACCTTCATCTTTCTATTAGTACCTGTGCTGAATTAGATCTTCTTCTTCCACATGTAAGTTTGAGGCCTTTATGGTAAAATACTTAGCTGCCAAAGGTCCAAAGTGCTATGTTTTAAGCTTTTGATTCACATAGTTAGTTCCTGATTGAAATGTTGGCTTTTACGGTTGTTTTTTATTTATATTTTTGATACTTACATTCTTTTTTATTTTGATGGACTTCTGTGAATGCCAGCCAATGCAAAGATCGTTTTGCAATATTACTTTTACTTATTTGGAAATTTTTGTTTCATGATGAGGTTTTGGCTCCATTATTGTGTAATGCTCACATGATTTCTGTTTTGGTCAAAAGAATACTGGATACTACTACCGGTCACAATTCCGATCTCTAATCATAATTAACGATTTAACTCTGTATGTTTAAATATGGTTCATGTCTAATCACTTTTGCTTAAATCATTTTTTTCATTGTGTTGCTGTCATGGTTATGCTAATGCAACATGAATGCTGGTTATATTCTTTTTATTTAGATATAATACTGCAATCCTGTGTATTATGTTACTTTTTGTTTTTGTCCTCTAGGCTGATTGCTGTTCTATCTAGAGATTTACTAGGTGATTTCACGCCGTAAGTTCCCTTTTCCTCTTGAATTTATGGTATATGGATAAGAATATTATATCGTCTTAGTTGTATTTCATATGGCTTTTTGCAGTTTTCTTCAACAATATGCTGATTCACTGGAAGCACTTCTTGAAAGTGGTGCAGACAAGGATCCAGAGATCATGGAGCAGGTCTAGGACTCTCCACGTAATTTCCATTTTTTGTATTTTTTCCCTCATGCTCTCGAAAGATTTTATTTAAAAGGTTGCAATTTTTTTTTCTTTCAGATATTTACTTCATGGTCGTATATTATGATGTACCTGCAGAAATATCTTGTAAAAGATGTCGACCTAGTTCTGAGGTAGTATTATTTTAACTCCTTAATATAAAAAATTAGAAATCTTCTATGTTTATAGATGCCACTTCTTTTGGATATTTTTGGACTACATTCGTCTCTTCTTCATGTCCTGGTTTAATCCATCGAAGACATTTGCAAAGTCTAATAAATTGCTAATGTATCAAATATTAATTTTGATTTGTTTGCTGGCTTCTTACTGTTAATTTTTTTTGGCTGTTATGGGTGTTCACCTGTTTGGGTTTATACCAGACTTTTTATGCTACCATCTTTCTCTTATCTTTGTTCACAGAGTTACATCAAATTTAAGATACTACTCTAAAGATTACGTGCGGGAGTTTATGGCCGAGTCGGTCTCATTTTTGTTGAGGAAAGCACCTGATAAGCAACGAGAGAAAGGTATTGTTTTTTTAAAAATTCTCCTATTATTAATTGGACTTACTTTTTTCTGATAAATTTATCAGCATATTCAATGGAAGTTTTTCAAATGGTGTCTTCTTTAATAGTCTCATAGCCAGGCTAGGTTTAGATACTGTCATGAGTTCAGTTTTAAATTTCAAGAGTTGGCAGGTGTTTTGAAACTTATGGCTGAAGTTATGGAGGAACCTTCGGAAATAAGAAAATCTGGTGTTGGTGCACTATTATCTCATTTTATGAGAATTACTTCAACAACTCTCCACTGGAGGACTGAAAAATTACTACCATTTCTGGTGGATGACTCATTCCTGCAAATTAGTGATCAAAGCGTTGAAGGTTTGTATGATATTGCATTTTTCTAAGCTGCTGCTCTTTTTTGTCTGGTTTTGTTGTGGCAACTATTTGTTTCAGTATTGCTTTTTTTCATTAATATTCTTTGACAAGTTGATTGGTCTCTACTTAAAATTTCACTTGCAAATGCTGTTTAAGGACATGGCAACTATTGTGTAGAAGCTCTTGGTTCTGTTATTATTAGTTTTTATGCTTCATGCTTTGATAAAGCATTTCATATTATGCTGTAAACATTTCTGAGTGTGGAAAGATCTTACTATGAATCATATAAAAGTCGTGAAGTGCAGGTTATACATTTGATCCCATCTGTTTATTATTGGCTGTCCCTACCCCAATTTTTAATTTAATCATCTATTCCTTATAATCCAGACTCGAGACCTGTTCTTGAAGTTCTTGTTCTAGCTTTTGGGAGACTGTATACGGAGCTAGATCCTGTGGAACTTTCTTCAATATGGAAATGCTTGATGGACAAAATAAAAGATTCTGTGACAAATTGGGACTCTAAGACAAACGGGAACCCTGTACACTTGGCCCGCCTTCTGACCATACTTATTTCTATGGTGGAAAATGATCATCTAGGGAAAGTCACTGGTGGGCTTCAAGTGAATTTTATCTGTTTATTTTCTGATTTATATGTTCTTACTCTGATCTTGTAGATGTTTTTCTTTGTACAGATTGCGAACCCTTCATTGAACTGGCTGGCCTTCTCGTGAAAACTTTTATTATTCCTAGTCTTACGATGAAAATCTTGGACTCTGACTGTGAGATTATTGAGAAGGTCCTGCAACTAATCCTTTGTACCATTGATGGTCTCTTTAGTGCTAAGAATATGTCTATATTGCTGCGGGTTACTTCAGAATGGGAGCCAGTGTTTGAGTTGAGGAGCAGAAGGTATTGCTTTAAAATTTTAATGCAATTATGCTCATCTGCTCTCCTCTGTTGTGGGCCTAACTTACATGTTTTACTGCAGTTTACTATCTTTCATTGGGGATCTTCTAATGAAGCACCCAAGAGTTTTCCGTGCTTTTGGAACAAATATAATACGGTAATTTTCATTATCAATCTGTAATATATATATATATATATATATATATATATATATATATATTGCCTGATATCTGATTTCATTTTTTTTTTGTATCTAAATGATCTTATATGATTGCAGTGCGCTGAATAATTTAATAGAAATATCTGATGAAGAAGTCGTGTATTTAATGATGAAGTTCTGTCAGAAAATGGAAGCGGAAAGATCTAGCTTTTCTAGCATTATCAGTGGACAGCCCGAGGAAATGTATTCAAGGATTTTTGTTTTCTTTAAAGAGACTCTTCACAGCTGGATTGGGAAGATCAGTGAGGATGTGCAGGAGAATTTATTACCTGTTCAAAAAAATAAGTTGGCTGTTCTCTGGGCTGTTATGGGGTGCTATTCTCATTTTGCAGTTGCCCATGCAAACCCCTCCCTAATAATGGAGTTGATAAATGCAATTGACAAGCTGCTAATGAAGGAATCCAGTAAGACGTTCGATGCTTTATGGACATACGGTCTCATGTTTAATATTCTAAAACATACCTATTTGTTTTGTTAAAAAAATATGATTTATAGTGAAAACTTTGATATGGTATTCTCTATTGTTCCTACAATGAAGCTAATATACTTACTTTAAACTCCAAACAAATTGACCACATTTTGGATGAAATAAAATTATACTCATGGGATGATGCTGCGTCCTTTGGTTAGGTTCTATTTATTTATATGCTCTTTGTTTCATACACATATTTGTGTAATAATTTTGCAAGACCTTGCAGGCCTCACACACAGCATTTGGCATAGTTTGATCGGTGCTGCTTTGCGTTCTTATCACAAGTTAGTATCTAGGAGAGAAATTGCTCATGAAGAGCATGCAGTCATCAAGATTTTGGATCTTGCGCGAAGATATAAGTTATCACCCCAAATATTATCTGCAGTAGCAGAGGTTATGGATTCAATTTTTGAGTAAGTTGATTTTAGTGCGCATATGTTGCCACTGTTATTATTTTTTTTAATGAAAATTTTATTTGGTTTCTGCCCTATTTTAGTTCATTGAACTTCCACTAACGTGACACTGTATGCACAGATCCGTCAATCTACCGGAGGGGAAATGCCCGAAATTTCATTTTTCTGAATGTCTAGCAGGGGAGTTGTCGGATGCTTTGAACATATTTGGTGAAAATTTAAGCCACTCCAACAAAGAGATCCGCCTTTCAACCCTGCGCATATTGTGCCACTATGAACGTAAAAATGATGAGCATTTGAAGAAAAAACTTTCTGTTGAAAATAATGTGGGCGTTGATGTTTCAGAGACTAGTCTTGAGAATATCTGCCATAATAATGTAATGATTGTTATAAATACGTGCCTTTTTTGCAGTATGTGTTGAAATTAATCTTTTTTTTCATCCTCTCTAATTCCCAGGTTCTAAACCTTCTTAGATCTATTGAAGAGACTGATCCATCTGTTGTAACTAGTCGTAAAGTGGAGCTACTAATATCCAAAATACCGAGGAGTTTGAGTAGGGCGCATGAAGTGTGTGAGCAGTACATGCTTGTCACTTTATATGGAATTATAGGATTGCTTCATAATCAGTTCAAGTATTTGTGGGAGCCAGCTTTACAGTGCCTTACTGTCATCATTCACAAATATTCTCAAATCGTGTGGGACAGATTTGTTAAATATCTTGAACATTGTCAATCTGATTTTCTAGCATCCCATGACCAACATGGCCAAGGCGACGAGGACTTTAAAAAGGATACTGGTTAGTTGTTTTTTTGGGAGGATTGCTTTATTTTCTAATTTCCTTTTTCCTGGTTTATTATTCTCTTATGAACCTACGTGTGTGCAATCTGCTAAGTTGACCTGTTTGATCTATTACTTGGCACAATATAGCTTTCCTTATGTGATTACGACCTGTAATAACTCATAGATGTGTTGATTTTGTAGGTTTGGTTGGTTGCTTCTACTCTGATATTTTTCCTGTAGTTGATTGTACTCCACGTTCAACAATTTTGTCCCGATTAATTCAATCTTTACGGGAAGAGGAAGTTCGACCAATAGTGGAATCTCACTCTCGGCAGATAGTACCATTGTTTCTTAAATTTTTAGGCTATGAAGTTGAAATATCAAGGTAAAATTTTATGTTTAATATCTTTTTGGGACTTTGACAGTGGAAATTTTTTCTCACTGAAATTTATCAGCATATTTTTGTTTTATAGTTCGATCATTTGCCTTATCTTTTCAACTTAGCAGTGTTGCATTAAATGGGCTTGATCATAAAGGGAAAAAATGGAAGGAAATTCTCAATGACTGGTTAAGCTTGTTCAGATCATTTCAGAATCCAAGGGCTTTTTATCAAAGTCAAGTTTTGAAGGATGTTCTTCAATATAGGTTGGTGGTTGGACTAGTTACATGTCACTGTTATATCTGTTGATTAATTCTCACTGTTTCTTTCATCTAATAATTCTCCTTACTTGGTTTTGTGTGGTTTTCTTAATGTTACAACAGGCTTCTTGATCAGTGTGATGCTGATCTACAGATGAAAGTTCTTGATTGCCTGTTAAATTGGAGAGATGAATTCTTAGTTCAATACAAGGAGAATCTGAAAAATTTGATTGATTCTAAGAACCTGCGGGATGAGCTTGCAAGGTGGAGCCTATGCAGAACATCAGATGATTCTATTGATGTGCGGCATATGACTTATATTATACCAATTGTCATACGGATTCTAATTCCTAAAATTAGGAATGTCAAAATGCTTGGTAGCAAGAAGGTATTTGAGTAAGAAACTTGAGTCTATTAAATGGATGTTTTTACTTTTATGTATTGTCTACCGTCTGATGCACATTTAACTTTTCAGAATGCAAATGCTCGTCATCGGAGAACAATTCTTGGGTACTTAGCGCAACTCGATGTTGCTGAGCTTCCCCTTTTCTTTTGGCTGTTGTTTGAGCCCCTTCTTCCGATTTCTCAACGAGGTGATGAAACCCGTAAAAGTTACTGGAGCTCAGCCCAATGTCCCGAGTTTGAGGCTTATACACATGCTATCCTGAAGCATTTTACATCAGATACCATAAAAGATCTACCTTGGGAGAAGCTATATGGTTTCATGCACGTTATTGAAGATATTTTGGCTGTCTTTGATGAAAATCATCTTAATCCTTTTCTTAATCTACTTGTGACATGTGTCGTTAGGATCGCAGCAAGCTGCACATCTTCTCTTGGCAGTAGCGTAGGTAATGATGAATCTTTAGTAAACTATTCAAGTGTTGATTCAGTGGTAGCTGACCATACTGAAGTGGAGGATAAAATTAAGGTAACACTGTGATCACGTTGAAATTATATTTCTTGTTTCTGAATGGAAGTTATTTTTATATAAATTTTAGCTCCTTGGTCTCCAAGGTTGATTAAGCTCTGCACATCCTAACTTTCTGGAATCAATTTGGTTTAAACTGTCTATTTTTCTGCTTACAAATTGACCCTTAGCTTCTTTGGTATGTTATTTCGACTTTGCTTTTGACTTCCCCTTATCAACTTACTGTCTACCTAGTCATGTATTTCTTTGTTTTGCGCAAAATATTGGCTTCGACTCCTCTGTACATTCTAAACGAATTTGATAGTTTTTGCACACCACTCTTTTATAATCCAATGACTTTATTCATGTGCAGGATAAGAAGAAATTTCGGGACTTGAGGTCCTTGTGCCTTCAGATCATATATGTAATTCTTATTAAATACAAGGGTTATGATTTTGGTGATGCATTTTGGGACATGTTCTTTGCATCAGTTAAACCTTTGATTGCTAAGCAAAGTGGTAGTAGCATGAAACGCAAACGAAGTGTCAGTAGCAAGAAAATGAATGAAAGTGACATGAAAGAGGAGCCAAGTTCATTGTTTTATTCCTTAGGTGCCAATAACAAGAAGCCAAGTTCATTGTTTTTCTGCTTTCTTGCAATAAGTAAAAGCTACGAGCTTGTGCCTCTGTTATCCAAGGAGGGCAATCTTGTCCCTGCCATTTTTTCTACGCTTAGAGTTCCATCAGCTTCTGACTCTTTCCTGGGCTATGTTCTGAAGTTCATTAAGAACCTACTGAAGCTTGATAGTGAGCTCGGTAGCACTGATATTAGGGTCAAAAGTATTCTACTACCTCATCTCGATGAACTTATTAAGAGCTTGCACTTTCTATTCACAGACAAAAAGGCCTCCAAGAGGTATACCTTTTATCTTTGCTTGTCTTTACTTGACTTAAGGTCGTCCTCTCTTCATCACATAGATCTTCAGATAAATACTGTGAACTTGTTGCTGATTGTTTGGACTTTTCTGTCACCTGAAATATCATCAAATATGTGTTGCTCGACTAATTTACGATGAATTTTAAATTATTTCAGGTCATAACTGGAATATTGTATTTGTTATTTTGATATATTGCTTAATCCAGTGTTTGTTGGATCTGCTTAATTCCTTTTTCCACCTGTAGGAATTTGGTTAAGTTCCCAGGTAAAAGAGAATTAACTATCTTCAACTTGTTATCAAAGTTCGTAATGGAGCCGCCCAGAGCCAAAATTTTTGTTGATATATTACTCCCAATTCTTCCAAAGAGACATCTAAATCTTGGTTAGCTGCTAACCATTTTTATTGAACTAGAATTAGTTTTTCTCATGTGCTTTCATAAAAATTGAAGTTCTTTCTTTTGTAGATACCTGTATTGATGTATTGCAAATTATCCGCCATGTGGTAACAGTCCTGGGGGATTCAAGCAGTAAAGAGATTTTGAATTCAGTTACCCCACTTCTCATTTCTGCTGATTTGGCTGTTCGTAACTCCATATGTGATGTTCTTGATGCTGTAGCTGCTAATGATTCTTCTATGCTTATATTGGTAGGTCTAGCCCTTATAAAATTCTCTTAAATATTGCATGTACATTCTGCCTTGAAAGAAAGAAAAAGTCAACTCATCTGTTCAACATTTGCAGGCAAAAGTTCTTCGAGAACTCAATGCTACCTCAGAAATGGAGATGGGCAGTCGTGACTATGACAAAATACTAGGTGCCTATGAGAATGTTAATGTGAAATTCTTTTACACCATTCAGGAAGAGCATGCATTGCCCATCATGGCTCATGCCGTTTATGACATGTCATCTGATGAATTGATATTACGGCAAAGTGCATTCAGATTACTGCGCTCTTTCATTGAATTTTCTGGAGAGATTCTGAACGGTTCTCTGAAATCTGACAAATTATGGTCGGAAGCCTGCATTCTGCGCATAGTGAACAAATTTTTCTTGAAACATATGGGAAATGCAATGACCAAGGAAGGTGCTGTTAAAAAGGTATTGAATGTGTCAAATTTTCTTAGTTCATCAACTATTGATTTTAACCTTTTCAATCCTTAATCTAGATAATCTTAGAATTAAGACGTTAATTAAGAATGGAGGTGCATGTTCCACTTTTATATAATTTGTCTTGAATGGATCTTATGCTGGTTTAATACTTATACAGGAATGGATCTTATGCTGGTTTTATACATTTAAGGATTATACAGGAAGGGCACTATTAAGTTTGAAACCGTGCTTGATTTATTTTCTTGATTTTAGTTTTTAAATTTAGTTTGTCCTAAGATTTTATTATTATTATTATTATTATTATTATTATTATTTTTTTTTTTTTTATTATTTAAATTTCCCATAGTTTATATATTTTTTTAGATGTAGTTGTTAAAAATAATGTTTGTTTATTGACAAATCTGAGTAGAATTTTCTGATCTCTCTCTCTCTCTGTTTGTTTATTTTGTTTTTTTTTTGTTTTTTTATTATTGTTATTATTATTATTTTTATTTTTTTTTATCATTGGTTGTTGGTTTGAGGGCAGGGGTGAGAGTTGATAGTTACTGAAATTAATGATTCTGCAATGAACTTGTTTTTTTTTTATGGTATTAGGTATGGATTGAATTACTTCGAGAAATGGTGTTGAAGCTTCCTGAGAAAGCAAACATTGATTCCTACAGGGTTTTATGCAGTGACGATGCAGAACAAGATTTCTTCAATAACATAGTACACTTGCAGGTAATACTCCTTTCAGTTTCAGTGAAAATTGAGAGACAGCAATTCTCATGTATGGTCCTTGCCTTATGTCAATTTTCTTAATATAGAAACACAGGCGAGCAAGGGCGTTGTCTCGCTTCTGCAACATTGCCGGTTTGAATAATCTTTCAGAGGTAATCTTATTTCCTTTGAAAATGCTGAACTGAAGTATTCCATATGTTGCATTATTAATCTGGAAGTGAATGTTCTTTTTTTTTAGGTTATCACCTATGAAGTTTTTGTTCCACTACTTTTTAGCATGCTATATGATGCACAAGATGGAAAGGATGAACATATCAAAAGTGCTTCTATGGAGGCCCTGGGATCTATTTCTGGTTGTATGGAGTGGAATCAGTATTATGCCTTGCTACTAAGATGCTTCCGTGATCTGACCTTTAAACCAGACAAGCAAAAGCTTTTGCTCCGGCTTATCTGCTCTATTCTTGATCGTTTCCATTTCCCGGATAAATCATTGGCCCGTGAAGCAACAGTTTCTGCTTCTGATGCTCATGATACATTTGCCATTAATAAGAATTCTTCATTAACACTGAGGAAGTGTGCTAGTTCTGGAAAATGTGATGATATACAGGAAAGCTTGCAAAATAAAATATTTCCCAAGATTCAAAAGTTGTTGACTTCTGATTCTGACAATGTCAATGTTAATACCAGCCTGGTTGCACTGAAACTTCTGAAATTGCTTCCTGGTGAAGTCATGGACTTGCATCTTCCGACTATTGTTCACCGCATTTCAAATTTTCTCAAGAATCGTTTGGAAAGTGTACGTGATGAAGCTAGAGCTGCATTGTCTGTTTGCTTAAAGGAGCTTGGGTTGGAGTACTTGCAATTTATTATTAAAGTTTTGAAAAGCATATTGAAAAGAGGTTTTGAATTGCATGTGCTTGGATACACCCTCAATTTCTTGCTGTTGAAGTTCCTCTCGTGTCCAATTTCTGGAAAGTTAAACTACTGTTTAGATGATCTTCTCTCTGTTGTACAGAATGATATACTTGGGGATGTTTCTGAGGAGAAAGAGGTGGAAAAGATTGCTTCGAAAATGAAAGAAACAAGGAAGCAGAAGTCTTATGAAACTCTCAAATTGATTGCCCAGAGCATCACCTTCAAGACTAACGCTACAAAACTGCTTTCATCTGTTACAGTTCATCTGCATACGCAGATTAGCCCAAAAACAAAGTTAAAATTGGAGAGCATGTTAAATCACATAGCTGCTGGTATAGAATGCAACCCATCTGTGAATCAAACTGAGCTGTTTATATTCGTTGATTGGCTCATTAGAGATGGTATCAGCGATGAAGTTAACGAACATGAGCATAGTTCTGTTTCCAGGACTGATGAACTTGATAGTGAAGTTGAAAGTGTCCAAAAAATTCAAACCAACAGATTGGTTAACGTTGATCGCCGACTTTCTTATTTAATTACAGTATTTGCTCTGGGAGTCCTGCATAGTTACATGAAAAAGCTGAAGCTTAACAGAGAGGATGGTCAACTATTAAAAATGCTAGATCCATTTATCAGTTCATTAGGGAAATGTTTGTCTTCCAAGTATGAAAACGTTATAACAGCTGCACTCAGGTGCTTGTCTCTGCTAGTAAGGCTTCCTTTGCCATCCCTTCAATTAGAGGCTGACAGGATAAAAAATTCCTTGTTGGTAATTGCACAGTGTTCAGTAAATGCAAGCAGTCAGATGGCAGAGTCATCCATGAAGTTATTGACAACATTTCTGCGAAGCACGAGAGTCACACTTTCAACCGATCAGTTGCATATGCTTATTCAAATTCCGATGTTTGTCGATTTTGCAAAGAATCCCTCATTTGTTGCCCTTTCACTTTTAAAAGCTATTATACAGCGGAAACTAGTAGTTCCTGAGATATATGATCTGGTCGTCATTGTTGCTGATTTAATGGTACAAAGTCAAGATGAGGCCATTCGGAAGAAATGTAGCCAAATCCTACTTCAGTTTTTTCTTGGTTACCATTTATCTGAGAAGCGCTTGCAACAGCATTTTGATTTATTACTTGCAAATTTGAGGTGAATTATTTGTCATTCTGTACCTTTTTTGTGTTATTATTTGATGCACATCTTTCTTATGACCTATGTTTCCTACAGCTATGAACATTCCACTGGAAGGGAAGCTGTCCTTGAGATGCTCCATGCTATTATTCTAAAATTTCCACAGAAATTTGTGGATGCACAATGTCAAACATTATTTATGCATTTGGTTGTTTCTTTGTCAAATGATGATGACAAAAAAGTTCGTTCCATGTCTGCTGCTGCAATAAAGTGTCTAATTCGACGTGTGAGCTCACATTCACTTCACTCCATTCTTGAGTATACCCTTTCTTGGTACCTTGGTGTAAAACAGAATCTTTGGGGTTCAGCTGCACAGGTAAACTCAATGCTTGTTTTAAATGATCTTCCTTAACATTTCTTTCTAGTGTTGCTCTTAAGTTGGAACTGTTTGGGATCTCATATGTAATCCCTTTTTACATGGACATGAAATGAACTTTTGTAGGGTCACTCATATCACTTGTTTATGCATTTGCTTTCCTTTCTCTCGTATTTTGCATGAGATGCTTGTAATATATCTATGCTTATGATTCAAGGTATAATATTTTTCTCATTTTTATACTTTGGTTTATGTTATGATCCATCAGTTGATTGTTGTTCTCTAGTTAGGTTGGCATTTATACTATACTGGTTTTATTTCAATCCTAGACCTTGTTAGCTGCATACTATATCTTTCTTTGTTGTATTCCTGTTACAGAATACTGACTGATTTCTTTGGTAACACTCCAGGTTTTGGGTATACTAGTTGAAACAATCGGGAAAGGTTTCGAATCAAACCTTGGTAGAGTACTTCCAGTAATGAGAAGCATTTTCCAGTCTGCTATTGCTTCTGTAACATCAAGTCAACTAGATTCATCAGGTGACACAGTTGTCCCATTTTGGAAGGAGGCATACTATTCATTGGTTATGTTGGAGAAAATCCTACATCAATTCCGTAACATGTTCCTTGATAGGGAAATTGAGGTATGAGTCATTTGTACTTTCTGCTCTCGTTTTTTTTTTTTTTCCCCCCTCATAGGCTTTTTAGGACACCCACCCACCCCCCACCCCCCCAAAAAAAAAAGAAAAAACAACAGAGAAAATTTTTTTTTTCTCAAGATTCTAATATATTTCTACTAACTTCCTTACAGGATATATGGGAAACCATTTGTGAATTTCTTTTGCATCCTCACTTATGGTTGCGCAACATTTCATGTCGGATCTTATCTTCATATTTTACTAGAGTAACCAATGCGTGTAGAGAAAAGCGTGAATTGTCCTTAGAAACAGTCATCCTTATGAAGCCAAGCGCACTTTTCCATATTGCTGTTTCTTTGTGTTGTCATCTGAAGGTGCCTTCGACTGACGATGCAGCCGATATCATTATTATTCAAAACCTTGTGTTTTCCATTTGTGGTCTTCAATCATTTTTAGAGAAGAATCAATGCATGGATGTTTCTACTTTCTGGTCGAGCCTTGATCGTAGTGAGCAAGACCGCTTCGTTAAAGCTTTCAGTCTTCTTGATCCGAGAAAAGGAAGGAGAAACCTTGATTCTTTTATTTCTGATGCTAGTGTTCAGCATAACAAACATCAACATCCGTTCATTTCCTATTTGCTTCAGAGAATGGCAAAGTTGACCTTTCAGATGGAGGTTCCTCAGGTTTGTTGGTCTAAGAATATTTGTGAGTCATTACATTGTTTAATTCAATCTGGAATTCTTGTTTGAACTCTTCAATATTTGTTGCAGATGAAAATTGTCTTCAACTGTTACAAATCGATTTCAGCAAAACTTCTTGATGGATACTCACCTCCTTCGGGTGATGGAGTCCACAATTATGCATACCAACTGCTGTTGCCTTTGTACAGAGTCTGCGAAGGTTATACGGGAAAAGTTATTCCAGGTATGTATTGTTTTGAGTATATCATATTACCATGTAGTCTTCAAAAACCATGCGTCACAACTCCTTTTACCTGTCGTGGCAGATGATCTGAAGCAATTCGCCCAAGAGGTCTCTGAGAGCATAAGAGATGTCATCGGGGTGCAGAATTTTGTTCAGATTTACAGTGAAATAAGGAAAAACCTCAAGGCGAAGCGGGATAAGAGGAAACAGGAAGAGAAGATCATGGCAGTGGTTAACCCAATGCGGAATGCCAAGAGGAAGCTTAGGATTGCAGCCAAGCATCGTGTTCACAAAAGAAGGAAATTTATGAACATGAAAATGGGAAGGTGGATCTAACTACTATGACCTTGAAAATAGGAAAATTTTGTATTTATATGCCCTTCATTCCAATATAATCTTATAATACTAAGTTAGTGTAAATTGTTTTTTTTTTCTCGTCACAATTTACATATGATATCCGTGTTTTATTATTTAGTTATAGCAAATTCATAGGCCCCGTCATTTAAAGCTAAAAGGGGATGCTCTATTTGTTCGCTAATATCAGTTTTAATTGAATGAATCATTTTGGTATTTCTGTTAGATTTTTAGTAAGTGAAAATTCTACGTATGTATAAATACTAGGTACGTAATTTGACGCAAGTTAAATTAATAATTAAAGAAAAAAACTATACATATGCGATTGTTAATTTAAGAACAAATAAATAATGAATGGAACAATTGACATTTATAATAAATACATGGAGTGTTAAAAAGTAAAATAGAAACCTACATAAATCTGCTAAGAAAGGTAAGAGGCAAAGAGAATGTGTTATTTCCACCGTAAGACTTGATTAAAAGAATAAAATCTAGGAAATTATTTCTTAGATAAAAAAATGCAAAATTTCTTTAGTAGTAGTAATCAAGGTTTAAAATTTCCAGAAATATTCACGATATTTCCACGATATATCCGTATTTGGAGAGTACCGATATCGATATTAGGGAAAAAGATATATCTTTTATGATGTCGAGGATATATCGGGAAATATCGGTAATAATATCGATATCGGTTTGCCACAGTTCAAATTTTTTCAAATGTCGAGATATATCGAGGAAATATTGCTAAAATATCGAGGATATATCGAAAATATCAAAAAATTATTCATATTTTAATGAAATTTTTATGATTTTTTATATTACTTTTACCAACTAAATAATAATTTTTTTTCATTAATTTGATCAATTTTAAAAAATAGAACAACATTAGCATGAAATTATTAAGATTGTTTTATTTTATTTAATTAATTATCATTTATTATCATTCTTCATTAAAATTATTACTACTAAGTAAATGAGGTGTTTCATTTCATGTACACTGGGTGATAGTATACTCTGATTATAAATACAATTATTTTGGTATATTCAATCGAATCAGGACGGAGAGAGTATTTTATTGGTACGTAACAATATTATTGACGCAATCAGAACTATGTTTGGAATTTCTTTAATTCAATGAGCCGATACCAATATTTTTTAGATCAAGATGACATCACATGTTTTACATTTGAAGATCACAAATTATCATTTTGGTATTAGTTATTAAGTATTGTATGACTTTAGACTATTTAAATATATTTTAATTGATTTACTTATCATATGTTATGAGTTTTATTGAGATTTTAAATTGTATTTATATATTAAAATTAGTTAAAATATATTGCAAAGTTAAATAATTAATTTTTCCTTTTTTTTTCAAGTTTCCGTGATTTTTTTTATTTTTACCGATATCGATATTGATATTCGATATATTCGTAAATTTGAGGTACCGATATTTCTATCGATATCGATAGTAATTAGTAATGCAGTGTAGACTGTAGAGTCCATTTATGATTATACTAATTAAATTGAGAAATGAGAATATGCAGTTAATGGGCTGCCATTGGGGTCTCAGTCAATTTGATTACTTTAAAAATTCACAAAAAATTGAGCTGCACTGCTCAACACCTGCTTCGTCATCTCTACATCTCTCTGTATTCAATTCAATTAAAATAAATTGTCTGCATTAGTTTAGTCTCGTATGCGGCTAATTCTAATAAATAAAAAAAAGTACTAGACCTGTAATTTGCTCATTCCTACCTCGAGTCTGTTTCTCTAAGTGTTCGTGAATATGCCTCAATGAAATAATCAAGTCGATTTCAGTTTCCACACGAAATGAAAGCTCAGCAAGTGATATTTCTTCGTGGATTGGCATCCAAGTTCAGGTCACTACCAAAAACTAGGTTGTTTTGCACCCATGATTTCTCTAAATCCATTGCCGAGCTCAATCAGGTGCCATTTTCTGAATATATTTTTGTACTCATCTGATATATAGATATTAGTATTAAATTAATCAGAATCTGTTTCCCTGCCTGTTCTATTTTTCATCTGAAGTTTTGCTATTAGTTCAATGAAAATTCTTTAGTTTTAAACGCGGTTACTAACTATTGAGGACAAAAAATCACGTGGAAACAACAGAAAAATAAGATGTGGTTTTTTGTGAAGAGATTTATTTAGAAACAACGGGTTCAAAATAGTGTGGGACTTTTGAGACTGAACTAATAATTTTACGTAGTGGGCTCTACATTTTAAGCTTACAATGTTTCCAGATTTATGAATTATGGAACACCTCATATGATTTGCTAAATGTTCATTTGTTATTATCTGGCCATAGGAAATGGAATCTGTTTTTGGTGCACCTCCTGCATCTAGTCTTGCTGGTTCATCAGACAGTCATACTATAGCTCAGGAATCACTCCACCATGTAATTAATGATTTTGAACCCAAGGAATCCTTTTCTGGTTTGACACATATTGGTAATAAAGGTGAAGCACAAATGGTCGATATTTCGTCCAAAGAGATTACCAAGAGAGTGGCTGTTGCTAGTTGCAAAGTTATTTTGGGCCAGAAGGTGTTTGATTTGGTTTCAGCTAATCAGATGGAAAAAGGAGATGTACTTGGTGTAGCCAAAATTGCTGGAGTTTGTGGTGCAAAGCAAACGAGCAATCTTATCCCACTGTGCCACAACATCAATTTGTCTCATGTTCATGTGGATGCAACTCTCAATCCTCAGGATTTTAGCATTGAGATAAAAGGTCAAGCTACCTCATCTGGGAAAACCGGGGTGGAGATGGAAGCATTGACGTCAGTAACGATTGCTGGACTTACAGTGTATGATATGTGCAAAGCTGCTTCCAAGGATATTCTCATTACAGATGTAAGGCTTGAACACAAAAGTGGTGGCAAAAGCTGAGATTGGTCCAGGAACACATGATTTAATTCTGATTTCTAGACAGCATCATGAGGTTAGTGCTTTGTGCTTTTGAAGTTTTTCTCTTTTCACTGTAATAATAATCTGGAAATCTCTGATATGGGGTAATATGCGGCCAGTATTGAACCCATGAACTTTATTTAGTGACATCGATTTTCATATCTTGAGTGAAAATGTGAGTGCAAACTAAGTACAGAAATTCTTAAATTGCATCTTCTTTTGCTTAATGGAATTGTCTTTACTAATCTCTCATTACATCCGGAGTCATAAGCCTCACATCAACTCTTATGGAATCGTATATTAGGTATGCTCTTAACACAAGGCTCTGACGACTGACTGGAACTTTCTTCCCATAAAAATAATAGCAAAATGCTACCAACAAAAGCAGAAATAGCAAGAGTTAGTACATTAGTCAGTTGTTAAAAATTAAGTTCCTGACACTTAAAAAATTCCAGTGATGACTGGTCCTGCAAGGCCTTTTTGCTCATAATATAGAAGCATATCTGAGGAGCCAAAATCTTACCTAGATTGTGCAAACAGGAATAAGCTTTAGAAAATTAAAATTGTTTATTAGTCGTAATCATGTACTATTTCTGGAAGAATGTACCTGTAGCAATCAGTGTGTTGTGTATGAAGCAAAAATTAAAATTTGAGGGTAAATTTTATTGGATTGTATTATATTTTGGTGCGAGCGTAATATAATAGTATATTCATTACATTTTTTAACAATAGCGCCACCCTTTAATTTATGAAGTACCCTCTGTGGGGAGCTCAAAAAATGTGGCGCTAGCATGCATTTTACAGTAACAGGAGCCATTAGCATGATTTTTTACTGGAGTAGATTTTATAGCTTTTTAAATTGCTCATTTTTACAGTTGATATAAAATTGGTGTGCATTAACAAGGTGGGTAGGCGATATTAAACACTTGTGACTTCTCCAACTACCCTCTGAATTGCCCTGCCCCTTCTCTTGAGATCTGCTACACACACATAGGATACTTGTTCCTTTCTAGTTCGATATCATCGAGGATGCTTATATACTAAGATTACTAACTTGTTAATCTTCCTTTTGCCTATCAATCAATCATCTTTCCAGCAACCCCTCCTCCTCCTTTGATCTTTTACCTTCACTTTTTGTGCACACCTAGGTCCACATGTCTGGCAGAACCAAGTGCCCTCGTCATGCCTTTTATCACACTAGATTATCTATTTCAATTAATGCTTTATCTTATAATTAATGAACATTACCAGCACACCCATGTTATGGCATAAAACCATTAATATACATGTGTCATGTATCCAATACATAGACATGGTTACTGAACCTAAACCCTAAAGTATAGATGAAGATTCTCCATGGTTAAAAACATTAAACAAGCAACTGAGGCTTCTCTTCATGAATAAGGTTGGGTTGTTTTTTATCTTGACATAAATGTTATGCAGCTCCAACATTATTTATATCTATCTCAGGCCCCACTTCACAAAAACCAACTAGGGGTAGCGGTTGTCATTTATTATGCTGGAATTCTAGGGCAATTAATTTTTTCTTTCATGTTAGGTGAACGTGAATTACTTTTCAAATATAGTCGAAAAAGTGAAAGATATAAATGATGCGGTGTTCACATATCCTTTTAGTTTATACTTTTACATATACCTTATACAGTGACGGACCCAGGATTTTTGTCCAGGGGGCCCAAATATAATATGGAGTATATGTATATACTTTCTAGGTCTCATTTAAAGATATACGTTTTGTCATTTTAGTATGTTCAACTACAAGTTTTTTATTTTCGTTTTTGATAGATAAAACACACCCAAAATAAGTAACATTTCTATATGAGCTCACCCAAAACGACTAAAACTTACTTGATACATATTAAAATATCATGCGTTTCTTTTTAATTTGTAAATCATTAATCCAAATATGTATTTCATTAGTAATAAAATGATGGGAAAAAATTAAAGGAAGAGAAAGGAGAGAAAATCAATTAAACAAAAGAGAGAAAAAATATATATAAGTAATTAAAATATAAAAGAAAAAAAACATAAAGAAATAACCTAAATTAAAAGAAATAGAAAAGGAAAATCCAACAAAGTGAAGAAACTGGAAAAAATACATAAATAAAAAAGAGAAAAATAAAGAAGGAAAAGTAGAATGACAAGACTGACACTCGATCCCCTGACCTATGTAAGTCTCAGCAAATGGAGAATCGCTATGACATTCAACTATTATGGAAAAATTATTACATATATACTAAATATTTTCAAAATCTCAGGGGGGCCCAGTGCCCCGGCTGGGTCCGTCCCTGACCTTATAAGATAAGATTTATTGCAAATCCCCTTAATTTGAAAATGAATCTAATACTTTCAATTTACTTATATTTAATTTACTATTATTACATCTTGAAACGTGACAAGCCACATAATTACGACCATTATACTTTTTCTCAACGTTATACCATAAGAAGTTGTTCACTTAATTTTAGCATCTGGAAGTATGAACCTTAATATGTGGTGGGACAGTGGGTAGGCCATTTGTTTAAAGGATAACAGTTGGGCCAAGCCTAGCATAGGATAGAGTAATTTAAAGAAGAAATTTTTTGTGCATAGTACTACGATAGTGCTTTACAGGATATAATCCACAACTTTTTGGAGCACGCCAACAATTAAAACATAATTTTAATATTCTTGACATGAATATACCGATGTTTAAGTAGGTTGAATTAGGAGTTCGCAACTTAAAGATGATGAGTTGGAAGTTGGAACACTAATCCGATTTACATCAACTGACTAGTGTTTATTCACTATCTTATTAATCAGTATTGTTTTAGTTCGTCTTAATTAAAATTCGATTAGTTCATGTGAAATCGTCGAATAAGAGAACACTTTTCTAATTTTAATAATTATATTCTGGTGCATCAAATCACGTGCATGAAAAATGGACGAAGAATTTAAGGGTCGGCTGCTCCTTTGATTGGAATTAATTATACTTTTGTAATTTATATGATATGATTATTAAATGATATATACTTATGCAATGCACTAGGCCAAATTATGTCTGGTACATATTCTATTTACTAATTTACCCTTGATCAGAACTTTCAAGGGGCGAGAATTCACTGCAAATTATTTTACCATGTTCAACAAAATCAAGGATATTATTGTCTAAATATATTTCTACAATTATTTTATAACTTCGTGAGTTGGTCTTCTGTGTTCCCGGGACATACCGTGCCCCCATAGGAATAATATTAAATTTTTGTATTCTCATGAGAGCACGGTGTGTCCCGGGGGCACACAAATTTTTGCCTATATACGATGCTTTGCCAAAGTAAAAATTTTGAGGACTACAAATTTTGTGATGAACAATTCTTAAAGTATCAACTTTAAGAATTTCAAAGAATATAAGTTGTTATAGAATATCAAAGAATTAAAATGGGAAGATCTCGTCATTCCCTCCAAACTATCCATTAAAATTATAATTCGCGCAATAAAACAAGAAAGATATTTGAATACAATTTTTCTCACTCAAACAAAATTATGATCGACTCAAAGATCAAAATCTTTTCCTAAATTAAGTGGATCAATCTCTATCTCCAATTCTAAAATTAGTCACGCTGATTCCTTGTCGCCAATTGATCTTATTTCCTCATGGCATCTATCAAATATTTTAGTACGTTTGAATTTGTCGCCAATTGATCTTCTTTCCTTGTGCATCTATCAAATATTTTAGCACGTTTCAACCTGCAATAAAAAAAACAAAACACATGGCAAAATATGTATCAATGACATTTATATTAGTCTCAACAACTTTTTAAGTCCTTTTTTCGTCGACAATATGATTATATGGAGAGATTTGAAAGAAGAATCCTCACATATTCAGTTCATGTTTGGGATAGAAAACGTAAAAACAAATTACATGACGGATTACAAGTTATATCATTTTCATACACTAAAATACAAACCAATAATTCCAAAAAAATCTATGTTACCCTTTCACGCTCGCATTCACACTATTAAAAAAACATACACACACACTAAAAATTGTTGTATACGTATACAAATATCAAGTAATCAAATCAGCTTTGTTCAAGAAACAAAATTTGTCCTTCAGTACTAGTATATTTTAGTAAAAAATATTATTACTTTAACTTGAACCCAATTAAACATTTTTATTTTGGGTCATTATTTAATGGAAGTTTAACATTGTAAGTAAGGTTAGGCTATTTATATTAAACTCACTCACTCACTCTCCAACAACAATCTCTTATCTCCTCTCCCTCTCCACATTGTAATTGTAAAATGGAAAGAGAATGGTTTCTGTGCGTCTGCATTTTGCTTTTGGTCTCCCTCTCTTTCTCTTCATCTCTTCAACATCACACCTTCCTTTTTACATCTCTCCCCCAACCTCAATCCCTCTCCGACCTCCAATCCACTGATGAAATCGAAACCCTATCCCTAAACCAATCTTCTTTCTCCATTGATTTACATCATGTAGACAATCTTCCTTCTGCGGCCGTTAATTCCACACCGGAATCCCTCTTCAAACTCCGTATCCAACGCGACGCCGTTAGGGTTCAGGCTCTATCCGCCCTCGCCGCTAATGTCCCCGGCAAGAGACAAGCTCAGCGCGACTTCAGCAGCTCTGTCGTTTCTGGACTCGCGCAAGGCAGCGGCGAGTATTTCACGCGCCTCGGCGTCGGCACTCCCACCAGGTACGTCTACATGGTCCTCGACACCGGAAGCGACGTCGTTTGGATCCCCTGCCGCAAATGTTACACTCAGTCGGATCCAGTTTTCGACCCGACTAAATCCCCTCTGCCGCAGATTGGACTCCACTGGTTGCAATAATCGGAAAAAATGCCTTTACCAAGTCTCCTACGGCGATGGTTCCTTCATTGTGGGAGAATTTTCGACCGAAACGCTGACGTTTCGAAAGAGCAGGGTGAAAAATGTTGCCTCTTATGAAACTTAAGCAAGATCTTGATGAAGCTCTCAAGAACTCACACACTTAATTGATTAATCACTCACGTTTCACTCCGAATTGATTGATAAAACGAAAATGAAATGAAAATGATCAACACAAAGATGTATAGTGGTTCGGCGTAAGCCTACATCCACTTTCCTAAGAGAAGAATTCACTATGATGATGATAAAGGTTACAAAATTTACAAGCACACTTATCAAACCCTAATTCTTAATGCTTGAAACTAATATGTGAAAATGGTGTGATGAAGATGATAATGAAACTGACTGATCCTTCTCTAACTTATACCAACGATCAACCAACATTTTGACCCCTCTTTATCCAATCAAACGAATGCACTCTGAATCAGTTGTAACCAACTGATCTTGTAACTGTTTTGATGCCTTCAGCTCATGCTTCCAGAAGCTTCCAGCTTTGCCACGTCATAGAGCTGATCATCTCAGCTCCAATCAATCCAACGGTTACCTGCTGCTGCATGCAATCCTTTGTAACTTTAATTGTCCAATGCATGAACTCCACGTGGCATGCTGCTAGTCCTCATGCAAACACACACACATGCAAGTCTACACCTTCACAAATCTCCACCTTAGACCTTGCACCACCATGTTAGCTTCATCTTCTCCACCTTGCTGCATTAAAGGTTGCAGTCACCTTCCTTTCTTACTTCAAATCAACTGAATCAATTGCTTACACAGCTCATACTTCTGAACTGGTAAGGCTTTAGTAAACATGTCAGCCGGATTTTCAGTAGTTTTGATCTTCTTGACACTAACTACTCTCTTATCTATCATGTCCCTTATGAAATATAACCTTACTGTTAGATTGTATACTAAAAGTCTAGTTTTTTTGTATGAACAATCTTATAACAATTAATTTGAAATGAGAATCATATGATCAAATGATTGCATCTTATAATTTATTTATATGTTCGATGCAATAATCCACTTACTTTATACTGTAGATAATATATTGTGCGACAACACGCGGAAGATCATATTATCGATTTCCTTATAAAATATAAACAGATGCTCACAACCGAGATAGACGGGGACTCTCTATCGGGATGGTTGTAGTGTGGTTTGGTATTAGCTTATCTTGGCTATAGAATCACATTAGTGTACTTGTGTGTATTGAGCAGGACCACTTGAGATCGTTCGACTTATACTGACTTATAGGAGAACTTGATCTCAGTCATTATGGAAGTTCGTGCTCTTAATCCCTATACAATAACCTCGACACGTAGGGCATCATGTATTTCTTTGATTCATCAATGGGTGAGATTTACATGTAATTAAATCAATAAACTCGATGAGTTGGGAAGTAGTGCTGTCTCTATGGTGTACTGTTGATTGTAGAAGGAATCCATGTCCGTCATAGGTTGATGATGTCCCCTTGAGGAGCTCATAAGGATTATCATGCAAACCCTGCAGGTGGAATTTATTCCGGCATGATAATGAGGTTGAGTGGTACTACTCTTGGATGAGATATTAATTAATTGAGTTGTCAGTAACTTAAATTAATTAATGTACATTGTATATCTTAAACATAGGGAGAATAACGGGCTCATAATAAGAAAGAGCCCAAAACGTAATTTTGGGATTGGAAAGGCAGTGCAGTAATAATATTTTAGTGGAATATATTATTATTGGACTTAAGTATAAACTTTGGGCTAAGCTTGGATACTTAAGCCCAATGGAGGCCCAACCCAATTTCTCCTCCTGGTCCCTGCTGTAGCCCATGTATATAAGTCACCTCAGCTTATCTGGAACCCTAATCTAATTCATTATTCACGTGTGATAAGGGTTGAGAGCAGATTGAGGAGGTCTCGTAGATCGTCGCCCACACGACGTCGAGATCGGACTTGGGACATACAGCAGAAGATCAGAAGGTAGTTTGCTGCTGCTGTCCGCGACCTTGCGAAATTTGTATAAATTCGTACAGTGCTCAGAATTTGATGATCAATATGCTGTCGGAAAGCTGTTGAAGAGAGGATCGTCTGAGCACAAAGATCATTCAATTCCGGCATCAGACGAGGAAGTTATGGCTATTTTCGTGGGACTGCGCAGGCTGCCTGCGAGAATCAATCTTCATCAACATACCCTGGTGAACGGTAATCGTTTCTACGATTTATTGCTTCCGCTATGATAGAAACGCATGGTATCCTAACGGGTTACGTTAACCAAATGATCGAATGCCAACACTTACATCAATGTGCTTGGTCCTTTCATGATACCCCTGATGCTTGGAGAGATGCACTGCACTCTGATTGTCACAATACACCTCAACTGAATCTTGCTGAACCCCAAACTCATTCAGTATACCAGTCAGCCATACTCCCTCTTTGATTGCTTCTGTGAGTGCAACAAATTCTGTTTCTGTAGTTGATAAGGCCACTATATGTTGATGTGTTGCCTTCCAACTTACTGCAGTACCAAACAAGTTGAATACATATCCAGTAAGTGACTTCCTTGTATCAAGATTTGCTGCATAATCAGCATCAACATATCCAACTACTGACTTATACCATGTAGCCTTTTTCTGAAACTTTAAACCTGTTGTGATGGTTCCTCTCACATACTTGAGTGCCCACTTCACTGAATCCCAATGTAGTGAGCCTGGATTGCCCATAAATCTACTGATCATGCTCATCACATAAGCTGAATTTGGCCTGCAATATACCATTGCATACGTCAAACTGCCAACAGCACTAGCATAGGGTATGTTGCTCATCTCAATTTTCTCTTGATCTGTCTGAGGAGCTTGGAGTAGTGACAGACTCACTCCTTGCTTTGCTGGTGTTGTTACTGATTTACTGAGATTCATATTGTATCTCTTCAACACTTTATCCAAGTATGATTCTTGGAACAACTTTAACTCACCTGCTGACCTATTTCTCTCAATCTGCATACCAAGAATCACCTTTGCTTCTCCTAGATCCTTCATATCAAACACCTGCTTAAGTAAAGCTTTTACTTCATCTATACTAGCTTGATCCTTACAAGCTATAAGGATATCATCTACATATAAAAGTAAGTATGTATAACACCCTTCCTTGAACCTAACATAGACACAGCTGTCATGTAAGCTCCCGCTGAATTCATTTGATGTAATGTAATTATCAAACATCAAATACCACTGCCTTGGACTCTGCTTCAGACCATACAAAGACTTCAAGAGTAAACAAGCCTTACTGTCAGCACCTTCTACACTTACACCATCTGGAATTTTCATGTAAATGTCTTCTTTTAAGTCTCCATGCAAGAAAGTTATAGTAACATCCATCTGATGTAACTCAAGGTCAAACTGAGTCACTAATCCCAAAAGAATTCTAATAGAATAGTGCTTAACAACAGGTGAGAATATTTCATTATAATCAACACCTTCTTTCTGTGAAAAATCTCTTGCCACAAGCCTTGCCTTGTACCTAACACCTCATTCTTTGCTTGTAACAGGCTTCTTGTTGTAAATCCATTTACAACTTACTAACTTCTTGTTCTTTAGTCTTTCAACAATCTGCCAAGTCTTGTTCTTATGCAATGATAACAGCTCTTCTTCCATAGCAACTATCCACTTGCTATTCTCATTTCCTGATATAGCTTCATCATATGTTCTTGGCTCATAATTTTCTATATCAGATGCAACATACAATGCATATGATACTATATCAGCTTCCATGTATCTTACTGGAGCCTTGATCTGTCTTCTCAACCTATCCCTGACAAGTTGATAGGAACTTAAATCATACCTTGAGCTAGATGAGCTAGGTGAGCTTTCTTCCTTATTCTGATCAGCATTGTTATTCTGTTCATTATATTGTTGTACTTCCTTCCTTGCTTGCTCCACCTGAGGCTCATCAGTGTCTGTAGTGATAGATACTACAATTTTTTTTTCAACCAATGGCATCTTCTTTTCACTGAATGTGACATCCCTGCTAATAATAAGCTTGTTAGCTTCATAACACCATAGCCTGTATCCTTTTACTTTTTTGGGGTATCCAACCATTACACATTTGACTGCTCTTGGTTCCAACTTATCTTGCTTCACATGAGAGTATACTTGACAACCTATTACTCTCAAGTGACTGTAATCAGGAGCCCTTCCAGACCACACTTCTTCAGGTGGTTTGAATCTAAAGCTGCTGATGGACATAGATTGATCAGATAGGCTGCTGTAGTCACAAGTTCACCCCAAAACCCTTTTGTAAATCCTCCACTACTCAGCATACATCTTACTCTCTCTAACAATGTTTGATTCATCCTTTCTACAACACCATTTTGTTGTGGAGTTCCAGGTGTAGTCTTGTGCCTCTTAATTCCCTTTTCTCTGCAGAAGGTATTAAACTCTTCTGAAACAAACTCAAGTCCATTATCTGATCTCAAACATTTCAGCTTCTTTCCTGTTTGATTCTCCAGCTCAACAAGCCATTCCTTAAATGCAGTGAATGCTTGATCCTTTGATTTTAGGATTTTCACCCATAGCTTCCCAGAGTAATCATCTATGAAAAATATGAAATATCTTCCTCCTCCCATAGTTGGATTTCTTGATGGTCCCCATAGGTCTGTATGGACATACTGAAGTCTTTCTGATGAAGAGTGTTCTCCTGAACCAAATTTCAACCTCTTTGACTTACTTAGAATGCAGTCTTCACATTGATCCAACTTGCAGGTTGAACTTATGTCTAGTAGCTTCTGTCTTGCTAACTCTTGTAACCCCCTCTCACTTACATGAGCTAATCTACCATGCCACAGATGAACATCTTCTTGATCTTGTGAAGTGTTCAACTGGCCAGAGACAACTGATCCTTCAAGGAAGTAAAGATCAGAGCTCTTAACACCCCTCATTACTACTAACTTATCTTTCATGATGGTGAGTACACCTTTCTTCACATAGTATTCACATCCCAGAGAGTCTAACATTCCTAATGATATCAGGTTTCTTCTTAATCCTGGTACATATCTCACATTTGTGAGCAGCTTTATGGTACCATCAAACATTTTAAATTTGACAGAGCCAATACCCTCAATCTTGATGGCTTGATCATTGCCTAACAAGACTGATCCCTCATGGTATAGTTTTAATTCAGTAAACCAATCCTTAACTGATGTCATATGGAAAGTGCAACCTGAATCTAACACCCACTGATCTGACACTTGACCAGAAACAACAACCAAAGCTTCAATGTAATCTTGATCCTTATTACCTTTACTTTTAGTTGCCTGATTTGCATGGATTCTTTGATTTTTACCTTTTTCTGCAATCTTCCTAGCCACCATAGCTTTCCACTTATGACATTGCTTCTTGAAATGACCAGGTTTGTTGCAGTGGAAGCAGTTATTGTTCTCTTCATCTGCTGGTGTACTTTGATTACCCCTTTCCTGTTTCTTCTTATCAACACCAGCCTTCTTATCATTCTTGTTCCACTTGTTCTGTTTGTTGGCAACAAGTCCTTCCCCTGCAACTGTATTATCTGATGTCTTATGGAGCACATTTGCTTTGATTGCTAGAATCACTTGCTCCAGGGAGATTGATTCAACATTCCCATATAACAGTGTATCTCTCAATCCTTCAAAAGATTTAGGAAGAGCTGACATTAATATGACAGCCTTATCTTCAATTGACAGTGCTACATCAATATTTTCTAAATCATCAATGATCTTATTGAAATCATCTAGTTGACTTATAATAGACTTATCTTCTGATACTTTGAAGGAATAGAGCTTCTGCTTTGTATACAGTCGATTTGCCAAGGTCTTCACCATGTAATGATCTGCAAGCTTCTTCCACATATCCCTTGCAGATACTTCTTTTGAAACCTCTTAAAGCTTTGTCACCTAAGCATAGAATGACTGCACTTCTGGCCTTTGATTGTTGATCTTGATCTGCATCTTGTGCAACTGCATCCACAGCAGCTGCTTGATTTTCTAAAAGCGGTTTGATAGCATCAGCCAAACCTTGTTGGATCAATATGGCCTCCATCTTCATCCTCCACAAACTGAAATTAACTTTCTCTGAAAACTTCTCCACATCAAACTTGGTTGTAACCATGATTCTTCATCTCTGATCTGATTACTTGTGGCTGCTTCTCCTTCCCACAGACGGCGCCACTTCTTATGAAACTTAAGCAAGATCTTGATGAAGCTCTCAAGAACTTACACACTTGATTGATTAATCACTCACGTTTCACTCCGAATTGATTGATAAAACGAAAATAAAATAAAAATGATCAATACAAAGATGTATAATGGTTCGACGTAAGCCTACATCTACTTTCCTAAGATAAGAATTTACTATGATGATGATGAAGGTTACAAAACCTACAAGCACACTTATCAAACCCTAATTCTTAATGCTTGAAACTAATATGTGAAAATGGTGTGATGAAGATGATAATGAAACCAACTGATCCTTCTCTAACTTATACCAACGATCAACCAACATTTTGATCCCTCTTTATCCAATCAAACGCATGCACTCTGAATCATTTGTAATCAACTGATCTTGTAACCGTTCTGATGTCTTCAACTCATGCTTCCAGAAGCTTCCAGCTTTGCCACGTCATAGAGCTGATCATCTCAGCTCCAATTAATCCAACGGTTACCCTGCTGTTGCATGTAATCCTTTGTACCTTTAATTGTCCAATGCATGAACTCCACGTGGCATGCTGCTAGTCCTCATGCAAACACACACACATGCAAGTCTACACCATCACATTGCCATAGGGTGTGGGGATGATAATGAGGGTTTGTTCGTCGGCGCCGCTGGTTTATTAGGCCTCGGCAGTGGGAGATTGTCGTTTCCTACCCAAACCGGCCGCCGTTTCGGTAGAAAATTCTCTTGCTGTTTGGTGGACAGAGCGGCGTCGTCCAGACCATCTTTCATTCTCTTCGGCGAATCGGCGGTGTCGCGAAAAGCTATTTTCAGCCCTCTGCTGACAAATCCGAAGCTCGATAACTTCAACTATGTCGGACTGAAGGGAATTTCAGTGGGCGGCACTCGCGTCCCCGACATTATGCCGTCGCTTTTTAAGCTGGACAAGTCCGGCAACGGCGGTGTGATTGTTGATTCGGGTACTTCCGTTACGCGGCTGAATCGACCGGCTTACGTTGCCTTGAGGAATGCTTTCCGGGCAGGGGCTTCGAACTTGAAAAGAGCGCTGGAATTCTCGCTATTCGACACGTGTTTCGATTTATCTGGGAAGACGGAAGTGAATGTGCCGACGTTGGTGCTGCATTTCACCGGCGCTGACGTGTCTTTGCGGGCGTCAAACTACTTGATTCCAGTGGATACTGTAACAACAAAATTTGTATTTATTAAAATAATAAACACAAAAGATATTACAATGATAATCCGAGATGGATTAAACTTGAGAATTTAAGTAAACAGTTTCTAGCTATCCTCTGATTCCTCTCTTGAGTTGACTTCTTTAACTTTATCAACTTTCTGAGCCGGATCTTCGGATGAAGCTTGTTCGTGCTCGGGGTTGACTTGAAGCTTTAAAATATTTATCCGGAGGCATCGAGCCTTTGTTCGGATAAAACGTTGACTTGAAGATTTGTTGTGAAGAATGCCGTTTAATTTGGTAGAACGTTGACTTCACAGAGGCTGCTAGATGAATTTGATATGAAAAATGCCGGATCAGAGGGGCTGGACACCTTGATCTCTGACCGGAGGTGGTTGGCTGGAAGAACATCGGATCGGATGGGCTTAGCACCTTGATCTCTGATCGGAGGCGGATGGCTGAAAGAACGCAGGATCGGAGGGGCTGAGAACCTTGATCTCTGATTGGAGGCGGTTGGCTGGAAGAACGCTGGATCTGAGGGGCTTGACACCTTGATCTCTGATCGCAGACCGTTCTTGACTTGAAGATGCTTGAAGATCTTAAGTCTTGACTTGAAGATGCTTGAAGATCTCAAGGGAGCATTGCTCGTATTCTTGATCTCTTCAGAAGTGCGTCTTCAGATGTTTTGGTGTGTCTGGAATGAGGACTGAAGGCCCTTATTTATATGTAGAGAAAATAACCATTTGAGAGATATTTTCTCCTTTAAAAGATATGTTGAGCTTTTCTCCTTTAATTAAGTCTGCTGGACTGGATAAGGCTTAATTATCAATTATTTACTCATTTATTTTAGGAATTAATTTATTTAAATTCCTTAATAAATAAATAATTAATTGATAATTATTTCATTAATTTGCCATATATTTTATTTAATAGGCAATAAAATTCAGGTGCCTACAAATGCCCCCTCGCATTTTGTTCACGAACACCTTCGTGTTGAAGTGAACAAATTGCGACACTCCATTATTGATCAACATGACTGAATTTTATTGCTTGCCTCAGCAACTTGATACGAATAGCCTGAATTATGACTGAACTTAGCAGAGTTTTAAGTTGCCTAAGTACCTCTTCACAGAGAATCAAGTCATAACGTAGTTCAAAGGGACATGATTTGGTTTGAATGGGGGTACCGTACACAGTTTATACTCATGCGGGTCAGGAGTAACATGCAGTTTATGCTCGTGCATTAAAGAGCTTTGAACTTGAACTTGCTGACAATTTATACTCGTGTCAATGAGTCTTCAATTTGATTTGTAGACAGTTTATACTCTTCCCAAGGAGTCTTAAACTTGATTGTAGACAGTTTATACTCTTCTCAAGGAATCTTAAACAATAGAGAGTTTCGTCTCTTCTCAAGGAGATTTGATTTGAGTTAAACAGTTTAAGCTCGTATCAAGGAGCATAACATATAGAGAGTTTCCTCTCTTCTCAAGGAGATTTGATTTGAGTTAGATAGTTTAGGCTCGTATCAAAGGAGCATAACATGCAGAGAGTTTCGTCTCTTCTCAAGGAGATTTGATTTGAGTTAGATAGTTTTAACTCATATCAAGGAGCATAATGTGGACAGTTTTTGCTTGTGTCGAGGAGCATAACATATAGAGAGTTTCGTCTCTTCTCAAGGAGATTTGATTTGAGTTAAACAGTTTAAGCTCGTATCAAGGAGCATAACATATGGAGAGTTTCGTCTCTTCTCAAGGAGATTTGATTTGAGTTTGATAGTTAAACAGTTTAAGCTCGTATCAAGGAGCATAATGTGGACAGTTTTTGCTCGTGTCGGGGAGCATTGACTTTGTTAATAGTTTATTGCCCCCAATCATCGGGTGCATTACTTTCTCTTGCTTTAACTTCATTTCTTTGAATCTTTATTGACACTGGCTTCTTTGACTGTGATTACTCCTCGAGAGGTTCATCAAGTTAAATGTCTTCAAATTCATAAGAGTTGTTGCTTGAAAATTCGAAGTCACTTGATGTCATACTTAACTCCATATCATGAGCTCTTGTAGCTAGTTCTTCAAAAGTCTTTGGTTGAATCCCTTGGAGGATGTATCGCAGACTCCATTGTATCCCTTGAATGCACATGTTGATGGCAGAGACTTCGGACAATTGATCTTTACAATTCAAGCTTAGATTTCTCCATCGATTAATATAATCGATTGCTGGCTCTTCTTTCCACTGGTAAGTGTTAGTCAATTCAAGCATACTAACAGTTCTTCGAGTGTTGTAGAAGCGATTGAGAAACTCTTTTTCCATTTGCCCCCAGCTATCGATGGAGTTAGCTTCTAAGTCGATATACCAATCAAAGACATTCCCTTTCAGTGAGCGGACAAATTGTTTGAGCATGTGATCATCAAAGGTTCCAGCATCATTGCATGTCTCGACAAAATGCGCTATATGATGCCTTGGATTGCCTCTGCCATCGAATTGTTGAAAGTTAGGAGGTTGGTAGTCAATTGACATCTTCAAACTGTCAACTCTCTTTGTATATGACTTTTTATAGGCAACAGAAGATTTTGAGCTTTCTTTAAAATTGTCTTTTATCATCTCTAATACAATATTCTTAAGTTGATTCATAGGAAGCATTCCGTCAGCTGAAATTTGTATTCCTTCCTCAACTGGATTTATTTCAGATGGATGGTGCCTCGCGGAGTCCTCATCCTCATCTTCATCCTCAACTCGTTTCTCATTTGTATGACTTGTCTGTGTTATCTCCATCTTTTTCATTAGCTTGAGGATCAATAAACCTTGTTCTTGGCTTTGTTTGGTGAGTGTAGCAACGGACTGAGTCAAGGTTGCCAGTTGTTCTTCGACAGATGAAGTATTTGTTGCCATGGCAGAGGCTATGAATGAGTCATACACTGAACTTTCTGTGGATCGAGCAGTTGGGCAGACAGATTCATCTTCACCATCTTTGCTGTTGTACAATAGCTTATTGAGAGCAATTCCCACGACGCGGTTTGTTTCTAAGAAGGCTTTAGACATACTCCTTTTAAAAACTTCAACATTTTCAGTTTGCAACTCAGAAAGCTTTGACGTAGAAGACCTTCTTATCGCAATCCTGAGTGGAGTTGTTCTTTGAATCTCTTCAATCTGCAACTTTGAAGGCTTTAAGGTAGAAGACCTTGTTGCAATCCTGAAAGGAGCCATACTTTGTATCTTCGAACTTTTGAAGAGAGGAGATGAGAGGTAGAAACTGTCCCACTGGGCGTGCCAAAATTTGTAACAACAAAATTTGTATTTATTAAAATAATAAACACAAAAGATATTACAATGATAATCTGATATGGATTAAACTTGAGAATTTAAGTAAACAGTTTCTAGCTATCCTCTGATTCCTCTCTTGAGTTGACTTCTTTGACTTTATCAACTTTCTGAGCCGGATCTTCGGATGAAGCTTGTCCGTGCTCGGGGTTGACTTGAAGCTTTAAAATATTTATCCGGAGGCATCGAGCCTTTGTTCGGATAAAACGTTGACTTGAAGATTTGTTGTGAAGAATGCCGTTTAATTTGGTAGAATGTTGACTTCACAGAGACTGCTGGATGAATTTGATATGAAAAATGCCGGATCGGAGGGGCTGGACACCTTGATCTCTGACCGGAGGTGGTTGGCTGGAAGAACGTCGGATCGGAGGGGCTTAGCACCTTGATCTCTGATCGGAGGCGGATGGCTGAAAGAACGCAGGATCGGAGGGGTTGAGAACCTTGATCTCTGATTGGAGGCGGTTGGCTGGAAGAACACTGGATCTGAGGGGCTTGACACCTTGATTTCTGATCGCAGACCGTTCTTGACTTGAAGATGCTTGAAGATCTTAAGTCTTGACTTGAAGATGCTTGAAGATCTCAAGGGAGCATTGCTCGTATTCTTGATCTCTTCAGAAGCGCGTCTTCAGATGTTTTGGTGTGTCTGGAATGAGGACTGAAGGCCCTTATTTATATGTAGAGAAAATAACCATTTGAGAGATATTTTCTCCTTTAAAAGATATGTTGGATTTTTCTCCTTTAATTAAGCCTGCTGGACTGGATAAGACTTAATTATCAATTATTTACTCATTTATTTTAGGAATTAATTTATTTAAATTCCTTAATAAATAAATAATTAATTGATAATTATTTCATTAATTTGCCATATATTTTATTTAATAGGCAATAAAATTCAGGTGCCTAGGGAAGTTTTGCTTCGCATTTGCGGGAACGATGAGCGATCTGTCTATTATTGGGAATATTCAGCAGCAGGGTTTCCGGGTTGTCTTCGATTTGTCGGGTAATCGGGTCGGCTTCGCTCCCGCGGGTTGTGCGTAATTAGCATGCCAATTAGGAGTTTATTTCTTTTTGTTATAAAACAAGTATTGCCTGCTAATTTTAAATTAATTTCGATTGTTGGATAATATTTAAAGAAAATGAAAAGACAACTTCACATGTTGTCCGCTTGTAGCAGCATAATTGCATTTCTAATGGTAAATTTATTGCTGGATTAACTCCATATAAAATTAATGAAGTCCAAAAACCAAAACCCACATATAGACATGCACTAAAAAATAGGAAGGTGGTTCGATTCGGGGAACCGCCGATTTTAACCGAAATCGGAACCGGCGGTTCCGGAACCGCCAAAAAAAGAACTGAAACCGGTAGGGGAAGGTTCGGTTCCGATTCCTCATCTTTGGGAAAAAACCGGCAATTTCGATTTCAAACCAGAGGTTCCGGTTCGAACCGCCGGTTTTTTATTTTTTATTTTTACTTTTTTACGCTGAAACAAAAAAAAATTAAAATTAAAACCGGAACCGGCGGTTCTGGAACCGAAACCTTCCTACCTTGATTCGGGAACCGGAACCGGCAGAACCGGAACCGACGGTTCCGAATCGGGGTGCATGTCTGCCCACATATGTGAAATTGGATGTAGAACATGTGTATCCACATATTTTCAACTTAAATGTGTTCAAAATGAATCTGTTGGGCGGTGGTTGGTTGTCTAGTTGAGAATGTATAATGACAGCGATACGTTTGAAGATGAAATGGTGAGAATTAATGCTCTTTTGCAAATTAGTTACTAAATTAAATAATATACTTATTGTGTAAAGAATAAATTTTTTATACACTATATAATATATGGAGTAATTGTTTAAAATTTAGTAAAATAAAATGAGTAATCCTATTCAATGTCTTTCCAGATAATCTAGTTTTACTGTTTGTTTTTTTTTTATTACAACAGCTTAATATTACATGAAATTAGGGATGACAATGGACTGGGGAGGAGGGGTATCAAGATGCCCCGCCCCACCCCGTGCTCTGGTACGAGGTCAGCCATTGAGGACCCATGCCCCGCCCGCTCCGTTTTGTTTTGTTTTTTTTATAAATTATAATACATTCAAATAGAATATTTTAAATTAAAATAAAATGAAGTAAATTTAAATTTTAAATTAAATAATTAAACTTTATTTTCATTTTAAAAATTATTTTATTATATTATATATTTATGATATATATAATATTGTAATAAAATATTTTGTAATAGTTATATATAATTTCTGTATATGATTTTTTTTATTTAAGTTTAAATAGAAATGTATGTATAATATTTAATATATATTAATAAATTATATTATATAATAAATATTTTAAATAAAAAAATTTAATATTTTAGTAACGGGACGGGCCGAGGCGAGGCTAGGACCCAAACCCGACTTGGCCTATGCACGGGGCGGGTGGACCCGGCCCAATTGGGGCGGGGCGAGGCGATAGCAGCCGGGCCAAATTGCCATCCCTACATGAAATCACTATATTTTATTAAAAAAAAAATTAAAACAACAATAGTTAATTAAATTACCTCTCCAAGTTACTTAACAAGCATTATTAATTCCTAAAAATGAAATATTATTGTTAATAAAATAAAATAGAGAATGCGATGGATGACTCAAAATCCGGTGATTGAAGATAGCCGGAAATGGAATTGGAAATAAGTGTTCCCATTATGAGTAGCATCTTTCTCATCCACGTCTAATTACTTCCTTCATCATCTTTCTCTCTCTCATAAGTGGATTGATAAAAATAAAAATAATAATGATATACTTTTTTTTTGATGGGTGGGGTGTTGGGAAGTGATCAGTGGCGGATGTATGTGGGGCAGCCCCGGACGGATGTATGTGGGGCAGCCCTGGGCAGCTCAGGGCTGTCCCCAAAAGTCCATTATATCATATGCAAATAATTTATAAATAATTTGTATTTTTAAGTTTAGCCTACCCCAAAAATATTTTCAGCCCACCCAAATAAAGCTAAAAAATAAATATATCTTCTTTCTTCTTTGTATTTTTAAGTTTAGCCCAACCCAAAAATATTTTAAGCCCACCGAAATGAAGCTAAAAAATAAATATATCTTCTTAAATTTTATTTATATATATATATATATATTATTTTTTAATTATATATATATATATTATTTTTTAATTATTATTATTATTTTTTATTTTCTTCAATAAACTTAGCCCACCCCACCGCGGTTTTCTGGATCCGCCACTGGAAGTGATATATTTCATTGTACCAGGTGTGCAACATAGAGCAAATTAGCAATATTGATTATAACATGTGAGAGTTTATATTCTCCCATGTGGCATGCCCCATTTCATGTGCTAATTGCACTTTATTTTAGATTTTTAGAAACACATATTTCCCCTCTAATTGTTTGATTAACTATATCCTTAAAACTTTCATTGCATCTGCCCCTCTCAATTTTAATATGCCTCCATTTACATGCCCACATTCCTTCAAATATATCCTTCCCCAATAATTATTAAAAACAAGGAAAGAAGAAGAGAACATAGCAATTTCAGCAATCCACGTTATTCACTATGTTAATCATAATGACAATTATCATATAAACCGTGTTGCGAGTTTCAAAATTTTCAGCATTAATTTTAAATTTTATTTTGTGTACCAATTATTCAAGAAAACGATACTACTACACATAATGCGAGATTGTCTCATTTGACTAAAGTATAATCATTTTATAACTACACGTTTACAATTACTCCCTCCTCCGTCCCCTTCAAAGAAAGTCTTTTTTTCTATTTTAAACGTCCCACTTAAAGAGTTTCCTTTCATTTTTTACACACATGAGACCCACACACACCCACTAATACAATTAAAATATGAGACCCTCACTCCTACTAATACAACTACCCACTACACATTAAATAATAATATTCCTTAATGCACGTGTCAAAAAGCAAAAGACACTCTTAGTGAGAGACGAAGGGAGTATACTTTTCCACTCATTTAGTATTCATTTTTTTTCCTTTCATTCAAAAAAGCTCTCCACTAATACAATAATCCAAATAATTATATCCTTTAATTCACTTATAAAAAAATGAGTAGTCTCTTATGTTCCAGGTGTACAAGATGTGTAACGGTACAACATTTTGTTGTAAATGATGTACACTTTAATTAAGAAGGGTACACCATTTTATTTTAAAGGGTATACACTTTCATTGATTTTTTTTTTTTTAAAATAAAGAGTACACATTCTTATACTAAATAAAGAGTATACCAATTAATACTAAAGGATATTTTGGGGCACATGATCCTGAGATACACAAATTTTTGCCATAAAAAATACCTCATTTCTGGATGGAGGGGAATGATTTGTTTATATAATCTCTTGCAAATATTTTATGAAGTCAAATTCCACCTTGAATAACCTAATCTACTTTCGATAATAAAAGAGCCCCAAAACCTTCTATGGCCCAAGAATGTGGGCCTGAAGTTTACACACGTTACTTTTTTATTTTTTCCCCAAATTAATTTACTTGGGTTGGGGCATACTTGGTGGTGAAAGTAGAGTATTAAGGTCCTTGGTGTATGGCCCATCCCATCCACACAAATATATTTATGATTTTTCGGAAATTTCATTAATCTCACATTAGTGACATTACCGTATGTCCCAAGGTATGGAGTGAGACCCCAATAGAATAAATCCCTCTGGCCAGACTGACCATAAAAACATGGAGGAAGAAAGGGTGAAACCCGCGATGGCGGTGGCTCTGATCGAGAGAGCCGTCGACTCTACGGAGGCCTATGTCAATCCACGCCTTCTCAACACGATCAAGTCCACCGTTCGTTATTCTGATTCCGAGCTCCGCTGCGCAGCACAAACCCTAATGTCTCTCATGAAGCGCGATCATTCTCAGGTTTCGCTATTCCCCTCATCTCTTTTACCTAATTTCCTGCTCTCTCCTTTCATATTTTTTGGTTTATTAGAGAATTGGTGTTGTTCGTTTACATTCTTCTTATTTGGATTGAATTATGAAGTTCACAGAATTGTTTAAGTGTGATTGATATATCCTGTCTTGTCTTTTAAATCAAGTTAGTATCAGGTTTTTGTCTTTTAAAGCTAAATATTAGACAAAAATGTCAGCTGTGCCAAAGAAAAATTCTTAGTGATTATTTGGATAAAAATTAAGGAATTAATTCAACAGAAAGTACATGAATTGTGCCATTCTCATTCAAGTTTTATGTTACAACGGATAATTGCATATGCTAGCTGTATGGTCTTTGTTATATTTGTATCACTGCTATATTTATGCTAAAATTTTCATATAAACTTGAGTTTCAAATATTTTTCTCAGTTATGTTTCTTGCTATATTGTTTAGGTAAGATATCTTGCACTTCTTATAATAGATGAACTCTTTATGCGGTCAAAGCTCTTCAGAAGTCTGCTTGTTGAGAATCTAGATCAGTTGCTCAGCTTAAGTGTTGGGTTTAGAAGAAATCATCCTCTCCCTGCTCCCGCAGCTGTTGCATCTCAACTTCGTTCAAAGGCAATTGAATTCTTAGAGAAGTGGAATGAATCATTTGGTATACATTACCGACAACTTAGATTAGGGTGTGACTATCTCAAGAATAACCTTCAGTTCCAATTCCCTAACCTGCGAGCCAATGCAGCCCGCAGACAACAGGAGAGAAGGGAAAGGGCAATGAAAACACAAGAGATCTTACTGAAAAAATTTGAATCCTTTAAGGCAAATTTCTCATCAATAAAGGAGGAAATACAGACTAATATTGATGAAATTGATGAATGCTTAGAAATTCTTGGTACAGACGATGATAACATCCCATTGGACCTAATAGATGATGAAGAAATGGAAGAGTTCCGTAACTTAGAACTACGGCAGCTACGTCTTGATGCTTTAAAAGAGGGGGAAAAAATTCACGAGAGTAGTGAGAACGCAATTGTTTTTGATGCTTTGAGGGAGTTTTATAAGGTTTTAGTCTCTAAGCATCTAGTTGCAGTACAGGAATGGATTTCTATTCTTATAAGGGTGGAAACGCCAGATAACAGCTTCAGGGACTCTGCCCTGAAAAATCTCATAGATATAAGAAATCTCATTCAATCAACGAAATGGAAATGTGAAGAATCTGGTTGTGAGCTTCATAAAACTGCAAATGTTGAAGAAGAAGGTAATATTTGGGAAGATGGTAGTGTAGAAACACTTGATAGAGGAAAATTAGGTCCTAGCTGTTCAAAAATAACAGATGCAACCACTGAATCGACTTCCAGGAGAACAAAAGACACTAATGGTTCGTCAAAAAGAATTGGGAAAAACAAAAATCATAGTGGAAGTAAATCAAATCCCCTGCGAGGTGAGCTTTTGGGTAAAGCTCCTGTTCTTAACTGGGGTTCTTTCTTGGATAACTGGGGATCAAACAGCGATATGTTGGCTAACCAGAGGGGGTTGGAACTTGATAGTCACTGGGGTAGAGTTGACTACGATGCAGTTATTCCAGCAGAAAAAATTGCGGAACTGAATGTGCATGCATCTGTTTATATACAAATGCCCGTTGAAACCCTTCCATGTAGAGCGCCTTTGAGGAAAGGTGGACTTTGTCCAAGAAGAGATATGAAAGTTTGTCCATTTCATGGACCCATCATTCCGCGGGATGACATAGGGAATCCAATCAATGAGAGCTCCTCGGAAGTAGTGGGTGCTGCCGGTAACCAGACAGAAGAATCAACCCCAGATGTGGATGATAAAGAAATGAGTCAGGTGCTACTAAGGCAGGCGGTAAAGAATGTTCGAGAAAGAGATAAAGCAGCAGCAAAAAAGAGAGTGTTAGACATAAAGGCCTTGAAAAAAGCAAAGCATGCAAAAATTCGGGAGCACAATGAATCTGTACTGCGTGATGCAGCGATTGCTTCAACTTCAAGATCGTATTATGTAGGGGAAGACACAGAAGAAGCAGGTAGTAGTAGGTCAAGAAGTGCTACTAAAAGCAAGAAACAAACACTTGCATCAATGCTGAAAAAGAAGGAAACTTCAAAACAAAGATTAGCTCAGAGGCTGATGAATGCTCGTACAAGGGATGCAACTATGAGACAGTTGACGGTGGCGGAGGACGCGATTTACAGGGAAGCATATCCAAATCAGTGGTAGATTAAACTCGTTGATGATCCAAGGAAATGGCTTTGAATGTATAGATGTTGGTTTTGAATGAGTTGTAATTAGTTCTGGACAGCATCCAGGAAAAATGTTTTGTGTTCCATTAATCATTGTTTGTGTATATGTGTCACAACTCACAACTAATATGCACTGTTAACATTGTGAAAGATGCCAAATCTGATAATGAGTCGAATGTGCAATATTTGACATCCATGTGTGCTTGTGTGTGTGAGAGGGAGAGGGAGAGGGAGAGGGAGAAATTCATATGTACTCATTAAGTATATAAATTTCCTTCACCTCAATTGGAGAATCTGTGAGGCTTGTAGCTTTAAGGGCAGAAAGAATAATGGAAATCTTGGCGAGAGGAGTAAGGTACTCTTGTTAAACCAATCAAAAAAAGGGGAAGATGCTCAAAATCACTCTTAATGCTTTCTCTCTCTCTAACTAAATACCTTTTAACCTAAGTCATGCTTTTATGCCCCTATGACTCCAAAATTAAATCCTCCCACAATCATCACTAATAATTATATTCACACCTCAATCTGTTGGTAAAAATCCAAGCAACTTTTTCAATCACAAATTCTTTTGTCAATGCCACTTTTCCTTTACCTGTTAACACCATCTTAAAAACACAATAAAATCACTGTATCTTTCTACATCTTATGTCAATAAAATAAATAATTCACCACTGCACAATAGTACATTTAAAGTGATATTTATTGCAATCAAATAAATTTGCCATATCCATCTGACAAGCTTATTTAGTATGCGCAGATGGTAGCCAAACTGTAGCTACCAAAGTCAGATTTCAAACAAGTTTGGTTAACAAAATGAAGGCTTGTATTTATGAGCTCTCCAACTCTCCCATTTCCATCCAATTTGAACACCAAATGAAAGCAATGGGACATGCTTATCCATGGAATCCCTTTTCATTTATTTTCAACCACATTAATTGAATATTCTATATTTTGTTGGTTATTATTATTATTCTTTTAATTGCTTTTGAAGATTCAAGATTTTGATTTTTGTATTAAAATAATCATACATTTGTAAATAATGAAATCTCATGTTAATATTTATTGTTACTGAACCTAAATAATTTTTACTTACAAAAGGGAATTTCCTATATATCTTTACATTATAGAAGAGCTATCAATATATTATTCCAAAGGTTAGAAAATACTAGTAAAAGAAAGGGAAGAAAAAGTCACAGTCTAACCACCCATACAGATTCTCTCTCTTTCAAATAAAAAGAAAATTGAAAATAAAAAGGAAAAGGAAAAGAAAAAATAAAAGAAAAAGCTCCATCAAGAAAAGCACCTCCATTTGAGAACCCTTGGCTCCTCTCTTTTCACAGTTCCCCTTCCACAATCATAAAAATCTCAGAATTTTCCTGAAAAAATAATACAATATCATTTAAGGGAAGGGAAATTCTCATACTACCCACCTTCAACCTCCCCAAATGAACAATTCTGGATTTTGAGACTCACAGGAAGCAAAGAAGAATTTTTTTCAACAATGGAATCCAGCATTGAATGCGTATCATCCACTGATGGGCTTATGGATGAAGATGAGATCTCTCAACCAAATCCGTTTTCTCAGTTTTCATCTTCGAAGCCATCGCACAACAATATTAACAGCAATAATCTCAATGGTATGGTGATTAATCCAGCTACGAGTGTTCATGAGCTTCTAGAATGCCCTGTTTGCACCAATTCTATGTACCCTCCCATCCATCAGGTTTGGTTTTCTTGTTTCTCCCTCTCTTTCAGATTCATCCTCTGTATATAATTTTTTGTTTAATTGTTAATTGTTCATTCTGTTCAAGATTCAATTATATCTTTTGATATTTGGGGGAAATTCCATCACGATGGGTTATTTTTGGAAGGCCGAATCTTTTCTGGATTTTCTACAATTCTGTCTGTAATATGTTTGTTTTTATGTTGATTTGGCTCTTTAGGTTGACTTTGGGGGAAACCTCTGCACTTTTTTTAGAAATGAATGAAAATGGATCTTTGTTCTTATCCCCTGCTCCAACAAATTGGCATTTGGGATGGTTTTTGTAAGAAAATTTAATGGGTAGCTAGCTGTTCTGATTTGCAGATTGACCAAATCATCCTCTAATAGTGTTTAAAAGGTCTTGCTCAATTGCTGCAAAGAAACTATGTTATGGTGCTGCTGAATGATCTAAATTGGCATTTGAATTAACGTTTTCTTCTACGTGGATTTTCTTTTGAGACTGTTTGAAAAGGATAAGTTCATTCTAGAAACTTGGGTTTATGCATTTATAGAATTACGATGATTTAGAATAATGGAAGAGTAGAAAATATCATTCTATCTCCATCTGCTGAGCAGTTCTTGTTATTACATGAAATTGAATGCTTAGCAATCTCTGCTGATTTTTCTAACGTAATCCTGATTAACACGCAGTGCCACAATGGTCATACCTTATGTTCAACTTGTAAAGTGAGGGTTCACAACAAATGTCCAACTTGTAGACAGGAGCTTGGAGATATAAGATGTTTGGCGCTTGAAAAGGTCGCTGAATCGCTCGAACTTCCTTGCAAGTATATCTCCCTTGGGTGCCCCGAGATCTTCCCATATTATAGTAAGTTGAAACATGAGGCCGCTTGCAATTTTAGGCCTTATAATTGCCCCTATGCTGGATCAGAGTGCTCCGTTGTTGGAGATATCCCATATCTTGTTTCTCACTTGCGAGATGATCACAAAGTGGACATGCATTCTGGATGCACATTTAATCATCGCTATGTTAAGTCAAATCCTCGAGATGTAGAAAATGCGACATGGATGCTAACTGTAAGTATCTATATCCTTGGAAATAATTCTCCAGTGGTGGATTAAATGGATATAGAGATTACGGTCAGTCGTGTTACCTTATTTACTCAACCATTACAAAATACTCGTCGTAAAAAACCATATGCAAGTGTATTTTTATGGAGTATTAAAGAAATCCTGGGAGGACTGAGTAGTTGATTCTTGTGCAGGTTTTCCACTGTTTTGGTCAGTATTTCTGTCTACACTTTGAAGCATTTCAACTTGGCATGGCTCCAGTTTATATGGCTTTTCTTCGGTTCATGGGAGATGAGATGGATGCTCGTAACTATAGCTACAGTTTGGAGGTTGGAGGAAATGGTCGGAAACTTATATGGGAGGGCACCCCTCGAAGTATTAGAGATAGTCACAGAAAAGTTAGAGACAGCCACGACGGGCTGATTATACAACGCAATATGGCCCTCTTTTTCTCTGGGGGAGACAGGAAAGAGCTTAAGCTACGAGTAACGGGTCGAATATGGAAGGAACAACAAAATCCAGATGGTGGAGCATGCATACCCAATTTCTGTAGCTAATATTTCCATGTGTTTTTTCTAAGTTTGATGTGTGATTAGTGTGTGATGTTGTTCAAGTGTATGTGTTTACTGGGTGGAAAAGATACTATAAGCTTCTCTCTCATACAAACCTAATTCAAGTGCGAGTTAGCAGTATTCCTTAGATAATCAGCAATTATAGCATCATTCTGCAAAACTGGTTTTATTTTTTGGTATGCATCCTTATAAAACTACAATAAGTCATGGATTCCAATTAAAATAGTATGGAAACAAGATTTTGTGAATTACTTTCTCTTATTTTTCTGCAAAATTAAATGATATACTACTATAATGAGTATGTTCATGTAGAAAAACTCTGTTATTATACAAACAAACACAAAAGTGTACGTGGGCGGAATTGATTTCCAGATAATAAGTTTAGATGGTAAATATTAAAAAAATGCCTCAAAAAGTATCATTCAACAATTTTTTATTTTTTTTTGAAAATAAATATTGTAAAAAATTTCTGATTTTGAAAAATATATCATTTAATTTACTATATTGCCTTAATCAGATGGTTTGTGAAGGATTGAGCATTTTTTTTCAAAAAAAGTTATAACGAACAGTATAAATTTTTTACCCAAAAAGAAATTAACGAATTAATTGGTGAAAATAAATAAATAAAACAAAATTCATCAGTTATGACTTATGACCGACTTACCGTTCATCTCCAGGGGCAGGGGTTTAGGCTCCGGAACGGCTCAAAACCCTCCCCCCACTTTCTGGTGATTTGATGGAGTTTTCGAAACCCACAATCTCCATTAATCCTCATATTTCTCCTGCGATTCCATTCCTCTCATGGAAATGTAGGAAAAACCCTTCAAAGCTGTCTCTGCCCAACTCCCATTTTCACTCCTCATTCTCGCTCTATATATTCCGCTCTGTGCCCTTGAGAAAATTCCAGCTTTCAGCTCATTTTGGCAGACACTCTAATCGTCAAAATTACCTGAGGAAAAAACTCACTCCACAACAACAACACCAGGTTAGTGAATTTCAAACTCTTGGTAATTCCGACTCTAATTTTAATACCACCACTGAAACAATGGATTATCTGGATATGAGGAGTAGTCAAAATAGTGAATTAGCATTTGAGAATTATAAAGAAGACGGCAAGAACGTCGAAAGGAGCACTTCTGATGTCAATCAATTAGAGCCTGAGTTAAAGGAAAGGAAAATTGGCGAATCTATCTTGTGGAACAAGTTGGAGAGTTGGGTTGAACAATACAAAAAAGATTCAGAATTTTGGGGCATGGGAACTGGTCCTATATTTACAATTTTCCAGGATACTCAAGGTAAGGTGGAAAGGGTAGTTGTGAACGAGGATGAAATACTGAGGCGAAATCCATGGTTGGATAATGAAACTGAGGATTTGGCTCAAGTTAACTATAAGATATCTTTTGCTAAAGACTTGGCAAGAGAAATGCAGAATGGTAGTAATGTAATACCAAGAAATAGTTCTGTTGCTAAATTTTTGCTGTCAGGTGGGGAATCGAGTTTTGGTCTTACAAAGGCAATCAAGGGTGTCTCCTTGAAACCTGGTTCGTTTTCAAGAATGTCAAGAGTTGGAGTCTTAGTGTTATGTGGTTTGTCTGTGGTTTGGGCTATTAGAGGGCTTTTCACAGTTGGGAACAACAGTAAGGAATTAACAAGATTGGAGAAGGAGATGCTGCGGAGGAAAATAAAAGCTAGAAAGGAGGAAGAGAAGGTTGTGAAAGGTAGTATGGAAGTCATACAGGAGCCTGAAAGCATGCCTTTTAAGAGGCCTCAGCTTGATAAAGAAGTACTTTCTAATAGTATAATTAAGGCAAAGGGATCAAATAGTGTAATGGACTTCCAAGATATGGAATTTAAAGACAGAATAGAAGAAATCAGGGCAATGGCAAGGCATGCACGTGAAACTGAGAGAAAAGACTCTTTGGTGGGCAGCGGAGATGAAGAGGGTTCTCAATTCCTCAATAAGCTTCCTAGCCATAGTGCAACTCCAGAAAATGACTTTCCTGATCAGGAGGAGAAAAGTGAGGCAGATTTTGATGAGACAGGAGAGTATGTGTCTTTCGCTGACCCAAACAATGATGGAGAGTCTATTGATGAAGCTTTAGATGAGGATCGTGAGACAAGTATTCTTAACGTCCCTAATGGTACTAAAACCTTGCAATTGGAAGTGAGCAACCAGAAACTGGTACAGGAATCCTTAAATTTAAATGAAACCATCCTACATTCAGATGGTATACGCTGTCAATCGGACCAAATCAAAAAAATTTCAAAGAAGAAGCTAAGAATCATAAAATCAGTGAAGGAAGCAAGGGAGTACCTTTCAAGGAAGCATGAGACAATGGAGGTGAACCAACAAGGTGTTGGAAATTATGAACACTCTGATACTGCAAGACTGGTGTCCAGTGCGAATATAGGCGATGCTAACACAAATCAGATATTGGATTCATCCGACAAGGCGTATGATTCTTCCCCATTAAGTACAGATGGATTTTCACATCCTTCCGATGATAAAGTCAAGGATGGTGAAACAACAGAAGGAAATGTGGATGACCTCAATTATTTGAAAAAATCCTCCTCAAGTGATGAAGTTAGTGTCTGTCAGACTTCCAATGGAGAAAATGAAATAGGTGACGTGCCAGTTTCTGAATCAGTTGAGGTTGATGGTGGAGTCCCATTTTCGAAAGAAGTGTGTTCTCCACTCAGAAATCTTATATCTGAAGATATAGAAGAAAAAGAACTATCGGTAGCTCCTCAGGAGTCTACAACTGCTTATGCTGATGAAATTAGGGATGGTACTGAAGAGTTATCACCATCAGTGAACAATGAAAGCTGGATAGAAAAGAATTTTCACGAATTTGAGTCCATCGTAAATAAGATTGGGGTTGGCTTTAGAGACAGTTACCATCTCGCAAGGGAGAATGCAAGTAAAGTATTGGATTCAGAATTGGATTTGGCCAAACTTAAGTCTAATGATGCCGCAAATGAACTTGAGTGGATGAAAGATGAAAAGCTCAGGGAGATTGTATTGAAAGTGAGAGACAATGAGCTTTCGGGAAGAGATCCATTTCATCTTATGGAAGAAGAAGATAAACGTGCATTCTTTAGTGGCCTTGAGAAGAAAGTTGAACAAGAAAATGAAAAGCTACTGCAGTTGCATGAATATTTCCATTCGAACATAGAAAACCTTGATTATGGAGCAGGTAAAGATATGTGTACTACTTTTTTATTTATGAAACGACCCGATTCAATATTTTGGCTTAAGTGGAATACAATTTAAAAATCTACTCTATTTTTATTGGAGTGGCTCAATTTAACTCGTTAATGATTTTCTTTCAATTCAATTGAGTTCAGTATCTTCTTTTACTATTGGTGCTATTTAAACATTTCTCAGTCGGAAGTGTTGAATAATAGTTATGCTAATTTGTTTCTTACTGTTGCTGCAGATGGCATTAGCTTGTATGATCCTCCTGAGAATATTATACCTCGGTGGAAAATCCCACCTTCAGAAAAGAACCCTGAATTCCTGAACAATTTTATGGAACAAAAAAATGCACTTCTCGCTGAAGGCCTTAAGAACTCAGTTATTTCAAAGAAAGCTGCAAATGATAGTACTCGTAAATCACATGAGCCTTTGTCCCCTGAGAATGGTCCCGTGGAAGCAGATGACTCCGATCGAGAGACAGAACTTCAAAATCATAAATTAGCATCTTCAAAAACCATTATACAAGGTAGTGATGGTTCTGTAAGGGCAGGCAAAAAATCAGGAAAAGAGTACTGGCAGCACACCAAGAAATGGTCCCAAGGGTTCCTGGAATCTTATAATGCAGAATCAGACCCCGAAGTTAAAGCTACAATGAGGGACATTGGGAAGGATTTAGACAGATGGATCACAGAGAAAGAAATACAGGAAGCAGCTGATCTGATGGATAAAATTCCTGAAAAGGGACAAAAATTCATCAAGCAAAAACTCGATAAGGTGAAAAGAGAAATGGAACTTTTTGGGCCTCAAGCTGTTGTGAGCAAGTATGGCGAATATTCAAAAGAAAAGGAAGAAGATTACTTGTGGTGGCTAGATCTTCCCTTTGTACAGGTAGGCAGGCCTTTTTTTTTTGTTCATTTGAGTACCGCAAGTATAATCTTATTTCATCTGACAGTACCATTTCCAGTCAGTTGACATGCTAATATTTGATGCCCAGTAGAGAATAACTTTATATTATATACTAATATCTTAATTTATTGCCCAATGACTTCCTTGATTGAAATTATACCTTTTTCAGTGCATAGAATTGTACACGGTTGAAAATGGAGAGCAGAGTGTGGGGTTTTATTCCTTGGAGATGGCTGCTGATCTAGAGTTGGAACCCAAGCAATATCATGTTATTGCTTTTGAGGATGCTGGTGACTGCAAGAATCTTTGCTACATAATACAAGCAAAGATGGAAGTTCTTGGAAATGGAAATGCATTTGTTGTTGCAAGACCGCCCAAGGTAACTTCTCATATTCATGCCTCGTCTGTTTCTCATAGATTTATATTAACATCTTTCGATAATGAGGTCAGATAGCTAATGAGAAAACATGATTGTCATTAATCAATCATTTATTGATGTTACTAAAACTTGTGGTGTTCCGTGTTTTGTGTCATGAATAATGCCACGCCAATTTAACACCAGAGTTGCACTAATAATATTCTTTTAGAATGTCAGCCTGGGTATGTCCAAATGGATTGAATTACTGATAAAGCCCATTTATTTCTCAACGCAAGCTTTGGCCTTTCATTGTGTACTACCTGTGGTAGAAACTTAAGAATTACTTGTTATAATGTCCAGGAGATGTTTTAGAATTCACTCGTCTTGTTGAACTGTCTTTATAGGATACTTTCCGAGAAGCCAAAGCAAATGGGTTCAGTGTGACTGTCATCAGGAAAGGTCAACTGAAGCTCAATGTAGACCAAACATTGGAAGAAGTAGAAGAATCAATGGTAGAGATAGGAAGTAAGATGTACCATGATAAAATCACGAAGGAGCGTTCTGTGGATATAAATGCATTGATGAAGGGGGTGTTTGGCTTCACGAAACCAGCAAAACCAGCCAAGAGGCAAGCTTGAAAATATATTGAACTATTAGATACTTGAATGTCAAGTTAGCTTTCATGTAACTAGATAATATTTGATTGTGAGTGATGGTCTCATTCTTAATTCTACGTTTATTTTGTAGCAGGAAGATACCAAAAAGGAAATCGAAGAGGCGCATAAAACCATGAACCACTGCTTGAATGATGATTATTTTTGAACAAGGTACTTCTCCCTTAACTACATTGGCCCAAAAACCTTGCGGAACTACCATAAATCACACTTAGAAGAAAATAATTACATTGTTCAAATAGTTTTCACAGATGTTTTCTAGTTCATCGTATTCTAATAAGTGTTTTCAAAGGCTGTTGTTACCAACCTGACAATGTGTGTTTGCAGTTTGAGGTGGCAAATAACAGAAGGCAGTTTGTTCTCAGCCTGATAAATGTGTGTTGCAGTTTTAGAAGGCACTGCCCTACCTCATACACTGGTTGGAGGATTGGAGCTTATTTTCCCTCTGAAGAGATATTAATGCCATGTTCCCCCAGTAATTATATCGATCATGTTATGTAGTATATATTTTTTTTTGTTTTTTTATATGTTTGATTATTTTTTATTTTCTAGATTTGATATTCTTAATTTTTATTTTTTATTTTTATAGTTTAATACTAATAGTTAAAGCATCCAAGTTCCCTTTCTGGAAAATTTTCTTGAAGACTAACTTAACATAACTTAATGAGCTTAAAAAAACTTGGGAAATTCTATAAATTAAGAATCAATTAATTCCACAATTCTATATATGAAAAATAATGATAATAATAATTTACTTGAAGGAAGTTGTTTTCAAATTTAAAAGCTAAATATGGATTATTATTTAAAATGTCAAATTAGTATTTTTTTCTGGCTGACATACGAACGAGTTAGTAAAACTGTAATGATTTATTTGTAAGGGGTGTTTGTGGCATATAAAACCCTTGAAAACAAATCAAGTTGAAAACTTAAGAGGAAAATATTTATACCGTATGATTAAATTAAATATAAGAAAAACAGGCAAGATTGAAATAGCACAAGAATTTTTTAGTGCTCTTAACAATCAAATCATCAATCACCAACTCCAAGCATTTTTACTTGTATGGACATATTCTATTTTGCTTACAACTACACATTCATCAGTTTAGTTTTCCATTAGGAAAACAATAAACACGCCATGACGTCAGCAGCGGAAACCCAGAACTGTCCCGCGCGTGACCTCAATTGCCACCCCACACTTGACTCTACTCTCCACCCGGTGCATGAAAACCTTCAGCACCCTAACCCGCCCCACCAACTTCATCCGTGTCTCTATCTCCATTGTTCCCCCGGCCACGACACCACCCCCGATCGCGGCCTTCGCCGGCGGTGGCAATGGGTACTTCTGCAGATCAAACTTGGCTGACATTTTCTGCCGGCCACCGCCGCCGATTGTCCCAGCGGGGATGAAAACAACTCCGACCGGCTCGCCGGAGTAGACGAGCTGCAAGGAGCTGTCATAGTGAGAGAACTCATCGCGATTAGGGTTAGTGACGGTGACGTATTGGAAGAATTCGAAGTCGACGGTGCCGTTGGAGACGGAGAATGTTGGGAACTGAACGGCATTGACAGCGATTAGAGGGGGCTTGGGCTTGAAGAGGAAGAAGTAGACGGCGACGGCTGCAACGGCTAGGGCTAGTAGAAAGACGGTGGCGACGGCGCATGACGCTAAATTAGTACGGCCGCTCCTGGATTTGGAATTGGAGTTGTAAGGATAGGGAGGATTATTAGTATTAGATCTGTGAGAAAATTGAGCTTCACTCATCTCTCTGTCTCTATCTCTATCTCTCACACACACTCAATCAGGCTAGAGAGAGAAGGAGAGGAGAGGAGAGGAGAGGAGAGGAAAGAAGGAAGTGGAATTAAAAGGAAAAGAGTGTTGGTGGGTTTTGGAATCTTGCTTTTCTTCATCAATATCAATTTGCCACGTCATTCCTTTGCGGAAATGGCGGTTAACACAAGAGAATGACATGAGGAGAAAATATCAATTTTTGTCGTATTTTTATCAAATTCAATTTTAATCTTAAAATTTTGATATTTTTAATTTTAGTTCTTTTATTTTTAATTTTGACCATGTAATTTTTAAATTTTCAATTTTAACTCTCTTAATTTTAAAATTAGTCCTATATCTTTTTAAATTATTAAAATTAGTCCTATTATAAATTATATCATATTTTAAAAAATACATGACTAATTTTGATAACTCAAAAAGATATAGGACTAAATTTGAAATTTACAGGACTAAAATTGACATTTTAAAAGTTACATGATCAAAATTGAAACTAAAAGGACTAAAATTAAAATACTAAAAATTACAGGACTAAAATTGAATTTGATAAAAGATATAGGACCAAAATTAATATTTTAAGCAACAAGTGATGTATAATTATGTTTTAAGTGAATTTTCACAATAGCAATGGAGTGCTCATTCAAAAACCAGAAAAAGCTTAAATAAAAATGCTGTTGCGCAAGCATACGCCAAGACTCTTTCTTATTCTCCACTCTTTGTTTTAACTAAAAGAATAGAATGAGAATCTCAACTTATCAAAAGCAAAGCACTACAAGACATTATCCAGTTAAAAAAAATGCTCAAGGAACTGAAAATAAACAAAAGAATGTACGGACACCACCCACAACCAAATTATGTACCAACACATACACTCGTACGAATTCTTAAACCAACTTCTCCAGATGAAGATCCATGATGCTGGAAACACAGTCAAGGAATGCAGCTTCGCTCGAGTCCGGGAGAACTGAATCAAGAGCTTCCTGCACAATCTCCTCAATGCCAGATATCTTCCTTACTGTCTCTCTGCACATCATGTGCCCTATAGTAAATGGGCTGAGCCCTTTCTCCGCCCCTTTCTTCAGAAGCATGGTGGAGATACGCAGCACACGAGCACATTCAACTGGTAGCTCCCACCCATAGAACTTGAGCAGCGCAATGTCATTTTCTGCATCCATTGACCTTATATATTCAAGGGTGTCACTGCTGAAAGGCTGCCGAGCTTGAGGCCAGTAGAGCCAGTCAAATGTGCAATCTTCCAACTTGAAGGATGAAAAAGATAAATGTACCAAATTTAGTGATATTATAAAGAAAATCAGTTAACAACTACTCTAGTATATTCTTAATCCACATGGAAAAATGCCAGACTGCATTGACGGTGGTATCATTTTATGAGACTATTACTTTCTCTATAGTAATTAAGGATAGATGTGAAGAACTGGTTGGTGGTAGACTCAAAAATTTAAGCCAGTTGAACACCATGCCACCACAAAAAAAAAAAGAAAAAGAAAAGGGAATCTTCAACACAAAACTCAACAGCCCAAAACACAAAGGGCTTCTTAACTCTTCAAAACAGACTAGGTTCATGCCATTATTTCCTTCCTTTTTTTTACCTCCAACAATCAAAACCACAACATAAATTCATAAAATATGATGGTTGAAGTTTAATTAATAAAGATAGGCAATTGCAGTGTTGCAGTAGACAAAAACAATAGGTTGATATCACATAAAGCCAAACACAAAGTTAGCTGCATATACAGTTGATGAAAAAAAGTCAGAATAGCAAATAATTAAAACAGATTTGAGACTTACACTATAGGGCAAGCAATAGCCATGATCAATGGGGATAAGCACAGTTTGGCCATCTTCACCCTTACTCACTAATATATTTCCAGCGTGTCTATCTGCATTGGCCATCCTCATATCCAATACCGCAATCTTGTGCACCTCCTCAACAGGAAAAGCACCGGGCCCCATATCTTCACAGCTTCCATTGTTCTCCATGAACATTTGTAACGATCCGGTCTTAAAAGACACCTCTCCTGGGTGATTAAAGCCTTCATGAAGACACCTAACATACACAGTTGGAGGAACACCAGCAAAGCCCTTAGACTCACCCATGAGAGAGCGTCGACCACTCTTTGGATGATCCAGTAAATAGACAGCACACTCTCTTAATGCACCTTCTCCAACTCTCGTCCCCTTTTTCAGCCCTTCTCCATCTTCGGACATGGGCAGCCCTCGAGGGTTATTCACAGCCATAGGCTCCTCATCTACTGGCTTAAAAACAGATAGATATTTAGTCCCCGAGGAATCCAACATAAAATACGCACCCCCAGTACCCTCTGATGACCTAACTGGATAATTCTCATGATCCAATCCCTTCCTAGTAAAGTTAATCAGATCTCTAATCTCTGGAGGCAATTCAACTTTTTTGTTAACAATTATAGGCTCCAGTAATGTGTCTCTTTCAAGAGGATTCCTAGGCACAAAAAGATTATGCTCACTCTCTGGATCAACCCCATACTCAGTTTCTTCCCTTCCCATATCAAACTCTCTTATCTCATTTTTCTGCGGTGCAACGATAGACAATTCAAAGTTCTTACCCACTGGTGCAGCCCTAATTTTGGCGGACTTCCGCACAAACAAATGAATCACAGCATCTTTATTGTTCTTAGAGATATCATTTATCAGCCTCTGATCCTCAACTGGCTCACCATTGAGCAACACCTCATGATCCTTCTCAATAAACTTCAATTTTTTCTTTGCTACCTGACGTTTGACATAACCAACATCCCGACTCCCTTCCACATGAAAAGTGAATTCTTTTCCACAAGATGTCTTCACATTAATGACCTGAAGGTCTGATAGACGAAGGACCAAATGCAGAACATTACCATCACTCAACCCATACTCACGCACAAGGGAATTACTCCGTGCCAATTCCCTACCACCACAAACCAATTTCTGGTTCCTGGTAAAAATCCCTTTACACGTTTGGATGCGAACCTTCACCGATTGAATTGAATCGGACTCCAAAACACGTAATGGGACCATTGACCCAGACATAGCCACATATAACAAAATGTAATCTTGACTATGTTCAGGCGACAGAGGAGGTAAAAACGTCAAACTCTCCTCACTAACGGGGGAAATCGAAACCAAACCAGCCGAAGACATTGCTATTTTTTAACCCTTAGCTCCGATCCCGAATCCTAAAAAAGACTATACATTCAAAACCCCTAAAGAAGAAATATTTACCATATTCTCATATACATGGTGCTCGTATTTGGACAAGGAAACCAGTACCAAAACTGTGAAACCTAAACTACACCAAATCGACAAAATCACCCCACAAACCCTAAAAGGATTCGTGATTGGCCATTAAATCAGATAATCATGACAAATAAAAACTCGGGAAGTCAAATAAAAACTACAAAACAAAGACTAGAGAATTGAAGCTTTGAGGGGATCCAACTAAAACGTAGCCTTGAGATATTACCGAGCAAATTGGCGACGCAGCTGAGTATGAAATAGGGTTTCTTACCGGAGAGCGAGAAGAAAAGGAATCGGTGCCCTCGGAAGAGCAGAAAAGGAGAAGGGATTATAAACAGCAATGAGTGAGATTGGAAAAAACGGGTTTCTCGGTGATTGAGTGGAGAATATAGCAGAGTAAACGTAGAAAGAGAAATTTGAGTTTGGTTGGAGAAGAAGAAATAGGACGCGTTTTAGCCTTTGATTTTTGTATACAAGGTTGAATTTGACGGTAAATTAATTTACTAATTAATACTAGGAGTATTTCTTACTAACTAACACACTTATTATTGTGATTGTGGAGTAATGCTAAATATTGAAAAATTCTTCCATGCACCTATGAATTCAAATTCATACACTCACAAAAATATATATTACTCTATAAATAAATAAAAATATATACATATATTAATTAATAAAGACTTATACACTTAGTGAATTTAATGAATTTTTACTTAATTTTTTTTGTGAGAAACTAATATAAAAAGTCATATATTTATTAGAAAACTAGTATATTATTGAATAAAATTAATACAAATATGGTAAAATATAAACTCTTAAATTACATATTAATAGTGATAGTTTTATTTAGCCTTGTTCATGAAATTAACTTATATTTTATTATGAATACATTCATTACAATAATGCATACATTCATATTTAAATATTACTCCATATTAAAAATAAGATTCTTATTAGGGTGCATCTTTAAACTATTACAGTACATTTTTATTAATAATTAATTTTTAAACTATTGTATCATAAATTAAACAATTAAACCACATGCACCAATATGCACATAATTACCCTAAAAATAAATGAAAAATTGAAACTAAAGAGGAGTTTAAGTTAGTTGTTAGGACTTAGGAGTTAATGAATAGGGATAATTGGGGTAAAAGAGATGGGCAATTAGGGGTTATGATGTTTTTGTTTGTTTTAGGAAACTTTAAAGATTTGATTAAAGTGAAAATGATTTGTTTCCGTTGTAACAGGCTGTTCAAAAGCTCTGCAATGCAAGTAGGAGCAGCAACAGCAACAGCATTCCAAAAGCATAGTTGATTTGATCAACAAGCATTTGTCAATTAGCTGGAAGTTTCTCTCAATACCCACCCCACCAATTCATTGACCATCCTTGAATCCTCTATTATTTTTATTTTTATTTAGTTTCTTGGTTTGACCGCTAAAATTTTTGGTTAAATAATATTCTCACCATCATCATTTTAAATTAATAATATAAAAGTTATAATGATCAAATAAATCATAATGAATGTACAAATTCTTGATAAGATTATGTTTGTTCAAACAAAATCTGTAGATTAAATAATATTTTAATTTATTTATTTTTCAATTGATGAATATATGGGAGTAGTATTTCTTTCGGCCCGTTTCAAATGTTGAATTTGGGCCCTTTTAACTTTTTTAAGTCTGGATTCTGAGAAAAGGGCCAGGGACATTATTATGGGCCTCATGATGGCCTTGCTCTGCCTTACTTACAATGACGACACCGTTTAACGTGTCCTGCAAATTTGAATTGCAAAAGAACAAAGTAAAGGCCAGTCCTCCCGACAAGAGGCCAACGTCCCTCATTTACGGTGTCGTTTTAAGCCTGCATCCGTTCAAATTTCAATTCGATTTCTACGCTTCTCTCTCTCCCCACAAATTTGAGATCGAATAGTAGCCATTGCTGATTCTCCTTTTCTTGCTTCTCAATCACGCATTTGTTGTTCGTGGTGAAGTGGAGTCGTTGCCGAGTCAAGTCAGCTGATCATTGACTCAGAGTTGAGCTGAGGATATGGAGAATCTGATATCCTTGGTAAACCGACTGCAGAGGGCGTGTACTGCTCTCGGAGATCACGGCGAAGAAACCGCGTTGCCTACCCTCTGGGACGCTTTGCCTTCTATCGCCGTCGTCGGTGGTCAGGTCTGATTATTCCCTTTTACTTTTTTTTCTCGATCTATGCCGAGGTATGAAATTTGGATATTTGTTATTCTTGTAGATCGTAGTGAATTTTTATTAAGTCGGTAGTTTCACGCTTTTCTTTGTGGATTAGGGTAGAGATCTGCTTTTGAGTTCTTCATTATTGAAAAAAAAAATCTCGCATCTTTATGTACTCTCAATTTTTTTTTACATATCAAGATGTGTTATTGACTTAATACTGTTTATACTCCTATTGTATTTTTGGAATATAGGACAATGAACCTGTTAATTTTATGTATCTTGTCGTGATGATTTTCCCCAAACCCAAACATCATGGTTAGAGTTCTGTTTTGTTGATTAAGTGAAGATGGAAATATATGGGTTTGGTAGTTCTACTTTACATTACTTTTTGCATGAAATATGTGTGGTTATGTTGTTTTGCAAATATCTTTGGGATTATTGCTTTTTTGGTTTCTGAATGCACACTTCCCATATTGTTGCTTCACGGGTTTATCTGGCTTTCTAATGTTCATTTATTATTGCTACTTAGTATTACACCTTTTTAAACAAAATTTATATTGTGTTGAAGCCTTGCTGATTAGCATTTCTGGTTGATTGTTCCTTACCTTTTTATGATTTACAGAGTTCTGGAAAGTCTTCAGTTCTTGAAAGTATTGTTGGGAAGGACTTTTTACCTCGTGGATCTGGTAATGGCCATTTTTTAATAGTCATGTAATTAGTTTTCATTTTGACTGAAGTTGGCCATAAGCACAAGGATATTCTTAATTTATTTGTTACACAGGCATTGTCACTCGGCGTCCACTTGTTCTACAGCTTCACCGGCTTGATGAAGGTAGAGAGTATGCAGAGTTTGGACATCTACCCCGGAGGAAGTTCACTGATTTTGGTATGTTATTTTTCCAGTTGGTCTTTCTGAAACTTAAACTTCTATATGATATGAGATCTCTGCTGTTGTTCTTTTCTGGACATTCCAAGACCTAGTTTTATTCTAACTCTCTGTTGATTGTTGCAAACTTCCTATGCACTTCTCCCAACATTGAACATTCTAGATGTTAAACCATTGCCATATTTTGTGCAGCTGCTGTCAGGAAGGAGATTGCGGATGAAACTGATAGAGAGACTGGGCGCACTAAACAAATTTCTAGTGTACCGATATATCTTAGTATTTATTCACCTAATGGTGCGTCAAGTTTGGCTCTTGTTTGTTTCCCCCTTTACCAATTGAGTTACATGGGCTTCAAAGCAATCAAGGCTAAATGATGCAATCTTTTGTCTTTGAGCGTTTGACAATGATGCAATTTCATTACTTATAAATGTTTGGAGACCAGAAACTAATTGCTCATTTCTATGACTGCAGTTGTGAATTTAACTTTGATTGATCTTCCTGGGCTTACAAAAGTGGCTGTTGGTGAGTTTCATTTTTTTATTTATTGGTTTTCTTTGTACAATTTTACTAGCCACTCCTAGTACATTCATGAAATGAAATGATTGATCTGTGGTTTTATAGAGGGTCAGCCTGATAGCATTGTGATGGACATTGAGAACATGGTTCGGTCTTATATCGAAAAGGTAACGTATGAGCTTAGTCTGTCATTGGCAGTTAAATTTTATCAATAGGAGTGTTTGTCCGCATGTAATAAATTTTGCAATTCATTGCAAATACACCCATGGTTGGTCATAGGTGTATTGGATTCCTTTGTCACTTATATTTATCAATATGCTTATGATTAGTTTCATTCAATCATTTTTCTAGAGATTGTGTTGACTGGTTTGTGCTCATGTGATTTTTCAGCCCAACTGTATAATTTTGGCCATTTCTCCTGCCAACCAAGATCTTGCAACGTCTGATGCAATTAAGATTTCTCGTGAAGTGGACCCAAAGGGTATGACATAGATTTTGTTGCAGGCTTTGGAATTTTGTTTCATTTCTTAGACTTTGCATATGATTGTTGTTTTTGTTTATTAGACAATAATTTGCTCATCATACTTTTAACTGTTGGAAATTTCTTTGCAGTTACTTGTGATGTATATTTATTTGTGTGTGGTTCACACATTTTTCCTTCATATATGCTTGTTTCTTACACTCAACTAACCTCATTTCAGGAGAGAGAACATTTGGTGTTTTAACAAAGATTGATCTCATGGACAAGGGTACTGATGCTGTAGATGTAAGTATACAAGTGTAGATAATTTATCTCCTTATGCATTGGAAGAAACAAGTAGATGTTTAGCATCAAGTCTTGAGTTGTGCATGTATGAAGAATTTTGACCATTGGCTATTTGGATCGCTAGATCTTGGAAGGAAAAGCATACAAGCTGCAGTTCCCTTGGATAGGTGTCGTTAATCGTTCTCAACAAGATATTAACAAAAACGTCGACATGATTGCTGCTAGGCGTAGAGAGCGTGAGTATTTTGCTCAAACACCAGAATACAAACATCTGGCTCACAGGATGGGTTCTGAGCATTTAGGGAAAGTCATGTCTAAAGTAAGCAATATCTTGCCTCAGATATTTCTTCTTTTTTTTTTAATGTTACAGAGAGAATTGCAAATTGAATAAAATATTGTTAGTTTCCAGTTAATAAACTTGGTGAACTGAATTTGAGAGAAATTTTCAAACTGATGCTTCTTTGTTATGCCTTTATCTAGTGGTAGTGCACTTTCTATTGTTCTTTTGATGAAGTTTGTGGATTACCCTTATTTTTTTAATTTATCTATGCTGCTTCATTTTCTAGCATCTGGAAGCTGTCATCAAATCACGAATTCCAGGCCTTCAGTCGCTAATCAACAAAACCATCATTGAGCTGGAATCTGAATTGAGTCGCCTGGGAAAGCCCATTGCAACTGATGCTGGGGTAAGTGTTTTTCTGCCTTTTTTTTCCAAGTTCTTTTGGTCCTTTGAGTTTTACAGTTTCAAGATGCCTCACCTTTTAAAACTCATCTCAGTATATTATACTTGCTTGCTTCTTTCTCTGCAGATTGCTTTTATTCTTTTAGTGTGCTTTATCTCTTCTATTTCTTCTGATATATGAACTGTTATTATACCTGTTTCCTCAATCATCTGGAATTCTGGATCATTTCTGATGCTATTATTTAATGCAGGGAAAATTGTACATGATAATGGAAATATGCCGTACGTTCGATGGAATATTTAAAGAGCATCTTGATGGAGTGTATGTATCTATCTATCTATCTATGCATTCTTCCTGTTGTCTACATAGTGTGCTCTATTGTTTTATCTTTTCTTTTAATCTCATTCCTTGTTGTGACATGATTTTGCAGCCGGCCTGGTGGAGATAAAATATACAATGTTTTTGATAACCAACTGCCTGCTGCTTTGAAGCGCTTGCAGTTTGACAAGCATCTTGCTATGGAGAATGTACGGAAATTAATTACTGAAGCTGATGGATATCAGCCTCATCTTATAGCACCCGAGCAGGGTTATCGTCGTCTCATTGAGACTGCATTGATTACCATTAAAGGTCCTGCTGAAGCAGCTGTTGATGCGGTATATATTTTAACTGTGATTGTTTACGCTAAAGATTGGTTTTATGTTGTTTTTATGGCCATTATAAATGCTTCTACTCTGCATATATTTAAGTCTCTCCATGATTTTTGTCTCTCAGGTTCATGGATTACTGAAGGATCTGGTTCACAAGTCAATGAATGAGACTATGGTGATTCTCTCTCTATATTCTTTTTTTTTTTTTTTTTGCTAATGATGATTGGCTGCAATAATACTTTCACTGAATAGTACCTTAGTTATTGCATTAATTCATTAAAAATATGTTTATCCTGAATTTGGGAAGTATGTTTAGAATGATCTACTTCATATAATTTACATTGGTACGGTTTCATTCTTCTGTGCCTTCTAGTTTTCCTTCCCTCTCTCCTCCAAGCACAGATAAGGAAAGTGGGATAACTTGAAAGAGATATGAAAGCACTCAAACTTCCTTTTAATTATGCTGATACTGGTGTTTCTTGCAGGAACTGAAGCAATACCCATCTCTCAGAGTGGAGGTTGGGAACGCTGCTATTGAATCTTTAGATAAGATGAAAGAAGAGAGCAAGAAAGCAACTTTACAGCTAGTGGAAATGGAATGTAGCTACTTAACTGTAGATTTCTTCAGGAAGCTTCCTCAAGATGTCGAGAAGGGTGGAAATCCAACCCACTCAATTTTCGATAGATACAATGATTCTTATCTACGGAGAATTGGTGAGGATATGCCTCCATAATTTTGATATATATTTAATAAGCTCCCAAATAACCATTATATTTGTATATCTTACTTTACACAGGCACAACTGTTTTGTCGTATGTCAATATGGTCTGTGGAAGTTTGAGGAACTCCATTCCAAAGTCCATAGTCTATTGTCAAGTTCGTGAAGCGAAGCGCAGCTTGCTTGATCACTTCTTCACTGAATTAGGCAAAAAAGAGGTATCATCTCATTTTCCTTAATATTTGGAAAAATACAACTTTGTAGTCTTTGTAATTTTTTTTCTTTTTGGATGAGTTACTTCCCCATGCTTTAAAAATTTTACTTCCACTCATTTTTAATTTAGCTTTTGTATTTTCTTTTATAAAATGGGGTCCTTTTACTTTTTCGGATTAAAGTTTACTTCTCTGGACTAAATTCAAATGAATTGCGAGTTCATGGAGCAATTCAACAGAAATTGAAAAATCTTTTTTATACAAATATGGGGACCCAACCATTTCTCCTTTGAGGTTTATCCTCTAATTTCTATCTCTAACAGAAATGAGTTTCTGTTCTAGTGAAGAATATACAAACATGTTTTCACTTTTCAGCAGTTTTCCCTTATGTTGACAGTAGACAAAATTGGAAATAACATGGATGGTTTTTATCTTTTGTGTTTGGCCTCACAGGGGAAACAATTGGGGAAACTGTTGGATGAGGATCCTGCAATAATGCAACGACGACTTTCTCTTGCGAAGAGACTGGAGTTGTACAGATCTGCTCAGGGAGAGATTGATTCAGTAGCCTGGTCAAAATAGAAGAGTTGATGTCACTCTCTCCACTCCCCTTCCCCTACGCCTACCTACAGCAACAAACAATTCAGTGATAGATGTTTTCTTCTTGTGGTTGCTTATTCTTTGAACACTAGTAAAAAAAAGTTATCATGTGCTTATTTGCCAGATTAATGCCTGCTCCGGTTTTGTTATCATGTAATTAATTAATCACTGATTAGTGATTTTGTACGATGGGGAAGAATCGGACATGTAAGGTTTTTGTGTATGATATTATAAGCTTATGATATTACAAACATGTACAAGATTAAAACTTCTCTTAATTTGTTGAATTATTATCGTTACTTGTTAAAATAAGTAGAACTTCTAAACGGAGAAAATTATGATTGTTACTTGTTAAAATTAGGATTTCAGAAAATGGTTTATTTGAACACGCGAGAATAAGATTAAGAATCCTTGAGATGTAATTGTGAGATAGCAGCCCAAGCCTGCGATGTGAGGTTAAAATATTTAATATATGAGAAAAAAAAATTAAAAACACGCAAGCAATGTAGTAGGATTAAAAAATACTAAAAATAGTGATGGAGGTGCGGGGAATTGAACCCCGTGCCTCTCGCATGCGAAGCGAGCGCTTTACCATATGAGCTACACCACCTTTTTGTTTGACTTTACTTACTAAAATTATTAATTTTATAACATCTAAACTACAATGGGTGTAGCTCACATTAATAGGAGGGGAAGATTCCGTATATGTTTCCTTCCACTAACTAGTTATGGACAAAGGTATTGTGCAAGTAATTACGGGATGAAGAGTGAATATTATCTGTTTTAAGGAACCCGTAAATTTTTTTTATGTATGAACTTATTAACAAATTCGATTGAAGTAAGTATTAGTAGTATCAGTATACAAAAAAGTTGAAAAAATGTTGGGACATGTGAAAGGAGGTTGTTGGTTTCAATACAAATGGGATCCCTATTCCAAATGACAATATTAGTTTACCACCCCAAAATAAAACAAATTGTGGCATTTATTACAAGGATTTGTAGCCAAGAAAAAGAAACTCTTTCAATGCGACTAGAAAATAAGTTTTGTTTGATGTGCATTTGTAGCTGAATGTGTGTAAAGCACTCGTCAATGTAAGTGAACAAAGTATGATCTCATCTACCAATTACAAGAACCAATTGCTATCTCAAATTCCCATAAAATGGATTACGCTCTCATAAATTTCCGTTCAATTACTGTAAGAAACGCTCGATATTTCTACACAAGTTACGTGAAGATACAGGATGTAAGGCATTATTAATAGATGAATAGTCTCAAGCTTATTTTATCCAAGCCAAAAGTTGGTGAAATTAAATTAAACTCACCTTCTATAAAAGAATCAATGAGGACTTCAAAAATATCTATCGTGCACTGTCAAAATTTGTTTCAAAACAAAGGAAAGAATGCACCAAAAAGATCAAAACTCCTCAACTGAAACGTGTAAAGATTGAACCTCCAAATGAATTCCAAAGAGAACCCTGCAAGCATATCAAAAGATCACAACGATCAGAACAATTTTTGGCATTAACATACATAATCATATAGATATCTGAAACCAATGATAATAAGACAGGAAAAAAATAAACCTGCATGAATTGGGGGACCTACTCAGGCTTCCACAAATCAAAGCTTGTATTGATGTCATATCTATAGGTTCTGTAAACAACTTCAATGTCTTCTCAATGATCCTGCTGTATTAGTTGAATAAGATAACTCCTTATGTTGCATCAGCTGTTCTGGTTTCTTTGGAGTCTAAGCTCATGGATCTAGGAAGTTCGGTTTCCCTGATAACTCTACTATATACAACTTTAAATGACTGTGAACTGTATGGCTTTTTAAGCAAACTTATTGGCATTCGCAACATCTGCTTTCTGTTCCGTCTCCCTCTAAACAAAATGTTGAATGTCTTCTCATTGTCAACCTTTGGCTGCTGGTTTTGAACATGATATTCACTGCATCTCTGAGCTTCCTCATTCGGACCATCAGTGCTAGTTAAAAGGTTATCAGGGAAGGGTACACCATGAAAAGTCGAATCACTAATTTCTTCCCTATTTCCCGATTGAACCACATGTACATCAGCCAAATTCTCCACTGCCTCTGATGCTGGAAGATCAATTTCTTTCTTGGACTCATTCCCCGTGTCAAGATCCACAGGCAAATTAGGTGCCAAACTTAGGTGCTCAGAGCTAATAGAGTGTTCCTTTCCATCAGAAGCATGATTAGCAATTGATTCAACAACTGTTGGCGAGGGAAATTCTATCGGGTGTGGGTGCCAAATTGTCCCAGGGTACTCTTGTGTGTTAGCACGTATATTACATTGCCAGGTAAATTGACCAGGATGAAACGGGTTGTTAGTTACTTGAAAGTTGCTAGGTGGTATTGACTGGGACTGTATGTATGGAGGGTACATAAAAGGCAAGGGGTGGATTATGTTTGGTGTTGCCGGCGGTGACGGATATAGGCGGTGGGGAGAGGAGATTGGGCTGGGTAACATAGTAGCATGACTTGGATGAAGACCCATATTCATTGGCCAAGGGCCAACGGGTGGAACAGCTCCAGAACCAGGAGGGAGAGAAATGTTCATAGGCAATGGCGCCACGCGTGGACCAACTACTGATGGATTGTACGGAGCTGCTGATGCAGATAACTTCTTGTTGGAAACTTCCTTAGATTCATTAGGAGCTGCCCCTGGAGGTTTTCCCTTCATCTCTTCTACCGCTTGCAAAATTGACTTTGCACCGTCATTTGCTGCAGGGTCCAATGATTCTTGCGCACCAGTGTTCATTTCTGAAGAATGCGCATAATTTAGCACAGTATCAGCATGGGCACTCAGCTCTTCAATCTGATTTGACTCATTATTACTGGACAGGACTGGTGCCATATCCTCAGATACGACCACCAAGTTGTCATCATTCCTTGCATTATCCGAGTGTATGCCTTCTTTCTCGTCAAGAGCTTCCTTTTCATCTTTTAGTTGGGATGTAGAAACCGAGAGTACATTCTCAATGCTTGAATTCTTATCGTTTTCTGCATTTAACACCGTAGATACTGATTTTTCCAGGGGTTCTTGGTGTTGCTCTTCATTTTCTTCCAGTTCCTTATTGTAATGTGCATCATCCTGGGAAACTCTTGCCTGCAACATAGATATGGTACCCGGTGGTGCCAGAGCTACTTCCTTATATGAAGGAGATTTACCCAAACTTACTATTGAGCTTCTCTTTGCTACAGCTCCAACCTCTTTTTGTGCAGAAACTGGACCTAGGTCTGATGGAGAGCACAATGATTCGCCTTCCATTTTAGAGTTTCCAACAGCAGCATCCGTGGTGGATGAAGGCACAGACTTCACTCTATATGCTACAGTTTTGACTACTTTTCGTCCAAATTTGGCCACTGATGAAGGACTCTTTGCCACATAATATTCTGCAATGCTTCCTGCAGACATTGCTCGTTTCTTTAACACATAATATTTACTGCTTTGGTGGTTATTCTTCAGTCTAGCATGATCCAAATCAGCAACAAAATCTTTTTTCTGATGATTAAATATCTTACTTCCATGCTGACGCCGTTGCCTTAGTCTTTTCCCAGATAAGCCAGCTGACCTTGGTCTTTGAACTGGTTGCCATCCATCTTCTCCCCCAGCATGTGGTTCAAGTGACACGTCATTGGAAACAGGAGGGGTTCTAGTTACAGGTTCCTTTGACAACAGTTGTTCATGTTGGACAGGTTTCTCCTCAGCAGATAATTCTACATTATCTTCAGATTGAACTGGCAGAGAGTAAGATATATTATCCACATCAGAGTCAGGGACTTGTTTGTCTTCCTCAGCCTCCTCAGTCAGGGCATCTTTAGGAAGTATTTCAGAATCTGAGGTGGCTACATTGTTTTGAAGGGGTTTTCCCTTTGCCTAAAAATTGAACCATAAGAGGACAGATAATTAGATGATTACATAAGAAGCTGAGAGCGATATAAGAAAAGCATATCCACAGGATGTGCAAAGAAGCAAAGCCAAATTTTCCCTCTGGTTGAACGGTAGGGTGGCTCATTATGTAGCCAAACCCCTCGCTTTGAGAGGGCATGTACATTTTCTGAATGTTATCATGTACATGCGTACTTTGCATAATTAGTTAATGACAATCTAGCTTGCATTATGCATAAATTAATTGAAATGAAAGAAAAAATAAAAACCTTCGCAACATAATTTCTTCTTCTTGATCCCACAGCATCTTTCCCTTTAGCATCCTGACTCGGATTAATGTAGTCGAGCAAATCCGATACACTGGCAACAGCAATTTCAGTAAGAAACCGACCATAGTTCTGATAGGAATTATTGTCCCAAATTATCGACCTTGAGAATTAGTAATTTAGTTCAGAGAAGTGAATCTACGCATTTCACACTTTTGCAATTAGGACAGAGAAGTGAATCTGCCATAGCACCCTTTTTTGATTAGTCAGAGTCAAACTATAGAAAATGCTTAACAAAATCTTCAAGATAAACCATATCTGCAGTAATGGAATCCATTGCACCTAGTGTTCTCTAATTATGCTCAATAAGGTTGAAAAGGGGTTATCATCAGCAAGAGAAATTGCCCCAAAATCGAATGTTTCCAGAAGAATGCTGATTTACCTTAAGTGGCCCTTGCTGGCTATAGAAGCATCTGGCTTCCGAGTCCCATTTCGAGCAGCTTCTTGCTGCTCAAAAGCCTTGGATTCAAAGTATTCAAGCCATGCAGCAGCGTCCTGCAGCAATACGCATAAAATCCAAGAACTGGTTAAAACAAACTTTCTCATCTTAGAATTTCTTGGAGGTGCCTTCACAAACAAAATTCAAAATCAAGGAACTAGTTTGTGAAGCCAGAAATAAGGGGGAGGGGGGGAGAACCTCAAATTCTCTAAGAAGTATGCAATATAATTAGCAGAAAATTTTTCTTGCATTTTCAGGAGTCAGAAAATTGCTAATACCTGTGTGCGAAGGTCATCCGGTCCCAGCTTTGCCCTAAGTATTTGTAAGGTTGTTTGTTCGTGTTGAACACTTAAAGGATATGCTTCCATCAATGAGAGGGCAATTGCAATGGCATGATAACTTGCAGCTGTCTGAAAAGGTCAAATGATTAAGCACCATTTTTATCAGGAATATGTAAGTCCAAGCTTACAAAAATTATTGAAACATGGTTAAAGTAGGTTTGGATTCGAGATAGCAAAGCACCAAAGTTCATAGTTGAGAAAAAATACAGCTCAAACTAAGGTAGTATAACTAAAGATTCTATCCTGTTTTCTTTGAATAATAGAAGGAAAGAACAGAAATCAAGAAAAACTTCTAAACATAGTCATCATAAGCCTAAAAAATAAACTACAAGGAATATCATATGGAAGCAGAAAGAATGGCACATATAGTAGGAATTTAAGACAAATAAGCCAGGTACCTGAATATGATCTGAACCTAGAAGTCTTTGGTTACATTTCAGAGCTTTATGAAGATATCTTAGGGCAACATGCACATTACCCAGTCCTTCCTCCATCATAGCGACATTTATGTATGTTGCAGCAGTGTTTGGATGTGATGGGCCGCATGTCAGATGTAATAGATAGAGTGCTCGCTTTACATATCTAGATAAAGAAAAATGGAAATGGTTTGTAATCATTTTATCAAGCGCTGAACAAAAATGCATGCATTGTGTGAGCCGAGAAGAGACAACAAGAAAATATACTGCATTTTAATTTAGAACTCGACATGCATCAGATACTTCTCTACGTCTTTGAAATAAAACAGTAAAAGTCGGGCATTACGGCATTGATGTTCACATATTCAGGACTTCTTTTTAAGGAAAAGATATTTGCTGTTTATGGATGAAATGGCAGCATAATCCATCAATACTTTCAATATGCCAATCTTCGCTTGGAAAAAGTAAATGGCTGGCTCAAAATTTTAGCGAAAAATTCAAGTGCAGCTTGTGTAATAGTTTCACACGCGGTGACAACGAGCAGCGAAACATACTTGAGAGCCAATTCTGTGTGTTGCAGCCTGTAATAGAAAACAGCAAGATCCCCATAACTTTTCATCGTGTCAGGATGATCGAGACCCAGCTCTCGTTCATTGATATCCAAGGCCTTTTGCTGATATATAGTGGCCTGGTTACAATGAACTTGGTAAAGAAGATATTGATAGTGCAGTAGACACTTAAGAATGTATGGAAGTCTTTAATAGAGTGTGAGTACCGGTTTAATAGCCTTTAGATAGCGATAAACTTAACATATTCTACAGATATAAATGCAAAAGAGTAGAGAATATGGAGCAAGGACCTGATTGAAATCTCCAGTGTGATATAAAACAACTGCAAGAAGGCTGTAAGCACCAGCTGTCATTCGATGATAGGGACCACATACTGCTACCAACTTTGCAAGGGCCTGAGATGGTGAAAAATTAGCACTAGTTAATTGAACACAAGATGAGCATGTTTGTATTAATCTATATTAGTTGTTTTATCTCAATTTGTTTTTTGGAGCTAATTGATGAGAAGGAGAATAAATTGGCATAATTCAGTTCTGTACAGATCACATATCTGATCACCCAGAAAACATTCCTAAAAACTAAACAAATAAATAATCTCCGACACAAATGATTGTCACGTCGTTAATAAATAACCTTTGTTCCATAGCTCACAGCTTCTTCAAGTTTTCCTTTATCCAGAGCTGTTTTGGAAGATTCCAAGAGTTGTCGCCCATCTGCAGAAGAGCATGCCGCTTGCTACAATAAACACATATTGCACGTGAACATTTTATAAATGGAAAGGCAACCTTTCGAAATGCACTTAATTATTAGGGAAAGGAAGCCATACTCACCTTATGCACTGGCACAAGGCTGACTATGTCCTCTTTCCGGAAAGGTTGCGCAGATTGCATATCAAAGTCTCTTGGTACAAGCTCAATGCCCACCTAAAAACAGAGCAAGACAGGTCTTTAAAGCATTTTTATAACATGAATTTGAGTGCTTTAAAAAGCATACAGTAGCATAAAAAATAAAAATTCACTGCATCTCATATTGTTGTTTGGTTTAATAAAAAGCATCTTGGCCTCTTGGGTAAAATTGGAGCACAGTATTAGTACGTGTAAAAAATTAGTGATATCTGACCATTAAGTATTTTTGTTCTTTATAATGATCCATGTTCATTTAACTAGCAATCACATGTTTGAAAATGAGAGGGCATAGACTAAAAAACTAAAATGAAAGGCACACATCACGTTTTCCGAAATTTAAATTCAATATACCTTATGGCATAAACCTCGAAGAATTGCAAATTTTCTCACATCTGCGTAGTTTGAATTCTTTATATTCCATTCATAACGCTTCATAAGAAACACTTCAAGCCATCTCCATACAAGGGAATTGACACCACAAGGTTGATTGGGATGTCCATTTTCAGAAACTCCAAGCATCAAATTCAATGCTGCTACAATTGCTGCTGCCATTTCCCCAGGCTTTTCGATCGCAGATATTACTGCCTGCAGAATATGCTTAAAGGCTCGTACCATCATCTCATGGATGCAAAGAGACTGCACATGTGATAACTTCTCTGAAATCTTAACCTGTTGAAAAAAATAAATTATAAACAGTATAAGTAGGTACTCAAGCAAGATAATATACAGAGCTATTTTTCCTCCATTTGAAAGTTATATGCTAAGAATATTCACGTAACACAATTATGCATCAGTGCCAGCTCCGACATGCTATAAGTCAATCTAATATTCTGAATATAACTTGTCCGTAAAGAGAACATACAACTTGTCCAAGGGAACGCATCCGAAGACCTCTAGTATGCATGAAATCTGTCAATGTTCGACCATCTACTGGTGAGAGTTCCAGAGAACCAAAATCTGCAACCTGTGTAACATGATGAATGCTATGACTACAGAAGCAACTTCCAGTCAGATTAATAAGAAAAGAAAATTTTCTAGTACCAGTTTGGGCAGGGCAACTTCATTATAATACTTCTGGGATAACTCAATCAATTCGTGAAGTGACTGTCAAGATTTTTATTTTTTTAAATGTCAGAAACCTGATTCAACATATGTTATAACAAATATTCCAACCATAAATATGATTATACCTTAGTGTGAAGTCCAGTATCTGACTCTTCTAATCGAGTGAACGCGGCATCAGACATCAATGTCTTTAGCAGAAACTCATCTTTACTTGCACCTCCATCAAGCTGAGATTCCATCACATTTATGATCTTTTCACTTTCGTCCTTCACTTCATCAGCAGCAGATTTGACGTTCTCAGTTTGAGGTTCGGTAGTACTTCCATCTAAAGTTTTCTTTCTACTTTTAAGAGATTTAAGAGGTGTTCCAAGTCCCTCAACCTTAATTTCATTTCTGACCTTCTCATTAGACTGTTTCTTCTCTTTTTCTGTTTTTTTCTGATCCTGTAAATGTTGTACCCAGCAGGCTCCAAGTTCCCATCTCACAAAGGCATCCTTATCATTTTCTTCTTTCTGAAGCTTTGCAAGACTCTCTACCAACAGTTTCTCAACAAAAGCTTTGGAAGAATCAAGTTCTGCACACTCTATCATTCGAGAATGTGTTGCTTTATTTTGTTCTTGAATAGCATTTTCATGGAGTAGCAACCTCAAACTGCAAAAAGGCAAGGTCTAAGTAAGAGCACTCAATTTGAAGACTAAAAACCTTGAGATATTAAACAATATATCATAAGATTATAGGAATTTATAATATAAAGGCAAGTATACATAATTCGATGAGGAACTACAAAGGTGAACTTATATGAACAAGTTCTTAGGTGAATGAAGCAATTACAAGAGATATTTAGGTGTATAAACCTGTTAATATTTAGGGCATTAGCACCTCCATCAGCCTGATCAAGAGGCTCTAGGCTTTGCAATGGAGACTTCACATTTTCATTCTCAACCCCTTGAACTTTCACGCACACAATATAACCACAATACCTCACGCTCACAACACCTAGGGTGGCAATATCCTGCACGAAATGTAAAAGATATATCAAGCCAAAGAAAGATAACATTAGGTAATAGCACTCAGGTCCCTTGAATTTCTTACATGAGCTGCAGTATTTTCATCCGCGGTGATCCCCTTAAGCAGATTTCTTTCGCCCAATTTTTTTGTATCTAAACCTATAGCTTTTTGTCCATCAATCTTAGTATCAATTTTGCAGCTAGCATTAGATGCGTCTTTCATGACAATTATGTTCAAGTCCCCGACTTTCTCCGAATAGATTATTTGACTGTTTGAAGCAGAATGAGCTAATTCTGGAGTTACCATTACAAGTTTCACAGCTTCAATAGCCCTGAAAATGGCAACATCTACAAATAGACTGTGAAGAAGAAAAGCTTTTCTATCTCGAATTTGCCTCTCCTCAGCAGTTTTGCATGGCATAGATGCAACAAACAAAAGTTCATTTGCATAAGGTAGCAGATCACTTTTGCCATCTCTGCCTAGACCACCTCCATTCCCTCCCCATTTTTCATCTTCTGTGGGCAGAGAAGGGAATGTTGATGGCGATTGTGCAGCTACAGGTGGGATAAGCCACGTGTTCGCTCTGAAGCCAAAAGGGAGGTTTCCAAACTGCAGTTACAAATCGCAACTTAGTTGTAAAACAGGCTAGGAAAAGGGAGGTTTCCAAACTGCAGTTACAAATCGCAACTTAGTTGTAAAACAGGCTAGGAACCAGACGAAAGATAAAAAAAATTTGAATGAAGTTGTTGTAGAAAATACAAACCAAGCATGCCAACCATTACCTTATTCCTCTCTGAGAATGCTTTCATGAGTTCATCATAAGCCTGAAATGCAAAGATTCAGGTCAATCAGATCTCACGTATATTTCTATCTTTGAAGGGGAACCATACTAAAAGTTTCTTCCTCGTGAAAGAAAAAAAAATGCAACAGAGTTAACAGTAGCACATGAACTTAGTCATCTCAATCTTGACAAGAACACATCAGTAAGTAGCGGCGATTCTAGCAGAGATTTTGAGAATCTCAGCTCGTTCATAAATTTTTGTCATTCCCAATACAGTCATAAAGAAAGATGATCATCCATTATTTAATTAAAATTTTACATAATGGAAGCTAGGACACCAAAAATTATACATACACAAGGCTAACAACTGCAATATCATCAATATGAAACATGTCGTTAAGAAGCCCAGTATCAAGGTTAATAGTTCTTACATTATCAAAGGCTCTACTGAGTTGTCTCAGCAGGTCAACCAGATTGTGACAAAGAATTTGCTGTTTTCCAGTGCCGTAGAAACCTTTTCTGGAAACTTCAACAAGAACCAATTTACCATTGCACAATTTCACCTGTAAAGAACCATTGTGCAAGCATACTTATTACATTGCCACTTCAATTAAGTAGAAACTTGATTTCCCTAATTCAAAAGAGAAAGGCCGGTCTTACGTCAAGAGAGAAGAGATGATCAGCCCCACAGACGCCATCATCGGCCTTCTTGATCACCTTCCTTATAACTACATAACATGAGCTCACACCTCAATCAGTAATATCTCAGAAAAAGAAAAAAATAATAAGAAAAATGATAGAATGGAGGACATACATGAGGAATCAGTTAAAAATTAATTTAGACATGTGAGGTCAGTTGAGCAACATTCCAGGAAAACTAGAATTCATTTACAAAATCAACTAACAGCAACAATTTACTCTATGCAACTGGGTGTGTAAGCCTGATCGAAATAAGAGAGATAAACAGGAGAGGAGAGATTACATTGAATTGGAGGCGTGAGATGAGAAAGAGAAAAGAACTCGTAGAAACTCCCCAACTTCGGAGAAGTGTTATTCATCTCCCCTTCTCTGTCAATAGCTGAAGATGATCCATCCTTCATCTCGGAATCCGCCGCCAGGGTTGGCGGTGGCGGAGAACTCTCCTTCTTACTTTTTGCTCGGGGAGACTTGCTCCCTTTCTTTGAAGTCTGCGGTCCCCGCACATCCTTACCGGCGTCTCCGCCTTTATAATTGGCGGACGCCGCCGAGGAAGAAGCATCCTTATTCCCCGACGGCCCGAACGACGTTGTGCAGGCGACGATATCGAGCAACCTTCTAACGTGCGCCGTCGCGCTCTCTTCGTCGTAGTCCTCTGCATTGTAATAACTTAAATGTTTTGAGGGAAAAAAAGAGAAACAGTAATCGCGACGACGTCGCTTGGGTTTTTATTTATTTTTGCATTATTTATTTACCTTCCACTAGTGTGAGGGTGCATGGTTTGAGTGCGGAAACGTCCACCGTATCCTTTAATCGTGGGCCCCGAACCTGTATATACGACATTAGAATAAAAATGATAACGGTAACCAAACTCCAAATTGCTTTGGAAGATGTGAATAAAATCTAACTGTATTTTCATTTTTCATTAAATAAATTAAAATAAAATAAAATAATTATTTCTCAAATTCCATAAGCTAAGAATCAGTGAACATGAATAGTGAATTTTTAACCTCATAAAACACCCTTAAAATTCGAAAAATAATAAATATAGAAGTGGTCATTTACCTCATGTGATAAGGAGAAGTTTGTGATATTACATGTTATTGTATTGACGGATAATAATCGACGAACGTCTATGATTCGATCAGTAGATATTCCCTGTATTACATTACAAAGAAAAGGTAATTAATTAGCATTATACTTGCATTATTTAATTTTTTTACATAGAATATCAACATAATGAGTTAATATCACTTTTTTATTCCAATGCCAAAAACTAAAAAACCTAATACCGTCGCAGAATAATAACGGATGACTATAAATGATTAACTGGTTAAACTTCTACATAAATTAATTCAGTTGGGAAAAATTCCAAGAGTTATATTCTTTATATTAATTTTTTTAGTACTATTTTTCTTTCAAATTATTTTAGAAGTAGGAAAATATTGTTGGGATATTTCATGCTTGGATGACGTTCAAGTAAGTATTGTAAATATATATATATATATATATATATATATATATATATATATATATATATATATATATATATATATATATATATATATATATATATATATATATATATTTACTATAAATAATAGGAGTATTAAAAAAAATTTATGCATTTTGGAGAATCATTCGAAAATTTGCTTTGTGTACGTAATTGGAAATCCAAACATGCACTCCAATGAAAAAAGCCCAAGACGTTTATTTCCATGGGCCACTCAAGCTTTACAATGCATTGGTTTACGTAATTCTTTCTTTTTTATATTTGAAATATAAATAAATAATTACCATTTCTTTTCTTTTCTTTTTTTTTATTAAATTATTAAAAAATATATATTCAACCTTAAAGCATTGTATTATCTTGATACTATTAATATGTATAACTCTCAATCTCAATGATTTTAAGGTTCAAATCCCACCCCAATTATAAATTACAAAATTTGAGTTAATTAAATTGTTAAAATTTTAAATAATTAATATGTCGGTGTTACAAACCTTCAAAATAACATGAGCCTCTTCCGGGAGGTTCACTTTTATATCCACCACTACGGGAAGAACTACAAAATAAATAAATAAGTAGGAAAATAATTAATACCATCCTCTCAAAATCAAAATAATTAAAGTATAAATTTATTATTTATAAAATGTACATACAAACATACCCTTCTCTTCCTTCTTCTTCTTGTCGCCCTTAGTTTTTCCACGACCATTCTTGGGTGCCATTTTCGAATTTGAGCTCAACTAAATTAAATTGGATAATTGAAAATTTGTGTATACCTAAACTGAAGAATAGTTCATTAATATTAGTTTGCATGAAAACTGGATAAATTTCAAGAACGTTGCCCCATTTCATTTGAGATATAATTAAATACATAATTTAAAAAAATAAATAAATAAAGAGGTCACTAATTGTCAGCCATCCATATGAAACGTAGCATAAGGATAAAATTATTAGTTATGAAGAAAAAAATAAGAATTAAGTGTTGAATAAGAAATTAAGAATCATGGTAAATGAATCCAGATTATAAACACAATATTAACTTGTTAAATAGGAGTATATGGGAGTAGTAATTTTTTAAAAGACGCTGGAATTGTGAAAATTTAAGCTAAAAACAGAATCAGGAGGATAAAATTAAATATAAGATTGTGTGTCAATCCGAAAAGTCAAAAAATTGATGGAAAAGGGTGTTTAATGCAGCATTTAATATCCAAGAGCATAGGAAATTAATGAAGACTAACCAGTACAATAGGGTTGTACCCTGCTGAGTAGATGGTTGTACGTTGTGAGGTTTATGGGATGTTTTATTTAAAGTGTGGATAATAATGAAAAAAAGTGCACCATTAAAGAGTAGTTGAGTTGAAGCTAGATTTTCAATTATGAGCTGAAAGAGGAGAGAGATAGAGGGGGAGAATGGGAAGAAAGAAAGAAAGAAAGAGAGAGAGAGATACAGAGGGAGGTGGGGTGTGATAAGGAAGGAAGGGTTGAGATTTAACAGTCAGAATTATGATGGCATTTTATGGCAGCATCTGGCCATAGGCACTGATTATCACTTCTCCCATTTTTTACCTTAATTCTTTTCTTATACTCCGTAATATTACAAAATTTGTATTCACATTTTTCGAATAATAATTAATAAATTATACAAGGTTTTTTTTTTTTTGTGTATGTGTGTGTGTTTTTTTTTTTTATATGGAAAGAAGTCGTACACGTTTGTTTATTTATTTATATTGATTACAATAAATAATTAAACTTGTTTGATCGACAGTTGGTTATAAAATTAGTTTTGATTGGACGAAATAGCACAGAAGATTTTTATATACTTATTTATGTATCTCTATATAAATGTGAGTTATTATAAAATTAAACTCTAGTTATCGTTAGTATTTTGCAAACCATAAATAAGTCTATGTAATAAACTTAAATTGCTTATATTTAGTAATTAGATTTTATGAGATTTTCCTGCCGTGGTTATACAGTCATTAGCAGATTGCAAAGACAAAAGGGACCACTATTTTCTGTTGATCAACCCCGCAAATGAGACAACTCCACTTGTTGATTTAATACTTTCTTTTTTTATTATTATTATTACTATTAACATTAATAATAATATTATTATTACTATATTATTATATTATTATTTCTTAAATTTTGTATATCTTTTGAAATCACATTATGAATGAAATCATGAGTCATGTGTCTGTATAATAATCTATGAAGCATATATATGCCCACAATTTTTATCAGTATAATTAGAACCAAGCTTAATTTCCTATTTCACTAATTTAGACACTTATAAATAGATATTAGAATTAATTTAAGGCTTCATGTCTAGGTTGATTGGGTTTGGATATAGATTTCATGAGTGAATTGATTGAAATATATATTTTACTTAAATTTTTTTTTTAAATTTATATGATATATAGTATACTTCTTTTCAATTGTGTGTAATTATTTGATAATTAAATAGACATGTCAGATAAACTTAATTTGTTTGTTTTGTATATTAAGATGTTAATCTTATGTACTCCCTCCCTCTGTCCCGGTCAAACTGCACCGTTTGACTGCATAAAGCTCTCACAAAAGCTACAGTAAATGATGCAATATGGGGAGACGGAGGGAGGGAGTATAACATATTGTTACTTCTTATGACAAATTGTAATGGAGTATTACTTTTATGTATAGTAGATTATAGTGACGTTGGTATCTGAGAATAGTAACAATAATCTAAAATGTAAAATTATTCACAGTGAGCACTCCAATTACATAGAACTATCTCTAAAATTATTAAGGGTAAATTACCAAAAGCCCCTCAATGTCTATCTAAACTATCAAATAAACTTCGTGGTTTGAAAAATTACCAATTATCCCTTTTAACCTATTTTTTATTCGAACATTAAGAAAAATACACTTTTTCTTAAAATAAAGAAGGATGAAAATGTCATCAAAACACATACTCCCTCCGTCCCGGACAAAGAGATGCATTTACTGTAACTTTTGTGAGAGCTTTATGCAGTCAAATATAGCTGTTTGACCGGGACAGATGGAGTATATTTAACATTGTATTTTTAAATTTTACTTATTTTTTTTAAAAAAAAAAGGTTTTTTAAAGAGGGTAATTGGTAATTTTTTAAACCACGGTGTTTATTTGATAATTTGGACAAACCTTAGGGGTTTGGTAATTTACTCAATTATTAATTTGTAAGCACTTTTAAGGATTAAATCAAAATATTTGCATAGTTGTAGGTAGGGACCAGATGTACATATGTATTCATGTTATTCATATTTCATAGTCAAGTTTATGAGGTAAATTAATGATTGAGACTAGAATTATGGGGACCAAATGATCGAATTTCACGAAGCTTAAGGGTCATGAAACAATTATTATATATTCGAGAATCAAGATAAAGTGATCATTAAAATTTAGCTTTTCGTTAAATAGCAGCTCGACTCAAATATGTAATGAATTTGTAATAATGTTAGCTTGGCTAGCTAGCCAGCCATTTAACTTTCACCATAGTGAAAAATATATGAAATTTTAAAAGTTATTATTATACATAACACTTATACCTATTTATTATCTAAAAATATTATATTCACTTTAAAAATCAATAAAATTAATAAAAGAATAATAATTTTTCTTAAATCTTGTAGCCACAATATGATACAAATTAATATGAGAAAAAGGGAGTATTACTCTAGTATATTACTTATTGTTTAATTGTTATAATTATCATTATTCTGCGAGCTTTATTGAGGTGATCGTAAGCTTTTTTAAATGGAGCTCTATTTGACTTGTTAATCTATCGAATTATTACACATATTTGAATTCGAGTTTGAATGGTCACAATTCACCAGTGAATGGTACAGAATTTTAAAATCAGCCTTCATCGGCTCAAAATACAAAATTTCACATCATCATCGATAATAAATCTTCTTAGCTAGGTGATCATTTGTTTTAAATAAATGTCATTTTTATTTTACACTCCCATGTTCTAATTTAATCTCATATTAGCATTTTATTCAACTATGATTGAAAAAAAATAACGATTATAGGCGTGCAATGATTCACACATACAAATTTAAAGATTAACTTATTATATTATCAATTTACAGTTTTATTTAATATTAATAATGTTATACACTTCATCACCATTACTTTTAATCTATAAATACAAGTAAAATGTATTAAAGTTGAACGTGATAAAGTTTTTCGAGTTAAAATCATTTTTGGTCCCATAACTATAGAGAATTTTTGATTCCGTCCCAAAAAAATTAAAATTTTCAATTATATCCCGTAACTCTTAATATTGACCAATTTTGGTCCCAAAATCACCGGAAATTAATTTTTTGGTCGAAAAATCGCATGTGCACCACACATGACGCCTCAAATTGGGGTTTTCCGGTAGCTTCATCCAACATGGCAATTGAGGAAGAATTTGGACCAATCCCAACTTAAATTCCGTTTTATTTTTATTTTTCATTTCCACATCATCATTAAGAACACACCCACCTGGAAAAAAGCAGCAAATCTCATCCATGCTCGCAGAGCTTCACAAACAGATTCCGCCCTCTACGCCGCTACCCTCCCTTCCAACATTTTGCTCGTGAGTGTCTCCTCCTTCGTGCCCTCTATCGACAACGACGTCGCTTTGGGATGTAGTTATGCCTTCTCCCTGTTCGCGCATTTCCGCTTGGTTTCCATCGGCCGGAAGATATACATCATTGGTCGAAAATCGATGCTGCGCTACGACACCTGGACGGGGACTCTCGTGCCCAAGGCGGGGATGATCTTCCTCAGGAAAAAGTTCGCCGCCGCCGCCGTGGCGGGGAAGATATTCGTTGCCGGCGGTTGCACCTTATCGTCGGTCGTGGAGGAGTACGATCCTGAGGAGAACGCATGGCGCGTGATCTGCGAAGCCCCTCGCCGGAGCTATGGTTGTATTGGTGCCTCGGTGGACGAAGTGTTTTACGTCATTGGCGGCTCACTTATACGCGAGTTCAATGGACCTAATACCTATACGACGTTGCATCGGGCGGGTGGCTGAAAGCAGATCAGTCCCGGCGGCGTCTGTGTGGTGGCGAGGTGCGCAGCCGACGACAGCGTTTATATCCTCTCCAGCCATGCGGTGGAGCTATCGTTCTGGAAATTCAACGCCTCAAGAAAAAGCGGCAATTTCGGTGAATGGTGCAAGCTAAAGAGTCTGCCACCTCCGGCGCAGGTTAGACTAGAAGACGTGGAAATGAAAAATAAAATGGAATTTGAGCTGGGATTGATCCAAATTCTTTCTCAATTGCCACGTTGGATGAAGCTACCGAAAAGCCCCAATTTTAGACGTCATGTGCGGTGCACATGCAATTTTCCGGCCAAAAAATTAATTTCCGTCGATTTTTGGTCCAAAATTGGCCAATATTAGGAGTTACGGGATGAAATTGAAAATTTTATCTTTTTTGGGACGGAATCAAAAATTCTCTATACTTATGGGACCAAAAATGATTTTAACTCAAGTTTTTCAATGTTTGTTCATCAAACTATTCAATTTCTCTAATACATACAATTAAATGTCAACATTCTTGACATTCTATAATTTGGTTGTTATATTGATTTTGCTTGTATTTTATTTTACATTGCAGTGAAATATCATAATTTTTTAGAGAAAAATAAATAAATATTACATGATATTATCTCAATTCATCAATCAGTAATCCCACCATTAGTTTTGACACGTTAACGCCGTGAATGTGAATTTCATAGTGTGACAAGGAAAAAAAAAAGTTTTTCATTTTTCTTGTTAATCATTATGTTGAAAGAAATCAGCAATAAAAAAATAAATCACGTAGAAAAGAATTATTTAAATATGGTGAAATTACTGGTGTGAGAAAACCTGATAATTGATTGCTCAGATATATATACGTAAATTAATGTATATTAATACATATATAAATATATGTGTATATATTATTATTATTATGAAAATGATGCCTGATGGATAATCCAATTTGCACCACCCATTTTATATATTTTTTTGATTCATTTCGAATTTAGTCAGTTATTTGAAATTGACAAAAGATGAATATGCTCTAAAAAGACAAATTTAAATGTAGCGGAATCAACTCGAAATTTCCAACCTAATAAATGTGAAGCCTTGCACGCATCTAAATTCAAAATTTTCACTCATTTTTTAAATTTGACTAATTATATATACGGATTATTTCACTCTATATAAATTTATATGTCAGTGTATAGTTGTAGTTAGGGAAAAATAGGTCCAGATGGCTAAGTTACCCTCATAAAATAAATATAAGAAATTATTACTTTAAAAAATATCAAAAATTAAGTTTGAGTATTTCTTTATGCTTTTAATTAGTGGGGTCGCACCTTATACTAATTACTAACTCTAGTATACGTGTTGGTTATAATTGATGAAATATGGATACTTATAATAAGATAGATTTAAAAATATATGTATATATATATATATATATTAAACCATACTTTTTTTTATTTAAATAAAATTGAGAACATTTGTATTTTTTACAAGAGCATATACTGTACTTCAAAACATTTGTACTAGTGTTTTCATAGGGTGAAAGAAAGGTGAAAACTTATACTAATATTTGTATGAAAAACTCAATTAACTCATGATTAACCATGTTTGACCAATTCACTTTACTTACCGTTGACCTAAACACTAGCTATATCTAGGTTTTATATCACATGACTCACATTCAACATTTTTTCATGTCATCAAGATTTGTCTGCACTTTTTGGTGGAGGGAAACAAAAATTAATAAAATTTTAAAATCATAATTATTGTAGGTTTATTTAAAAGCAATTAGTAAAAGTGTGAGCGATGATTCGCCACGTTCGTTTTCAGTCCCCTTATTCTTATTTTAATAGTTATCATTATTAAATTATTTTGCGCCACAAAAAATAATTGAATTACTCATTTATTGTCAAATACTTCCTCCTCTCATAGAGTACTAATTAAAATTTATTTCTGCATACGACACTACAAAGGTTTATTTTTTATTTTTTAAAAAATAGATATACTAGATGTTTATCATTGCGATTTCATATTATTAAATTTATTTATATTCTGTAAGAAAAATAAAAGTAATACTATTAAAAATATACATACGTGGGTTATAAAGTAATAATATTAACGATGGAACTGGAAATTTCATCAAGCTAGGACCCGAATTATATTAATTGTTATTCTTTTATTTTATGTTGAAGTTTTGTATTATTAAGAAAAACTTTTAATTTAATATTTTGTAAGTAAAATATTACTCTCTTCATCCTTAATGAAATTCACAATTATTGTAAATTAAGAGTTTTAAAAGAATTGCTTTTTGATTAATTAATTTATGAATAGTTTGATATATTTAGATAATAAATAAATTAAAAAGTAAATTAATTATGTGAATTATAGAGAAAATATCAATTTTGAAATTAAAGGGTTCTTAATTAAGTTTTTGGGTTGTACGTTAATATTTCTTTATTTAGTAGCGTGATTTTGTTTGTGCTAATTTAATAGTTAATACTTAAACCGTGTAGTACATAATGCCGGTCAAGAATTAATGATAAATGTAAAATTAAATTGGAGTACTTTAAAATTATTATATCGAATGCAGTTGTTTTATATATATTCATCCCGAGCAAAGGTTCTACGCTTGTGATTTGTCACTAATAATGTTTATATTTTTATTTTTAGATAAACTCACACAAAATAATTAATATTTTTTCATGAGACCACATACAATACTAATACAATTATCTATTACACATTAAAATATTATACTATCTCTCAACGTGTTAAATATTAAAATATTATATTATGTTATTTTTTAATTTGAGTGAGAATAAAAAACGTAAAACTTTACATAAAATAGAGAGAGTAGTAAATTATGATTATTCACTATTTAAATGTGGAAATGGAAATAGTTTATTTATAGAATTAATAACATGAATAAGAATATCTAATGATTATTTTCCATTAATTAAAAAATCTATATTATATGCATATGAGTGCACCGTACATCTATATTTGTATTATTTTTATTTAATAATGTCACTAAAAAAAATTATTTTTTAGCAACGGAATTTACTAACGTAATTTAATCTATTGGTAATTACCAATGAAATAGCAGCAAAAATGACTTTTTTTTTCTTTAGCAATAGAATATCAACGGATTTATTCTCTATATTACCAACGGAATTCAATCCATTGGTAATTACCAACGGAATCATTATACAAATTACCAACGGAATTATTAGCAACGGATTATCAACGAAATAATTTACCAACGAAATTGAATTTTCGTTGCTAAAAATTTTTCAGCCACCACTTTATTAATGGATTTCGTTGATAAACCAATTTAACAATGAAATTGAGACTTTTATCAACGGAATAAAACAGCTTTTTTGTACTGGTATATTTTGTGTTTTTAATAAATGTATAATTTTTTTATATTATTTTTTCATGAATAAACAAATAAAAAAATTGTTAACAAATGTATAAATTCTTATTTATGAAAAGAAAATTTTGCCTTAAATAAAAGGTTTTTGATTACGTGTATTCTTAGTCACGATTATCTTTGACCCCACTAGCATAACATCAAGTGAATAAATGGTATAATTGCAATAGAAAAAGTCAACTAGTGACCACTAACTAGGTTTTTAAACGTTTGATTCACCAATTAATTGCATATTAGTGGGGCGGTAGGAAAATAAAGCAATTATTTTTTTTTCATTTACCCGAAATAGGACATTGATTTTACTTTATTTATAGGCAACCCCTATAGACTATAGTTCAAAATACACTAGACAAGCTAGCTATATATGAATAATATATATATGCAAAGGTTTGTTATTTTATAATATAATAATTACTTTATTTAAAATTAATATTTTCTTCAAAACAGAGATTATGTGGGGGAAACTGCACATCATTTTCTTTGAAGAATAGTTCATATTGACGCATGCACTGATGTACACATATTTAGTTTAAGTGGACAACATACACAAAACCAATGATATCAATGAAAAAATATGTATAACACCTATATCATTAAAGTTAAAAAAATTACTCCTATATCGTATAACATATATACTACTAACATGATTTACTACACCTTTTTATTAATGGTTTAAAAGATCAGAGTGCTTGAATTATTTTTTATTTGAAAATACATACTACTTAGTTGTTTTTTTTAAAAAATATCACCCTATCATAAAGTCAGCTTAATTATTTATTTGTATTTTTAAATGATTTCTTTAAACACATGATCATGCTAATATGAGATTAAAAAGAGATAGAAGCAGTAATTAATAGTGTAAAAGTGTTACTAATTACGAGACAATGATTGGAGAATATTAACCAATTGGATTGGAGCTAAGCCCTAAAGTTTTGTAGAATAATCGCTGACTTAACCAAGAGTGATCCTTAATTAAACAAACAATCAAAGATTGTATGGGTGAAACTCAGCCAATCATATTATATGATTTCCTAAATATATGGCGTACGACCACCCCACCGCCTTATAATACAAAACTAATCGTATTTGTTTATTTTGCTCGACTTTCATTAGAGTCGTGTCATTGGATACACTTCTTGATAGGATGTCGCATTCCATGTCCTTTGAATTGAAAAATAAAATTTGCAACTTTTTATATATGTTTCAAAATCATAAAAGCGATTTGGGATGTTCACAAAACCCATTAACATTTGATTAAAAAAAAAATAATGATGTTGTAAACTATTATATAAATAATTTATGTATATAAAAAGTGATATTATTTTTAATAAAAAGTGATAATAGTGAGACCGTGTCACCCTTTTCATAAATTTATATATATAAAAAAAGCACGTAAAGTCAATTTCTTTTTCCCACTCAAAATTTGGGTCAAAATCTCTTCAATTTCTCACTTCTTCTCAAATTCTCTTTAATTTCTCACCACTCATTTTATTCTTATTTCCTTAAATAAATACATTCAGGTGCTTTACTATCATATTTTTTAACCTTAATAATTTTATGTTCAACAAAATAATTAAAATTAAAGACATTATTTTTGTATGCATATTTTTTTTTTATCAATTAGCATGTTGATATTTGTTTCAATTTGAGTTAATTATTGGAAAATTTTGGGGTGTATTTGAAAATAAGGTAAATTAATTAAGGCATTATTTGAAATTGCTTATATCATATGATTACGTAATGAAATATAAATATTAATAAAAATTTTAAAATTATTGATTTTTTATAATTACGTCAATTTATTATACATGAAAAACGAATAAGGGTCATATAACGTCGATTCAACTAATAACTATTTAATTAATTACACATAAAAGAACTAAACTAAATATACATACCATCACAATATAAAACTCATACATATGTATTCCCTTCATCTCATTCTAATTGTAATATTTGCTTTTTGCATGGGAATTAAGAAATTTAGTATTTTAATGTGTACTGACGAGAGATAAATAATGTTTTAATATATAGTGGATGTTTGTATTAATTAATGTGGCGGATGAGTCCCATTAAGATATTTTAATTACTTTAATTGTATGGGTCTCATACAAAAAAAAGTGGATGTTTGTATTAATTAATGTGGCGGATGAGTCCCATTAAGATATTTTAATTACTTTAATTGTATGGGTCTCATACAAAAAAAAAATATAACCGTTAAAATGAAACACCAAATTTTAAAATATGTAATTATTAGGATGGGACGGAGGAATACGTAATTATATGTGTTTATGTGTCATATATATATATATATATATATATATATTTTATTTTATTTTATTTTTTTATTACAAAAAATCTATATTTATATAATTTTATTTTTTAAAATCTATCTGCTTGTTTATTTAAGTGGAACTTGGGACAGCTCTTTTTTTTTTTCTTTTCCAACCCTTGTTATTCACTTGGTATTAAAACATTACTTTCATGGGCCAATTCCAATATGTGAAATGGAATTGGCCATTTGAGGCCCATTTTACTTACCCAGTTTTCTTTTCTAAAAACTGTGTAATATTAATCATAGTCCAGCCCATTCATGGTATAGATGTGACCCGGAAGAAAAGACGGTACCCGAGAAAGTCCAGATAGGAAATATCCACCCGCAAAATTTTAAATTCCTCCTTTCCCCGCTCCTATAAATACGGAGTCCGGAAATTTTGAACCAAGTCTAATATTCTTCACATCTGTATAGCCTTTTAGCTCCTCACACCTTCCATGCAGTTAAATTAGCCGGATTCAATAGATCAAACTTCGATTTCAAAGCAGAGAGCGAAGGACTTTAAGCTGAAAATGGGGAAGCGATTGAGGAAATCGAGATCAATATGCTGCTGCGTCTCTCCCCGATCCTCTTACTTTACTTCTCACTCAATTTTCAACTGGTACACACTTAATTACCAGCTTGAATTTTATATTTATGAGTACTTTCATGAGCTTTATTGAAATCCGAGACATTGAGGTTGATTTGAGTTCTGTTTTGGACGCGGTATACTTTATTGTGTTTGTGAGCGTCTAAGATATGAGAATTGATTGGATTTTGAGTGGTTTTGTGTTAATGCATTGGTCAAGGTGTGAAGAACGTGATTTCGAAATGAGATGCTGAGTTCTTAAATTTAAATTCTGATTATATGTTCTGTGAACTGTGTATAGTAATGAAAACGTTTCGATGAAATTCAGCTGACATTGAGTTGGAAAATTTTCATAGATTAGTGGATATGCTAATTAATTATCTGTTGAGATGTTCACTGTACCCTTGAATTTCAATGTTCTTTTCTCTTTCGATGTTGAAATCGTGCAGCTACAATGCTATTGCAGTGAGTAAATTTACTGAATATATAGTGGCAAGGTAAACCAGCGGACATATGTAACATCTTACAATTTTAATCACTTGCTTCCCATATAAAAGTTGATTGATGTGGTCTTCGAAGAAGATTTTATGGTAGATTGCATCCAGTTCTCTGAACTCGGACTCTTATGACATACTTTCGTTATTCTCAGTAATCTTTGATTTTGATTATTAGTCTTTATTCTGATATTTCTCAAGAAACTTCAGTTTAACAGCATTGATTACATTGTTAGAGCAACAATCTTATGTTAATTTGGATTTATTTGTAATAGAAATCAATACTGTACTTGCATTCGTATATATATATTTACTTCAGGTACTCCTATGAAGTGCATTTCTCCAGTATTACATATTTATATTGAATGTGAATAGGTATGAAGAGGATATCTGGACCGAGATTGCAAAATGTTTGGATGGAAGATCTGTGGTGATGCTCGCAGCAACTTGCAAATGGTTTAATCGTATTATGATGGAGGACAGCGTGTGGAAATATGCATGTCTGCGCGATCTTCAAGTCCCTGATCCTGGAGTCGTCTCAGTGAAATGGATTAAACTTTATGCTACAGCTTTTGGTATACAGCTCTTTTGATGCTCGATCCAATTATGGAAGTCTAAAGTTACTGTACACTCATTTCAAGAGTTTTAATTTTCAGATGGAAGTCACACATTCATGTTTCGTCAGCAGGAGAAGCATATAGGTAATGCATTTGCTCGAGTCTGTTACACAGCTCATCTTCTTGATTAGACTGTTATTCAAATGAGAAATACTCCCAGCACTTGAATTTATTATCAAATTTAAACATGATTACAGTAATCAAAGACGCATGAAGTTGCACATTCATATATATATTTGGTAATACTTGGTGCCTAGCAGTACCTATTATCTTTTAAGATTTATCTACAGATTTTTCATAAAATAAGATACTTATAATGTATCAACTCTTTTAGTATTTCTAAATTTCTCTAAGTTATAGACATTGATTCAAGTTTTGCTGTGCTAGCAACTTAAGGACAAAATCACAAACCGCTTCATGGTATCTTGCTCCATGCATGAACCAGGAGATAAATCAGAAACATTGACAGCATCAATCGAAGCTTCACATGTTCAGATGTGTTTCTCATGTTATATCCTGTTCTTTTCACACATTCTGCTGCATTTAAATGTAACCTTATCTTGTGCCAAATATGCATTTTAGACTTATCTTCTTTCTGTATCTGATGAGCAGATTGGATGCGAATTGGAGCGTTTCTGTTTAACTCTCAGGATGCTATCTTGACTGAGAATTTGACAAAACCTCTGAGAATTCACACAGAACAGACAATGGAGAAAACATTGAACAGAGAAGGATACTGTCTTTTAAAAAATATAAAAACTGGAATCTGGATTTCTGGTAATTCAATCATCGTTTCATTTATTTGTTATTCCTTTTTTCCATTCAGAATATTTTGATGATTCATATTACGTATATGCATATGCATGTATTCTATCTAACTGCTTACAATTTCCAACTCTGATTATGTTGAAGACTTGCAGCTTGTTCGATGTCCAGTTTGCGACCTTGATACATGTGATGGTGAGTTTAGCTCCAAATGTTTCTACATGAGCATTACCAATGCATTGATCTGTAACACTGATATATGATTGCTGAAAAAGCTTGCAATAGTCATCACAACTTATAATTGCATGAGTGATATATAAATGAGGTGTGCTTTGAGTTGGTACATTCCATTTATATTCTAGTAACACAAAAAATGGATTCAGCCATGTATACCTAATATGATCAATTGTTTTACATGCTCAATGCATCCAAACATAATAGTCCCGAATAAGGAACTTCAAATAAAAATATATGTTTGCACACAGGAACTATGCAGACTTTGGATGCAAGGCATATTGAGCTCTTCTTGAATGATGGATATCTCAACGGGAGCTGGAACTATGATTTGTTAGGCTCCCATGATATCCGGAAGAAGGCTGATGGGGCTTCTGGTGGGGTTTTTGACTTCAAGCATATCGATGATAAATCAACCTCTGGTATCAGTTCATCATCATTTATGTATCATCTTCTAAATCCATTAGTGGAAAATATTAATCAAGTTATTAACTTGGGTGCTTATGTTTGTCTGTGGATTAACTTCCAGAAATCTTTGATCTTAAGTCATGGGTGGGAAAAAGAAATGATTGGCAGCCAAAAGCAATGATAACTCTCCATGCAGTTGCAGTGAATACCAATTTGCAGGACAATGAAGGTAACATATATATATATATATATATATATAACACTAGCTGTCATGATCTCTTCATACAAAAAAAATCATCGCATAGGCAGTGAACTTGTTTATCTTTCATATATATAAACATTACATGAGCTCTATAATAAATTAATACGAATCTGGAATCAGGTCTTCAGATTAAATACCATGCTATGAGGGCAGGAAAAGATGGTGAAGTTGTATCAGTTCGTATATCTCAGCAGCTGCTTTAGTTTGTTTAGTCCAAATTCTTGATTAATTGTCTATTCTCCCCTTCCAATTGTTTAGAATAATGTCTTTATACGCCATTTACTTCACCCAAGCCAAATCAATACCTGTAGACCAAAAACTACTCGGTTATAAATTCTTCCCAGCTGGATGTAGAGATGCTATGGAGTCTTGTCATATTTGCAATCCTAATTAATATTCCATGAATTTGGAATAAAAGTCTTGAAAATATAATTCTCCATAGTTTTCTGATCTATAATTAGGAGTAATATATTGCTTTAATTTATCTAAAAATGGAAAGTATTAAAAATATTAATGTTGTTGTTTACAGCTGTGTAAAAATCGTGCAGTGGAAGAAAGTAGTTTTTTTCCGCGAAGGTTATTTTTGGAAATTTTGTAACAATAATTAAAAGAATTAAAGCAGTGGACTGATTATGATGATTACTCTAAACGTGTGTGAGTAGGTACTATTCATTAAAAAAAGAAGTTAATTGCATTTAAAATAATAAACTTTAAATTAATCTCGATTTTTATAAAATTATTAAAAAAATCATGAGCTTTCATATTGGGTGCAATTCTTACCCATACGGGCAGCCGCTGACATGGCTTTTAAAAGACACGCTGGTCAGACACTTGGCATTTGAAACGACGTCGTTTTTTTTCTCCTCCTGCCCCAAATTAGAACCAAACCCTAAACAAAAAACAATTGGCGAAATCTATTATCTCAGCCTTAAACAGTAATGCAAGCTTCCCGGAGCTTCGCCATCAGTATCTCAGCCTGCTCTTTCGTAAGCCTCCTTTTAACGACGGAGGGAATTTCATCCATTATTCCACTAACTTCCGTCAAATCTAACTCAGGTAAATCCAACATCACCCTAACCAGATTTAGCTTCGATTCAAGGTCTATTTTCTCCAATTTCACATTATATAGTTTTCTGTCGCTGTGCACAGTTTTTTGCGTAATAAGGCGACATAATCCTGGTATTCGATCTTGTCGAGGTTCAAAACTTCGTCGGCAATTCTCTGTAGCCTTTGGAGTCTGGCCTCCTTCGTCTCCGATGCCTCTGACGGCGACGCGGTGCGGAGAGCCTCCGACTTGGCTGTGCAGAGTGGGTTGACAAAGTAGGACATCGAGGGGATTTCCAGAAAGAAGGAGGCCGGTTTTGGAAGTGGAGTGAAAGCCAATCGAAAAACCTTGCCGGAATATTTTGCCAGCCGTGGCAGAGAGCTCGCCATTTCGCCAACGCTTTGATACCGGCACTACGATTGAATACCCTTATAATTTAGGTTAATTATACATTTTAAAATTTTTAATTGGCTAAATATAGTGAAATATAAACAAAAACATATACAATTATGAGTAAAAATATATACAATTTAATTGTTAATTTTTTTAATGAAAAATTGAGTGTAAAAAAATATACAATTATTAAAATACATGTATATACTATTGAATAAAAAGATACACATATAAATGATGGTTTTTTTAATGAAAAACTTAGTGTGAAAAAAGTATACAATTATTACAAAACACGCATACAAAAAAGAAGAACATGTATACAAAATAGAATAAGAAGTTATACACATATGTGTGCACCCTTGCATCTGGGTGCACTTAATATACACTCTTTTTAATTTAAGTTTTGTTTAGGGTTTGGTTCTAATTTGGGGAAAGAGGTAGAAAGGAAACGAAGTTGTTTCAAATACCAAGTGTCTGGCTGTCTACCCAACGTGTCTTTAAATAGCCATATCAGCGGTCGGGCAGCCTTCAGCCCGACGGGTGCGAATTGCACCTAAAATAAAAGGTCATTATTTTTTTTTTTTGCAATTTCATAAAACTAGGGCCATTTAAAGCCCATGGAACCCACCCAGGTGATATCAAGAAGAAAAAAGCACATCAAACATTTCTTAGTGAGTGCAACATTAATAAGCATTTCTTCAGCCTGATGGATGCAAATTGCACCTAATATGAAAGGTCATGTTTTTTTTTGCAATTTCATAAAACTATGGCCATTTAAAGCCCATGGAACCCTCCCAGGTGATATCAAGAAGAAAAAAGCACATCAAACATTTCTTAGTGAGTGCAACATTAATAAGCAAATGCGATGAGGAAAAATTCAATTGTCATCTAGAAACATTATCTAATTCTAATATACACTAATCATTTTGCAGCTGATAGATGTGGAAAAAAAAAATAAATAAATAAAAAAGAGGCATATATAAAAGAAAAAAGAAAGTACTAAGTGGAAATCAAAAATGAAAATAAAGATTTTATATATGGTATTAAAAAGAAAGTTCTAAATGAAATCGAAAATAGGTGAGAAAAAAGAAAGTTTTAAGTGTAAAAAAAATATATACTTTGCATATAGAAGAAAAAGAAAAGTGTTACTAAAAAAATAAAGAGAATATCTTGCGCCACTGGGACATGGCAATGGGCACACAACCGTGTTCTCATGTGAAGTTTAAATTGCAAAGGCGCACGGTGTTCCGAGCACAAAAGCCTTACTCATAAAAGAAAGGACCTTGCTATTTGGATCAATTTGATCTGGATCAATAGCCTTTTAGCAAGGTCCAATTACTATTTTAACATTATTGCTAATTTAGCCATTAATTAGATTAATTAATTTTCATGCTAATTTAGCTTATATAAGTTCATTAATTAGATTAATTAGTTTTCATCCATAAATAAATTATAATTAATTTATTCTATTTGAATATCTTATCTTAGCATTCCTATTTTTATTTTTTTCTTTTATAGTATATATTATATTTAAAATTAATTTTAACTAAAAATTATTTATTCAAAAATAAAAAAAAGATATGGACGATTTATTAAATTATATATATATATATTTATATATATATATTATACTTAAAATTAATTTTAATTAATAATTATTTATTAAAAAAAGGCATGGACGATTTACACTAGATTTTTTTTAACACCAATGGTGAATTCCATTGGTAATTACCGGCATATTAACAACAAAAATGATATTTTTCTTTTAGCAACGGAATGCCAACTGATTTATTCTCTATTTTACTAACGGAATTCATCTGTTGGTAATTACCAACGGATTACTTATAAATTACGAATGAAATTATTTACCAACATAATTGAATTTTCGTTACTAAAAATTTACCAACCTCCACTTTTAAACCAATTTAACAATGTAATTAAGACTTTTACCAATAGAATATTCCGTTAGTAAAAAATATTTCAGTATTTTTGTAGTGTTATTAAATTTGAAGTTAATTTGAAATGAATATAATTTTAAATTTAAATATCAAACATATTAATTTTGTATATATCTTTTAATTTTTATATAATATAATTTACAACAACAAAAATATACACAGTAATAAATTATTACTTCACAATTAGTATACATAAAATAAGATAGATAATTATTAATTTAATAATATGTGTATATTTAATATATTAAATTAGATGTTAATTTTAATGAGGTGTCATGTCCATAATTTTTCTCAATTATTTTAATTATTAATTATAATTTAATAAAGATAAACACATATTTTTATTTTAGAATTTATAGATATTATCAAATAATTAAATTTAATTCTTAATTAATATTTAATGTAGATAAATACATAATTATTTTAAATCTAATATAAAATATTAATAAAAATATTTAATTTTCACCGCATATAAATATGGTCACAAATATTTTTCTCATACGTCTATTTCCGGCAGAAATTTTTTCCCAGGTTTCTTTCGATTTTAAAGAATTTACTATATGCAAATTATTTATTTAATTAATTTATTTTATTTTTCATAAGAAATTTATTTTTTTCTTTTATTATTTTCGTGAGCTCTTTTTTATTCTTTATTTATTATGTTACATATGATAATTTTATTGTTTTTATGTAAAATCCTAAATTTTTAACATGTTAATTTTTTATTTTATTATTTTTATTATTTAGGTATGAGAGTTTTTTATTTTTATGTTATATTACACATTTTATAAATATCAACAATAAGAGTATTTTTTTTATATTTTTTATTTCATGTTGAATCCCCATAATTATTATCTATTAGTATATTCTAGTTATTAATTCAAATTTAATGTAGATAAAGATATATATTTATTTTTATTTAGTTTGATTAATGTATATAATTATTAGTATATCAATATAACAAATGAAGAATTTAATTATTAAAATTATAAATATAATTATTTATTAATAATTATAAACCCATTAATATTTTAAATATTAATATATATATATATTATATAAATATATATAATTTTGTTTAATTAATAATAATAAATTAGATAAATATATATATTTATTTTTATTTAGTTTGATTAATTTATATAATACATTTTGTTATAATTTTTTATTTTTTTATTAATAAAAATATTAATTTTAATAATTTTTTAATTGTCATTCAAATTTTTTTTATTTTTTCTTATTAAGTTAATTATAAATTTTCTTTTAATTTCTAAATTTTTATTAATTATTAGGAGTATTGTTTATTAACTAAAATTTCATTTAATAATATACTGAATTTTTAAAATTAATTATTTAACATTTATGAATATTTATAGAGACTGTATATTTATATATATATTTATTTAATTATAACTTCAAAATCTGCATAATACGCGGGATTTGCACTAATATATATATATATATATATATATATATATATATATATATATATATATATATATATATATATATATATATATATATATATATATATATATATAATTATTAGTATATAAATATAAGTATATATAATTTTGTTTAATTAATAATAATAAATTAGATATAGATTAATATTTATATTATAATTAAAATTATTTTATAAAAAAAGTAAAACAATTAATGCATCTTATTAGTTCAATTAATATGATAATTCTTACTTAAATTATAATTAATACTACCTATATGTTATAAGGATAATTTAGTCTTTAAACTTTTTTAATTATTCAAAACTTACCATATCAACCCAATTAATCCAGATCAATTTGATCCGTTTATATTTATATAGATTTCATATATGGAAGAAAAGGAAAATTGCTATGTTGAAAAAAAAGGGGGCATATCAACTCAGTGAATATCTTAAACTCATCGAAAGTAAATGAATATCGGATTGTAATTCGTTCTAAAAATATATATAGATTTTGTCTAAAAATATGTATGATTTAAATATATATATATATATATATATATATATATATATATATATATATATATTTTTTTTTTGTATATAAGAGGAAAAATATATAAATTTTGTATATAAAAGAAAGTAGATTTTGTATATAAAAAGTAAGAAAAAAAAGTGAAAAATAAAAAGAGGGCATATATAAAAAGTCCTAAGATGATTAATTATTCTATATAGAAATTTAGAGGGAAGGAGAAAATGATAAAATATAATAATTGGTCTTGGATTAAAAGTGAAAACAATAAAACCCAAAAGATTATAGAAAAAAATGACTAAAGATAGAATTAATCATATTTACGGTACCGATCATGATATTTTTTTAGGAGAAAAATATAATTTCAGTTTTATAGGAAGTACCATCAATAATTTTGATATACTATATATTTTTTTAATAGTAATATGTATTAAAAATTTTGAAAGAAAGAAAAACTTATTAATGGATATATTTTTCCAGTATTGTTTCAGTTTTATAGTCAGTATAGTTTGAGTTTAATTGGAAGTACAACCAATAATTTTGGAGTCCAATTAGGGTGCACCGATTGTATTGGTGCACTTGGACAATCTTAACCGTTAGATTAATATACAATTCAATTTTCACCATTAAATAAAATGAAATAATTAATTTAAAAAAAAAAACTACCCCTACTTATTTTACTCTATAAATTTGGGGGTGCATCAGGCATCCCAGAATCGCCCTATAATTTTGATATACTATATATTTTTATAATAGAAATATGTACTTTAAAAACTTATTAATATGAATTTAAAAAGAAAACAAAACACTTAATAATAAACTTGGGAGAGTGGACAATAATAACTTATTACTAAGATAGTCAATCAAAAACATTTTGTTTATTTTAATTTTTTTCTTATTTTAAAATTTTATCCAAACATTTTTTAGTGAATGTAACTTTTTTATTTTAAACCTGTTTTATACAAAAATTATATTAAATATATTTTTTTTCAAAATATTTAATTTGTTAGTACTATATAATAGATACCCAAATAATTTTTTTTTATTTTAAGTCATTTTTGATCAAATTTTCTTATTAAATAAATATATTTATAAAAAAATAAATATATTATCCAAATTAAAATAATTTATTTGATTTATTTGTTATTAAATATTTTAAAGTTGAGGCATTTCCGGCTAGACCAATTTATAATTGGATAAGTTTTGCGTGATACCGCGTGGGATCATTTTAACTTTTTAAGATAATTTGCTATAAAACATTATTACTTTCGCTGTAAAATATATCACTTTTCATTTATACTATTAATGAAATCAGTATTTTCATAATCGAATCGGAGGTCAAACCAGTTACCTCAACGGTTCACGGTCGGATCTGGAAAAATGAAAATTAACTTTTTTTTTAATAATAATTAACGTGCAACTATTTTTAATAATAATTATTTATTTAAATAAAATTAGCATTTTTTATTTTTCAATCTTAAATGGTAGTAGTTAACAAAGTATACGAAGTATATGAAATAGAGAGGATCCAAATCCTAGGTAAATATTATGGGATTTTTTTACGGAAATAGTTTCTTTAAGACAAATAAAATGTTATAATATTTTAAAAAAATTAAAAGTAATAATTATTTAATTAAATTATTTATTAGCATTTATAAGATAAAATAAAAATGATTAATAATTAAGAAATATGAAACGATATCACCGTTAAATATTATCGCACAAAACTTGCTCTCATATGATATACATATAATAAAATTGATGTTTAAATAAATAATAATAATTTATATCTATATCTATATATACGTAAAAATACAATAGTGGCTTCTATAAGAAGTTGAAGAAAAAAAATTAAAAAAAAATCTTTAACAAAGTATTATTTTTATTGTATATCTCGATATTCGTGAATCTTCTCCGAGAAGAATAATATATATATATATATATATATATATATATATATATATATATATATATATATATATATATATATATATATATATATATATATATATGACACAAAAGAAATTAACAGACAACAACAAATATTAATGAGACAATAAGATGGGAGGAGCAAAAAAATTAACAGATAACACATATTAGAAGTGGGAGAGTCGGAGAGCCGAGAGGGAGCCTCCATCATATTTTAATCATTAGAAATTGTCAATAAATTTTTTCTCCATTTCTATATTACATATAAATTTTTTCTCCATTTCTATATTACAGTTTAAAAAAGATTGAATGAGAAGCTCGATTGTCTTTTACAAATAAAAATGAGAAAAAATTTGAAGATATGGTAAGTACAAATAAAAATGAGAAAAGATTTGAAGATATGGTAAGAAATAATTTAATTTGTAATATATGATACTGAAATAAATGAGAAAATATTGGAGATATGTCAAGAAATAATTTAATTTGTGATATATAACACCGAAATAAATGAGAAATGAATGATATGGCTTTTACTCATTTTCTATTATTTTTATAGATTTAGAGATATATTTAAAGATATTGTATTATTGAACTTTATATAGAATTTTGAATTATATAGTGTACTATATCAATTTATTAATATATGGAAAATAAAATTACATGGAGGGAGTTTTTAAGTTCATATATACTCTATTAACAAAGTATCCACAAGTATATATAATGTAAAATTTGCATTTCACAAGTATATTACTTATAATGTTATATATTTATATATAATAAAAAATTTTGAACTTTTATCTTATAAATATTTCGTGGTATGTGCACATTGTATAATTGATAATTCGATTTATTTAAAAAATATATAAATTTTTATTTTTTAAATGTATATAGAAAAAAGACAAAATAGATATTATTGAAAGAGGGAAACAAAATCACTTATTTGATTTAAATAAATTCCAAAATAATAGTATAATAAATATTCAAGAAGAAAAAAATGAAAATTATTTTTTTTTTTAAAAATAAATAAAATGTGTTGATTTTCAAAGTAAAATGAAAATAAAATATAAATGCAGTAATATATAGATTGTATGGGAGATGGAAGAAATATAAGTGATTTTAAAAATATGTTAAATTAATTATTATAATAATCATTTACCAAATAATTTTTACATAAATAATATTCACTATCATTCCTTACTACTATACTAATATATTTATCAAATAATTCATTTGACATATTCACCTTTTATAATATCTCCTTATTTAATATTCATTATTTATTTCTCTCTCCTTGTATTTATGTATATATAATAAAAAAGTAGCGAATGCCTCTCCTTGATTCTCTCGTCCAGACAGTACACACTCTCAACTAATCCCCTCCAAAGTACTTAATTAGTATTTCCAAAGCCCAAAACAATACAAGTCAAAATTTGCCTTTTCTTTCTCTTAGTCACTCATCTTGCGCAGGACACATTTATATACATCTATTTATATATACTCATCCTCAGCCACTGCAATTCTTTTAGCCATTTTAATTTTTCAATTAAATCTAATCTAATCGGAGAAATGACAACAAGCTCCGAGCAACCTTTGCCACCGTCTCCACCCCCACCACCTTACACATATCCCACATCTTTATTATCCTCACCATAATCCTTGTCATATTTTTCTTCATTGGATTTTTTTTCCATATATTTCTGTCAGCTGTTTTGTTCAGAATCTACTCTGCATGTGGCATCTCCGAAACCCCACCGGAGGCGGAGCAGGCACATCAACCGTGGTAGGCAATGGCCTAGATCCCTCAATAGTGCAATCTTTCCCGTCGTTCGCTTATTCCAGCGTCAAAGATTACAGGAATAGAAAAATATGGTCTGGAGTGCGCCATCTGCTTGCTTGAATTCAAGGGCATCGATCTCCTTCGTCTTCTTACCACATGCTGCCACGCATTCCATCAAGAATGCATAGACCTCTGGCTGGAGTCCCACAACACGTGCCCGTCTGCCGGAGGAACCTCACCTCGCCGCCGGTCAAGTCTCCCAGCCACGAAAACGTTGAGGCTGCGGCGAGTCACGTGAGCTTCAGCATCACAGTGAAGGAAGATGGGGAGAAAGGGGTTTCGAGTGATGATAAGGTAGATAAGTTCCCACTATCACATTCAACAGGACACTCAATACTCCGAAATGATAGATTTACACTCAGATTGCCTCAACATGTGATCATAAGGGGACATAATTCCAGCAAAAGTTGGTCCATTTTTGGAGAATACAAAGATAAACATCAGCCCCAGGGGTATCTTCTGCTGGAGACCACAATGTATAGACAACCATCCTCAGTAGTACTGATCATCATGAGATCCTATATTCTCACCATTTATGTACTAATTATAACTCATGTAGCATATGATCTGAGAATGAGATTTTTTATTATATTCTTGCAAATCCTACCAGACCTAAAGAGCAGTTTGATTAAATAAATTTAATATATTATTATTAATTAAAAAATATACAAACACCATAAATATTAGGTCCATTTGTAATTTAATTTTGCTTATTAAGCAAACACACTCTTGATTGAAGGATCCAAGTCCGAAACCCTACTATATTCTTTAATTTAGACTTGTACACTTATGTGAAAATATGGTGAAACTTATATTAAGCCATTTTTTTTTCTCAAATAAAATTTATTTATAGATAGAAATTTTATAAGAGTGGATTCACAACAATAAGCATATGTAAAAAGATATGTATTGTTCGTTTTATTTTAAATAAAAGCTGCAATAAGGTTGAGTTGATTTCATTTCAAGATCATCAAATATTTAAAAATAATATTACTCGCATTCTAATCTAAGTGCTTTAAATGAATTTTTTAATGAAAGAAAATAAGAATTGTGTTTAATTTGTTACATCATATTCTATACTCTCTCATGGCATAAGCTAAGCCCAATTTCGAATACTATCCTAGATCGTCAACCAAAATGGCCAAAGACGTCGTTCGGCCGAATCTCTCGGCCGCCTCATCGCCCACAGCAAGCGATGCAGTCACCGGCGGCGGACTGATTATAACAATTACTGATGCCATACGCTCATTCCTAGCCGCATCCTCCAAGGATTCCCGTCTGTCGGAAGATCTTAGAGACCTTTCTTCCTCGCTTACGATGCACTCCACCGTACCCTACAAATCCCTCAAAGAGATCTGGTTCGGGTCCAAACCCGAATCCAGACCCGATTTATCATCTCTCCTCTGTGGTTCTGATTTCGTATTTGCAAGCCCGATTCCCCGGCACAAGGTAATTTCCCTTATCATCAGAAAAAGTAGCTGGGTAGACTTAGGGTTTTAATGAATGCCCAATTTGTATCAGTTATGTTAATCTGAACTGAATGACTTTTTTGTTGTTGCTTGTGTGCATTTTGGTTAAATTAAGAGTGAGGAGTTGAAGGTTAGATTGAAAAAACTCGAAGAAGCCGCGGAGAGGAAGGCGTACCAAGAATTGGTGCAGGACATTACTCCTAAAATCCGTGAGGAAGAGCCCTTTTCTTCTTACAAGGATCAATTAGGCTTCGGTAAATATTTCCTATTTCTTTTGGCTCAATCTTGTAAATGTTCTTTAGCATGAACAGTTAGATGTGCTTACAAACTGAACTGTAATTACATGGCAACTTGTTATTCATGCTTTTGGGGAATGCTTTAAGACGTGTTCTTGTTTATTGTCTTTTATTGACAATTTTAAGCTTCCATAAAATGTTATGAGCCAGAACTTAAAGCTTCTATGATAATGAAATCGGGGCTGGGTTATGATCTTATGTGTTGCTTTTCTAGCAATGACATTGAGTTTTGAGAAGCATTGGTTTCACTCTGTGGATTATTGGAAAGGTGAAATACTGAATCTCCATTAAAGGATTGAGGATGTCTTAAGAGTTTCTCATGAGGCAGTGAATTCTTGTTATTTTGATGATGTTAGATTTTCTGTACTCTGTTCATACTCTAGAAGTGTTCTGATTCTATGACTAATCTAAAGTGAGCCCTACATTTCGATTTCTGATGTATTTATACTGTCTATCAAGTATCAAGTTATCTCTTCCATTTATCTTTTATTGGTTATCCTTAATTCATGAAGCCTGGCTTTACTTTTAGTTGTTTTCTCATTCAAGTAGTCATTTTTGGTAGGTCATATTTATATACTTCATTTGTTAGTCGGTACTATTCATAACTGGGAACTCAGCACATCCATCTTTGCTTAAGATCATAATCCTTTGTCATCTTACAGGGATGCATGTTTTGGTTACAATGTTTGCTGGGTACTTGGCTGGATATGCAGCATTCAGAGCCTTGTTTAACCACAGTCTTGCAATGGTAACTCGTGCCCGACAATCATATTCTTTCTATTTTTTTACTGATTTAGCAATTGAAAAACTAAGGAGTGTACAAATTACCAAGTGGAACTCAAGTCCACTTTTTTTCAGATCCAATAAAACGTGTTCTATGAGTGTATAATTTGTTCTGGTATTGCTTTTTTTTACTGATTAGAGTGCTGCTGGAGGCATCCTTGGTTTGATTGTAGCAATGCTGGTCGAGACACTTCTGTTTATACTTAGATCCCCCGACCTCAATGATCGAGCCCGTTCTTCCACTTCCAAGACTTCCAATTTGAAGATAAAGAAGAATCAATAACCAGGTTTTAAAGATATATTTTTAATTTATTTTGAAGATGATCGATTGATAGAAGTGTTAATTATGTTAGTATAAAAAAAGTCATAAGTAGTCAAAAACTATTGTAAGTTTTTACTTCACGAAATGTAAACTGAAGAGTTGTAAGTTGGTGTGTATTATTCTAATGTAACCTCCCTCCCCTTCACTTTTTTATTTATTTGAAAATTTCAGTGTATTTGATGATAATTCTCAACATCGAGAATTACTGTATCATGATGAGTTAAATTGTTAGTTTCTGTAATAATATCCTGAATTAGCAAATATTGTGATACAACAAGATTTAACTAAAACATTGAAAGTTTCTGTCAATAATATCCTGAATTAGTGAAATTCAGCAAGATTTTAAACTTTTACTTTCATGGACACAATTAGAAACTGTGAAATGGATTAGTTAAATTGTATGTCATGTAAATACATAAACCATTTAAAGAACATTCAATTCTATTACTCATGTCAAAATTTCATAAGCGAAATTTGTAAATACTAGTTAAATTATAATTTTCTTTAAGAATGTTCTGTAAATTTGTAACAAATTAATTCTGAGAAATAGAATTTGAAATACTGTAAATGGATTATATTGTTAAGGCTTACGGGATTCAAATATAAAATATTCATACAGATGTTTATGGAAAATGGAGACTACAGAAATTCTTAGATTATTGATATTACAAAATATTTTTGACATATAGGTTCATATAGTAGATAAAATTAAATACTTATTTTATATATATTTTCCTTTAAAGAAAATAATGGCATTTCGAAGTAATAAGATATCTTCCCTCCATTTTCGGAGAAGTTAATTAATTTTTTGTGTATGTAAATTAAGAAAAGACTTAGTCCATTGTGTAAGATGAGTTATTTGTGGGACAGGTCGATCAATTTTAAATATATTTAATGGTTGTTAAAGTATACTCTCTCTGTCCCAGGTAATGGTCTCTGCCCCTCTTAGCTTGGGACGGAGGAAATATTTTATAAAGTATGCTGAATTATGCATTAAAGTATGATTTTAGCGTGTTATAATATGATTTATTATTAACATACTTTAACTACAAATAAGCATATTTTATCTATACAATAAATAAGCATTGATGATTCGACCCGTCTCACACTAGCGTCTCACAAGAGAATATCTCGAAAAGACAAATTGCATTTTTTTTATGATAGATTGATATTTCTTTTGATAAAGTAATAAGGTAAGTTATGGGATATTTTTTTAGAGTATAATAATTGATGGAGGCAAGAAGATTCAAAATAATTATTGTATAGATTAGTTAGATATTAATATGATTTAATTTTGATTTTATTTATGTCTGTCATTATTATCTTTTATGTTTATTATTATTGTAATAGATTTATCTTTTTTATAAGTAATCTTATTATGAAGGGAGTTGAATTTAATTTAATTAATGAAAATAAGAGTTTCTCATAACCTTTTTTATGGTATTTTTATGAATCAACGTATTTGAGAATTGAATTTTTAATTAATGAAAATAAGAGTTTCTCATAAGGTATTTTTATGAATCAACGTATTTGAAAAGTTTATTTCCCGTTATTTGTGGTAATCAACGGATTCTATAGAAATTAGTTGTTTTAAATCTATTTTTGTTTTTGGAAATGTGTAACTTTTATCTCAGTGATAAAGACAATTTAGTTGTGGCATTACAAATAAAAAAATAAATTTGATAATAAAATCAATGGTCAAAGAAATAACATTGTGGTGAGTCTACTGTATAGTTGTTTCTTATAACTTGGTTACTTATTGCTTCTCCATTCTTAGATTAATAGTCACTTGCATGATTATATATAGTAATAAAGGTAATTAATATAACGCTTAATTGGAAAGTCAACCAAGCATATATCCTTCCATCTAAATTTGACTTGTGTAAACTATATCGTATATTACATATTATTTTTTCCATGCTTATATGATTCTTGAAGAGCAATTACAAATCCAGCTCTTTAATTTGACTTATGGGCTTTCTGCAATTCATCTTCCTTGCATCGTCGTTCTTCTTTCATTCAATCCATGCACAAAATGAGTGTTCTTCTTCTAGATTCTGCAGAAACTACAGTCCATTTGTAATCAGGTTTCCTTACAGGTTACAAGGCCAACCTCAATTCTGTGGATATCCTGGTTTTGATTTGAGCTGTGCTAAACAGAAATCCAAGGATGTTGTTCTTATGAATCTACCTTATTCCGGAGATTTTCTGGTACGAGGTATCAACTATCTTGTGCAAGAAATCCAGCTGGATGATCCTAATGGATGCCTCCCTCAAAGACTCTTGAACTTGAATCTTTCATCTTCACCTTTCATGTTTGGTTACACTAAGAAGTTCACCTTCCTGAGGTGTCCTTCGGATGTCGTAAGGAATCATTTTACGGTCATTGATTGTTTAAGCAACTCAACATCTGCTGTTGTAGCAACTTCTTCGATGGATCTTGTCAAGTACTTGAACATATGTACTAGTATTGCTGCTGATTTGTCTGTCCCATTTTCTCAGCAACTAGGTTATGATTGGCTTACATCGGACCTTAGTGGAGATCTTAGGCTGACGTGGGGGGATCCCGACTGTCAAGGCTGTGTAGCAAGAGGGGGTGTTTGTGGATATCAGAACAGAACAAGTAACCAGATCTCATGTTTCTCTGCTCCTAAATCAGGTAAGAAAATGGACATGTTTAATGTCAAATTTAGTTTTCTTGGTGTAGTTATTAAGACATTCTTTGTGGGGCTGTGGTGGTTGAAACTATCAAAGTCAATTATAAGGATGGTGATAGATGTAAATGATAAGATTAACAACATGTCAACTATACATATGGATAATTATCTTGATCAACAGGTCCATCGCGCGGCCTTCAAATCTTCAAAATCATAGCATTATCAATAGTCATACCATGCGTCTTTTGTTCGTTCTGCATTTCATGCTTCATATGTACTGCTGAAGGAAGGGCAGCTCAAAATTCAGCCACTGTAGCACCACCACCATCAGTATCATTACCACAAAATGTAGTTATGGAAGGGCTTGATGAATCCACTATTGAATCATATAAAAAAGTAGTTCTTGGTGAAAGCAAACGCCTTCCGGGGCCTAATGGTGCAACCTGCCCCATATGCCTGGTTGACTACCATCCAAAGGACACAGTTAGGTGCATTCCTGAGTGTGAGCACTGCTTCCATTCTGATTGTGTTGATGAGTGGTTGAGAATGAACGGAACGTGCCCCGTTTGCAGGAACTCACCTTTACGTTCCCACGGACCTAATACATGAGAACTTCTGGTTTTGTTTCAAATTTCATTGCTTGTACTTCTTTCTTACTTATTCTGTAAAGATGTCAAGGCTAGGGAAGATGCTGTATTGTTATCTGACCATTTTTTTGTTTGGATCAAAATTGATTATTTAATTTCTATTGAAGGGAACTCTATAAGATGATTTAACATTTATCTTCACAATATCTAACTTACAATGCTTTGAAACACAAGAAACCAAGTATCAGGTTATGATGATTTCAAATGCTAGATAATGATTACAAAACTCTTTTGACTTGATCTCTGCCAGATTACAATTATTCAATAGGATATTATGAATTTATAATTCTCAAAGCTCTTTTGAGTTGGACTTTTGCACCTTTTCTTTGAATCCTTGTGTTCATCCATCCTAAATGATCAGAGATATCAAACAAATGAGAAGAGTATGAATTCTTATACATGGTAGTTACCTTAGTTACTTCATCTTCTATTCACTTCTTTTGTAAAGCATTCATGAAACTGTTTTCAATTACATGCAACCAAATCAGGCCATGAATTTCTTGTAGCATAGATTTGAATTTTTTTATTACAACTGTGACCTACAATTCCAAGAATAAGCATAGAGGTTAGTATTATAATATTTCCCTTGTCTTTAGCTTGTAAGCTTTTTTCATCCCAAATGTTTAATCTATTTCATTAATGTCTCAATCCAACCGATGATTAATTCACCTTGTGTTGTCGTTCTTCTTGGCCTTTTTCTGAAATAATGAAATATATTAACACCCTTCAAGCCTTCTTCTTACTCTTGTTCTTACCACTTGTTCACTCCAAAAATCATTGTCCAACTTCATATTGTCCGAATGGAAGTTTACCTATTCAATATCCTTTCAAACTACAAAATCAACAAACTCTGAACTGTAACTATACTAATCTGAGATGCAGCAATCAAGGTATAGCCATTCTTGATCTTCCCAACAACGGAGATTTCTACATAAGAGCCATAGACTACACACACTCACTAATTAAACTATATGATCCTGACAACTGTCTCCCGAAACGCTTAATGAGCTTCAATGGTTCATCCTTGGATTACATGTATCCATTTTATTGGATCAATTACACTTTCTACAGCTGTCCCTCTGAGCTTATTTCACTGTCAAGTTTCACCATAGTTCATTGTCTTAGCAACTCTTTTACAGCCACAGTAGCTTCTCACACAGTTTCAGGTGAAGTGATGAAAAAGCTGTATAGGTGCAATGAGACTGTTACATCATCCATTCCGGTTATAGGTAGTCCACCCGATTTTATTGGAAATCAGACAGACTTTATCTTGGCATGGTTTGTATCAAACTGTGAAAACTGTCATCATAAGGCCACAGGTGATCAAGTTCATTGAATTTTTTCTGTATTTATTAATTAGAATCATTGTAAGAATAGAAGATGGTTCATGTGATTTGCAGGACTGGTGTCCATTGATACGCTTGTAGCAGCCTTATATATGATGTCGTTGTTTACAGTGACAATGCCGTTGCTGATCTGCATAGGTTGCTGTGCACATTTTATCAGAATGCTTCGAAAGGATGCCAAAGCAAACAGATCAAATGCTCTCAGGGTATAACAAGCCTTTTGGCATAAGCATTGATCAATGACTCCATTGCTGTGCAAAACTGTTGGTCTTCCTTGTTGACGTAAAAGTGCAGTGGGATTATTTTCCAAGTTGTGTAAATTTTATAGAATCAGGCGTATGGAAGGCTAAGACGTATAGTTTGTGTGCAGGTAGAAGCAATACAATATGTATGAACAATTAACAGCCAAATTTACAAGTGTGCTCAAATGTATGATAAAGAATAGTTTAACCAAGTTGAATTTTGATCTCAGCTGCTAGTCTTAATTGACATCGCCATCCATCTCTCTCTCACATTAATAAACTATGCCGCAATTGAAATCAAGTAGAGACATATACATAAGCAGATAAGCTATTGATATTCCAATCCCAACATTAGTCCAAACAAAGGCTAACATAACATAGTTAAAAACTATGAAATCCCTACCATTAATTCTTACCAAGCATCTACTTGCATACAATCTAGACAGTTTTTGTCATTGTTACCGGTGATATCAACAAGGCATAGCCGCATGAAAAGATGTTCGAATCAGGCATACTTATACTAGTTATTCTTCCATTTCACACCCCTCTTTTGTCAACACTTATTACATGGGAATTCTTCAAGTTTTCATCTACTCCAGCTTCTTCTTCTTCTTGAAAGTTTATGCTAATGTTTATGAGGGAACTGCTTGTCCAAATTCATACTGCGGCAGAATCTTTTTGAAGTATCCTTTCAAACTACAATGCTTAACGCCACCAAATGATCATTGTACTTATGTCAACCTGGGGTGCAATGATACTAACACAGGAAAGACACCAGTTGTGAGTCTTCCTTTTGGTGGAGAATTCTACGTGCGAATCATAGATTATTACAGACCATACATAGAACTATATGATCCTGGAGATTGCCTCATGAAAAGGCTAATGAACTTCAACCTTTCATCGTCTCCTTTTCAAGCCATTGAATACCAGAATCACACATTTTATGCATGTCCTTGGGATAAATACCCCATAGCCTCTCACCTTCTCCCTATAGATTGTCTTAGCAACGACATAATCATTACATCAGTGACTTCTTCAGAGTCAATATTGCCCATACCGTCAAATTCGAGTTGTGAGATCATTGGTAGTTGGCTACTCCCAGTTTTAGAACAGAATCAGTTTGAATACCAAGGAGTTGACAGTGATCTTTATTTGAAATGGGATTCTTTCACTTGTAAAGATTGTCAACAAGATGATCTTGGTCAGGGAGATAAACAGGGAGATAAAGGTAATTATCCATTTTTCCATTTCTCATACTTCATTTTCTTACAGCTTTTTTTTGGCACTGCAGGTGGATCTGATGATGGTTTATGGTCATCATTTTCTGTAACATCTTATTTCATCCCATCATTTGTAGCACTGGCAACATTCTCTGTCATGTTTTTTGTGCAAATTGTAAGAATGATGGTCATAAGAAATGGGACAACCTCGGACAGCCACGCGGCAGATGTGCAGCTGGAATCCACCACAGCGCCGGCAGGATCCACCGCCGGAGGGCTGGATGATTCAAAAATCAATTCTTGTACAGAACTGGTGGTTATTAGTGAGAGTAGAATAGATGTTGCAGGTCCTGATTGTAATAACTGTTCCATATGCTTAGAGAAGTATGTTCCTCAAGATAGTGTAAGAAGCATAGCCATATGCGAGCACTTGTTCCATGCTGAGTGCATTGAGCTGTGGTTGAGGAAAAACAGCACATGTCCGGTTTGTAGAACTGTCCTTGCTGTTGTTGAGTTATGACATATATCATTGTCTGATGAAATTTTTACAACCATTTTTTGTCCACCTTGTTATATATGTGAATCAGATTTCCTTACTAGATGGAAATAAAGTTTCCCTTGAAAAGATTTGTTTCTACTTTTTTTTATTATACATTTGTACTCCCAAACAGGCACCTATAAACAAACATAGTCTTCTATTAACAGAAACTTAGGTTCAGCAGAAGACTAATTTGTCCATAGTTTCTTGTCTCTATCATATATTATATTAATTTCTCAAAAAATCATTTTCTTACATTATTGACAAGAAGCCGACCCTGTCACGCTCATACCTCTGGATGCTATGATCCATCAAATTCTCCCACTTCTCTTCATCTTCCCTGTAATAATCCACTCCAAGAATTCATGTCCAATCCCCAGTTCATGTGGTTTGGTCCCTATTAGGTACCCTTTCATGTTACAAACTGATGAACCACCTCAAAATTAGTGTTACAACTCCATCAATCTCAGATGTGATGATGAGGGCCACACTGTGATCACTCTTCCTTCTTCTGGTGATTTCTTCGTAACTTGTATCGACTACACGTCCTCACTGACCCTGGAAATTGCCTGTTTGGAAGGCTTATGATGACAAACATTTCTGTCTCTCCACTAGATGCCTTGTACTCAGAGAGCTACACCTACTATTCTTGTCCGAAAGGGCGTTTAAGTCGCCCGTTTAGTGAGATTCAGTGCCTAAGCAACTCAGTAAATGTTACTACAGCAACAACTGTAGGGTCAAGCGAGTACATGAAACAAAAGTATGGGTGCACGCCTATTGTAACTTCAGTGATCCCTGTTTCGTATTCGAGTGAATATAATTTTACTGGGAATTTCGACCATCTTCAGCTCATATGGAGTTTCCCTGGATGCAAGGAATGTGAAGATCAATATGGTCCACCTCACAAATCAGGTGAAATTTAGTTGTTGATTTCTAACTTACTCAAGTCAAAGCTGAGTTGTCTGAGTTTTTAATTCCACACAGATGATCATTCGAGGAGTTTGTCCAAATTTGTTCAATCTCCAGCCTTTTTTGTTGATATTCTTTGGATTAGCCTGCTTACGAGGGGTTACAAAACTCATATCAAGCAGAGACACCCCGGAGCCGGAAGTGATATCCACTACAACCACAGCAGTGGACATTTTCAGAAGAAAATTTTGTTGATGGCACATTGGTGAGCTGCTCAATATGCCTTGAAGAATACAGTGTTGTAAGAGTAAGACATTTGGGTGAATGTGGGCATTACTTTCATGTTGAATGTATACATCAGTGGCTACAGATAAATAACTCTTGTCCGGTTTGTAGGACTTCTCTTTCTTGATTCATCAGCAGTCTACATACTAGTCATATCTGAAAATAAATAAATAAATTCTTCTTCTACAATAGCCAATTAATATTTTATAGAAGCTCAGAGAAACTAGTTCAGCAAATTAAGCAGAGTATACTTCTGTAAACTGATCCCATTCAACTGTTACAGCCTTGTACAAATTGAAGATGGATTTTCATGCTTATAATCCGTTTGTTGACTTCTTGTACAAGTAGTATAATGCAAATGAATTTAACTTTTTTTTTTCTTTCTATATGAGTAACTCATAAATTTTGGTCGTCTACAATTTTGATCTTATATTCTTGGCATGCCCCTTGATTAGGGTCTAATCTACCGATATAAAGATTCCTTAGACTCCAAGCAGTGAGAATGCATAAAGTTGAGAGGTTTTGTCTGAATAACCTTTCCAACAACACGACATATAAAACCAGTAAATACATATCCTTTTAGGTTACTACAACAAAGGCCAAAATCCGTGCATCTTGCTGCCTTGTTGAGGAGAGTTTTACGTGCGTGACATCCACTATTTCCAGATTTATGATCCTGGGAATTCTCTACCGGGGAAGCCTTACTTCTTCTCCTTTTGTTGCTGCATTAGCTGCCCTCCGGATGATCGTAATTTCTCTTTAATTACTTGTTTGAGCAACTCCACTGCTTCCATTGTAGGCAATGGTGAATTTGACAAGGATAATAGGATTGATGATTTTCAGTTGGCTTGGAATGCATAGGAGACTGCAATAAATCTGAATTTTCATGAGAAAATCAATAAATACAACAATATTTGATATACTTCCATGAGTTGAGACATGCCTTGAACAACGATCTCAAGCATTTAGACATTGATATCTCAGGCTTTGTTAACATATATATATACATTATACAATACCTGGATTCTTAGATTTTTTATACTTTTCTTTAAATGCTCTGTATGAAAAATTTCTCGGAGTTATTATGGTTCTCAGACAATAACATTAATTTATACAGGCGGATCACCAAGCCGAGTCCCCAGCATCATCCTTAGTAGGCTCAATTATAATACTGACTATCATCAATTCGCACACATTCAAACATCTCACCTAAGTTGGTGATAATAGCCTAACACTGATTCTTGCCCCATATGTCTGGGAGAATATCAGTCATTACAGTATTTGCAGATTGTCTTGATGAATGCCCTATTTGCAGGACTACTGTCACAGACAACTTTTATTTTATGAAACCCAGTAATGTTTTTATGTTGTAATGCCCGGCTAAGTCTTTAATCAATATCTCACCCACAATAAAAAATCTTCTTCCCATTCTCATTTTCCTGATGTCCCATGTTTATCTGTTCCAAAAATTATTCAGGAAATTTCTTGGATTTTTCTGCCACTTAGATGTCATAATATTCTTCATGATTGCATCTTATAAGAAGATGCATGCTGATTATAATTATACTCTACTTCATCTGTTAGCAATATAATAAACAAGTTTGACAGAGCCAATGTCAACTATATTGCCATGTCAGGAGATAACTCTTCTGCGACATTACCATTTTATTTTTATTTTTATTTTAAACTTAAACACGACATATTCTTGGCATGCCCCTTGATTAGAGTCTAATCTTGCAATCACACCAATATTATATACGTATATATTTTTAATTGGGTTAGGAAATCTTTAGTGAAAAGATTCCTTACACTCCAAGATGTAGGAATGCATAAAGTTGAGAGAGGTTTATCTGAACATCCTTTCCAACAATATGACATATGAAACCAACGAGTGAATACCACTTTTTAACCCTGTGTGGACTATTTAGAATTCCCACTTTCAAAATGCAGTCTTTTTGGTGGAATCATACTACACTAAGGTTACTTTAAAATTTAAATATAAATATATATGTATAACTATTAGCCAAAATGTACTCACATTTAAACTTGTCCCTACATGAACATGGGCTTCTTGAAAGTTCAAGTTTTCTCAGTTTTTCTGCTCATCTCTGCTGTTTATCCAGAAAATCAAACTCCCAACTTGTGGTAACAACAGCTTCTACATACAATACCCTTTTAGGTTATTACAACAAGGCCAAAAACCACGTCATCATCACTTCTTTCTGAAATGCACCAGCGAGGGGTTTGTAGTTGTAACCCTGCCTTCTTCTGGAGAGTTTTACGTGCATGATATCGACTATTTTGAGCAGAAGATACAGATTTATGATCCTGGGAATTGTCTACCAGGGAGGCTCAAGAATTTGAGTCTTACATCTACTCCTTTTGTTGCTGCAACTTATCAAGATTACACCTTCTTTAGCTGCCCTCCGCAGAGTCTGATGATCGAGTCCCGTAATTTCTCTGTAATTACTTGTTTGAGCAACTCCACTGCTTCCATTGTAGCTACTTGGGATATGGCAATGGTAGATGAGATCAAGAATTTGACAGGGTGCAAGGTGATTTACAGTCTCAATATCCCGATGTCATCGCCTTTGCAGGATAACAGGATTGATGATTATCTTCAGTTGGCTTGGAATGATCCCAGTTGCAGCAAAGGTTAGTAATCGCAATAAATCTGAATTTTCATTTCAACATTTCAAAAAAATAAGATGAGAAAATAAATCAATAAATACAGCAATGTTTAATGTCATTCACTCATCCTATATTTACATGTGTCCCACCTGGTGAATACTTCCATGACTAGATTACATTGAAATAACATCTAAGCACCAGTTTATTCTGTATTTATGAAGCCAAGTCTACTAAAAAAAAATGATTAACATAATCCAAAAATGGCTTTAGATTCCTCAGGTTAGGAGGCATTCCATGAATGATGAATGTGCTTATGTAAAGATTAGGTGTCAAACCCACCTTTATTGTCAGCAACTGGAAAAAGCTCTATCAAGTCATCCTTCTCACTACAGTAGTTATTATTGTCCTAGAAATATATAATACGTATGTGAACATACCAAAAATTAGCAAAATTCCCCCCTTTAACTAATCCACCTTCGCATGAAAGACTTAAGATATTCCAAGGCTGAGAGCCTGAGACATGCCTTGAGCAACGCGACACCTGCGATTCAAGCATCTAGACATTGATATCTCAAGCTTTGGCAACATATACAATACCTGGAGAAGAAAAAAAAACAACAAAAGAGAGCATCTTAGATTTTTTATATGCAAAAATTTCCTTTTGTTGAAAATGTGGGGTTCGTTCTTTAAATGGCTAGCCTTCTCTGTATGCATAATTTCTTGGAGTTAATTCTGCATTATGGTTCCCAGACAATAATATCAATTTATACAGGAAGATCACCAAGACAATCAGTACTCAGTATCATCATAATATGCTTCGTCATAATCTCAATTGCAATACTTGGCACATTATTCTGCATAGCATGCTGTCTTCAATTCGCAAGAAAATTAATAGAGATTGATGAGGGAAACATTCAAACATCTCACAGTTCCAATCCCAGAGTATGGGAAATGTCAAGAATCACAGTACCTAGGCCAAGGTTGGCTCTGAGCACGAGTGAAGCCCAATTTGATGAATTCTCATTCACGTCTTCAAGTGAGACACCGAGCAGGGTTACAGAAGAGGTGATAATAGGTGGAAAGCAGTGCATTTCAGGGCATAACAGTGATTCTTGCCCAATATGTCTGGGAGAATATCAGTCATTAGAGAAGCTGAGGCTTATTTGCAAATGTAACCATTGTTTCCATGCAGATTGTCTTGATAAATGGTTACAGAGGGAAACTACCTGCCCTATTTGCAGGACTATTGTCACATAGTTGTAGACAACTTGTATTTTATGAAATATAACGTTTTTATGTTGTGTCAGCAATGACTAAAGGCCAGGTAAGTCTTGCAGTGTCTTTAATAGCATTGGAAACATGACCATCACTATCTCACCCACTAAGTACCAAGAAATGTTGTCCTGACAGCAATTAGTCCTCCACAATAAAAATCACAGGTGCATCTTCTTCCTATTCTGATTTTCCAGCTTATTTCAAGCTAACAAGGTATGTCCCCTGTTCCAATAGCTAAGATTCTTTCCAAATTCACACCGAGTACCTTTTATCCGTGATCATGCTTATCTGTTCCAAAAATTATTCAGGAAATTTCTTGGATCTTTCCAAGTATTTTCTGCCAATTAGATGTTATAATATTCTTCGTGATTGCATCTTATAAGAAGATACATGCTGATTATAATTATATACTGGGGATATAGTTCATCTGTTTACAAGTTGCAATATAATAAACAAGTTTGACAAAGCCAATGTCAACTATATTGCCATATCAAGAGATATCTCTTCAGCGATATCGCCATTTTTATTACAAATAGAATAAGCAGAAATTAAGTGCTCCTACGAAAGGGCTTGTGAATTGGTAGCTGAGGGCGATTGGGCTACATAAATTATTCAGCAGAGTATGCAAAACTAGCTCCATATTTCCATAAATAAAAATGGACTATCTACTAAGTACTAACATCTGCATCATCATACATTAAACAAAAAATTTGAAAACAGAAACGGAACAATAACAGAAGACAGAATGTCGAGACAGAAAAAAATAAAATAAAATATAAAATAGAAAAATAAATTGCAGGACCAGAAAACTACCAACCTGTTCCCAGAATTACTGCATTAACCATCATCACCTAGGTCTTCAATATATACCTGAACTTATAGTCAATTTTTTTTATTAAGATCAGTTTATTTAAAAATCATAGTACTATGTTTTTAGTTGATACTGTTTATTTATACACAGGTGCTTCATCAAGGAAACACAGACCTCAGCATCATAATATGTATAATCACAAGCACACTAGCCATGATAAACACATTGTACTGCATAAGATGATGTCTGCACCCTGTAGATGAGTCAAAATAGAACTCACATTCCAACTACCAGAAAAACAACTTCTCGGAGACATGAAGAGACATCATTGATTTTATATTAAATTATAACGTCAGTCCAAAATTTCAAACCAGATAATGAAAATGTTTATCATATGACGTAGAATAGTTTTTTTTTAAAATTAAAAAAGTAGATGATATATCTAGAGTTGACTTTGGAAGCTATAAGAGATCAGATATATATATATATATATCTTTTCTTTCTAATCATATTCTTGGGACATGGGCATCATTCAAAGCTTGTTACTATTTCTTTTCCTGTCAACAGTCCATGCTACAAATGATTGTCCAACCCAATATTGTGTCAAGAATGGACTCCCCATACAATTCCCTTTCTGGTTACATGGTGACCATCAACCAAATAATTGTGAACATCCAGGGTTTAACATAAGCTGTGATGGTCGGGGGGAGGCCATTCTGAAAATCCCTGATTCTGGATACTTCTATGTGAGTTCTATCAATTACTACATCAGAAGAGCTACACTACAAGATCCTGAAAATTGCCTCCCAAGGCGATTTATGAGTTTGAATCTTTCATTTTCTCTGTTGACGGCGGTTTCATATCAGAATTATACCTTCCTTAGCTGTCCGATAGGCCAGGTGAGTCCAATCAGTGTCTTTTACTGCCTTAGAAACACGACTGATATCTTGGCCATAAAGTACCAAGAAGATATAATGCAATTTCCCAAGTGCAAGAAAATTGCCACAGTACCAGTCCCAGTACCATCTTTTCATAATTCTGACTTCCCAGCCTATCTCGAGCTAACTTGGAAAGTCCCAGATTGCAAAGGTTGTGGATCTTCAAACAGTAAGGATGTCTCTGCTTGCAAAGACTGTGGACAGTCTGAAGTAGGTAAGAATCATCCTAACTCTTATTTTGCATACCATTTATATGCTATAATGCTTATTAATCTGAAGCAGCCAAAATAGAAATTACTTTAAGAGTCAAGAGGCTTTTGGTGGACATTCTTGAGTATTTAATGAATCTAGCTTCTATTTAGGCCAAACTATTCTTGATGATTACAGCTTACGGGTATATTATAATTATAATCTATAAGGTGAAATACAGCAATAAAAATAATAAACACATTGGTCATGCAAACCAATTTCAACTTAATTAATGCTATTGAACTACAATGACTATTAACAATGAAAAGGATTCTTCTGCTACAATTCCAACTTTCTTCTTAAATTGGATAGGGAAAATTAAGGGCCTACGTGACTTTACTTTGACATGCAAAATCAAATAATATATTTTGGTAGATGCATTCAATCAAGCCCAGGGCAAATAAACGAAGGATATTAACACTCAGAATTCCAAATTTCAATATTAAGTACAAAATTGATGATAACATCCTTAATTACTTATCAAATTTGCAGGTGCCACAAAAAAAGAACACAATACCAGAAACATTACTTTGATCTTAACTGTACCAGCTTTGGTCATCCCTGTACTAATAATTATCTGGGCAAGCATGAGGCAAAGCAGTAACCATCAGAACAGCATCTCAACACAAAGTGCAGAAAATTCGCATTTATCCGGCTGGGGCCTGGATAAATCCACCATTGAAACCTACAGAAAGATCACAATTAATGAAGATTGTTCAGTTGAAATACTTAATGATGTAACTTGCACAATATGCCTGGTAGATTATGCCCCAAAGGACACAATTACGTTTATGCCTGACTGCGAACACTGTTTCCATGTCGAATTTATAGATAAGTGGTTAAGCATGAATAGTAAGTGTTCAATCTGTAGGACTTCTTCACAGACTAGTACTAGGTCATGCTAACTTTTGCAGTACAAGAAATCATTCCGTACTCTCCCCAAAAATTAAAAGTTCATTTCAGCCTTCAAGATGAGATTACCCATATTGTGATGGTGATTGAGCATACCAATTTGATATATTGGTGAATCACTAAACTTATTATGGCTCGAAAGGGGTTGCAGAAATGAGCCTTCCAAAGATAAAAGGGGGATCAAAGTTAACATAAGTTTAGCATATCTTTTATTACCCAAATTAATATATAGCATCAACAATAAAATCACTAGCACAAATGGATCAACCCAAGGAAAAGAGTAGACTCAATAACACTACAATACAACATACCTCATCAAGAAATATTAGGCATATCCTACTGAGGTAGACACTGTGTTCTAGATTGATGTGCCAAATATTCAGAGATGTCAGTCATACGAAAAAAGTTCCGGAATTTGCAATAATCACATTACCTACACGGCGTGGTGCTGTCAGAATTCATCTATCATTCAAAAATCAAATGGATGGTAATTCAGTTACTTCTGGTGGGGATAGCGTGTGAGCTATCACAGAGGGCAGGGGCTTACCCAAAGTGTGAAACTTACTAAAGATCACAATTTGTTAAACTCGTGTGCAATAAGCCTGGCAGATCATGTAAGAATCACGTCAGAAAGGTTGCACAATCTTCATGTACGAGTTATAGATAGGTGGTCAGGAATTAATAGTTGGTTAGAATCAAATGTCCTGTTTCTGCTTTGTAAATGAAGCTGATTTCAGGTTTTTCCAGATGAGATCTCATATTGCATTGATAGCGACTGAGCACCTACCTAGCCAACAGCACTTTTTTTTTCAATGACAACCATCTTATCCATCAGTTTATCAACTGTAAGTCTGTAACAAAAAAGGAGTAAAAGAGCCAAAGATAAAAGTCAACCAATAAAATTTCAGTTTTTATTGCAAAAGTAATACAACTAGAGACACAACTACATAACTACATACACCTTCAAAAGCTTCATATGCTTAACCTGAAATGAGGAACAATACTTGAACATGCTTAACATTCTCGTATAATTTCAGTACCAAATGATATTTAGCTCTCTATTTTACATCAGGGGTTCAATAAGGTCCCAATCGTGAACATGTTAGAGCAGGTATGCTGCTTATTTCATTTCTTGGCAAACAGCTTCTTCGGAAGCTTCTCCAATGGTGTCGTTTTAAGCAGAAAAAGCCTAATTGCGCGCTCTTGAAGAGTACCCCCACACTTCAATCCCCGGGATTGAAGTTCTGATTTTAATCTTTCCAAGCCAAGTACCTGTAATTATTATCAAACCAACATTTTGAATTAAGTAATGATTAACAAGGAAAGAAAATAAAGAAGATTTATAGTATCAGCGAGAGAGGCATACCTCCAACTCTGTTGCTGAATGATGATCATCAAAGTTTAGGGGCTTGTCCAAGTTTTCAAAACTCTCACTCATAGACACTGATTCTTCCACAACTGACTCAGATTTGGAACTATCTTTAACTTCTGCAGCTGACAAAATTATGTCATCTTGGACACAGGTTTCAGGTTGCTGACTTACTACATCAATTACAGGGCTCAAGTGAGATTTGCCAGGTATCTGTGGCGCAATTTCAGTACATTCTTTAGTCTCTTCAAGAGTCGCTGGCATGGGACTATGCTCAAGTTTAGTATTACCATTCTCACAGGATTCATGAAGACTTTTAACTGATTTGAAGGACTCTTCAGCATTTTCTTCTTCTGAAGCATTCCCAGAGGACCCTTGATCCGCAGATCCAGAAGGTTTCCCACCAGAATTAGAACCTGAACTTGCTTCTACTTCTTTACTTGAATCTGAATGACTCCCACCATCTATGATAACATATTTCTCATTCTCCTCCTCTTCCTCATCAGAGCCATCCTCGTCAGGGTCTTCACTGTCACTATCGCCCAATTTTCTCTTTCCCATCCTACAATATTTTTAAAAGTCCAAATGTTTGGTTTCCTAGTTCCACAGTGGCAATAAACAACAAATGACTTGAATGTTACACGATCAACACAGAGTTTAACCTCATCGTTTACACTTTACAGTTTTGAGAACAGAAAATACAAAAATTCCACCGAGAACACATGAATCAGAGAAATTGTTTATCTTAAATAATCATCCAAATCATGCACTTCCTCTCACACACACATAACTTGTAACTACAAACTTTTAATGTTTGAAATATAATTTCACTAATGATAAGATGTTAAATAATTTCATACCATATTTTCAAACGCTTGGTAGTAGACCCACTCCCCTCGGCTTGAATCTTTCTCTTCGAGCTACTCAAGCCCTTAATTGACTCCCGCACCGACCTCTCCACCTCCTCCATACACTTAGCCGAATCCTCCCTGTATTTTGCCACATACTTTTCAGCACTATCACCACCCTTGCCCTTTCCACTCTTCAAAACCTCTTTCGACTTCTTCTTAATGAAATCATCTGCCATCTTCTCCAACTTCCTCTCCTCCGCCTCTGCTCTCCACTCTTCCAACTTCTTCTCCGCGTTCACATGCCTCAGCCTTCGCCCATTCATATCCCTGCAAGCATCGAAATTGTTCGTCTTCTTCTGCCCAGCTTTCGTCGCCGCCCCTCTAAGCAACGACCCAAACCCACCTTTCCCACCCCTAAGCCTCAGCAACAACTGCACAACAACAGGAAACTTCCCAGAAACATCTGAGCCCACCGGTTCCTCAGCCAAGTCGACACGAAACCCGGAAACCTCTCGATCTCGGATCAATTGGCTGTCTGAATCAGTACCTAGGGCTTCTGGAAATGAGAGATTCCCGCGAGATTTAGAGAGATTCAGGCTTCGGTGATCATATAGTACGCGGCTGTTGTCGACTAGGAGGAGTTGGAGGTGAGAGGGGATGGCGGTTAGGGTTTGAATGCGGTTTTTGAGGGCGAAGACGGAGATTGAGGGCACGTTGAAATTCAAGATTTTGTGCTTTCCGTCGAGCAATTTCACAAATACCTGATGGATCTCGGATTCGTACGCCTCCATTGAAAACTATGATCGAAGGATTGGTTCGAGACTCCAGACAACGGTCCTTGCGCGTCTAAGGGTGATATCAGATTACAGAATAGAACGATATCATCGATAACTCGTTGGAAATTTATGTACCGATTTGGGCTTGGGTAATGACAGGTTTTTGAATCATTGACGGGCCTTGCCCAAGCTGTTTAAATTCAGCCTGGATCTTGATTTAGGGTTTTGTACCATTAAATATTTATGGGCCTTAAATAGGCCTCCTAATCCCGGCTGGCCCAATCTGTCTATAAATGCAGACTGGAGTTACAACCCAATCCAGGCTGGCCCAAACCATCTATTACTCTCTTTCTATTTTTTTTTTTTTTATGGAAGAACACTTCTTTCTTTTCTCTTTTTTCTTTAAGCTAGATATATATTTTATTTTTTAAAACATAAATTCATCAAATATTTTCAAGAACAAGAAATCAAGAATATATCATAGTACCCAGGGACTTCAACAATCCAATCAATCAATCGGAGGAAATTTATCCCGATATGAAGAAAAACGGGAGCGGGAGTAATGTTACTGTCAAGGGCCGGATCCTGCCGGCGGACCCGAAACTTCCGCGGTTCCTCTGCCAGAACTGCCGCCAAAGCCTCTGCATCGTTGGCGTCGATTCTTATGCCGATAAATTCCTCGCCTCAGGTGCTATATTTTTATTCTGATATCGAATTCCGAACACGAATTATATGTTAAATTACAGTTGCTAGAATGTTGTAGCCGAATGCTTTAGTGAAAAGAAATTGAAATTAATTGTTTGATTTTAATGGGTTTATTTGAAAGTTTGCTTATGTATCGAGAGATTTAATCTCAGCTTTGATCGATTGAGTGCAGGTTCTTACTTTTGTTGAATACGTGTAATTGTTTCTATTTTATTTTTATTTTTGTTCTTGTTTCCATGGCATTCAAACTATGTCTTTATTGGTTCCTTCCTGTTTTCTGTTTCAAAGGAGGAAGAACCTTTGGGAAGTGGGAACAAATTGCACTTTGGTTTATACTATAAACCATTTTGATTTTTGTTGATCATGTTTTCAAGCTCTTTTTGAGTGTTTTCCAATTTTTACTTCAGGATTTCATGTGGTTTTTTTGGTTTAGTCCCGGACCCACCCCTTTTTCATGTGCACAAAATAACCCCATATGATATTTGAGTCTTCAGCAACCCTTAAAAGGTAGAATTGTTAGGTGAAACGGAATTTCTGTGAACGACTGTGATGATATTTTTTTAATAAACGAACAGGGATGCAAGGTTCTTCAATCCTTGGAACTGGTAGTGTTGTAAATTCAACTAGGATGGACAACTCATTTGTTGTGTTGCCAAAGCAAAGGAATCAAACGCCAGGAGTTCCTCCTCGTCCTCGAGGTGGAGCAATGAATCCCAATGCCAGTCAGTCTGGCAAGGCAATAGACGAATCATTTGTTGTATTACCTCCACCAGCTGCTTCAGTGTACAAGTCTGAATCTGGACCTGATGGAGGTGGAACCAATTTGCCATCACCTGAGGGTGGACCCGCTAACTCCCCCACACAACCACACAATTCTGGCTTTCACTCCACCATAACAGTCCTGAATCGTGCATTTGAGATTGCTACTACACAAACACAGGTATAAATAATCTATGTATATTTCAAAAGATTACCACACTCTGTTTATGTATTCCATGTTAATTTTCTACCATAAAAAAGTATCATGCATCAGTCAATTGGTCTACTTGATACTATTTTCTTAACGTGCAGGTCGATCAACCTCTATGTCTTGAGTGCATGAGAGTTTTGTCAGATAAACTTGATAAAGAGGTTGAAGATGTGAACAGGGACATAAAAGCGTATGAAGCCTGTCTTCAACGATTGGAAGGGGAAGCAAAAACAGTTCTTAGTGAAGCTGAATTTCTTAAGGAGAAACTGAAGGTGCTTTCTCCACCATCAAATACGAATTTTATGTGTCATTTTACTTTACCTTATTTGGTGGAATGTTGAGGAACACAACACGAAGTTGTCCTCATCAATTATTATGACTTTTTATTATTCTATTCTTGCTTTTTATTTTGCTCTTTTCTACTGGAGTTGAAGTGTGGGTTTAGCCTACCTGTTCATTCTGATGTGTTTGAGCAGGCATTCATGTCAAAGTGCCTTAAATGGGAAATTAAGCTTCACATAGCTAAATACTATGTATGGAAATCTATATTCATATTTAAAGCTTGAACAGTTATACCTGACATGGCCCCTTGAAATTTCGATTGTTGGTAGCAATCTCTAGTTTGGAATCCTAATATTGATTTTTTCGCTTTGGTTGTCTCATAAGATAGAAGAAGATGAGCGGAAGCTAGAAGCAGCAATTGCAGAAACAGAAAAGCAGTGCGCTGAAGTAACAGCTGAATTGAAGGAACTGGAATTGAAGTCCAGCCGCTTTAAAGAATTAGAAGAGCGGTAATCCTCAATGAACTTCATGGATTTAACTGAATCCTATCTTGTTGAGCTGACAGTAATATGCAGATTTTGGTTCATTATTTTCTGTTTTTTGTTCATTATTATTCCATTTAGAAGCCCATTCTGCTTGTCTTAGGTATTGGCAGGAGTACAATAACTTCCAGTTTCAGTTGATATCACATCAGGTTTGTCTTAGTTGACCTGTTTGAAATTATTTGTCTTTGTTATCTTTAGAATCCCATCAAATCAATAATGAGGATCAAGATCTTGGGTAGATAATTTGGGTGGTTGGAATGCATTGTTCTCACATGACCTTGCAGCGACTGCTGCTTTCAGGGCATTAATCAGCAATCCTACATGGAGATATCAAATGATAACGACACTGTAACAAATTAAATAATCTTGCTCTTATATATAGTAGCCTCTTCTATTTGTTTTTTATTTCAGGAATTGATATAATATTATTCAAGTTGATGTATATGTTCGATAGGAAGAGCGGGATGCTATTTTAGCCAAAATCGAAGTCTCACAAGCTCATTTAGAGCAACTGAAGCGCACTAATGTACTAAATGATGCCTTCCCTATTTGGTATGATGGAGAGTTTGGAACCATCAACAACTTCCGTCTGGGAAGACTTCCTAAAGTTCAGGTATATTAAATTAGATGACTGAATGATATGTCTATAGCTATGGTACACATCTATCTTTAGAGGTCCACTTTTGTTGTGTTTTCATGTTAAATTGCAGGTTGAGTGGGATGAGATAAATGCTGCTTGGGGGCAAGCTTGCCTTCTCCTTCACACAATGGCTCAATACTTCAGACCAAAGTTTCTGTATCCTTTCTTATAATATATATCTATAACTATTTTGGGTGGTTACTTTTTAGTATTTACCCCTTAACATACTAGTCTCAACTAGTGAAGTTGGTTTTGGTTTTCATCTCAACTTTTTCTAATTTCCTTAGATTTTGCTTGTTTTTCAATTCTCAAGCATTATAATCGGCAAGTGGATCTATCTGAATATTTGATTGTTAACTTCAAGAAGAATTGACGTGAAACTGAACTGATGATGTTAACCTGTTATATTCCTTGATTAATTGCTCTCAGATATCGCATTAAGATTCTTCCCATGGGGAGTTATCCTCGCATTATGGACGTCAGCAATAATACTTATGAGCTGTAAGTTAAAAGGGAGTGCTTAGCAGATTATTGTATTTGACATTTCTCTGTAGACATATCACCACCAAGAAAATAATAATCATAAAACGTTTAATAAGATTAAGTTGTGAGTAATCATTTCATTGAAAACCAAATTAATAGTATTTGAATGACCTTCTTTGGAATGGCCTCACGTGGATCGCCTTAATTTTATAAATTAAGGGAACCATCCTTTTAAATTTTCCTTTGCATGCCCTTATTTTTTCAATGTACCATTGATCATTTAGCTGTATATATTCAGGTATATATTTTGATCATAGCTAATTTTTCATTATATTTCAGCTTTGGCCCTGTAAATGTATTCTGGAGCACTCGATATGACAAAGCAATGACATTGTTCTTGACTTGTCTGAAGGAGTTTGCGGAGTTTTCAAACTTAAAAGATAAGGAAAACAACATTCCTCTTGAGAAATGTTTTAAGCTCCCATACAAGTAAGTGTGTGATTGCATGTAGTATAGACATTTGGATAGAAGTTGGCAATATCTTTAATAATTCATTCACAAATGGTATAGTTGCCAAATAATTAAAGAGAATAGTGAGCCATGTTTAACCTCAGAAAAGATGCAGCAATGTTTTGTCATGTCCAGATTTTATCATCTTTAAGTTTCATTTGTTGTTCCCTGGTTTATTCCATTAAACACGAGTACTTTTTTATTCATTTTATTTGCATTAAATTAATTGGTGAAAGTAATCATCCATGATTTACTTGTCCATTTGTAGTATTAAAATCACATATGCGCCTTAAATTTTCATAATAATTATGTGATTGTTCTGCTGCAATATGTACTATTCTATCCATGATTTTCAACTCTTGACATCATGTGTTTGCAGAATTGAGAACGACAAAGTGGAAAGTTACTCCATCACGCAGAGCTTCAATAAACAGGAGAATTGGACCAAAGCTCTCAAGTACACCCTTTGCAATCTGAAATGGGCTCTCTACTGGTTTGTTGGGAACACTAACTTCCAGCCTCTTACAGCCACTGCTTCTTCCCATTCCGAAGTACCAGGCGCAAGCTCGATGTTCAGTAAACGACCGACTGATACTGATACCAAGTTACAATCATAGCTAGTTTCTCCCAAAATAGATGTTTGTACATTAAAATATTCATCTATACTACACTAGTTTGTTCCATTTGTGAAATGATAGGATCAACCCAGTCAATAGGAGGTCCCATTTTACAGGTTGGTGTGTACTCATGATAGAAAACTCCTGTAAATATATTTGATCTGTTCTATTATTTTGATCATGTGATATTTGGGATTCCTGCTTATAAATTTCCATTATTATCGTGTGGTATTGTTTTTGAAACGAATTATCATTCTCTCTCTTCACCTTTTTATTTTGAGAACACATTTTGCGACGTGAAACAGAATTGAGATCATGCAAAACGTACATTCATAAAGTCGTAGAAGAAACAGTAATCACAGAGCTCAACCAATTGAATTAGTCACACTATATAAGCTTCACTTCCTTTTGAGTTATATCAACTTCAGAGCATTCTCATTCTCTGTTGTCTCCAAAATGAGTCGTTCGCTGTACGTTGTCACTGCTCTTCTGCTTATTTCAAACTCAGTGCTGTCTGCTCCGTCTTGCTTGAAAGTGGTAAAAGACTTGATACCGTGCCGGGGTTACCTGAAAGGCGAAGAACCATCGAGAGATTGTTGTGAAGGTGTGAATGACTTGAAAGGCTTGATGAAGACAAAAGCTGATGAAGTAGCCGTTTGTAAGTGCACTAAGGATGTGCTTTCTAGGTTTAAGTATGATCCGAAAATTATCCCTTCTCTTCCAAAAAAATGTGGAATAAGCCTCGTTTTGCCTCCTATAGACAAGAACTTCGATTGTAACAAAGTAAAAATAACTCTGTTCGAAGGTGGAGCGGTGCTCGGTAACTGAGATATAACCTGCGACTTGTTAGAATGAATAAAAGTTTTCTTATGATCCATATTTACATTTGTATGATGGTGCAGTCATTGTTGTTCAAGTGAAGCTCAATAAGTTGTATGCATGGGGATTTAGTTTTATGTAATTGTTATATCTCAGTTTACTTTTTATGGATTTAAGAAGACAGAGAATAAGAGAAGGGATGATGACATAATAGGAGTAGTTTTCTTTTCAATATTTAATGTTAAATGAGTTAGTCAGATCACCTAGTAACTGAAAATCAAGAAATATTATTACATTCATTCAATTTCCTACGAAGCATTTAATTTAATAAAAGAATTACAGATGTGCATTAGTTGATGTCTTTCACGTAAACGTCCTGCATTGACCAAAGGTCTCTGTGTTCCTTCCTGCTAAAGCTATCTCTACAGTCAAAAGGAGGTAGGGTGGTTGGCTTCAAAATAACACAGATATATGTTTTGGCCACCAAGAATCTTGAAATTCATTCTATTGATGGCTTTAAGTGCACGTTCGTCTAGAAAACAAGAGAGAGAGATGGCAGAAACAAAGAAGTTTATTGTAGAGATTGAACAGGCAAGAGAAGCAAAAGATGGGAAGCCATCAGTTGGAGCGGTATTCCGAAATACGCTTGCCAAGGATGGATTTAGGCCATTACCTCGAGGTCTTGTTAGTTGCTGGGATAGTTTCTGGTAAGAACCCTTTAGCTAACTTTACAAACTTCTTTCTAAGAAATCTCTGTTTTCCCACAATTTCTCATGTGTTTTCTTGACCCAGTAAATGAAATAATTTGTTGTTACTGCAGCCAGTCTGCGAAGATATACCCCAATAACAAAATGCTTGGTGAGAGGGAAATCGCAGAGGGAAAGGTATGATCAGTGATGGTTCATTAATCAACGATGTTCAATTGCTTGAATATTGTGAAATTCTCATATTTTACTACAGGCTGGTCAATATGTGTGGTTAACTTACAAACAAGTATACGATTTAGTCCTACAAATCGGTGCCTCCATTCGTTCATGTGGTGTTACTCAAGTAAGATATTCAGATTTTCAAGCTCAAACAGATGTTTAGTTACATGAACTTGATCAAGATTTCTGCATAGGGTGGGAGATGTGGGATCTATGGTGCAAATTGCTCGCGTTGGGTTATAAGCATGCAGGCTTGCAACGCTTATGGTCTCTACTGTGTCCCGTTATACGACACTCTTGGTAAATACATTTCGTTGTTTCTTCTTCTTTTTTGTCGAGAAAGCAAAAGCAGCCATGGTTAAAGTTACCAGATTTCTCTTCACCTTTTGCTTCTGGTTTTAGGTGCTGGTGCAGTGGAGTACATCATCACTCATGCAGAGATTTCGATTGACTTCGTAGAACAAGCCAAAATACCAGAGGTGATGAATAACTTCATTCTATCTTGAAATTTTACTGCCAACTGATTATTCTTAATATTCGACACTACAGTTGCTGAAAACACTTCCATGCACTGAAAAATACTTGAAAAGTAAGTCTTGCGTTTCTGTGTTAGTTTGTTTTCTTAATCTTAAAGGATACTCTCAACTTTGGACGTAAAAAATTTACAATCTAACAGCTATTGTAAGTTTTGGAGAGATCACTCGAGAACAGAAGTAGGTGGCTGAAAGTGTTGGGAGGCAGATGTATTCTTGGAGTGAATTTTTGCTTCTGGTAAAGCTGGTTTAAACATAATAAATTCAACAATAATTGCATGCATTTCTTGCTTCAAGTTCTTCATGTTTACGTGAAGGGGACGAACAAGAGCTATATGATCCCAATCAAGAAGCAAACAGATATCTGCACAATAATGTATACGAGTGGAACGACAGGTGATCCAAAGGGTGTCATGATTTCAAATGAGAGCATTCTATCAATTATATCCGGAGTGAATCACCATCTAGAAAGCATGAATGAAGAGGTTTAAAATTCACTTTCAAGAATGGAGATCAGTCCTTCTACAAAATGTATTTTACTCACTTGATTCTCTAACAATGACAGTTTAGTGAGGAAGATGTGTATTTTTCCTATCTCCCATTGGCACATATATTTGATCGGGTGATTGAAGAGCTTTTCATCTCAAAAGGTGCATCCATTGGATTTTGGCACAAAGTAAGTGAAATCCAAGATATTACAGTTGAATCTGTGTTAAAAAATGATCAATTCTGACTGGTTTCCATCAGGATATCAAACAACTCCTAGACGACATCAAAGAGCTAAAACCATCGGCACTCTGTTCTGTTCCTCGTGTTTTGGACAGGATATATGCAGGTACAGAAAGTTTATGAACGACAAATCAAATATAGTTTTAAGGTTAGAAGAATGTCTGTCCTAAACCCTAAATAAGCTGCTCTAGGTTTGATGGAGAAGGTTTCTTCTTCTGGTGCTCTAAGACAAACACTCTTCAATGTTGCATATTCCTAGTAAGTGTAGTGTTCTTCCTTGAACCGCCCCAAGATATAAACTAAGAATTTAGAAGACATATATTTATGATGAAAATCGACTGCTCAACGTACAGCAAACATCGTAACATGAGTAGAGGCTATAAACATTCAGAGGCAGCTCCAGTTCTTGATAAATTTGTTTTCAACAAGGTGACTGAAAGCACAACAGAGTAAAGTTTTTGTTTCATACTCGTATTATTCTGTCCTTAAATTCTAGACTAAAAACAGTATAATCTGTAGGTGAAAGAAGATCTATGAGGGAAATTACGTCTCATTCTCTCAGGAGCAGCTCCTCTTTCTTCCAGTGTGGAAACATACTTACGTGTTGTAACCTGTGCTCATGTTTTACAGGGATATGTTAACTCCGACAGACATATTTCAAGAGTTAATTAGCCATACGTCATGTTATCAACTTCCAACCAGCTGTTTCAATCTGGTGCAGGTTTAACGGAAACATGTGCAGGATCATTTGTTGCAAGACCAGATGAACTAACAATGGTTGGAACAGTAGGTCCTCCATTACCAGTGGTAGACGTACGCTTGGAATCAGTTCCTGACATGGAATACGACGCCCTTTCAAGTACCCCTTGTGGAGAAATATGCATCAGAGGGAAGTGCTTGTTCTCTGGGTACTATAAACAAGAAAACCTCACAAGAGAAGTGATGATTGATGGATGGTTCCATACGGGTATAAATACACTCCTAGGACTGTTCATTAATCTTTCAATGCTCCTTTTTTAAGCATTTTGATCGGACGAGGCTTTCCATAGGTGATATAGGAGAGTGGCAGCCAGATGGGAGCATGAAGATCATCGACAGGAAGAAAAACATTTTCAAGCTTTCCCAAGGTGAATACATCTCGGTTGAACACCTGGAGAGCATTTACTCCCTCACTCCGTGTATTGACGCAGTAAGTTACACCTCTACAGAACACTTTTTACGCGATGTCCTATAGTCTAACATTATTGGTTTGCATCAGATATGAATATACGGCAACAGCTACGAGTCCTACCTCGTTGCTGTTGTCAATCCAAATATTGAATCGCTCAAGCGTTGGGGTGAACTAAACCAGGTTTCTGGAGATCTCAGCAGCATATGTGAAGACACAAGAGCAAGAACTTATGTTCTTGAAGAACTGACAAAGATTGGTAAACAAAGGAAGGTCTGTTTCTCATCATTGTCAATCAGTTGAGAATGATTACATTATACAGGTTGTGAAGTTTTCTGTTGTTTTTAAAGTTGAAGGGATTTGAGCTCATCAAAGGTGTTCATCTTGATCCTGTGCCATTCGACATGGAACGTGATCTTCTGACACCAACTTACAAGAAGAAAAGGAACCAGTTTTTTAAGTATTATCAGGTTCTTTTTTCTTTCAAAATCGATCTCTTTATATGTTCAAATTTAATCTAATTTCAATTTACTCGCAGAGATTGTATTCTGATTCATGATGAATTGCAGAAAGCCATTGAAGATATGTACAACAGCACAAAATGAGTAACATGAAGATCAGAACGAAGCACCAAAAGATGAGAAAATGAGCAAATTACTTTCTTTTTAGAGGAAGACGATATGTATAACGTTCTTCATGAATGCTCGTACTTTGATTGATTAAGATCTCAAGAATTATTATAAAGAAACTGGAATTAATACCTAATTATATATCCTGCGATGTAATTTCACTTGTCTTAATTAAACCAAACCACTCGTTGTATTGTATTAATGTCATTTCGCCACAACCTAAATTATTGCATGACAACCAACGTCATCTACCACCTGAAAATGATGCTTCAACTCGTTTTTATGATCTTATCACACAACACAGACATGAATCATCATACATGTGACATTGGTAAAATTCAGCGACCAGACATCGTTCGACTCCGAAAATCAAGCCCCATCAGGCTCAACCACGTATCATGCAAGCCTAATTTAAAACCATCAATGTCCAAAGTACAATAATAATTATTCGAATCTGGATTTAAACAAAACATGATAAAATCTTGCTTTCAAAGATGTTATCACGGTGCAGTATCAATCAAAATAAAATTAGGACCACAACAGGGGGGGTGGGGTGGGGTGGGGTGGGGTGGGGTGGGGTGCACTAATTACCTGCTTCTACAACAACAGATGGGAGCTATTAATATTTGGTGTCTTATCTCTCAATTCTTGTTAACTAGGCCCTCATCACCATGTCCTAATAAAAGATTGCTAAATTTTTGTTTCTTTTAAAGATTTATTGTACATCCCCTCAACCTAAACTAAGTTTGGCGAGTTCAATGGAGATAGAAATTGTCTCACCTTACGACTTCTCTTCATCTGAAGGTTGGCATTGACCAAGAACAGAATCTGAATCGACAAAGAACTCCTCTACTGAAACAAACACATGTTCAAGCGTGAGCAAAACAGTAGTACACAATTTCCAGCCAATCACAATAACAACATAGGAATACATGCAGATTAAAAATAGAACAAAGGATCTCGGGTGGTGATGTTAATACAGTGAAGTCCACTGTTATGTGCAAGACATCTCATGTTAGGTTCATATTCAGACTACGAAAGTCAGATCTACCTATAAACCCAGTACAGCAGCCCACATAGGGTCTACAGAGAACTGCACTAACACTTAAGTCATTAGGACTATCAGAAAGGGTATCATTTCAGTCCTTCGGTTGATGAAAAGAATGCATGATAAGGGCAGTTTCCATTCTTACCTATATCCTCTTGTTCTGGAGAATATTCAGGAGGCAAAAATGGTGAACCGGGATAGTTTCCGAGAGCTCCTAAATCTGCATATAAGTAATAAGCATGGTCAGTTGAGTCGTTGAGGGAATGAGGATATGGAAAAATCAGCAACACGGAATTAGAACTTCATGCAATCAATTACTCAATAAAAAGAAACAAAATTGATAGTATTTGTGTATGGGGAGGGAGGGAGGGAGGGAGTGAGGGTAACGCTGCATGAAAACATGCTCCAAACATCACAATAGAAGGAGATGAAATAGATTCAAATTACCTCCCAAGTTTGATAAATCTGCAGTAAGGTCTGAGAGGCTAAAATTCCAAGGAATCTGTGCCAAGGATCTAAGAGAATCTCTAGAATTTCCCACTCCATTATCAGGTGGGAGCTGAAGTCCCACCGAACTTGCCACATCACAAGTAAAAGCTGTGTCCAGTGCGGAAGTATCAACCCCAATGCCCGATATTTCTGATGTGCTAAACGGAAAATGGCCACTGGATGCCACTGATGTGGGGCTCACGGGTATATCCGACATGGATGACATTGCATTGTTTGGAGGCATTATTGGTGATACATCAGCTGCATTAGCGTCCATGACCATCCTGCAAAGAGCAAGTAAATATAGTCAGAAGAAATTTCTGAAATTCAAACATAATCTCAGATAAGATTTTTTATGCTTTGAAATTTTCCAGAGTCAAACCTCTGAATAAGTATGAGATGGTGGAATTATATGAAACTAAACTTTAGATAATGTAGCAGTTAAATTAACCAAAAACAATAATTCCAATCTTTTTGTGACAATAAAAATTAAAATCATGCTTAAGGACGAAGTAGGAAAAATACTTAAGAAAACCTTTTCCAAAGATATAGGAAACAAATAGACTACCAGGCATTAAAGCGGAAAATGAAGTTAATAATTTCATATTAAATGGAAGCCTCACTCGTTCCCAGAGTTCATCCGTATAGGATGAAAATTGCCTGGAGCAGGGACACCATTGACAATGTGACAGCTTGATGCCGAATAGCCCATAGGATCAATGTGAGGTTGTCCGGTAGCTGGAACTGGAGGATGCTGTATAACAGGGTATCCCATTGGCATTGGTAAGTTGTTGACTGCACTGCAAAGAAGTGACACTGAATAAAGATGACAATATAACGTAAAAAATGGATTTAAAAAAAAAAAAGAAAACTTTTTTCTTGGCAGTAAGCAAAAAAATTTGAATACGTAGAGGGATGTTGAGCTAGAACCGATGAAGAAAGGGATTAGAAGCAAGTGTCATGGCATAAAATGCAGATTTATCTGTTCGTAAATTTTCGTCCAGTCACTATATACATATTAAGTTCTATAGTCAATTACCCACCACACACCCAAGTCTCCAGCTTTTCACAATATCTAAACTAAGAGAAGACCAAAAAACCATGGGTACATAATCTACATGGGACCTTCCAAAAAACATATGCATAAAGATTACAGAGGAAAATTAACATGGGAAATGAACAGAGACATTAATCTGAGAGAAGCCAAATTGAATTGATCTTTCTAAATAGAATATGTACGGATAATTTTGATTCAAAAATTGATCCATCAGCCAAGAAAGCAGAACAAATTCTTCAATTCTACACAGAGAGTTGCCCAATTTATGAAGAAAATGAAAAACAGAACATATGTCTATTCCAAATCAGAAGGTAAGGTTTACCAGGCATCGGATGAATTCCATTCTGCATGGGAGCTAAAGGAACCTTTGGAGGCCCTGGATATTTCATTAGATGATACTGATGCTCAAGCAGGTGGTTGAATAAAATTATTTGCTTCTTCAATTTAAGCCTTATGTAGTAGGCGCGAAAGAAATCGGCATTTTCTTCCTCTAACTTCTGCCACACTATTGAGAGAAAACAAATAAGTAAAATTTCTTGCATTAATATAAAAGATGTCAATGCGCCCACCACCATTTCATTATTCAGAATGTCCTAGCAGTGAAGCAATGACTCAAAATAAACAAACACCACACTCTGAAAATTTGATGTTGCCTACCTAACGTTGTGAACCCCGGATCTATTCTAGCACGATTTAATAGGGTCTTTACTACCTCATCTCTGTTCATATACAACTGTAGACACCGTTCTATTAAATTCTGAACCTACAGAAGATCAAAGCAAGAAATCAGTATATAGAATTGTAGCATAATCATTTATTAAAAAATTTAAAGAGAGTAGCAAAAAGCATAGAGGAAAAAGAGCCTTACAAGTTCGATATCCTCACGAGATACTTTTCTGTTGTCATTGCTTGATGCTGAGACAGAACCCGAGTCTGGTATAGCAGTCTCTGTGGCATTATTAGGCGGTTCATTTTGAGAATCATGTGAAACAATATTAGGCTTTATGTCCAGAGAGTTTTGTTGGTCCTGAAAAAGGTTTATTTAAGTCGATTGTGAGGTATGGTGAATGTGACATCAAAACAAAAGGAAAATAAATTAGAAATCAAAATTCACATAACAATATTAAGGCACACACTCATGATGATGAATTCAAACATTTAGGATATATCTTTCACAGTCACACTGAAGTCATTATTTTCGTGAGTATAAATAAGAACAGGTGAATAACTATGAATGAGCTCAAAATCAAAAAGTTCAACCTGTCCGTTACTCATTTTAGCTCAAAGCAAGATGATAGTTGTTCTCCATGAAGCTTGTGTTTCTCAAAACCCTATAGCTTCTATCCTCAGCTTCTGAACGAGCAACCAACAAAACTCCGAAACAACTCTCCACCTGCAACAGACAATATAGTATTTACATCCAAATCACATGCTAGTTAAAAATACAATAAATTATTCAAGAAATAGCAGCTTGCATAAAAAATATGCAATGCTTATGCACCATAGAAAAAATCTAACATTATGTCATAACATGAGAATTGGAGCTTTTTCTTTAAAACCAACATTATGTCATTACATCATAACATATCAAATTGTAGAGCTGAATCAATTTAAAATATTGTTGTCTCAACACATGCAATATTAGTCATAGCATGCAGAATCCCAGCAGCAATTCAATAGCTTAATCTCAATATCAAGACTGAGTATATCTACATTTGTGGAGGACAAGCTTCAATGGAGATAATTAACTTATTGAGTCACAAGAAATATTACCAATTAAAATTCAAGAGGGTGTGGTCTCTTTGCTAAGATAACACAGCATAAGGTTACAGTTACAATTAAGTTCATATTGGACTATTAGAGAATGATAGGAACAATACCCATCTCAAAGCAGGGTTAAAATATACATACATAGGCACAGATTCAATTAATACACAAATATTTTCATGATTCAAAATGCACAAAATTAATCCGATTTTATCCCTGACAGTAGAACTCATTACATTGATTCTCTAAACTAACATTACGAACTGACAACGATGTTATTTCACTTTAACGTATTATTTTGGGTTACAGCTGGGTGAGGGATGGACTTGAACTTATGCCTGGTGGAAGTTGAGAACTGTGCCTACCTGGCTTAGTCTGTGGGTGCAAACTGACAAAGATATCAAAGAACACTAATTTATGAATATCATACTAGTGTCATCTACGAACTCAAGAAATTCAATGAAGTCCACACAGTATTTCTCATTAAAACTGAGAAAAGTTCAAATCTTTACACCGCTTTCTACTATTCAGATATTCTATATATATTCTCTCAACATAAAACGAATATACATTGGGGCATCTTTAATTTACTTTTTTGGACAAACATTGGTGGAAAAATTAAGCACATTCCAAGTCATGATTCGAGATTTCTACTGAAATTCAACACTTTGACAATCAATATTGTAAAAGTAGATGGTAGATAAAAAGTATAATTAATTTCTCCACATTAAAAAAAAAAAACACCCACACGCAGAGAATGATTTAAAGATGTAAAGCTGAAAAGCACAATTATCCTTCACGGAATAACCCTTAAATTCCCCACAAGGAATTAATGATGCCGAATCTGCCCAATCTTGTAAGTGATACTCCAAGTCATATTCAAATCGACTCTGATTGTTGAATTTGTAAACCATCAAATTTATAAGTTCTTCTCAAATAATCTTAAGTTGCAGAATAGATCTACAGAATCTAAGGAAGTACAATCATCAAAATACTAGATAGGTTAATAATAAAATAAATATAACTTAAAAAAAATACCTTGTCAAGCAAATTTTCGACTTCAAATGTCCAAAGATCGAACCTTTAATATTATTATTTCGACAAATTACGCAAATCCCATTAAGAACTGCAGCAGATTTAACTTCACAAATTATCAAGCTCAACCAAGAACGCTGAAGATGAAAAAGTTACAGTCTTGAAATGGAATACAAATTCATTCAGAGACGGGCTAAAGTTGCATTCTTGCAGATAACTTATATCGATAATTTAAGGAAGAAAATCTAGTAGCATTGAGTTAAAAGTGTGGGGAGAGTAAAATTAGAAAGTTGTGGTTGGTCAGAATCATGGAGGATTTGCTTTTGAGTAGAAATGGTGGGTGTGTTGATTCTTGTGAGGGGTTTTATTGTGGTTTTGTTGTTGTTGCTGTCACAGGGGAGGGGGGGAGAGAAGGGGGGGGGGGGGGGGGGGTTTGGGGATTGGGACGGAGAGAGAGTGTGTTTGTCGATAAGTTTGTGAACAGTGGAAAGTGAGACAGGAAAAGGAGGGAGAAAGGAAATGGCTGTTACCAAACAGCAGCTGTTGTTTCTCTTCACCAACTCTGAATTGTTTGAATTTCCATTAAATTGAAATTCCAAGAAAATTATGCTCCAATTTTTTAATTTTTCAAAGAAAAATTTTATTTATTTATTTTAATTTAAATTATTTTATGAATATTTTACAAGATAATTTAGAAGTAGTAACATCTTAAACGTAACTAATAAAAAAAATCATATTGAAAAATGATCTCACACACGTATATTATTCAATAAATTTACATATTAAACTCTTATAATGAATCCAATATAGTATATCTTAATAATATAATAAATTATAAAATATAAAAGTAAAATAAGAATATATCATATAAACCATAAAAATAAGGATTTATTACAAGAAGATACACAATTTTAAGTATATTTACACCCAAATACAATGATAAACAAAAATCACTGTCAGGTACACAAATTTAGTAGAAAGAGACAAAATTACCCTTAAACAAAGCAAAGATTTACTATCTCTGCAAATACGAATTAAACTTGTTCCACTTTCCATAATTCCATTCCACTCAACCACCGTCGTTTCAATCGACACCTCCCGCAGCCTTTGTTTCTGCTTCTTCGTCCAAATCAATCGACACCTCCCGCAGCCTCGATTTCGCCGTTTGAATCTACTCTTACAGAGTAGGGCAGATCTAATCCCCCAATGCATAGAGGCGTCCGCCAATTAGGGCTAAACTGGTGTTCATTGATCCAATTCTGTTGGTAGGATTGAATTGCCTGGTGACTATCCAAGCAGCGGTGACTGCGTCGCGCGCCGCCGAGGCGGAGAAGACATTGGAAATCACCAGAATCCCCTTTCACGTTCAACTCTGTACTTGTACGTCTTGACATAGCGGCTGCAGAGCGTGACTTTGCCGTTGGAAATCCTGATGGCGTGGAGCATTCCATCGCCGTCGAAGAGGTGGTAAGGGCCACGTGGCAGAAATTGAGGGTAAGGGCCATTACGGATGTAGGCTCCGTTGAGGGACGGCGGGAGGGCGCTTTCCACCACTTGGCACTCGGTGTGTGGCAGCTCATCAACCGAAGTAAAGTTATCGGATAGAACATATCGCGGGTCGACGAAAGGTTTACGGGGAGGATCGGCGAAGTTATTGATAAAATCGTCGAATGCACTGAAGATGGTCGTCGGAAGATAGTGCCAGGGTAACATCGCCCGCCACTTGACCACTAGAGCTAGTCGGAACTCCAACAAACTGAAGAAGGTGAAAATCAGGGGGATTTTGTTGATTCAACCATTTTTCGATGGGAAAGAGCGGCCGCCGATTTTGTTTCGAGCCGCTGCGTGATCTTCTCCCACCGATTGAGGGTAAGTGTCTAGGGGTGATTTTTTCTGAACCTGACCTTTTTCTTGGGATAAATTTTGACAAGATTACAATGAGGTAGATAACATTTCATTTAGAAAGGGGGGTGAGGTTACTTAATGATATGAATCTTAATTAGGAATTAAGATGCTGTGCTCCTAGGCAGGATTGTTGAATAGTATTGGAGTGTGTTTTTGCAGAAGAGGCATTGTTATTTTCTTTATGCTATGTTACTGATTGTGCTTTATTGGTTGCACTATTGGAAAAATAAAGTTATGTAGTTGCATTTTCCATTTTATGCAGAATTACTGTCTATTGCTTGGCATACAATTACTTGCTTCCATTCTCGTAGATTGGAATCTTATTTTCAACTTTGAGGTCATTGTAATGGAAGATGATGATGCAATTTCATCTCAGAGTTTCCATCTTGCTCGACTTTTGATCGAAGATTGTTGTTCCAATGATCACCATGTTCCACTTCTTGACCTTATATTGTATGGAGATGCTGCAAATGGGATTCAAATTACATCAAGTAAGAATTTCTTTTCTGTTATTGTTTTTAAAATGTAATAATTTGATTGAATTACATCAAGTAAGAACATGAAACATAGAAGGATGGTGAGACAACTCATTCCAGAACCCATCATGTTCTTCACTTCCAAGTTGTATCAACTTCCTCAATAGTACCTATCAGTTAGGATTTTGTGTTATGTTTTCTTTAAAATTTCTTAAAATATTTTGCAGATGTACATGTGAAGGTCAAAGGCTGCAATGATTGCTGCCTAAATGAAATATTGGAAGCTTTAAAGTAAATGTGGATGAGAAGAAGTAATCACAAATTTATCTTTGAAATTGCACAGTCTGTAATTTGATATTTTAAGCAATTAACATTTGATTGTACTGCTTTAAATTGCAGAGCTGATTCACAAGCCTGAACTTTCCATTTCGACTTAGGACACATCATGGATTGCTGTGGTTCCTTCTCCGTCTTCATCATACGAATCCTGTTTCCCCGATTGTCTAACATGGTTGTTGGACAACTAGTTCCGTGATGGCTCGTGGGCTTATCCCCATCATCACGCTTTTCTAAATAAAGGCGTATTCTCGTCTATGCATTCATGCACTGAAGAAATGGAGAGTTGGTGAAGGACAATTTAGAAAGGGTGTGGTTCCTTAATTTATTTGATTAAGCTTTATATAGGTAGCTTGATAGACAGTAATTTTCATGCAGGTGTGCAATTTATAGAGCTAAATTTTGCTTCAGCTACTGAAGAGTGTCAAATTTCTCCAATGGGACTTGACATCATATTCCCAGTCATGCTCGGTTACGCCCGAGACTTATTTTGGACCTCTAATTAGAGCCAACTACATTGCAGTGCTTGCTTTCTAAAGGGGATTTGGAGCTTACAAGGTACAGGTTATCCATTTAGTGTGTAAGTAAAAGAGAACTCTCAATGAATGCCACTGTTTTGTTACTCCTCAACACCAATGATGAAAATGTGCATAAAATATTGTCACCATTACTACTCAACACCAATGATCTTTTAGCAGCCATGGTTTCTGCTGCTTCTATGCCTTGTCACCATGGTGAATACAAACATTTGATCAGATGAAAACATTTGATCTGAGGTTGGTTCGAAGTATGCAGCAAAAAAAGTTTGAATGTATTTATTTTTTATTGAACTATATTTTTAAGTTGGATTTGAGTTTTACATCCGAATATGTAGAGACATGATGTTTGTAATTTATTACTTGATTTTTTTATTTTTTATTTTTTAAGTTGAATAATTGAGCTTGGATAAGTGGATTTTTTTTATGGTTGTTGAATAAATTTTATTCGTTTCATCAACACAATAAATTTGAATATAACAAAATTGTGCAAAACAATAATTTGAATATTACAAAATTGTGCAAAACAAATTGTGCACAAAATTTGTGCAAAACAAAATGTTCAAAAGAAATTGTGCAAAAAAAATTGTGTAAAATAAAATTGTACAAACCAAAATGTGTAAAAAAAAACTGCAAAGCAAAATGTGCAAAAACAAAATTGTGCAAACTAAATTGTGCAAACACTATCCCTCACCCACCGCCGGCCGGTCGCCGGACCGTCGCCTGCCGGAACTTAAAATGTGCAAACAAAATGTACAAAAACTAAATTGTGCAAACTAAATTGTGCAAACACATAAGGGTATTTATGGTATCACAATCATAATTGTGTAGTTATGAGTATTAGTGCTTTAAGTCATTTATTTTATAGCAATTATGCATTATTTTATGTATCCAATAGCAAATGACCCTAAAAACTACCCCATAGTCAATTGTCAACCTTTGAAATGTAAAGCGTCATTTTTTAATTAAGGAATGAAGAAAAAATAGGGGGTCATAAAAAAGTCAATTTGAATGGAGATTTTTGTGATATATATCAATTAAAAAGTAATAATACAAGTTACTCTAGGTTAACACAAATACTTCAATTCAAATATAATTGTTGCAATTATTTATGCATGTTGTAGTGACACACACACCAAAAATAAAAATAAAATAAAAAATGAGTTCTTTTCTTGTTTTCCTTTCAAGATTTGAACAAAAGGGAGAGAAAAAGTTGTGGGCAAAGAATATTAGATGTAGGGCATACAAATAGATGTTTGGAAAGTAGCAACTCTTTCTATATATTAGGAATTCGTTTTTTTTATATATTTATTTAAAAAAGTTAGTATATTATTAGTTAGTTTTTTCTTCTGGAACAAAAAAGGAGCATATTAATTTTTAGGTTCGAGGGGTCTTAGAAAATGACTTGGTAGTGCAGCCTGTAAATACAAGACCAAATTGTTTGTTGTTTGTTTTCTTTTACCAATAATAATTTTCTTGGCCTTTCACGATATTCCATTACTATTATTCATAGTTATAATACAAGTTAAATTTAATTAAAATTATTTAAAAATTGATGGGGGACCCACAATCATTGTGGTCCTATATCCAAGATCTGATTGCCCATCAAACTGATAATATGATTAAGAGATCCTATGGCAGCATCTGGACCACTGCCTTAATCATACCAATTACTATGTAATTACTTAACTTTTTTTTTAAATTTTTATTTACTTTAATTTAATGAGCAAACCTGCATTTTACTCAATTAATTCAGATTCTTTATTCAGCGATTATACTGTAATATAATATTATCATAAGCTTTTGGAATCTAAATAGGGAGTAATATTTAATTCAGACAAATTAATTTATAGTTTAATCTTTATTTTTGTGATTTAATATCAATTCTTAGAATTTTGTTGTATTTTCATCATCATAATTTATGTATTATTTTACTATTTGATTTGTCTATTTTTATACTATGGTGTGTTTGGTTTGAGGTTTATTATTACACAATACAAATAAAAATAAATTATAAAAGTAAAGATTAAATTATAAGTGTGAAACCACAACACTAAATTCATTTAAGTAGTTTTAGATTTATCGTACTCCATTTATTATTTTATTACATTATCATGTTACAATAAAATGTCTAGATTTTATCATGAGTTGTAATAATCATCTATCTTTTAGTATGATTAGAACTTTGAAGTCATATTTGTCTCCCTACTCCACTGCAATAATTGGCTGACTAGTTTATTTTAATGATCAATTCGGGAAAATTGTTTCATGATTTCAATTAGAAACAAAGTACTTTTCTTTTTTCCATCTCCATTATGCATTTTCACAAAATCACACTACCCATCATCCCGCCCCCAAAATTTGGGTTTTTTTAATATTTTATGGAACTTTGGTATGGTATGGGGTAGTAATTCTTTAATATTTTTAAAGAGTAATTATTTTTTTAGGACTGCGTCATATAATCAGGTCCATCCTAATATTAATTTTTTGTTTTTTTTTCCTTTTTTTTTAAGATTTAAAAGAGTATATACAGTAAATAAAAAATAAAAAACAGTGTTTTTGTCATCTATATTATTTTTTAGATTTTAAGATTTAAAGGAGTGTTTTTTCAACATATCAAGCAAGTTTAAGAATCAAATTTCAAATTCTTAACAATATCTCTACACGTATGATCAATAATAACTTTAACTGAAATCATAACCACCATCTTCATCATTGGTCCAGAATTATCTATTTTACGATGTTATCTAATTAATGATTATTAAATCGTTACACACGCGTTCGTACTCTATTATAACAAATGACAAATATTCTTTATATCACACCACAAGAGTTACATTTAGGGGGTTTGTACAAATATTAATTAATAAATAATAATAATTTAATATATAGTATGTTGAGAAATGTAATATTTAATAATAATAATTATATTGATGTTGTATGTGAGCCCTACAAATATATATTAATTATTTTTTGTGAATCATATCAAAATATAAATTAAGTGATTAACTATATATTAAAGATGAAAAAAAAATCCGATTAGCTAGTACCAAAAGATATGGAACCTAAAAAATAAAATTAATTAAAATAAAATCTTTAATATACTAAAAAAGAGTTTAATTTTAATGATGTGTCGTAATCAGAATTAATCTCAATTATTTTATTTTTAATTATTTTAATTATTACTTAAATTTTAATGTAGATGAATTCATATATTATTTTAAGATTTTATATGATATTATCTAATCACTATTAATTAAAAATAATATAGATAAATACATATATTTACTACTATAAGATTTAAAAAATTTATCCCTCTCTACCTATAAATATGATTCTTTATTCATTCGTTCTACACACATAATTTATTCATCACGACAAATAAAAGCTTTCTTAAAAAAAGGTATCCATTTATTTTTTTTCTTTTATTTTTTTTAAAATTATTTATTTATTTATTTATTTATTTCTTTTTTTTCTTAAATTATTAGCATGTAATTTTATAATCTTTTGATTTTTTTAATTAACTTATTTTTTTATGGTTAGTTATTGTTTCTTATATATTTTTTATATTCTCCTTTGATTATTTTTTGTTTTTATTTATTTTACATTCTTCATTTTTAATCTAAAAAAATATTTTTCATATTAAATTAATTTTAAAATAATGTGTGAAATTCAAAATTCTCTTAAAAAAAAGGCTTATCATGTGTCAATTTTGGTTAATTTAATTTAATTTAATTATATATTATTTTAATTTTATCATTTATTTTAAATTTAAAAACTTAAAATCTTTTATAACAGATAATCTTTAATATATTTGATATTTATCTTAAAAAAACAATATTACTTTTTTTTTATCTTATTTGAATAGATTAATATTTATATTTCATACTTATTTAAAAATAAGTAGAGAATATTACTGTTTATGTATCGATTCATATTAATATTTAATTTTAAATAAAATAATATTTTTATATATCTTTTATTTTGATTTCTTTAATTTATTTACATTTTTAAAGAAAATTTTAAATTAGAAAACATGTATTCTTTCAAAATATGAAAAATATTTTAAAAAGTTATAGGAGTAAGTGATCAATTCAAATCTTATAAGTTTTATTAAGATAATTATATTGTATTTAAAAAATAAAAAATTAGATAAATAAATAAATAATTTATTTTAAATTATTTAGTTGGGTCATGTATTAATAGTTTAATACCACATGTATTTGATTAAAGAAAATTGATGGAAGTGACTAGCTACCAGAGTAGACGAGTAGTTTTTTTAATAATATTATTTATTTATATTTAACGAAAATTCTTAATTAAACGGATGTTACATATTTGGGAGCCCAATTAGGTGCACCTGGATAATTGTAATCATTAGATCAATTTACAATTCAATCTCCACCATTAAATAAGTAAAATAATTATTTTTTAAATAAAAAAAAACTACACACCCTCCTATTTTAACTTATAAACCAATGCACCAAGTGCACCTCAAAATCGCCCTATATTTTTAATAAAATTGCCTCAAAATCACCCTATATTTTTAATATAATTTTAAGGTTACACAAGAATTAGCCGTAATTTTTTATCTTTCATTATTTTTATGATTAAACTTACAAAAAAAAAATCCAATAATGTTCATCACCTGAATTAATTTTAAATTTAATTTTAATAATTGCTAATTAATATTTTGTGAAATATACATAAATTTTCTTAAAACTCGAATATTTATATGATTTGACAAATAAAAATCAAATTAAATCATATTTATAAACATAAAAAGAATAAAAAAAATTATCCCTCTCCACATATATAATAAAACTCTTTATTAATTAGTTTGCATAAATTATTTATCGAACAAAAATTATCTTTACGTTATAAAGAAAGTTATCAATTCTTTTGTTATTATTTTTTTATTGGTTATTTTATTGTTCGTTTTATATTTTTTAAATTATCTTTTAATTATTTTTTTGTATTCATTTAAACTTTTTTATTGATTTTTTTTTATTTTTTCATGTTAATTTTTGTGTAAACAATATACCCTGCACAAATAAAACTCTATTCGTTCATTATACATACATAAAGAATAATTTTTCTTCCAGTTTTATTAAAGTTCTGAAGAAAATGATCCATTATTTTTTTTAATTTTTTATTGATATATTTTATGAATATTCTTTTAGATTTTTCAAACTTTCATTTAATTATTTATTTTTAAAAATTATTTTAATTATGTTTTCTTTTAAATTTTTTTATTATATTTTAATCTTTTTATTTATTTATGTTATTAAATTTTTTTCAAGGTTACTATTATAATTTTAAAAACTTTTGTTAAAAAAAATGATTTCATCGAATTGGTTTATATTGATTTTTTTATCTTTTATTAATTAATTAACTTTATTATAAATTTATTTCTTCAATAATTAAATTAACATATATTTAAATTATTTAAATTAATTAAATTATGAAACAACATAACAAAATTTGAAAATTTAATTTAATTTTAAAAAAAAAAAATTAGTAAATCAATTTAATAATGAAATTAAGTTTTTACCAACGAAAGCAAGTTCATATTTGAGAGTATATAAATTAAAGGCAAAAACTCCTGTGCACCCGGGCGTATGGACCACATTCCGTGCGCCTTTATAATTTTGTGTTAAATTGTATACTCTTTAGTATACAGATGTGTACTCTTTATTTTTTCAAAGAAAATTATTGTGTGTATCTGGGCGCATGAACAACACTCCGTGCGCCTTTAGAATTTTGTGTTAAATTGTATAACCTTTAGTATAAAAATGTGTACCCTTTATTTTAAAAAGAAAAAAATATTAATAAAAAATGTATACCCTTTAGAACAAAATGGTGTACCTTTTATTAATTAAAGTGTATACCCTTTAGACCAAAGCAATGTACCCTTACCCATAATACTAAATTTCTAAAGGCGCACGAAATGTGTTCTCGTGTGCCCCGGCGCATGCAAACCTCACTCTAAATTGAATTTTACTTTTCAATCTAAATTATAATTGAATAGATAATTATATTAAACTTGAATTATATTTTTAAAATTGTTGAATAAATAGTTATATTAAACTTGAATTATACTTTTAAAATTGTAACTGTAAAACCCGTGTAATACACGGGGTCCATACTAGCAATAACTATAACACTGAAATTACATACTATTAAATCTATTTTTTAAGATAAACATTTTATAATTAGTTAATATTAAAATAACATACTAATGAATGTTAAATTTATATAATTACATATATAATTTTTAATAATTTTATGAGTTTAAATTTGAATGGATAGTTTCACATAAATATTTATAGCCTTAAATTGATAGAAAAATATTTTGAATATTTACTTATTTTTCAGGTTTATATTGAAAATTTTCAAAAAAATAAAATAGAAAATGTATTTCCCCTAAAATAATACTACCTCCGTCCCATAGAAGTTGACACACTTTTCTTTTTGGTTTGTCCCACTAAAGTTGACACATTTCCTTTTTAATACATGGGACCCACATAAAAACAATTGTTCTATTCTCATGGGGCCCACATATCACCTCTAATACAACTACCCACTACACATTAAATATTATTTTTCTCACTTTATTTTACTTAATTTTATATTAAATTATTATACTCCTTAATCTCCGTGCAAAAAAAAAATGTATCATCTTCTCCGAGAATGAGGGAGTAACATCGAGTAACCGAAAGATGTGAAATTGTTTTATAGTACTAGCAGCCAGCCAATGAGTTTGTCCATCTCAACAGCCTTGTCAATTTTGCCAGACCAGACATGGTCGGAGTGCCTCCGCACACGTGTCTAGCTGTGAATTGAACGACGTGGCTCGCCAACGACCTCACTCTCCGCCCTTTTTCGGCTTCTCTTTTTCCCAAAAAGTCCAACATGGTTAGTTGGGCCCCACTATTGGGCTGGCCATCAACACTACGTAAGATATAGTCATCTAATTTAATATTGTTTGAACCCCGTCTATTACAGAAAGGAACATAAATAAATGCATATATAATTATTTATCAAAATTGTGATGAAATATTTTAAGTAGATTATAGTACATAATTTACAAAAGATTTCAAATAAACAAGACTTTTAAGGGTGTAATGAAAAGATTTAAATCACGAAACCAATAGAGAGTGATGCATTTGTCTTTAATAGGCATGTGAGATAAACTCTGAGGGACTTAATTTGATGTGCATGTGATATAGGGTCAAGATAATTAATTAAAATAGACTTATACAAATACAGGTGAGTACGTGGACCTAGATTTTGAGGTTGTCTTAGAACAATAAATGATTGAAGAAAAAAATATAACATATCATAATTAATGTGTACAGTAAAGAACTCAAAATTTTACTTTCCATAAAAGCAAAATATTCAAAAATCACGTGAAGCGGAAATGATAAGATAGATTGTAAAAAAATCTCTTTAGAATAACTATATAGAAGGCAATAAATGCTCGCCAAAATCCAAAAGTTAGTTTATAAGAACTAAGCACAAGTATATTGACTATATTATACTCCTATTTCAGTTGATATCAAATGCACACCCATATGTGCATTAATTTTTGTTATATTAGTGTATGTTTTTTGAAAACGGAGAAAATAAAATTTTGTTTGTTTGAGATTAACATGGGGTTTAAAACCAAATAATGACCATTTATGTTTATTGAGTTGATATTAGATGCACCCGAGTGTAATATTGCACCCATATGTGTATAAATTTTTATTTTATTTTGTATATATGTTATTCTATTTTGTATACATGTTTTTTAATAATTGTATACTTTTTTCACACTAAATTTTTCATTAAAAAAACTAGCATCCATATGCATATAATTTTTTATTCAATAGTGTATACATGTTTTTTAATAATTGTATATTTTTTACACTCAATTTTTCATTAAAAAAACTTACAATTAAATTGTACTCCATACATTTTTTTTCATAATTGTATATATTTTTGTTTATATTTATATACGTTTTTGTAAAGTGGGTGCACCCTATCTTATGATGCACCCGGATGCACAATATAATTGCTCATGTTTATTTAGGTTATACTCTTTATTTTAACTTTTAAGTTATGAAAATCTAATTTTTAAAATTCACACATGAATTTTAAAAAATTTACATATATACGCTCACAAAATTTATTAATTGTCAACTCACTCTCTTTCATCATTTCTTTATTATCTTTTTTTCAATTAAAATTTTTATATTTTTCTCTCTAATCTCTTCTCTCATATAAATTAATATATTTTTCCTCCTAAAAATATTTTATATTAATTAAAGAGAAATAAATAATGCTTCATTTTTAAAATTCCATTTATAATAAATATAGGTTTTGAATATCCAAAATCGGTATTCATAATCGCTAAACCTAGTAAAAGAGATTAAATTAGGGTCTGAATCAAAGGGAGACATGCATGGTTGAGGATTGGACATCTAGTGACACAATTTGAGGTGGACAAACATACTGTATTTTTCAAACATGGATTATTTTATGGCCAATTTTCATATGCCAAATAAATATCTGTTTTTTTAAGCCCCGCAAAAAAATCTCATGCAATTAATTATATATATAATTGTTGTATATATTTTTGGAAGACAAAGTCTCTTGTGAGACGCTACCTTCATGATATGGTTTGTGAGACGTGTTAAAGTATGTCGATTATTTAAATAAAGTATGTTAAATGGTTGTTAATGTATGTTTTTTAAAGTATGTTGGATTATGTATTAAAGTATGATGTTAGTGTGTTATAATTTGATTTATTATAGACATACTTTAACCACAAATAAGCACACTTTAACCACAAATAAGTATACTTTAGTGATAGGTTGACCCATCTCACATCCGTCTCACCAATAACCCGTCTCACAAGAGACAACTCTTTTTGGAATGGTTGGTCTCCATTCAAAAATCGATTTCCATTAGTGGTAAGAATTTTGAGCTTGTCTCTGCATGGGTGCACAGGTGTTAATATTTTAAATAATGCGTTAGATACTATACATTTTATTTAATTAGTTTATGATTAATGGGCAATAAGATTACATGTTTTCCAACTCTGTATTTTATATAATTATCAAGCAAACATTATTTAAATACGCCTACTATATATATATAGAATTGCACTTATACTATTAATGTAGAAATGTAGTTTAAAAAAAAAAAATTGATTAGTTTTATTAAAGTTTTAAATTGCATTTGTACTACTGTATAAATAGTGTTTAAAAAAAAGACAAATTCTCTTGTGAGACGCTATTTATATGAGACGGTTTGTGAGACGTGTTAAAGTATGTCTATTTTTTAGATGTAGTATGTTTAATTGTTGTTAAAGTATGTTTTCTAAAGTATGCTGAACTATGTATTAAAGTATGATTTTCAACGTGCTATAATATAATTTATTATTGACATACTTTAATTACAGATAAGTATACTTTAGCTCTACAATAAGCATACTTTAATAATGGGCTGACCCGTCTCACACCCGTCTCACAAATAACCCGTCTCACAAGAGAGTTTCTCTTAAAAAAATGATTTACTTTAATAATTTTTTAAGAGCAAAAACAAAAGTGTAAGAAAAATTATATAGGAATAGTTGAGAAGTGGCGTAAGAACTGGGTAAGCTGCCGAAGTCCGGTTTATAAAGTATGTATGCACCTCAGTATATACTTAAAAAAAAAATGCAAGACAATAGTATATAAATAAATATTGGTGGGGGTGATGAAGTTGGCTGACCTTAATATATACTTCCTCGCCCCACACTTTCCATTTTTGTCCGTCTCATACTTATCTTCACCACCCAAAAAATAAAATTTCAAATAAACCAACAACTTAAAAAGTTATCATAATTTCAAAAATATCATTATCACCTAACACACATGACATACTTTATTATTTATTTATTACCTAAAAATACCACAATACCCCTTAAAAGTAAATAAAGTTTGTCAAAATGCAAATTTTCTTAAATATAGTATCGACACAGATGAGCATGGGATGGAGGGAGTAATACAGTAAAAGGGTAAAATTAAATAGCGGCTTGGTATGAATTCCTCATAATGATAATAGTATTATTAAGGGGTTAATGATAATGAGGATGGAAGGTAGAAAGTAGTTATTGAATTAATGACACCAACAAATGTCAACAATAAGAATTAATATAGATCTATCCCTGTTACTCCCTCTCATTAAGCATCCCCTAAATGTACAATTTTTTCGTTAATGAAAACGAGTAGAATTCAAGATTAGCAGGGTCAAGATATAAGGGGCTAATTTAAGATTAAATTTAATATAATCCAATCTAATCTAATCTAAAATTATATAATAACAAAGTGAAAAAATCAAAATTAAATCAATTTTTAATCTACTCCATTGATTTTGATTACTAATTATTTTTTAATCTCGTCCATTCATCACATTATTCAATCTCATCAATTCACAACATTATTCAATCTCATCAATTCATCATATTTTTTATTAGATCTTGGCCATTAATTTTTTGGTCATAATAATAATACCTTATTTAATTTAAAATGATACATTATTTAAAATAATTCCTTATATATCCATTTTAATTTTTCCCCTTATTTATTTCAATAAAATTTTAATTTATTATTTATGGTACTAACAATTATATTTATATTATGATTTATTTTTGTAATTATAATAATTATAATGTAGTACTAACAATTATAAGTCATTATTAAATTAGTTTATTCATTGTTAACAAATTAAAATTTCATTTACGATTTTTTTGAAACTATAATGTAGTTTTAACAATTAATTAATTATTAAATTTCATTATTAATAATTTTGAATTAATATTATTAAAATTTACTTTACGAAATTTTTAAAACTATAATGTAGTTTTAACAATTAATTTATTATTAAATTATTTTATTCATTATTAATAATTTTGAATTAATATTATTGGTCCTAACAACTTAATAATTTTAAATGGATATGTATAATCAACGGGTATTGATAAATGGGTTTAGACGGGTATGAATATCATAATATATTTTTTTAATGAAATGGATACGAGTATTTAACAATTAATCCATTATTAAATTATTTTCTTTATTATTAATAATTTTTTAATTAATATTATTGGTCCTAATATTTTAATAATTTTAAGTGGGTATGCGTAATCAACGAGTATAGATAAACGGGATTGGGATATTCATGAGTATCATAATATATTTTTTTGAGTGAAACGGGTACGGATATGAGTAGTTTATATTTAAAGGGATACGAGTACGTACGAATACCCCTATCGTGAATATCCTACCCTCTATCATCTATAACAATTACCGATTGTACATTAAAATATTGGAGTATATCTCTCAAACTATACCCCTATAAACTACACCATACTCCTATTTTGATTTTTCACAAGTTAATATTTCCATATAAACACCGTCTCACAAGAGACTATAGTAAAAATAAATAAAAAATAGTATCAAATGGGTATGAGTAATTTATGGGTATTGATAAAAGATTTTGGGATGGATACGAGTATTGTAATGAATTTTTTAAATATTAATTAACATATAAATAATATGTATTTATACACGAGTATGAGTATTACGAAATAAGCAATTATCTAACATAATTAATAAACAAAATTATTTATTATGTTAAAAAAAATATAAATATTTTATAAAAATGCTCAATCGATGTTGAAACCACTAATGTTAAAAGTATGAACTGATAGATACCGATTTTTAGTTATAATAGTCACATAGCGTCACACATATTTTAGTAAATAAAAAATTCTAATCCAGATAAATTCAATGTGAAGATATACTTATTTTATAAAAACGCGTGATCGGGCAACGCATGGAACGGGTACAACTAAACGATTATACTTATAATTATAAGTGCTACAATAACGGAACAAGTATACTTTTATCCAGGGGTATAATGTCCCCCGAGGATTCAATATTTATCGGCAAGGTTTAGTGTTAATATCAAGTTGAAATTAAATTTTAAGTTAACATATACTTATTTCATAAAAAACACGTGATCATATGAGTTTAAATAACATTAGAATTCATTTGTCACGTGCACGAATTCAAATACTAGATATTGTAAAAACATTTGTATTAAGTAAGCAAGATGAATCACCAAATTAGTTTTTTTAATAGTAGTAATAAAATTTTACGTTGCGAAAATTATATACATACACACAGTCACACATACATACAATAATAATAATAATAATAATAATAATAATAAATTGAATTAAAGAATACAAGCATCGAAATGGGAGAGGGTAGATGGACTGGCAAATCAGGCCCGGCCCATACAGCTGAAATAAAAGAGGCTGAATATTCTGAGGAAAAGGCCAGCCCAATTTAGAGTACACTAAATGTTATCAGTAGAGATGTATGTTCATTCTTAAAAAGTCTTTAAACCCTAAAATCTTTGTAGCAGAAAATACGGTAAAAGCAAAGCTTAAACCCTATCTCTCTCCACCACGCTCGCCTCTATTTTCATATAATGACATACAAGATTTCCTCATTTCACCCCATTTTCAGACCTATTTTATCTGAGGTTTTCCCTCACAAACTGAATTGCCATTTCTTTAGGTCAGCAAATTTGCAGAGAAGGCTGCTGGTAACCTTACGGCAAGCGCATAGCCCGGTCCCTTTCGGTTCAAGGATACTTTCCACTCGTTCTTCCCGGGATAGAATGGGCTTGGGTCAGAATGCACGCGCTGGGTCATCCAAAAGTTTGATTGAGGACGAGGCTGATTTAAGCGACTGGGTTAGTGGGTTGAATTCCAGTTCATTTAAGAAAACTCAGGTGTATAGTGATAGTGACGATGGTGAGGATACTGTGAAGGGTGGGGGATTTAGGAGTAGAGAGGGGGCTGGGAAGAGGAGTAGGGAGACTGGACTTGGTAAAGATTCAGATTTTAGAAGTAGGCGAGGGGGTGGGAGGGGAGGATCAAGTGAGGCCTTCTCGGGGAAGAGGAGGAATGTCAACGACTCTAGTAGTGGTTTGTTTGGTGGGAGGGATAGAGGTCGCGAATCGAGTGAATTTAGGGGCGGTAGGAGGGGAGACTCTAGAGAGGCCTTCTCGGGGACGAGGAAGAGTGTGAACGACTCTGACAGTAGTTCCTTTGGTGGGAGAGGTAGGAGTCGTGATTCGAGTGAGTATAGGAGGGGTGCGAAGTCTGGGGGCCTTTCCGACGGAAAGAGAGAGCGTAATACTGGGTTTTCGAGTTGGAGAAACGATGGGACGAGAGAGAAGAGGCAGACTGAGCGAGGTACAGAAACGGTTGGCCGGGGTAGAGAAGGTGCTCGTGGTGAATTGGCTATAAAGAGAGGAAGGAAAGAGTTGGAAAGAAGAGGGTCCTTAGTTACAGAGGACAAGGATACAGAGGAAGAGGAGGGAAATGTTAGGGGGTACGCTAGTTTTAAGGAATTAATTGGAAGTGATGAAGATAGTGAGGATGAGGAGGAGGAAGAAGGAGAAGAAGAAGAGGTAAGAGCTGAAACTAAGGGAAATTATTCTAGCCAATTTTCTCAAAGCTCACCCCAAAATAGTGATTCATACCTTAGTGAGAGCAGGTGAGTTTGACGCTTCCTGGGGCATGTACATTTTCCTTTATCACACGACTTTGTGTCAGAATGTAAAACATAAAGGCTAACTGAAAATGTATGCTTAATTGAATTTGACGTTAAAACTGCTCAGTTTCTGAAGTGTTCATGAACATGTAAAAGAATCACTGGCGATAAACTGTTAATGTAATATTGTGCTAATAGATTTCATATCGACCAACTTGCTCTGGTCATACAAAAACATATGGTACTGCAGCTTGGTTGTTTAATTTTGTCGGCCTAAAAGTGATTATCTCAACAAGTTCAGAGTGAAGAAGTATATCGCTCTGTTTGTAAAAAAATAGCTGGTTCTGCAGCTTAGTTGTTTAATTACTTTCGGCCTAAAAGTGATCATGTGTTCAGAGTGAAGAAGTACATCAATTTTGAGATTGAAAACTTCAAAATCTGGATCACTCGACTACACACAATTTTGATTTCAGACATTGCTGTATCACTTATTTACATAGAGTTTATACTTTCTAGCACTTGTTAGGTTAATGATGTTGCGTTTTCTTTGATATTTTAATAACAGTTGTACATGGATATGCTTCACAGGTTTGATCAATGTCCCATCTCACCATTGTCACTTAAAGGAATCAAAGATGCTGGATATGAAAAGATGACTTTGGTGCAGGAAGCAACACTTCCTGTCATTTTAAAAGGTAGACGTAAGCTGCAGGAGCTTCTTTGCTCTGATTCTGTGCAAGAGCTCTAAGTTCACGTGAACTTAAACTGTCTGTTAGAAACTAGGAGAGTCTCTGTATATGCCTAGCCTGCATTGTTTTTTCTTCTATACTTGCTCTTATGTATTTATTGTCCTAAAAGATCTAGATCCCACCACCAGGCTCCACCTCATTTTATCAAACTTCTCTCCTGGACCGAAAATTGTGGTGTTATACTTGATAGATCATTATGTATTAGTTTTTTTTTATATATTTTTTTGCCTAAACTGTGATGAGAAAAGTTGATCAACTTCTTGCCTGGACTGAAAATATGTGTTATACTTGATAGACCTTTATGTGTTACTAATTTTTAATTTTTGCAAAATTTGTGATGAGAAAAATGTTTCTGTAAAAGTAGGAAATGTCTCAGAGACTCAGACTCTCATGCTTAATTTATTTTATGTAAAATAAAATCCTCTCCTTTTATATTAAGGAATGACTCTGTTAATTATTTTTTTGTATTATGTTGCAACGCATGAATGCCATGTATACAATTTATGCGAGCACATGTTACACTTTTATTTGACAGATATATGTGAAAAAATTGCAACAATTTGGAAGCACATTATGTTGCTGCAGGTTGATCATATTTGCAAATATCTGTGAGACAACTGGGTTTATAATCGAAGTTATTGACTGCCTTGTAACCTGTTTATGAATTTATTCACTAAACTCACCAATTTTATATCCTAGGATTCTCATTAATCAGGCTTCTATCACAGTTATTTGCATTTACATTTCCAACATCCTCATCTGTAATATTTGTTCAATGTTGTTATTCTCATAGTCAATTATAATCTATTATTTTCAGGTAAGGATGTGCTAGCAAAGGCAAAAACTGGCACCGGGAAAACTGTAGCGTTTTTGGTAAATGATTTTGGCTTTTGTAATCATTTATCCACTGTTCTGTGAGACTCTAATTTGATGAGGCTAGAATGCTCTATTTTCCCAATATACTCACTCCAGTGCTGAACTAATATCTGCAGATCTATGTTTATTGAATCATCTTTATCTTCTTTTGTTTGGGATGTGTGTGATTCTGAAATGTATAACCATCATTATGCAGTTTTAATAATAGTGATCTTATATGTATATCATCTAGCAAGCTCTTCTCCTTTTCTTACTTAAGCTCATTCTTAGAGCAGTATATATAAAGAAAATCTAGTACTGGGAGAAAAGTTATTGATAGCCTTGAGATTAATTATCTAATGAGATGCCATGTTTTGGACTGGATAAATGTATAACCATCATTATGCAGTTTTAATAATAGTGATCTTATATGTATATCATCTAGCAAGCTCTTCTCCTTTTCTTACTTAAGCTCATTCTTAGAGCAGTATATATAAAGAAAATCTAGTACTGGGAGAAAAGTTATTGATAGCCTTGAGATTAATTATCTAATGAGATGCCATGTTTTGGACTGGATGCTTTACCATAACATTCTCCAATTGGATTTTTTACATCAATTTTGATGCTTAGAGAAATTGTGAAAACTCACTGTGCTTTTACTTGTTATGTTAATTTCAGCTTCCTGCAATTGAACATATTGTAAAATCATCATCAATGGTTCATGATCAAAAAAGACCTGCAATACTTGTGCTCATCATGTGTCCAACTCGGGAGCTTGCTACTCAGGCTGCTACAGAGGCCAATACCTTGTTGAAGTATCATAATTCAATCGGTGTTCAGGTTGTCATAGGGGGTACCCGGTTAACTCTGGAACAAAAACGAATGCAAGCCAATCCATGTCAGGTACGTTCATAGCATTGCATTGTGCATAGAAGCAAAAGCTCAGTTGTAGAGCAAAATTTAGAGAAAGGGTACTTCATGGTTATTGAAAGCTATATATATAATCACCAACTAGTCATGAAATGTTCAGAACTTTTAGAATCCGTTTAAAATATACTTTTCTGTTTTCCTTTTTCATACTCTACTATGTTAACAGATGGAAAATCCTGTGTGATTGAATGATGCTTGTATGTGTGATCCCTTGTCTGATTAAGATCCGGTATTACTTTTTAGTGAACCCCATAACTGTGAAAGAAAGCAATTAACTTTGTTGCTTGCAATATCATGCCATGCAATTTAGAACACTATATGAATAATTATTTCTTCTTTGTGAGAGATCCAGTAGCTTTGTCCCCTTTTGTTGTTTAATGAATTCTTCATATAAAAATTTACAGATACTTGTGGCAACACCTGGAAGACTTAGGGATCATATTGAGAATACATCTGGATTTGCAACGCGGTTGATGGGAGTGAAAATCTTGGTCCTTGATGAAGCTGACCATTTACTAGACATGGGATTCCGCAAAGAAATAGAGAAAATAATAGCTGCTGTTCCAAAACAGCGTCAAACTCTTCTATTTTCTGCAACAATTCCACCAGAGGTGATATTCATTTTCGTATGTGTTTTTGTTTATTGTGAAATTTTGTTGAGTTCTGAAAATATTTGTGGTGCAGGTTCGTCAAATTTGCCATGTAGCTTTGAAAAGGGATCATGAATTCATAAACACTGTACAAGAAGGAAGCGAAGATACACATTCACAGGTATATTGGTGCTAACTATTCTTTTCACTTGCAAATTTGTTTGCTTTCCAGGAAATGTGACAGTGATTCTTTGTAATGTTTCAGGTCAAGCAGATGCATCTAGTTGTTTCTTTGGACAAGCACTTTTCGCTTCTTTACACCCTGCTAAAAGAGCATATTGCAGATGATGTTAATTATAAGGTATCCAAATCTGCCAATTCTTTTAAAGCACTTCCTCCACCCCTAACTCACCTTCACACTTTCCTTATTGTCCATCCCAAATTCATTTTCACACCCCAATTAAGTAAATAACACAACAAAAACTTCATGATACAATTTTTATTTTTAATACAAAACCCCTTAGATTCTCAATATTGGAAGCAGAGTAATACTCTTTTTTCCTTCTAAAATCCAAGGAAATACTTCTGTCCGTGTGATACCATCGTGTGTTACAGGTTCTTGTTTTCTGCACAACTGCGATGGTGACAAAGCTTGTTGCTGAGCTTCTGGGTGAGCTCAAGCTTAATGTCAGGGAGATACATTCTCGAAAACCTCAAGGTTACAGGACCAGAGTTTCGGACGAGTTTAGGAAGTCAACTGGTCTTATCCTGGTGACATCTGATGTTTCTGCCCGTGGTGTTGATTATCCTGATGTGACCCTTGTCGTACAGGTGGTTATTTTTTTCAATTTTATTTGTTTCACTGGGACACTGGTTTCATGCTGAAATACATGAAGAATTATCGTCATTTCTTATGTTTAGATCGGAGTTCCATCGGATAAACAGCAGTATATACATCGACTAGGTCGAACTGGACGTAAAGGAAAAGAAGGGGAAGGCATATTATTGTTGGCACCTTGGGAAGAGTTCTTCTTGGCAACTATTAAGGATTTGCCAATATCAAAAGCATCTGAACCAGTGGTTGATCCAGACACCAGAAAAAAGGTGACGATGAATATTAAAGACTCATATTTTTTACCCCCATTCACCTTGTACTCAAGCAATTGTCAAATGATTTGGTCTTTCTTTGGCAGGTTGAACGTGCGTTATCCCATGTAGAGATGAAGAGCAAAGAATCAGCATATCAGGCATGGCTTGGTTACTACAATTCAAATAAGAATGTTGGTCGAGACAAATATAGGCTCGTAGAGCTTGCAAATGAGTTTAGTCGAAGCATGGGGCTCGACAACCCTCCAGCCATTCCGAAGCTGGTCCTTGGCAAAATGGGCCTCAAGAACATACCTGGATTGAGGTCCAAGTAGATATGCTACTCTCTTCACCTTTGTTTTTCTACTCTCTAATTCAAATATAGTCCTTGCAAAGATCCTTTTTGCCTTCTTAATCCTTTTTTCGAACTAGTTTTCGTCAGTTCAAAATATAATTATTTCAAATTCCTGGATCCGAACGTATTTAATTGTCCTTTTTAATTGAATGTTCTTTTAACTGAAAGTGTTGAAAAATTACAAATTTTTCGATAAAATTCACGCAAATCAATTTTTTTTTAAAAAAAAAATTTTTAAATGTAAAGGTAATTTTAATGGGTGAAAAGATTTCAAATGTATTTCCAATTCTCTTGAGATTAAATTTATCTTGGATTCTTTCAATCCAAATATGGTTTCAAATTTACCTTTCTGTCAACTAAATCATAATAAATTGTCTTTGACCTTTTCACCCCGAAAAACAACCATACAATAACAAACTAACCAATAGACTTTCTTAAATCTCAATTTAGAGTTAAAATTTCTGTTGCGACAAATTTTGGGCACCAAGAATTACGACAAAGAAACAAAGATCAAGAAATGAAGTGAGTCGCCTAAATTTATCTTTTGATTTTCACATTTGACCAAGACTCAGGTGATGCTAACATACATAAAAAAGGAAACTATTTAATTTAACATGCTACAATAAACTATGGTGAAATATATTTTTCAAAAAAGGAAAAATCTTGATAATTAATTGGAATCTACTCCTAGATCACTGAGATTACCATGAGTTGGAGGACAAATAATATTTTTTCCAAAAACATATCACTATATGCTAAGGCAAAAAAAAAAAAAATGGAAACCAGTACTCTTGTTTCCAGTCCTATCCATGGATGGTCAATAAGTTTGCTAGCTATTCAGTGTACAAGAACTAAGGACATTCTTGAGAACAACTAAGAGAACATGAGGTACGAGCCCAGCTGTATTCTGTACCAGGGCAAAATTGGATAACTGAAGATTGTAGTCTATCCCACCATAATTATCTGTCTCAAAATCAATATGTGAAATATAAATATTCTCATGCCTCGACTGGTCGTTTCTTGAAATCATATTCATGGATATGCAATCAAACCCTCCTGTTGACGCAAAACCACAAACATTAAAAAGAAAAGAAAAAAAAATCAGCTAATTTTGTATTCCCTTGAGAGTGCAAATATATTGATACTGTCAGCATCAAACTATGTTCATCTCATCCACATTTAAGGCAACTAGGAATTTGAGCAATGTGCTAAGAGAGAAAGCAGGAACTTTAACAAACAGCAAAATATATGACCATGAAGAGCCAAAAAAATTTAAACAGCCAACAGACAAGACAAAGTAATCACTTCTTTAATAATTTAAGCAGGCAGCATAATACAGGTCAAGCAATTAAGTGCTTGAAAGCTATTCAGTTGGGTGTTGATGAAAGAAAATTAGTCTTAATCCTTCATGCTAAAAATCCACAAAGTTGGGGTCTAAAGGAGGACACTAACAAATAACCTACAAATGAGCATGAAAATTTATATAACCATTACCTAAGATGGTGAGGGGAAGATGGTTGATCTGGTGAAGAACGTTGCACAGAGCTCCCATGAAGCCTGTGGTCCTCAACTGCCCTAGCTCGAGTTTCATCGTATAGCTGGGATAGCTCATTTATATCTGGAAAGCCAACTGGACCCAGAGAACCAAATTCAAGTTGCTCGCTATGCGAACCATAGGTAGCATTATTATCAAATGGATACAGCATCACAAGTGGTGGGACGGAAGGTCCATTAGAAACTCCATTAGGATTCATGGCTGCCAAAGGATACATGTTATATTCCACATTTTGAGGACCATTTTGACTAGTATTTGAGCGAAATAGACCATTCTGAGATTGGTATGAAGGGATCGAGTTGTGCCTGTTGGAGTTCCATACGCGGTCAGCTCGACCCTCACTGTAAGTGAAACGATCAGTTCTTGAGTTTGACTTATCGCTTTGGCTGCGGTTATGACTGCGTGCAGCAGCTCGTGATTTGGAATTAGCAATCCCCTTCCCCTCTCTGTCGCCAAAATTATCATTCCGGTCATGATTATAGTTTCCCCTTCGGCTTCCAGATGAGTGACGTTCCCTAACAGGAATCTTCTGAAGCGATTAAAAAAAAACGGTTATAATATTCCACAAAATAAGAAGTTCAAGATCTAAAACAATAAAATTTATTGTGAAGAAAAATCAAGCAGCAGTAAAAGCCAGACCAAGGACATATACCAGAGCCTATCAATATAGGTCTTCAAAATCTTGCATCATCCTCAGAAAAAATTAAAGGCACTCGAAGTAAAAAACATCTTAACAACTAAACTTTCATGCCTTTATTAAAAAAATCATAAAAATGACATTACCCTAAGAAAATTCCCCACAGATAATTTAAGTTCTACCTATATTTTATACTGTTGATGTTAATGTCATATCAACCTCAAAAAAATCAATCTCAAACACAAAAACATTGACAGACATATGATAACCTAGAATAATTCCACTGTCATCACATCCAGCCTGAGTTAAAGAAACATCACCAAAATGTTCTCAGTTAATTATCAGATATATAAAAGTGAAATTTATAATGAGAAGTGATATAATAGAAGAAAAATGCACAAAGCAGAAAATAAAAATAATCTAAAGGAGTGCATTTACAGGATTAGGCAGGTAAGTTCCAGTCCCACTACGATATCTTGGCATATCATCCACATAGCTTTGATATATATTGGGTTGCCTACTGGAAACTGACTGGATAGGAGCAACAGGGACCAGAGGTTGGCCATAATTTGTCACAAGCTGGGAGAAGACATTTATATTGGATGAGAGTGGTCTACCTGGGTTATCGTATGGAAGCCTACCCTGGATATAAATAGGTGGAACCATAACAGGTGAAGGATATATCAAAGGCCCTTGATACCGTAAATTTTGACATACCCTTCCAATTTGTAAGCTTTGTAAATGGCTAGCAAAGTCACTATTAAGAATATCAGTCTTCTGTTCTTCAGATGTCTCATTTGTTGATCCTCCCCTTAAAGAATTTGAAGAAGTTAACTCCTCTGACGTATCAGATCCCTTTGAAATAATATTAATCAGAGACTCGCTGTTACCCAGGGTCTCATGACCTCCAAAATGGCCACTTGTTGCTTCAGATGTACCTGTCTTAGGTGGAATATTATATACTGGAAGCATAGTCAAAAAAGGGATTGGTGGCCCAGTAGGATAAAATGCAATCAACCCAGAATTGTCATTCATTCTCTGTCCAGAGCCAGAACCTAAGAGCATTGGCGCAAAGGGCACCATTGAGTCCGATCCACTAGTCTGAGCAACTTCAAACCCAGAAAATGGGTGCCTAGAAACATGCAAAGGAGCATCTAGTTCAGAGCCAGAGTTCCTTTCAACAGTTTCAGTCATATTTGATAATGAACCCCAATCCTGATCATCATCATCCGTATCATTTGACATATGCTCAGACATGGTTTTTCCTTTTCCATGGCTGACACTTGGATCCGTATGAAGCATCTTCTTTCCTCTTTTCTCCTTTGTGGTTTTAGGTCCCTTCACCGATGATCCATCCCATGAGCCCTCTGAAGAAGTTCTACTTCTCATAGAGTTACTGTGAGAGGCTGACGATGGCCTGGCTGATTTGTCTTCTACATAAAGCTCGCTACTTCTGTTATCATGCATTGAGGAACCATCAATATTTTCCCTTACTGCTCCATGTCTTTCCCTCGGATGCCTCTGCTGAACTCTCCAAGCAACGCTAGACCCACTTCCTCGAGATGGTGGAGGAACATATTTTAAGCCAGAAAGTGATGCAGGTACTTTATCATCAGATGAGACACTGTCTAAATTTCCATACTCAGGATCATACCCGCCAGAGGAGCCAGCATCATGCTCTACCGGAAACTCATTTTCAGCCTCTCTGGAGTCCACACGACAAAAAAAATCATTGCCCCGTTCGACTGAATCTTCAGATGCATTCAGCCCAACACCAGGGAAATATTGAGTCAATTGGGGTGAAACCAAACCATGAGGAAATTGGACATGCGAAAATGACGGATCCAGCAAAGGATAATTTGTAGGAACAAATCCTGAAAAATTTTGTTGACCATATCCCATAGAGGCAAGAAAGGGTGGGATGGAATAAGGTAGATGGCCTGACGTTAGATTAATTGGAAGATGAACTTGGCCATTGTACCCTTGAAATGAAGCAGATGCCATCATGTTCACAATATCTTGCTCTTCCTGATGCATCAGTTGTGCTCCAGAGGAGGTTGGGAACTCTTCATTTAAGGGCTTGCAACTAGTTGAGTCAGCAGCGTCAATCCTTTGAGAGGACAGAACATTCCTTGCAACTGTATCTTCAACTGAAGAACAACTCCCGTGGCTTACCCGAGTTTCAGAACCAAGATTCCTCCACCTATTGCTAAAGTCCGCCGTAGAATATGTAGCATGACCTGCACTTCCTCCATGCCTATTAAATTGAACTTGAGATGTGGTATCACTATAATTATCAGTCAGTTCAGGGCTAGAGTGTGTTCGGGCAAAAGTAAACCTTCTCTGGCCGTCACTTACCAAATGATCTGCATTCATATCTCTCTGAATCTTATCATTAGGTACAACTTGATTGGGGACAAGATCCCTTACAATTTGATCATTGCTCTGTATGCTGCTAAAGCTGAATTGACTTTTTAAGTTTTGTGTGAGGGAAGCTGAATACAATTCATTTTCCATTGGCATCATTCTAGATGAGGTTTTCACATGTTGAGAGGAAACGTCATGAGTATGAGGGCCCTCAGCTTCCAACCCATGAGCATTAGAGTTTTCTTTTGCCTTTTTCCAATTGGAATTCTGAAATTCATGAGGCCTATCTGGAGTTGATGATGTCAAGTGACGACGTAAATCAACCCCTGGAGCATCAGGTCTATTACCACTTCCATGCCTCTCCCATGTATTCATAAAGAACTGATTTACTTCAAAATTTACATTTTCTTTCGGGCAGTCAAGTAATCTTGCAAGTTTTTTAGCTCCAAAAGCAAATGCACTTCGTATTCGGAAAAAATTACCTGAAAAACAGGTTATATAACATTTCAATGACTAGAAATAGATCAGAAAAAAGAACATAAATGCATTTTTTGAACAAGAATCTTTAAGAGCATTAATTCTTGTAGAGATAAATTAAGCAAATAATAAATGGAATTATATTGATTAATTACCAACCCATAAGCATTAATTCCATGTTGATAATTGATTCATGAGGCCCTTCTCCTTAACTAAGCTTTCCTCCATCACTCACTCCTAAATCCAACCTCCCAATCCCTAACCAACCCAATCTCGTCTTATGCAATCACCCTAACCCATAAACTGCCAATCCCTTCTTCAATTGAGCTTTGACTCAGGCAGAAAGCCCCTAGGAGCATAAAATACATCTGCAAGTGAGTGTGTGTGTTTGTGTATATTAATTGATTGTACATGAACATAATATATACACACATCTCGTGCGTGTGTCCATGCATACGATTTTAAATCTTAAGTAAGAAATTATATTGTGATTGATATATTTACATGGTTGATATATTTTTGGTTTAAGGGCAAAGATATCTTTTTTTTTCCCCCTCAAAGTCATAACTTTCTTTTTTCTCAAGGATAATTTTAAAATATAATAAACATGATTAGCCTGACTTAAATTTGGTTAGTAGGAGAACTTTTAGTTTAGAAAGTTTTTTTATTTTTTTTTAATTTTAATTTTTATTTAAGTTAACAAAACCTCAACCGTAGTTTTCTATTAACTATCCTTTACCAAAGCAGAAAATAATGAAATAATACAAATGAAAGTATGCAGGATCTGAGACACTTATTAAAGGTACAAAGATGTGGAAAAAAATCTAAATAAACTTAGAGACAAAATACAGAAATCAAGAACAAAAAACTATATCAGGCTTACCTCTATTAACACTACGACCAAGATTGTTGCTTGAACGTAGGGGATCAATAACATTAAAATTTTTGGGAACAAATTGCTGACCATTATTTTCCTGGCCACCAGGGAAAACAGCGTACACAGTGCTACAAGAATCAAGAAACAACTTGCTAAGTAGCAGTTCTTGACTATCCTTTCTTGGAGATTCCGCTGCAAATTTGAGGAATTAAATAAGGCAAATCATATATTTCAAAAAGCAGACATCATACACTATATTGATAGAGCAGATATGGTAACAAAATACCAGTTACATCTGGTAGGGATTTAATTGGTACAGGTCCCCATAAGCTGACACAAAAATTGTCCCAGTCAAAATTGCTAAAAAACTCCAGAAAATGGTATAGAACCTGGAAATATTACATAGATACTTCAGAAGAACAATCAAGAAACAGAACAGTATGGACACAAACAAAAATAAGAATGAAATCACCTCCAGTGGTCCATGAAAAGAATTGTTGAACACATGAAAGATGTAAAGAACTAGCGTCTCCAGGGCGTAAGTGGATATGAGTCCATGATGAGCACCCAATATGCGGCTTTCATAATAGCACCATGCTTTGATTAATATAATACTACGTTTAAACAGATGATTCTGATTTATCAGAATATCAACCTGTGGAAGCATACACGGATTGTGTTAGTCGTCTCAGACAACAAATAATTTGTCTCACAGATTCATGAACCATAAAAGCTTATATTGCAACAACTGTGTAGCTGAATACAAAATTATACACCTCGTCAAGGAAGCAGAGGGTGCACAGCCCTCCAACTTGGTTAAAAGATATGTCCACCACTATATTTTCCACAAGACATTTAATTAGCGGCACCTGAGATATAGAGATGAAGAAATCAAACAGAACTTATTTATCAGTGAGAAGTATGCAATTTATCATAAAATAAATCTCAATAAATACAACAACAAGTCCATCTATATAATTTTTTTATTTATATAGCATTCAAATGTCATCACATGACACGTTAAACTGGGTCCATGTTAACGCAAACTTTATGCCCATTCACTGCTAAAGCAGAAAAATTATTTAACAAATGGCAGTAAATCACCAAGAAATTAAGGAGAATGACACCTGATATCCACTTGTATCCAGGGTTGGATAAGTAACTAAGGAGAAGGGTTATAAACTTAGAGCCACCCAGGAAATATCATACTCCAAACCTCAGTGAAGGCGGTGGATGACAACCAGAGAGATGATGGCCAAGTAATCACCAGGATTGGAACAAATATACAACATTTTACAAGTAGAGCTATAGAAGAAACAAAAGAACACCCAGCACAATAATGTAAATAGATTCCAGGGAAATGTGTTACAATCTCCCACATTAGTCCCGCACGAAAGTGTGGATCATGTGGAAGCGCATATAAGTGGAGGTTAACCCTTTATCCTCAACCATGGTATTGGGTTAAGTTAGGGTTCCTAGCTTATATGCCTAACAATTTGCCCGGCCTGCCAGATCCAGATAGGCTGTAGAAAGGGCTATCCCCACTGGAGGGCCAAGTAGGGTTGCCACCTAGAATTGTGGACTTGGTGAGTAGGTTGCCACCTAGAGTTATGGGCCTTTGTGTGTGAGTTACCACCCGGAGTGTGTCGAACGTGGACGTCTGTTTGAAGGGGGTAGATCTTTACAATATTCATATAACTGGAGGTCAACCTTTGCCTTCAACCAAAATTTTGGGTTAACTAAGGGCTCCCTAGCTTTTATGCCTAAAATTTGATTCGACCTATCAGATCTGCAGTCCGGACAGGCTGCGGAAAGAGGCTACACAATGGTAGGCCCACGTGCTGCCACCCCGGATGTAGGCCCAAGGGGGGCTGCCACCTGGAGTTGTGGGCCTTGGCATGTGGGTTGCCACCCGGAGTGTGCCATTTGTGGGCGTCCGGTTCGAAAGAGGATGGATTGTTACAATATCCCAAATCGGTTCCATGCAAAAAGCGTAGAAGGACATATAAGCTAGGGCCCGAAGCCTATATGCCTAACATAATGCAAGATTCTATTACTATACAAGGACATTGCATATTTCTCCACCAAATGGAACACGTGAAAGAAGTGGAGAATTATGAAAAGACATGAAGAATTTTGACAACAAAAAAATATATATCACAGGAAGTAGGAAATCAAAAGAGAGCATACTTCTGCTTGTATATACTGAACCTCCTTCACATGAAATTCAGCATTTTCATTTTTCTCCTCACTTGACAACATATCTCGCACCTGATTGGCCCATGTATCTCTCAAATTTGGATTCTGACTGAAAGCAGTCAAATCGATGTCTCCGTCTGGTAGATAAGTCTTCAAGGGAACAGAACCAAAAGTGCAGACCTGTCGAAATAGGTAAACAGTCAGACGGACTTTACAAGAAAGAAATACGATGAATGTCACACGTCACATTTTCAAAAAAGCTAACGTATCAAACTAAGAAACGGTTATGCATTAACTTCCAAGGACTCTCGGTGACATTTTAATTACCACGTGGTTCATGATATCTTATACAAGCTATTGTTTCATTAAATTGAAGTTTTTGTTTTCTTTATCAGAGCTCCACCAATAGGATTACACATTCAATTTAAAATCCAGCATCTCTAACAAATATAACAGGCTCACTTGATATAATATTCTAGTGCTTGAGCACCTATATTCGACAAGAAAACCCTTCCACATAAATCTACATTTCAGTCATATAAAATTGATGACATTGCAAGATAATCATCTACTCTATACAAACCACGTTCCAAGAAAGTTGCACATTAGTATCAACTCCACTGAGTCCAAAAACGACTGAGTAATCTAAATGCATCATAATTTACTTCTATAATAAACGAAGCAAGTATTTCAATAATTCAATTGAAAAATTACGAAATAAGCTTTGGAAGTATTGTAACAACCTGACAAGGGAAGCATTTCATGATAAGGCGCTGTACATAATCTGCGACCGCATTCCTCCGCTCCTCGGAAAGTTTGTTGGGTTGGATGCAGGCAATGAGCTCTGCAGTTCGCTTCTCAGCTTTCATCCACCGCTCTGCATCCAGGGCCCGCATAACAGGACCCGCCCTGGGTAAGAGCCCATTTGGCAATGGCTCAACTGGCTCAGCCCAGCCCTCATTTTCTCCCATGCACTAATGTCTTATTCAAACCACAACTTAAGCTGAAAACGAACCCAGAGTTCGCCTTTCAGATTAACAACAAGCTTTCTTCAGGACCAATACAAAAGCAAATTTCTTCCACAATTAACAGGTAAATTATGACTCTTAGTCAAACCCTAATGATGAAAATAGAGAGTTAAAGGAAAAAATTGAAAGGAATAGTATTCAAAACAAATTACTCGGCATATCAATACCGAGCTTTCCAATCCTCAGAAATGCCAACTAAAAACAGCACCCAAGAAAAAGATACAGTTGATCAAGTAACCTGAAACAAAACCTTAATTGAAACTCGGTTTCAAAAATTGAATTCCCGCAATGGCAACAGGAACCAGCATTTGATTGCCCTTTTCCGTACGCGAAGATATACAGAAGGAAACTGTGAGATCGTCAAATTATGGAACGCCGCAAATGAAATGATTGGTGCATTAATTTCTTTCCGCTGGTATGCAACTTTGGGGGGAACAAGTGTGTGAGCTGTGTAGAAATCAAGGATTTCTTGAAATGAATTTTCCTTTTTGAAACTTGTTTGACGTTCCTGATGAAATTCTTTTGATTTTCAATGAGGGGAAAATAGGGGGACAAATTTGGCGAAATGATTACAGGAGAATCCAAATGGAAATGGGAATGGAAATTTTAGTATATACATGAATTCATATTTGAAAAAAATAAAAATAATGGAAAATATGACTATATATAGTTTTCTTGAAAACCTTGATCTTGATAATAAACGTAAATAGGGAAGTTGATTATTTATTGAACGGAGTATTTTAGGATGCTGGCAGAAACCTAAATGGATTGTACCTTCCTTTGGGCCTAGCCCCTTAAAACTATAATCCAACTGAATTTATCCCAATTCTATAATCCAACTGAATTTATCCCAATTTTCTTTTTATATTTTTTTTTCTTTTTAAATCTTTTTCAAAAATATATGTGTAAAAAATAACACAAGAATCCTTACTCTCGTGTCATTCTTGTCGAAACCCATGAAAAAAGCAGGTTGATTCTTATCCCAATAGAAGATAGAAAGAGTGATTGAATCTTGCACTACAATGACATTCTATACTTTGCTCTATCTATCATCAACAAGTATCCAAAATTACAAAATGTGCTTTTCAATAAAAATAAAAATAAAAATAAAAAAATTACTGATTTATTTCAAATTTAATAAATATTGCACGGATTTCTTTGTGTTATGGAATATTTATGTATCATCTTTTACAACATCAAGAGTAACATGTACTGCTATAATTAATAGTTTTCTTTTATGATTTAGTACTTATCATGCATCTAATAATTAGATATAAAACATTGAAATACAATTCAAAATCAATAGATCCGGTATTTAATAATCAAGAAATGTACCCTAAACTAGGAAACATGCAATTAATAGGAAAGATAATTTGTAGTCTATTACCTGAGTTCATCAAAATCGTCTTTGTCTTCCCTGCTTGAAATAAAAGTACTATTCTATTACTCCTATTATTTTTAATTTTTTACTAATTATATAAAAATCCAAAAATATATATCTATTTATGAATAAATAAAATAAACAATATACTGTATTAGGATAATTAACAGCAATATATATCTCACCTGAAGTATAGAGGCCCAAGTGGTCAAAAGGCCCAGTTAATAGAGAGGCCCAGGTAGTCAAATCCAGAAGCACCAGAGCCAATAATTAAGTTATTAATGGCATAAAGAAGTCCAATAAGCATACACGGTAATTAATTAAACCTATATCATTATTTGCTGATTAAACCACGTAGAACATATCAATCCAATGTTTTTGTGTTACATATGAATTATGAGTAACTAGTAAATAAAATATCAATAAATAGTCAATAAAACAATCGAGTTTACTATTATCCACACACACGAAAAACTTTATCACACTGTTAAATGAAAATTTGTTTTATATTAGTAATTTAGCAATATGCTAATTTTTTTTATAAGGTTTTGTTAGCACTTAGCAGGTTTATATATAATTCCAAGCTAGCTAATAACCATTGTTATGCATAAAGGAATGATAACATATCAAAGTGAAGACAAAATATCGCAATGACTTTACTTATTTTTAATATTACTTCCTCTGTCCCGATCAAACTGCACCGTTTACTTTTTACGAGTAGATTAAGGAGTATTATTATTTTATGTAAAGTGGGTAAGTGTATTAGAGAGATGTGATAGGTAGTGGTGGACCATTGATGGGTCCCTTTTACTAAAAGAGGAAAATTGTATAATTTGAACGGGACGTCCAATATAGTAAAATAGTGCCATTTGGGTGGGACGGAGGGAGTATAAAATTTGAGATTTTACGCATGTTAGGCCCACGCAACATAAAGCACAAAAACCTAACTTAACATACATAATAATAATACATAATATTTTCAGAAGAAATGTAAAACAATACCATATAAGGGTTAATAAAACTTTGCTTTACAATTTTTATTTATTTATTTCGTTAAAATATACTCCCTCCGTCCCGTGAAGTATTTCGCGTATTGGTGTGCGCGGAGTTTAAGAAAATTTTATATTTTTATGTATAAAGTAAGAAAGAGAATATATATTTTAGTTGATTTAATGAAAAAGGTGTGTAAAGTTATTGAGAGATGTGGAAAAAGTGTGTAAAGTTTTTGGGAGATGTGAAAAAGTAAGTATTATATTGGGATATGTGTAAAAAGTGAGTATTAGTATAATGTATTTTTTACCAAATTTAGTAAAAGTAAAGTGTGAAATACTTTGAGGGACGGATGAAAAAGGAAAGTGTGAAATACTTTGGGGGACGGAGGGAGTAGGGTTTTGGGTGCTTTTTATTTTTGGGTCCACCCATTTAAACGTAATAAACATTTCTTTGTGCTTTACCAAGTAAGGTTAAAACTCTAACCATTTTTTTTGGTTGGAAATGACATCACCAAGAGATATTTTTCATCCACATGGAACATTTTTTGTTTTGTTTTGGTGATTTAGGTGTAACCTTGTGAATTATGATAATTTTTCAATGTCAAATATAAGAAATATTTTTATTAGAATAATTTAATGAAAATACATTTATATCTTATTATACTATTAATTAATTGGAATATTTATTTTTAAAATTCATAATATTTAGAGTTGCAATTGTCTTTTCAATCTATATATTAATAAGGAGAATTTACCATACACATTAAATCTCTGAGATTAATCGTTGATATATAGTATTTTATTTCAAAATATTATGTACAACTTTGTGATTCACGATGCATAAATATTCTATCTTTATGGTTATTAGTTTTTTTAAGCTAGTACGATATACGGAGATAATTATACTCCATCCGTCCCACGTATTTTTACTCATTTTCTATTTTTGGTATTCCACGTATTTTTATCCATTTTATTTTTGGCAAAAATACATAATATTTTATTACCTACTTTTTACAATCCCAATAACTTTATTCACTTTTTCTTTTTAAATTACTAATTTATCCCTACTTTCTCTTTACATTATATATTAAAAAAATAAAACGTCTTAATCTCCGTGCCCGTACAAATGGGTAAAAATACCCGGGACGGAGGGAATATATATATTATACTCACTTTGTTTCTTGAAACGTGTTATTAAGTATTGTTTCGAATATTATTATAATAGTATCATCATCATTTAAAAATTTGATTGTAATATCTTACCACAATTTATATACATGTGTAAGACATCTATGTATTATCATATGTGACATGTAGGAGAAATTTAATCTTTCGCTATTAGAATTTATACATTTATTTAACGGATTTGATATCGTTCCTAATTTATTATATCAGAAGTTTTCAAACATGTTACATGTGAAGAGCAATTGACTCTACTTTATGTACATAAAGTCACTGCAAGTAAGATTAAGATATTATCCAATGTCAGTAAGATAAAGAAACTTCAACTAATAGCAATGAATTTAAGCTACAATCTTCTAATTATCCTTCCTCTCCTTGATTTTGGAATGTACATTTACTAATTATAACAATCTATTTAAAAAAATTTAAGAAAAAATATATAAAAGCAAACACACTGCTTATCAAATATTTATTACTTATAATCTATTTTTGGTATGAGTATCCACATTGCGCGATTAATTTTTATTTTTCTGGAATTATATTAGTAATTGTGAAATGAAAGAAATACACATACACCATCCAATTAGGATGTGAAAACTTAATTCAATATATTATGTCCGTGTTAAACAAGTAATTTTATTTCACATTTAATTAATGCAAAATATACAATAACATGAAAAAATGATATACATTACATTTAAAACTTCTTATTAATATTACGTGTAGTTTTTCATTTTTATTTTTTGTTTTTACCCTTTCGTTACTGCATGTCAGAACTATCAATCGTATACAATATAGAACGTATTTTAATCTCAAATCACTTTCCTATTATGATAAACCTTATATTCTTATTTGATATATTTCTTTTCCTCAAATAAGTAAAAAAAAAAAACATTAGTTCAACAATACTCCTTGTATGCAATATCTTGCAAACCATTCTTTGAACGTGACACTAACAATTTTTTTATATAAAATAAAGATAAACATTAAAAAAAAACTTTTTTTTTCCCAAATTAAGTTTGCTTTATAAGTAGTGTGTTATATATAATGCCATGAAATATTATGATAGACACTAACTCATTGTAGGGGTGACATGTGTAGTGTTTGAGTTGGTGGATTATTCTCTGCAAATTAAATTGCATGAAACAACCAATGAGATGTAGAGGGACAAGTGTTTGATTAGAATAGGAGGATGAAAGATTAATAAATAAAGGAAAAGCCATATTGAGGTCCCATGACTGTAAAAGGTTGCCCAAAACACATGAAACCTAACTTTATTGATATGAACATTTGATTGGCTACTATAATAAATTAGGGTACACTAGGAAGCCTTCTAGAGGCCTGATTCAATTATTTCGCCCCACGTATCTGAGGCTTTTGTTTGTGGTTATAGATTCCTTATCTTCAGCATACTTAGTGTTTCTCCCTTGAAATGGTGTACCCACTATTAGGGGTGTTTTGGGATTAATGGAGGAGACAAATTGTAGGTTGTGTCTCAAGTGGCTTATACAGAGGGTTCACTGTTTAACTTGTGCTTGCAAGGGGGCAAATTCATGCCAAAGGCAGGATTCGAATCCCCACACTACAACAACCAAACTCAATTGAAAGATCTTTCCACCATCCCATCTACCACTCGATCTATGCCTGGGGCAATTAGTGTTTCTCCCTTGTATGGGTTTGTTGTAGTTTTACCTCAATTGATTTCTTTGAAGATTATTCATTAGATTGGTAAATAAATAAAAAAATAAAATTTAATTTAGTTTAGTATGTATTTAATTAGCTACAGTTATTTTTTAAAATAAGAGTATAAATTGTGTGGAACTGATTTATATGGAACAAAACGTCTTTAATTAAAAGTTGAAAATATCGTTATAATCTGGAAATTCACACGTTATTAAAGAGTAAATTCAGAGTAAAATAAATTATGAAACACAATATTAAAATCATGATTATAACATTAGATTTAACTCTACATCCAAGATAAAGATTAAATTATAGAAGTAAAATAGTGCATAAATCATAAGTTACATAAAAAAAAAAAAGAAAACATAGACCATCAAATACCATAAATCTAAAATATATTATATGAACCATAAATATAAAATACTATATAAATACATACAAAAAATTATAATTATTATGTTTTAAAAATTAAAGCTAAATTTCCTAAAATAAATACTACTATTAAACTGTATAATACATGAATCATAGTGTTCTATAAAGTGTGGTAGTGTCACGATTTATCCATGCAATTTTTGTCGTTAAAACTAATAAAAGTGAATGATACGTAAATTAATTATCTCTTGAATTGATTTGATTTGAGATAATTTATTGTTGGGTTGTGGTTTTGGTTGTGTTGAGTTATTATAATATTTAAGAAATTAAAATAATCATAAGAGACAATTAAAACTAAACTAGTTCTCCGTATTGAATGTACATCAACTAACTAAAGGCATTATACGGTCACTAAATTCAATCCATTCCATTAACGTCACACTCAATCCTTGAAAAGAAAAAAATAAATTAAAATAATGATAGAGATAATTTTGTTAAATATGAATTATTTAAGATAGTTGGGCCTAAAAGGGCTTTTAGTCATACATTGGTGGGCCGGGTCGGTGCATGCTGACAAAGACGTTCACCTTAAATATTCACCCACATCCCACTAAGGTGCATGTACCTCCTTCATTTCTCGAGCTTATCCAACAACACGCAATTTTCACCTTCAAAATCTTTGTTTCTGAAAATAGACTAATTTCTTGAATCTTGGATCTTAGAATTAGGGTTTATTCATCAAGATATTGTTTGTGTGTTTTATCCAACGACAGAAATGGAGGCGCAGTACATATGTAGATACCACAGGCATCAACCTACTGAGCACCAATGTTCTTCCTCTGTTGTGAAGCACATCAAAGCTCCTGTTGACATTGTAATATCACTCTTTCTGTTTCTGTGATTTTTGTGTGTGTAATTACGGTTATTAGTTATGATCCGATGTGGTTTTATGGTGTCGGTTTTAATTTCTTTTAATTTAATGAGTATAGGGGAAACAAAGATTGAGATCAATAAGATGTGATTGACTGTTAAATATGGGGTGTTTAACTTGATGTCTTTAGATTATGAAGAATTGGTTGCCTGTGTTTTACGTTTGATATTCAGTTGACTTTGATCTCTTGTTAATTGGTGGAATTAGCGTTTTAATTGTTAAATGTTAAGGTAATTTGATATCTTTGCCTCACCCCCAATTCTCTATAATCCTAATCTGTGTCTATGATTTGATTAGCTTTCTGTGAAGTTAATTTAATCCCTTAAAAATTAGAAAATCGATGCGTTAATTCGCTAATGAAAACGAAAAGGGGGGAATTATCAATATTATGCTTATCAACTTCTGCAGCTCCATTTCAGTTTGAAGTCTTGTGCAAAATTCAGATGCTGCAAAATTTACTTACTCAAGAGTGTAAATCGATATGGTTTCACTTTTATTTAGTTGGCTTTACATCGATCGAATATCAAGTTCACAATTCTGTGATCTTTCTTTCAGGTTTGGTCATTGGTGAGGAGGTTCGATCAACCGCAAAAGTACAAGCCCTTTGTGAGCCAGTGCATTATGCAGGGCGATCTGAATATTGGAAGTGTGAGAGAGGTTAATGTAAAGTCAGGACTTCCAGCTACTACCAGCACTGAGAGGTTGGAGCTTCTTGATGACCAGGAACATATTCTCGGGGTGAAATTTGTTGGTGGTGATCATAGACTAAAGGTGAGAGAATCTTGTTACATCTTTTCATTTATGGTATTCTTCTGTTTAAATATATTCTCAGTGGAGAAATAGCTGAATGGAAGTTCGAATAATAAGGCAACGAAAAGAAAGCAGAATAAAACTTCACCATTGAAAGTATTATGGCTCTTGTCTATGAGTAGTGATTTAAGGAGATTCTTCTTATTATTAATCTGAAAGGAAAACAGTTACTCTTTGCCTTAATAGTATTGGCACGAAAAAGTATTCTTATGGTGCGACTTCACATGAGACCTGCTATAGTCTAAATTGTTGGTAGTCTCGACTTATTGAACTGCCATGAATCGTATGCATCTTCCTAACTTGAGGTTCCTTCAGTCTCTCAAATCTATCATCTCTACCTTGTTGTGTAAATTTTCTACTAATCTTGCAGAACTACTCGTCAATAATCACAGTTCATCCAGAGATAATTGATGGGAGATTGGGAACACTAGTTATCGAATCATTTGTGGTGGATGTCCCTGAGGGGAACACTCAAGAAGAGACGTGCTACTTTGTGAAGGCTTTGATCAACTGCAACCTCAAGTCCTTGGCTGATGTCTCCGAACGAATGGAAATCCAATCCCAGATTCAACCAGCCAACAGAATACTCTGTGGTGAAAGAATATGACCTATTTCATCTTTTGTCGCACGTTTGATCACTCGTCCTGCTTTCATGAAATCCTTGGTTGCCTTGAAGCTTTTTCGGTTTTTTCTCCCATTTCCGCACTAGGCTCAAAGACATCCTAGGAAGTAAAGAGGGTTTTGTTTCACCCTATACTGTTGTCTATTTGTATTGGACGGTGTGAGATGTTCTGTAGTAAAATAAGTAGTAGTACTATCTATATTAGGCTACGTACAAACCTTTGGGGAACTTGTTGCTCGTTATAAGGCTATGTATATGCGATGTACATGTTTTGTGCTACTGCTATCTCTTTCTCTCTGGTTTAATCTCTTCCTTTTTTGAGGTGGAGTGCAAAAGGCATCCCAACTTTGCAGAAAGTGGGCACTAAGGCATAATCCCATTCCTATACCCACCAAATGATGATAATTCATGTTGTACATTCTCCGGTTCAAACATTGTCTAACATGTCTCTGTAGCATCCACAATCTTTTTGCTTGTCGCTAGCGGGAAGTGCTTTCCTGAAATATGTATTTTAAAAGATGCACAACACTTCCTTATATTTTAAAAATATTGCACAAAACCCTCAATAATTAAAAATGGACAAAACAAAATGGACAAAACTTGCGTGACGTCGAGTGTAACCTTGCATTCAACTAGCATTCTTTATGCAATCTTTTTTCAGAAACTTATATTATAGTATTAAATGTCATATCCCTTTAATATAAAAACTTATACACTTTATTTTTGTGAATTTTTTTTCTTTTTAAACTTCGATTCTATTCATAAAGAAATAATACCCTTAAAAATTAAAGTGTCATTTAAAATAAAATATTGTACTTTTAAACATGTTGCATGCTCTAGCGCATAAGAGATCAACTCATGATCATAAACTAATTATGCAAAAAAGAGGAAATACGTAGATGGAAATTAATCATAGAATATATTATTCCAAAAATAAAAATAGTGCAAGGGGAGAACAATTTGTAGAAGGAAGATGGTGACAATAAAGATTTTCTCCACTTTTAGGAAAAAATAAAAAAGGGAAAAAAATAATAATGGAAGGATAGCGTACAGGAGGGTATAAATGTAATTTCAAAATTCAAGTCAGGTGGGCTTACAACTTACAAGTCAAGTGGGCTGATTTAAGTTAAAAAAGCGTAATTAAAATCAAAGCCTGATTCAAGCCCAAATCACGTATAATTAAATAAGGAAGGCCTGCTTGAGTTGTGCCCAATTCGTCAATCTACGAGAAGACCAAGTCTGGTATTGTAAGCAAAAAAAAAAAAAGAAGAAAAAGGGTAGTCTGTAACGGTTCAAGAATCAAGAGGGAAGGAAAGGAAATAAAAGAAAGTAGATAAAGGCAGAAGAAGGCAAGAGCAAAAGAAAGAGAAGACGAAGAAAGCCGTGATGCCGGAACACGAGGAAAACGAGAAAGCGGCGGAGGGTTCTACAGGTGAATTTTTTGCCCCAATTTTACAATTACGTCTGTTAGAATTGTATGAATTTGAAATCAATGCATCGTTGTGAATCTTTGCTGCTAAATTTGATTTGTGTTCCCTGCCAAAGCTAATTTGTGTTGCTGTTGCCCCAGAAATTAGGTCATTCCATCACCTATGAACTAATAATAAATAGTTTGTTCATTCTGTTACCATCTGTTAAAATTTTCTTCAGAGAATAATCGGGTTTATTTATTTATGAAGTTTAAGTTATGCTTTTATTTATGTTTTCTCAATAATGAAGTCGATGTTAAATTCTGAGATTAATTTTCTGATTTTTCAAAAATTCCAAGAATAACTGTGGCTAGCCCTAAGTTATGCTTTCGTCTATGTTTTTTGTATATAAGTCGATGTTATATTCTGAAGATTTTGAGATTAATTTCCTCATTGTTTTTTTGTCTCCAGTGTGTGATTTCTTCAGGAAGCCATCAAAGGGGAAGAATATCAGGAAGCGAACTTCTATTGAAGAAGGAGAGGACGAAGAAGATTCTAAAGAGAGCGCGGTGGTGTATAATAAGAAGAGACAAGCGGGGGCTGGAAATAAGCTACACTTCTCCAGCGGGTCACCGAAGCTCTCCAAAGAGTCTGAGGTGGAAAAACCTAAAGCTTCAGTTTTTGAATATGAATCGTCCAAACTAGTTCAGGTTCAGAATGATAGCAGAGCAACAGCTACTTTGGAAACTGAGACTGAGTTCACGAGAGATGCTCGGGCAATTAGAGAGAGAGTTCTCAAGCAAGCTGAAGAGGCTTTGAAAGGGAAGAATAAGGGTGAAGGCGGCGAGAAGTTGTATAAAGGCTTACATGGGTATACTGACTACAAGGCTGGGTTTCGGAGAGAACAAACCGTTGCCAGTGAGAAAGCTGGTGGATCTCATGGACCTCTAAGAGCTTCTGCTCACATAAGAGTGTCTGCTAGGTTTGATTATCAGCCTGACATTTGTAAAGATTATAAAGAGACCGGTTATTGTGGGTATGGTGATTCATGTAAGTTCATGCATGATCGGGGTGATTACAAGTCTGGTTGGCAGCTTGAGAATGAGTGGGACGAAAAAGAGAAGGCGAGGGCAAAAAAGATGGCTATGGGAATGAAGGATGATGATGATGAAGAGGATCCTGAGTCTGATGATGAGGATGATGATGCACTACCATTCGCATGCTTTATTTGTAGGGAACCGTTTGTGGATCCGGTTGTGACAAAGTGCAAACACTACTTCTGTGAGCATTGTGCATTGAAGGTATGACATCATTTCTTTTATTTGTTTTGGCTGGTTGAAATTTGTGGTAACATTCTTCAAATGCTAGAACAGTTCTAATTTATTTCTGTCTGTATTTGTATTCTTTCCCGTATAATAGCATCAAGTACGTGCATGTAATGTCAAAGAACTGCCTTATCCTAACAGAAAGTGATGAAGAAAAAATAACATATACTGTACTTGTTTCCTCGTTTCAATTTTTTTAACTATATTTTTATGTACATCTTGTATTGCAGCATCATGCAAAAAATAAGAAATGCTTTGTGTGTAACGAGCCAACGAACGGGATATTCAATACAGCTTTTGAAATACGCAAGAGAATGGCAACTGAAAGAAAATGATGGTTCAAACAGTCACCCAGAATGTCATGTATTGAAAGCGTTGTTTAGAAATTATTAGTAGAGATGTCTCCCTTTTGAATTTTTGAATCTTTGAATCTGAGTGTTCTATATGAAGCATTCTTATGTAAGAAACTTCTCATTGTATCGCTGAGGTCGATTTTGTTAATTTATGACAGTCATCAATACTAACACTTATTTGCTCAATGAGTTGGTTAATTCTAATAAGAATGTGCGACATAAATCATCAGATTTTTATAGGAATTCCTGCCTAATAGTAATATATAAGGTTCAACATAAAATTCTCATCTATATTGAGTTATTTACAAGAACTCTCTGCAGGAACACTTGCCTTCTACAAAATGGTGGAATCGAATGCCATCTTTTAAGATGATTTGTCGCTTTCTTGCCAAGGAAGTGTACTCAGAAAATGCATGGCAGTCTGCGCAGATTGTTGTATTCTTAATAACTCGAATTGGGGTGTTGGATTTTGTCTTGATCAGGCCATACGTAATTGCCCTTTTTTCAGTGTGAGAGAGCAGCATCTTCTCCTTCTCCGCTTCATCGATATTCTGATGCACACATTTAGTATCTGGTACATATCCCATACTCATGATTTCTGATACCAGATGATATAATTCAAAATAAACTTCTCCATCTTCTGGATGGGGGTTCCCCAATGCAGAGAAGACATTAACTGTCTTGTTGATTTCAATCCAGCTCCAAACATTTCCTAATTTAACCGACCTTTGATCCATCAAGTCTTTGATATTGTCCACATTATCCCATCTCTGTGAAGATGCATACATGTTCATCAGCAAGATATAATTAGCTGGATTTTGAGGTTCTAACTTGAAAAGTTCTTTTGCGGCAACCTCCCTCAGCTCAATGTTACCATGGGTTCGACATGAACCAAGAAAAGCCCCCCAGACTGTTGAATCAGGCTCCATTGGCATTTGCCTGATGAAATCCCATGCTTCGTCCAGATATCCAGCTCTTCCAAGAAGGTCAACCATACAAGAATAGTGTTGAATAGTTGGAGTTATCCCATGCTCTGTCTCCATTCTATCAAAGAATTTCCACCCCTCATCCATCAAGCCAGAATGCTTGCACCCTGAGAGGAGAGCTGTCATGGTAATGGCATCCGGATCGAGTTTCTCTTCTTGCATTTCCTGAAATAGGGAAATGGCATCCTTGCCATGGCCATATGTTGAAAATCCCATTATCATGGAATTCCAAGAAGCTAATGTTTTGTTTTTAGCCTTTTGGAAAACAATGTAAGCTCTGTCTAAATCGCCACACTTACTATATAACTGTTTCTTACACAAAGGCAGTGCACTTCTTTCCCTTTTTTCAACAGAGATAACCCTGAGCAGGCCCTAAGTAAGCTTGCAACACTAGCTGAGTTTGGTTTTACACCTTCTGCTTGCATCTGGTAGCAATAATTGAACGCATTTTCGTAATATCCATTCTGACAACTGCCTGATATAAGAGCAGTCCATGTGACAACAGTGGGAGTCAAGCTTGAATGCTTCAATTGCCCAATCATGTGAAGAGCTTCATCATATTGCCCCTTCATCGAATATCCAGAAATCATGCTGTTATATGTTGCTAAATCAGGTTTGATTCCCTCTATCTCCATTTGATTCATCAGACTTGTTGCCTTCTCAAAATTTCCATTGAATGAGTATCCAGAAATCATTTGAGTTCCAAGCAACTATGTTCATTTCCTCGGTATAATCAAAAACAGCTTGAGCACTAAGCAAGTCTCTATTCTTCACATACATGTCTAGCAATGGATTACCTTTCCTAGATTCAGGTAAGTTAGTTCACCAACAGCTTGTAGAGCAGAGGTAATCGATCTGGAATTCGGTTTAAGACCTGCATTCTGCATGCACCGCAAGATTGTTAATACTTCTTTGTATGATCTGTGATGAAGGTTGCCTGATAGAAGGCTATTCCAAGTCACCATATCTGGTTTCAAATTATAACTTTCCATTTCATGTAATAATTCCCATGCATTTTTAAGATGACCATGTCGCACGAGACCAAATATGATCAAGTTCCATATAGTCAGGTTTCGTTTTTCCATTAGATCAAAGACTGCTTTTGCTAGTTTAAGATTGTCATTTGTTGAGTACATCTGGATCAGTGAATTGCATATAGATAAATCTGATTCCATTGCATTTCTTATCGTGTAGCTATGAATCTGCTTTCCTTCTTCTAGAGCTCCTAATTTCGCACATGCTTGAAGAATCCTAGAAACAATCGAAGCATTGTTAACATTCCTCAATGCAAGCTGCATTTTTCTGAAAAAATTTAGAGCCTGAAACCAATTCTGATTCTTTAAAGCCACCAAAACAGCTTCATTCCATAAAAAAGATGCTTGATCTGAACTTTCTTCCAACAACTTGTATGCAGAATCCAGACCTAAACAGCTCCCAAAGAAGTTCAACAACGCAGATTTTGAATACTGATTCAGTTCAAAGCCCCTTTTGATTAAACAAGCATGAACTTCCATACCCAACCATGAAACCCTTAATTCTGCACAGAGTTTGAGAATCATAGCCAGAGTTTCATTCTCAAAAGTCACTCCCATGTGGAATTCAACAAAAACTTCAAGAATCTCATAGGGGTCTCCCCCAAAATCCCTGTAGTCCTCCCAGAAAGCAATCCAGTACAAATAATTTTTCTCAAAACCCACAAGGAATACCTTCGCTGCAGAATGGAAATCTCCAGACTTCAAATACGATGTGACTAAAGAGTGTACCTTTATATCTGAATCTCTCTCTTTCATCATTTTTATGATCTGGGCATGACTTGCTTTGACTGAATTGACAAGTTTGAGCTTGCTGTCTGAAGAAGAACAGGAGGATGGAGGAGAGTATGGGATCTCTGCAACATTTTGGTGGCTATGTATAGTGGTAAAATTCCTTCGCGGGTTGAGGTTTAAGTGATAGAGAGGAACGATGACTCCCATTTTAAGTTTCTTATTATGCAGTTATTTTTGTCTCTCGCCAGTGGAAGGGGTGACTGGTGAGACAAAATTAATGGTTTGTGCTTAAAAGATTTTCTTTTCTGTGTGGATACTGGATAAGGTTATCCATATTATTATTCAGGGAATACAACAGTTGAAGGAGTTCAATCAATTTTTTGTTTGTTTTAGTTTATATCTTACTTTAAATATGGTTATATATATTGCAATGAGACAATTATAATATCATAGCCATTATACCATATTTTTATTGTTGATTTAATCCTTGAAAAGTTTAAATTGATGTTGATATGAATACTGTATTCGATTTTTCAAAAAAAAAAAGTAAATAAAAAAAAATTTAAAAATTAAAAATTACTTCTGTAATATTATTACTCTGTACTGAACAAAACTCGATTTATGCTTTTAACATTAACAAATCTTGCAGTATAACAACGTAAAGACGACGACTAACCACTGCATATTAGGCTAAATCTGTTGTATTCTCTATTTTCCACAAATGCCACAAATGTGAATTCTTCCACAACCATGAATCTAGTTATCTGCGAGCAATCAAATTTTATCCGACTTCGAAAATACATCGTTCCCATGCGTTCCAATTCCAAACCACTTCGAAAATACATCGTTCCCACGCGTTCCAATTCCAAACCAGGACGAAACAAGCAGCTTTTTACATATTCAGAGTGGACGTTCAAACTAGCAAACCAAGTGGAGTAGCATGGATGAAACATCCAAAGAGCCATTGACTATATTCGGATATCTCTAATCATGCGCTGTGAAGCAAGTTTTCTGCGAGACTCCTGAAGAATATGGAAATGAATCAACTATAATCTTACAACATAAGACTAGCCAAATGTAAGAATATGCATCTTAAACAAACAAAAGGCACAAACTACAGAGTATGCAATGTAAAAAAAAGATGCCATATAGGAAAACCACGAAAAGATATTGTTCTCTCCCCCCTAAAGGCTCTAGATGAGCGCATGTCTATGTATGCTACACCAGAAACCTTTAAGGAAGAGAGAACAAAAGCTCCTGTGGTGAAAAGTGAGTGTGGTCTTCAAGCAAAGGCAAGGTTTGTTACTTCTCCCCCAAGGCCTCCTGGCCTTGTTTCATACGTATTAACATCGCAGTCATCGGTGATATCATGTATGAACAAGGATAGAAGCCCTTGAGGGAGATTAACAAACCATGCTTCGAAATGTTATATGAAAGAAAGCTGTGGAAGCTCTCAAGGAATGAACATTTAGCAATTAGGTGGAAACCTATTTATAGAAAGAAATTGAGAGAAAAATTCAAGGGCGACAATGTTTGGTGGGACCTAAATATCTGTGGCACTAGATGTGAGTGGCCAAAATAGATTCGTTTGATTCAGGATATAGTTCCTAATTTAACCAGAAAAGATATGGCCCTCAGACACAGAAGTCAACCCACCAAAACCAAGTATAAAGCATCTCAGGCATCTTAGACAATGTCAATTATTAATCACATTTGATTCCTTCCTACCCCTTGATCATGCTCATCTTCCTGCATATGTATGCGTGTATGTATATCAGAATCTAGATTGATGTATGTAGTAGATATAGCATCAGATGATTGGAAATTATCATGTTAGTAATGCTCAAGAATTCATGTGTATAACATATATTCAAGATATCTCAGTGGTGCTGTGTCTCATACCTTTGCTGAAAGTTACTGATATGTTAAATAATAGAGCACGGTATCAGAAGCAGGTGGCATGCACATTAAAAGCCGCGAATATGGTAAATCCCATCAAATCAACGTAATTATTGGTGAATTTAGAGACACGCACAATGTATTTTCATGACAAATGCATGGTATGCCTCGTCCGCATTAATCCCTCTTCCATTCAGACACTAAACTCTCCTAGAAGAAACAAAATCAGCACTGTTAGTGGTGACAACAAAACAAAGTTAATAATTTTCTTTGCATGGAATCCTTGCTTTTAAGAAATCCTGAGGTCCCCGCACTTTCACCAACAAAAAGATTTTTAAAATTCTAAAGAAATGCATAATTATCAGTGATGCGGAAAAAAACTCAATGTTAAAGGAACAGTTCATTTATCGATCTCCTTTCAACAGAAGAACATAATCTCATTGTCAAAAGAAGCTTGCTCAATAGTTTATTATAGAAAGATCTTCGTACAGCTAAAGGAGAGCACACAGGAAAACCAACATGGTGTGTTAGGAAAAGGCAATCACTGTAATTATATACTGACAAAAAAGAAACAATTTAGTGAATTCTGATCCCCCCATCCTACCTCTTTCAGAAATTTATTAATGGAAAGATAACACTTTTGCAAAAGATGATGTGAATTATTGGTGCCAGATGTACATCCAATCAGAAAAGTATTTAAATCTGTTTTTTTAATGGATGTTGCTATCTACTTTGAAAACAAAGCACTTAAAAGTTGAACAACAGACAATTAGAGCCAAAACATGGTTTAAATAAGTTAAAACTCCCATCCACCTTGACAAGGGCAACAGCAAGGCACATCAAAGAAGACTCACAATCAAGTAGATACATGAACTATAGAGCACCGTTTAAGAAATGGTGGTAAGACATAACATGAAAATTGCTGGGAAGGGGAATCTATCTAGAGCAACAAACCTTTTTGCACAATCCAATCAAGTTCTCCACGTCCCACGGGAATATATGTTTATTTAATAGTTGTCCGAGATAGCATGAATCTTTCAGAAATTTCCTGTCACAGTCCATCGGGATTGTAGTCTGCCCTTTCAGATGTTAACAGAGGCAATTATCGCATCCACATCCTCTAGATCAATGAGATTCCACTATCAATTCCATTTTATCTTCTTTAAGAAAAGTGTTACCATATCTCTGCAGTAAGAGGCAACTTTGGTCCCATTATAATAAATGTAGAATAATGAAGTGAACAGTTAATCTACAGTACAGAAGTTAATTGAACAAAGAAACATAGCACGTGTTGCAATTTGAGAGCAGAACCTCATACAGGACAAAAATCCCACCGCTAGAATGATTATAGTTCTTGTTAAATTTGAAGAACTCTGATACTCGAGGAACAATTGTGTCAATTAAAAGTAAGATGCATTTTCACATGGATGAAAAATTATATGGAATACATTTCATAATTTCATAAAATAAAAACAAGCAGTGATATTACTTCCAAAGTTGCACCTTCCACCTAGAAAGTTAAATAGACGTGCACGATCAAGATATCTAATTGATAAATGAGCTTCTGATAAGGAATGTTCATCTTTCCTCAGCAATAATGTGTTCCCAATTGCAAATATTAGAAGGCTCTGGTTCAATGTAAACTCATGGAGAAGGAACTCTTGAACTCAAAATAGTTTTATTCTACCAGCGTTCTCTCGGTCGACCATCTGGCAGGACAGGAACAGGATCTTTCCCATCACTATTCATGGCTCCATTAACTTTCTCAGATGGTTTGCTCACTTCAAATTTAGGCAATGCATCATAGTCTCCATTGCTGAAATCTGGCGGCACATCATCATCATCATCATCGTCGGTCCATTCATCATCATAATCTTCATCATCATCATTTTTATCACTTCCCAAATTGTCAATGTCAGACCACTCATCTTCATCATCTCCACCAGATTCATCTTCTGGTTGGTGTCCTTCTGCTTCACCCAAGTCCGTCCTTGGAGCTTTTCTCCTAGGGAATTTCGGAACAATAACAAGTGCTCGAAGCTTCTCCTTGATAAGCAGCATCTTGTCTTTTTCTATCAATTGAGAATCGTAATATGCTTCACGGAGGAAAACTGAGTCCCTATCCCCCTTCAACGATACATAGAACATATCTGGATGCCTTATCAACATGCCCCTAAGCTGTTGTGAGAATCTAAACTCATCTCGAAAATGGGTTAAATGATCAACAAGTGTTCTCTTCTCGAGAGTGAGGCTCAACATCTCATGTATAACACCACAAGCATGCTTTTCTTTCTCTGGGGTACCAGCCCTCAAATCCGAAAAATCAGAATAAGGCGAAATGTAAGGCAAATCTCTAAATTCACAAATCCTTCTCATCTCGCCTTTTGAAAGATTAAGTCCTTTCGGTAGCTTAACTCTATTGAACCTCGGTACCCTATCAATAATCAAATGTCTCTCTTCCAGCTCCCGAGTCCTATTTTCCTCTTCTGAAAGCTCAGCTGCAGACACTGCAAGCTCAGGGTCCCAATGAGTCAACTCCAGCGCTGGCCCTCGCCCGGTTGCAACAACCTTGAAATATTGTGGGTATCGTTTACAAATAGTATCACGAAATTCCAATGGCAGCCCTAAATCAGTCCTCAAATGAGAAATCTTCTCCAAAAGAATCCGCTTATCAATTGACATCATCAACAACTTCCTCAACTTAATAATCAACAAATCCTCCATTTCATTTCTAATCTTAAGCTCTTCGAGGTAAAGCCTCTCGGCCTCAGGGGATAACTTGAATTTCAGGGAATAAACACCTTCTTCCACAATCTCAAACACAGCTGGAAATTTTCTTAATAAAGCAATAAACCGCCTCTTTTTATCAAGTCCCAAAGCTCTCCTATACCTACCCAATTCACGAAGTGACATTATTCTATCCGGTTGGCTCATCAAAATCTTCCTAATTTTCATAACCAATTTGAGCTTCTTATCCCTTTGAATCACGTTATCAAATGGAAGCTCCTTCCTCCTTTTCACAGCAGCACTTATAACAGGAAAATGGGTCCTCAAATTTGTATAAGATTCATCATTTTCTCTAAAAACTAAACTTTGACCCAAAAACAAACTCTTGCTAAGCCTATCAGATGCGGGAGATAAACTGAATTTTAAACAAGATTTAGGCTTTTGACTAAGTGATGAGATATACGAAAGGGAAAATGGAAGCGCACAGGCTGATGGTGAAGCTTTATACGATGATAGCAAGAAATTGGCTTCCATCGTCGATTTGGTATTCTTGAGCAGAATCAGATCAAAATAGCAGATTTAACATGATATATTCAGTGCTGAATTGAGGAATAAATTGAATTCAAGGAATCACTTACCTGTACTCAAGTAGGGTTTATAACCATAAACCCTCGCGTTGATAATATTTTATCTTCTTCTGCAGGACAGGAGGTAGATTGGCGGATTTAATGTTTTTGCTAATTTGCCCCTCTACTTTCCAATAAATGCACTAAACTCCTACAAGAAAAATATTTAATTTGTCATAATTCATGTTTGCCCAATTGGAGATTGAAGTGGTCCCAAATTTATAATAAAAAAAATATCATAGCGTTACTAGTTCATAATTCAATTTATGTAGATATATATTTTTAAGATATGATTTTCATTTTGATAAATTGAATTTTATTATGTCCGTTAAATAAATAAAAAAAGTGAAATATGGAAATTTAAAAAGAGAGAGTGGGACCCAAGGATGAAAAGTTTCACTGAGAAGTTGGTTGATTTTTTCTGAGCCACACAATCACAAAATGAGCGATACATCTCCACTCTACGGATGAATTCTTGCACTTGTCCGAGTTAAACTTAGCCTCCCACAGAGTTGGCACAGCTTCAGATTCTCATGGTGTTTACATCATAGGAAACACAATAAAAGAAAGTGGAAGTATCAGTGAAAAATGGAGGCCCTCAATGCAGTTGGAGTGAAGCCACTGTCAGTAGTTGCTAAAACGACAGAGTCCAAAAAACACTCATCAATGGCCACATTTTCTCCATTCAAGAACCAATCTTTTCCCAATTTCACCCATTTAAATTCTGCGTCAACAACTCTACAGGGGGGTTTGGTGCTGCTATCTTCGTTTATGTGGCCTCAATTAGCGAAAGCACTGACCTACGAAGAAGCCCTTCAGCTCGATTTCGACGCTGGTGGCGTATTTGACGGTGCCGTCAGTTTTGCAGCTGAAAATCCCACAATAGTCGGCGGTGGAGCGGCGGCTGCGGTGGTGCCGCTGGTGGTTGCGCAGCTGTTAAGCAAGTTGAAACCTTGGGGAGTGGAGAGCGCAAAGGTGGCTTATGAGAAATTGGGAGAAGATGGCAATTCTCAATTACTCGACATTAGATCATCGGAAGAAGTTAAAAGAGTTGGTTCTCCCGACATTCGTGGCTTGAAAAAGAAGCCGGTGGCAATTGTGTATAACGGTGAAGACAAGCAAGGCTTCTTGAAGAAGTTGTCTTTGAAATTTAAGGAACCAGAAAAAACCACATTGTTCATATTGGATAAGTAAGAGTTCGAACTATTTCTTTAACATGTTTTTGATCATTCTTTTCAAGAAATTGTTTACTTTGTTGTTTTGCTGTTGTCTTATATTCATATCATGCATATATTGACATGAAGATATGAATAATTTGGTTTCTTTTTTATTGTTGTATGATCACTGATTCTCCACTGGTTTAAGACCACTTATACTGTGTTGTTATTAGCATAGAGATCTCTAAATGTTGATCTTTTAAGAAATCTTAGTGCAGTTTAATTGAGTGCAAACTCTTATTACATTAATGATAGATGTTACTTTAGATTGAATCCCTGTTTTAGATTTGTGTTGGTCACTTAGGCGACATTGAATTGGTATAATGATTGAGCATTCTTTCTGTGCATTTTTATTAAATGCATTGCTTACTTTCTCACGCATCGAATCTTGCGTGTCTGAATTGCATTGAAGCCAGATTTGATGGAAACTCCAAACTTGTAGCAGAACTGGTAACAGCAAATGGCTTCAAAGCTGCTTATGCTATTAAAGATGGTGCTGAAGGATCAAGAGGATGGGTGGTTAGTCAACACATTTTTCTTTTCTTCTCATTTTATGTTCTTGAGATGTATTTTTTTGTATAAATGAAGAGTTTCAAATGCAGAAGAGCGGACTTCCTTGGGTTCTTCCGAAGAAGACACTTGACCTCAGCAATTTGACGGATGCAATTAGTGATGCTTTTGGGGTAACCATCTTATCTTGTATGATTTTGCTGCTATATAATTCGGATAAATAGTAAGAAATAGAAAAGATGGATATCTAAAAATCTTGCTTTAGAAGATCATGTCCTACCTTACAGTTTACTTGTTTAGAATTCTTGATTGAAAAGGATGAACATGTTGGTTAATGAGGCTGAAACAATTGAATGAAATGTGAGTAGTTTGTGGGATCTTAAACAGCAAAGACAAAAGAACTGGTGAATTCCCCAGGGGTAAACTAAAGATTTGAAGCAATGACAGGACTTCATTTCCTTTACAATTTCTTTAAACTCTTCTAAATCAATAATTTCAATTTGGTTGGATTTACAGGAGGGATCTGATGGTGTGCCAGTAGCTCTAGGTATTGCCGCAGCTGCAGCTGGTCTTGGTTTATTGGCTTTTACAGAGGTTGAGCCTGAATACTTAGAATATTCCTCGACTTCATTGCACATTCTGGATTGCCTAATCTTTCAAGTCTTTTTATCTTTTTGCATTTTTATTTCAGGTGGAAACAATTCTCCAGATTTTAGGGTCAGCTGCTCTTTTGCAATTTGCCAGCAAGAAACTCCTGTTTGCAGAGGTTCTTTCCTCCCTTAAGCTGTCGTTTTAGCTTCGTGTAGATGCATTCCTGTGGGTTTCCTTCTCCTTTGGTTTCACACGCACAAATAAAACCAACCATCTTCATTCACAGGATAGAAAACGAACCCTACAAGAAATCGAAGAACTCTTGAACACCAAAGTTGCGCCAAAGGAGCTTGTAGAAGATGTTCAGGTAATAAGTTTACATACAAAAAAAAAAAACTTAATTCCTCATGTCTTACATTCCAATTTTCTCACTCCATTACGACTTCACTCTTTTAGCAAATCGGAAAGGCTCTTCTACCATTGCCTGTCAAAGACAACACCCTACCTACCCAAGAGGAAACAAACCCTGCCCCCACTGAGACCACCGTCCTACAATCCGAGTCCATTGCAGAGGTATCCGATGCTCCACCAAATGCCGAAGCAGAAGAATCTCTTCCCAAACCTCCAAAGCCACTGTCACCATATCCTAATGTGAGTCTTTGTTCATCTACGTAAATTTGCTTATCATTGAGCTGATTTGTTAAGCATAAATTGAGTTTCTTCGTTCTTATGTTCGTTCATGAATGCAGTATCCCGATTACAAGCCCCCATCGTCACCCATGCCGTCACAGCCTTAGTGCACTTACTACTTGCAGCTGCATCAGTGTAAGCAAATTATTGTACGACGACGTATTACTATCCTCTCCCAACGCACAATTTTCAGACATCATCAGTGTCCGTATTCCTAGATTTATGCTGTTTTGTATCTGAAGAAATCTAAATTTGGCAAGTGTAAGGATGTTAAGTAGTTGCTTGAATGAAAAACTAGATGTATTACCACAAAATAATGAATATTGGCACAAGTTCCACATTTATTAAGTCAGAAGGCTTTAACCGATCGATCGAACCTGCTCATAAGCTCTCTTTCAAAAGGAGTAGTTTCAACAAGGAAGAATCCTAGCATAGATAGGAAATAGATTGAAATCTTAAGCTAAAGCGCTTTCTAGTTTGAGAGATGCAAAAGCCTTTTCTATCTATTTTGAAGCATGAAACAATCTCAAACAATTCAAGCATGAATCATGTGATTAGCAAAATCAATATGTGATCTCACGTGGTTGTGTTAATTAATCAACTGGTAATCAGACGTTGATTGGCGGAAGGAGGATATGATTAATGTCTATTTCCATATTTCTAACTATAGAATTGTTTGGACATTAATTTGAATTATTTAACCAAATAGTGTAGGTGTCGATTCATTAATTCTTATCCGTTGCATAGTCATCAACAATCGTCGTTTTCATTTTTATCAATCAATCAATCAATGTGAAATGCCATGCAGAACCTAATTTCAAAAGGAGATAAATATGAAGGAATTAAATCTTGAATAATTTCTAATATGTGTCAACTTATTTAATCGGAATGGTTCCAACAAATTCTAGATTAATGCTAGTTCATAGCTAGGGTGAGCAACAATCAGTCAATAAAACTCACACTTCAGCCATCTATTTTTATTGGTTGGACCACCAACCACTCCCTCTTTCCAATCTCACCAAATATTTTCTGTTATTAATTAATTTATTAATATGTATATATAGTAGTATATTAAATTATATGGTACTCCACTCCACTATTTAACAAGATTTGTTATAAATAACGTGATTCTCCAACCTTGTTGGCACGCTTTTTCCTTTACAACTTACTCCACCTTACCTTAGAATTGATCATGGATAACTCTGGTCCAAAGCATCCCACTGCTCAGCATTCTTCCACTTATGCAGGTACTCTCGCTTCCACTCTCTCTTTCTCTCACTCTTTCTCTCTCTTGATTCTTATGATTTTGTTGTTGGGTGCAGTGGCAAATAGAGTTGAATCCATAGACATGAATGAGCAAGAAGCTGATATCATATGTAGAATGCACAAGCTTGTGGGAGACAAGTAAGAAATGTTGATGTTCTTACCTTTTCCTATAAACTCATTCTTCATGTTATTTACTTGGCGGGTTCAGTGAGATTTTTCTCTACATAAAATTTTAAGCTACTTATTACATGTTATTTACTTGGCGGGTTCAGTGAAATGTTTCTCTACATAAAAATTTAAACCTTTTTTTAGTTGTATTAAGCAGTTTTATTAGTTGATGGATATATATATTGAATGATTGATAGGTGGGAATTGATAGCGGGAAGAATTCCAGGGAGGACTGCTAAAGACATTGAAATATTTTGGTTAACGAAAAATAATAAAGACAGCCTTAACAGTGTCCAACAAAGTTGAATACCAAACGACAACGACGTTCTACACTTATGATGTTATTAAAATAAGGATTATTACTGATAGGTATGATTGTATATAACATAATTATTAATTAATACTATATTGATCAATGCATCTATTTTTTTTTTTCAGTTTTACCCTTATTTACAATGCTGAATATTTCAACGTTTTCAATTAACACTAGTTTTATTTAAATACTAATATACACAAAATCAAATAAAAATAATGGGGGAGAGATTTAAGGATAATTATAACAGTCCTATTTATAATTTAATTAATCACGTATTTTCTGTTTCTTTCTCAAAGATGCACACTAATGTACATTCGTAAGGTGTAAGGTTCAATTTGATTGCATATTTTCTATTTCTCTCTAAGAATGCATTGTGTATTTTTCGTTTATTTCTCAAAGATGCACACTGATGTACATTCACATTCGCAGGATTTTTTCAGTTTAATCACGTATTTTCTATTTCTCTCTCAAGAATGCACACTAATATATAGGGTTATTCAATTTAATCTTGTATATTCAATTCATTTCTCAATAGAATGTACATTAATGTACATTCGTATAAAAACCGTATTTTTGTTTCTATATTAACAATGCACACTATGTACAGATAGATATAGGTATTATGGGAAAAATAAAATATAATTTTGTATTTATCAGTTATTATGTTGTCTTAATTTATAGTAGTATAATGGTAGTTAATAATATAGGATTCTCATTTGTAAGGCATGATATCTAATTAATCACTATTATTAAAAAAAAAGAAAAAATTATTTTGTGTATTCGAATGCATCGTGCATTCATTAAAAAAATATATATATTTATTAATAAAAATATCATTCATGCACTAAAAAATGAAAAATAAATATACTTTATTTGCGAATTACCAGAAAAATTGAATATAAAAAAACTATACAATATTAAAAAAAACATACACTATTAAATAAATTTTATATATATATTAAAAGAGTAATAAACTATGATCATCTATCTCCCAATAAAATCTTTTATTTTTGAAAAGTTAATGTTGTTTTTCCTAATTAATAGTATAACAAGTTAAACAATTTGTTAGTTGATTTTAATTTAATTTTGTTTTATTAATAAAAAAATTAAATAATAAAAAACTATAAATTTATTAAAAAATATATACTATTATAATATTAAATACTAAAAAATAATATACATATGATGATATGAAACCCGCCAAAAATATCCAAAAATCTAAGTAGGGGATTGAATGAATATGTCCTAAAGTTCTCTCCCAAATAATATTATGTTTCTTTAATGAAAAATACAGCTATAAAAAATTCAAGATTCTGAAACCAATTACAATCCATCTACATCTCCCAATAAAATCTTTTATTTTTGAAAAGTTTGCAATTCATCTCCATCTCCATCTCCATCTCCCAATAAAACTTTTATTTTTGAAAAGTTAATGTTGTTTTTCCTAATTAATAATATAACAATTTATACCCTTTGTTGGTTAGTTTTAATTTTTTTATTTAATAAAAAAATTAAATATAAGAAAACTATCCATTTATTAAAAAATATATACGATTATAATATTTAATAAAAAATAATATACCCATTACTACATCAACTCCTAAAGTTTAGTGTAAAAAATATTCTAAGATATGAAACCCGCCAAAATTATCCAAAAATCTTAGATAAGTTGAGGAAAATTATCGAATGAATATCTCATAAAATTCTCTTCCAAATAAGAGTATTAAGTTTCTTAATGAAATACAGCTATCAAGAATTCAAGATTATGAAACAATTACAATCCACCTCTTTTTCTGGAAAAGACATCTTTTTCTAGGATTACACTCGATACTATTTCTGCGTCTTTTCTAGTTACCATCAATTAAAGCTCACACAATGCGTGTGAAGCCTCATTTCAACCTTGGCCTGTTCAACTTCAAGAGCCCAATTTAACATCTTGTTCTTGGTAAATTCGCCCGCAATTGTGTTTTGTGTTTTCTTGGTCAGTGTTTGCTTGCAAGGGTTTATCAACGGCGTTTTATTGAATTATTTATTTGATTATCTCTGTTCCTTTTTATGTTTAGTAGTGCTGTTGGTTGGTAGCATCGAGGATGGAAGGCGTTGTAATTGCTTCGGCGGTGGAGTCAGGAGAAGAAAAGGCCTCCACGCAGGATGTGGTCTCGGCATTAATGGAGGCTTTGGTCGATCCTAAGATGCCACAGAAGCACTTGCTTAACGATACTCCTCCCGAAGATATTCAGAGCTCTATCGCTAAACAGGTCACCTTTTCTATATTCCTATTGTTATACTGCTAAATGTAAACGTTGATTTGATGAAATTCTGCCTCTCCAGAATATAATAGTCGACTTTAAACCCTGACGAAATTGGGGGTTGGGGATCTGCCTCTTTTATTTCTTCTACTTATCAATTCTGATAGTGTTTTCTCCTGCAAAGTTTTCATGTTCTTACTTAGACTTCGAGTCTATGAACTAATGTGTGCTATTTAACTGAAGTCACATTTGGAAATGAAGCAAAATTAACTCGTGGGGTAAAAATATACACACCTATTGCTTTATTTTTAAGATCACAAAAATGTGTTTTTCAGTTCCTAAGCTAAAAGGGAATCGGCTCTAGCAAAATAGTGACAGTGTGGAGCTTTTGTCATTTAATTTAGCCGAATAGCCAACTTTCAACTCTCTGATTGCTTTCTTTCTATTTTCTTTTCATTAGATGCATGCAGTTGTTTTGCTTTACAACTGCTATCACAGGAAGCAGAATCTGGAGCTAGAATTTGTGAAATGTAAATCTTTTTGTAAGTTAGCTGTGTTACTGAGACCGTCTATGATAAAATTCATGAAAATGTTAATGGTCAAAGGAGGTGAAATGTTGGAGGAAAATGGTGCTGAAGACCAGCTTTCAGTGACCGAGAAAGCCATAAAGAATGCATGTAATATAGCCTTGTCATTATATGCATCGAAAGAAGTTCCAATCACAGATGAATTTCCAATATCCAAGGTTGCAGTGTTGCTGATTGACTCGAATAAAAATAATTGTTTTCTCCAGTATGGTGTTGTCACTGAAGGTGTGTGGTCACTCATTGAAAAAGAAATTAATGAGTCTAGCAACAGTTTGGAGAAGTTAGCCGAAGAAAAAGTGTGTAAGAAGAGGAAAATGGACTATCAGCAGCCTGATTCAACTTATACAAGTACATATCTGCAGCTAGGGTATGAAGCCGTGAAGGATGTCGCAGGTATGCTATCCATCTCTATCTCTTTTCTTTATATAAGGGATTTCAAAACTTTCTACCATGACGTAATCCTTTTTCTTTGATACATCCTGTGAATTTGAACTTCATCCCTAATAATTGATGAATCAAATATATTTTTAGAGGGTATACCGTCAGACATATAATTTGAAGACATCATATGTGAGAGTCACTTGCAAAATGCTAAATAATGTTATCTATTTACCATACATGAAAATGTTATTAACTACTAAACTGATTGATTTTTGGAAGTATTCGATGTATGTATCTGTCTAATATAGGATGAACTGAGAAGTTCTTGATTTGTTATGTTGCATGGAGCAGGCATTGACAGCTCTGATCTTGTGGTTTTGGAGTCTCATGTTGTGCAGTCATTGAATAAAGAAAAGTCTGCTGCTCAATTTTATATGATGCTCTGCTCTCATTCCTTTGACGAACGGCATAGTGTACCTCTTGAATTTCTGGTTGACAGGTCAGTCTAATTCACTATTTTTCTCACTTGGTACAAATTATGGTTTTGGTTGTAATTATGGGTGTTTTTATGAGAACATCAATCTTGATAATTGCTTTTCTCGAAAATTGGCTAACATTCTTTTCCTGCAATACATGTATTCTTTTGCCTCCTGTATGTTTTGCCCTTTTAGCTGGCAATTTGTGTAAAAACCGATTTGATAAATTCACAAAATTTGAAGTTCATGTCCTCTTTTTCGACAAAGCCCAACGGTTGGTGTATCTCCTGGAAAAAATCTTTAAACAGCAACAATATTTTAAAAAATTGTACGTTTTAAAAAATATTGTTGCTTTATTGGATGTATTTCCTTCTTTATATAAATTTAATGTAGAAAGTAGTTTCAGACATTTAGCTGTATTTTTTGCATTTATATATAACAATAATAGGAGTAATACATTATTGAATTAACAATATTATTAGATGGTCATAGATTTCTTGGCTCTCTGACAGCAATATATCTGCAACTTTGGTAGCTTGCAGGGGTCTGTGGCAGTAGAGTTTAATGGTAGTTGGTCGACTACACCACTTGTTGACTATCATCACATGCTTCCTTATGTGGGGTTCATCTCAAGCTGGATTCCAAGGTATGAGGTCCAGAAAGTTGTGGAGAACAGTTGTGGAAGTTTTCCATCATTGTATTTGATTTGAACTGTTGAAAATGAATTTATCAGTATTTTTCCTGACTACATGCTACTTGCTATGCATATGGAGGACACTGATGAGTTCTTGCCTCTTTTGTATGATTTAAGATCATTCACTACTGTTTCAGGTGCAATTGTATTGATAATTTGCCCAATGTTGTAGGAAAGAGTCATGTAAGCCAATTTTTAACGGCTGCAATGCTCAAAGCACCAACAGTAGCTACAAAGAAGAGCTTCCTCAAAGCAAAATCCCTGCTTTGCCTCCTTCAATGTGTATTGGGGAAGACTTGGATCACATTAACATTGATAACCCTGAGATGAAAAGCAACACTTCTAACAATGATGTTAACGAGAATAGGGTAAGTGGCATTCAGAGTACAAAAAGAAATGGGAATGCCAGAGAGGAATTCAAAGACCTTGGCGACTTCCTTAATTCTTTTAAAAAAGTAAGACAAATCACCCTTGAGGAAGTAGATAAGGACAGTGGAAAATATGAGAGAGGTTCATTCTCTGAGCCTTTAAAAGGTATTTCTCAAAATAGGGTCAAGGACAATCATGGTATGCAGGAAATGGATATTAATGACTATATAAAGAGTTCCTTTAAAACTGAGGAAAGAAGGAGTTCAAGAATCAAAGCTAGTTATCAGAGGAGAAAGAATGTTCCCAGTGCTCAGCATTCTGCGAATGGTCCAGAAGATGGTGTCAACTTGAAGGTGAGATTATTTATTTATTTATTTATTTATTTATTTTTGTGTGGTGGTCTGCATGATAGGTGGCACTTTATGCATGCATGTTAATGGGCTTATTACTATGGAATAGGGAAGATCAAGTATATTTTTTCTAAATGGGTAAGAAGTCCGTTCATCTGTTCATTGGAACTTGTGAATTTCAAGTAAATTACAAGTTACTGGTATTTTATTCACGTCGAACAATGTATCATTTATTCTACCTCTCTACTTCATTTGTCTTTTCTGTCAATGATTCACTATAAGCTAGCCGGCCATAGTAGGTTTTTCCATCTATAAACGTAGCGCTCTCTGGAATTTTATCTGTTATTTCATCTTAATTTCATGTGTTTTGTATGCCTCATTATATTGAATCCATTCAACTACCTAATCAAGATATTTACAGAATTATTGTTAAAAGATTATATCACCTTCAAAAAGAAACAGAATATTTATTTACCCCTTCTACCTACCAAAATTCTAGTCATGATTCTTTGTATCTACTATATACAATGTGGTTAGAAAATTTCAGTTTACTACTATTCAATGAGAACAATAAACTATTGTGATTTTGTGTTGTGCCAACACAAGTTGGTTTTGATTTCGTGCTATTTTATTGTTCAATAGTGCTACAACATGAGAACTAACGTGTAGAGACTCAGTGGTGTCTCATTTGCTTATTCCGTTCATTGACTAGTGAAATGCAATTTTATAGGTAGAGTCAGCAAACATTCTTAAATCAAAAGATAGTCCATGTAGAGACAAGAAGATAACTGCTGAAAATGGTGGTACGTCTGTCTCATGCAACCCAACAGCAAACATTCTTAAATCAAAAGATAGTCCATGTGGAGACAAGAAGATAACTGCTGAAAATGGTGGTATGACTGTCTCATGCAACCTAACCGGGACTGCTGCAACAGAGAATGCAGTAGTTAAGTTTGATGCTCCACACAATACTCAAGAAGATAATACTAGTGCTTCAGAGTCTTCACAGAATGCATTAGCACTTCTCAATAGGAAAAGACGGGAGCTGGTAATTTGTTACACTTTAATTCTAAGATGGACTTTCCTTCTTATTTTAAAAACAATATAAATAAGTGGAGTGTGTGAGTTCTAAAATACTTTTGACATCTACACATTTTGAAAAAGCTGACCTTCATGTTATAATTTTACTTGTCTTTGGCAGTGTTCTCAAATCTGCGCTATGGAAGAGAAGCTTGCAGTATATGAACATAGTATTGAACGAATAAGGGATGGTATGTTATCCTTCCCAGAGTTTTCATCCACCTCTCTCATCTAAATTTCATTAACATAAACAAGCTTTCATATGCCCTCCATAATAATGATAAATGAAATGAAAATTCAGTGAAAATGATGGGTTTTTTTGGCAATTTAGGTGGTGAAGTTGGTTTTGCTCGTCAATGTATAAACTCTATCTTAAGTGGGAAGGATGATTTATTGGTGAGCAATGTACAACAAGTCCTACCCGTTGAAAATCAAAAAGACCCTCTTCACCCGACGAATGCCGGACTTTCTTGCTCATTTCTACCTGGGAAATCTTTATGTCAAGTGAATCCTCTTCTTCCTATTTGATTACAGCCTTTCTGTTATGCCCTATAATGTAATATAAATTCTTTGCTAATCAGGACCTGGAATATACATGTGTGATGAATAACTGGAGACTACCCAGATATTTCATTCAACCATCAGATGGTGAGTCATTAGATTACATGATCTGATCATAGCATAGATTCCTTCATTCTTGTTCGTTCATTGATTTATCCGACTTGCAAACCAGGTAAATTCGTGGCGAATGTGGTTGTTCAAAGTAGAGAGTTTAATCTGTCTTCAAAGGGCGATTTAGAATCAAGTCCTTGTAAAGCGAGAGAGTCTTCTGCTGCTCAGATGATCGCCAAAATACGCGAAGGTTGTGCTTTGACTTGATTAAACAAGGAAGATGATGAAGTTCAACTCATGCTACCAATAGTTTGGATTAAATGCTGCTCAATATGTTTATGGAAATTTTCCTTTATGATACATAGAAATCATAAGTTGACCAGCAATTTTCTCACTCGCTTCAACTCACTCTCTCCTACTTTGGTGGGGGTTCATGTAGAAATCTCTAATTTTCCAATTCTTCCATACAATTTTATACTACTATCTATCTTCTTATCATAGGAAATTAAATATACAAAGTCTCATACTATATATTAAAGATTCCCTTAGTAAATATACAAAATCTCATATATTAAATACTGTCAAAAAAATAAATAAATACTCTTTTCGTAATTTATTGTATAAATTTATTGGTCTTGACATGTTACAAATACTATAAATTAATTTTCTTTTATGTTACTTACTTAAAAAATAACGTTTCTTAATAAACACAAACGCACATAAATAGTATAATAGGAAATTATTACATCCTAGTGATAATCGTTGACCTTTTGTTCTCTCACATCATCGTTCACTATAAGCCCAAAGTAAAAATTTGAGAATCAGCAACTATGGCGGAAAACGATGTTCTCACCAAACTACCCCTGGATGTCATCTTCCAAATTCTCGCCAAACTCCCCACGAAATCCCTCCTTCAACTCCGCTGTGTTTCTAAATATTTCGATCCCCTGATTTCCCACCCTCACTTACTCAAAACCCATTTCTCCACCACCGCCGCCCACACCCACTACCTCGTCTACTACGAATCCACCGATTACACAAAGGCTTACTTCTCGTTTCATGCCAGAAATACTCTATCTTTGTGTAAGAATCTTGAAACCCCATTTAAGAGTGTTAATGGCTATTTAAGAATGTGGGTTCTAGTAAAGGAGTCGTCTGTTTGTTCGATACCAGTTACTTTACATTCGTTGGAACTTTGATTTTGTGGAACCCTTTTATTGGAAAGTTCAAGATTCTTCCTAGTCCTGAAAAAATAAGTTATTACTAGAGTAATACATCGCATAGTGTTGTTGGGTTTGGATTTGATTATAGAACTGCTGATTATAAGGCTGTCATGATTCTGTATGATTGTGATTATGGGGGTGATTATCTGCCAAAAACTTTTGTTTATGGAGTAAAAAGTGGTAAGTGGAGGAGTATTGAACAGGTGGCTCCTTGTTTTATGCTCACCACTTGGTCTAGCAATGTGTTTGTTCATGGGGTTGTCAATTGGTTGGCTCAAAAATGGGGCAAGATTCATGAACATCCTAATTGTATCATGGGGTTTGATGTAGTTGAGGAGGTGTTTAAGTTGATGGAGTTGCCGCGAAATCTTGAGCCAAACTTGAAGGATATTCGGTTATCTCCTTCGGTTGATGGAACATCATTGGCTCTGTTTGTTAAACATCATGGAAATGTGGGTGAGGGATGGGCTATGTGGCTTATGAATAGTTATGGTGAGGTAGAATCTTGGACGATGAATCACGTAGTCGTGCTAGATCAGGTTTTCTTCCCTTTAAGGATTATAGACGGCAATAACATTTTAGCTTCAACTAGTGATGAGAAGTTGGTTTCATATGATGTTGAGAAGCAGGATTTCGAGGATCTTGATGTTCGTGGTCTGCCTCCATCTTTCTATGTGGATGATTACATGCCAAGATTGGCAATGCTTGATATCGGAGATCAACTTCCGTGGTAGGATTGTTCTCAATGGTATCCCTTATTCCAATTCATATTTCATATTGCGCTAAGTTGTTTTTACATCTTGGAATACGAGATGAAACATGAAGTGGAATGATGGTCGTAATTCTCAAGTTTTATTTAGTATAGTTCTTAAAAGCTCTTGTAGTATTTGAATTCTGAAATGAACTGATGCTTCTTATTTTAGCCTCCTAATAACATATGCGTATACAGTCTTAGTTATGAAACACCTGTGAAATTTATATCAATGTCTCCCTTTTGTTTAGGTGCAATTATCATTAACAAGTTCGTGTTTTCATGGTATTCGTAAGCAAGATATTTCCGTGGTTGAATAATGATCCATCAATGGACATCATCCATGAACGTTCACTTACTTGTGTAGATTGTGTATTCTTGTCATTGGTTTCAATTAGTAATTGGATGACTTCCCATCACTTGTGTCATTATTCATAAAATCATGAACCTTCTGTCATCACCCCCATTGGTTATACTATGCCTGCATCATTTCAATTTTCATCTGTATTCAGACAGTAAATTGAAGTGAAACATGTGGGAGTATAGAACCACAGTTACCAGGTTTTTGCAGTATTTAGTTTCTTACTTCTTGGTGGTATTTGCTGCCTTAATTTAACCAAACAATGGTTCAGCTTAGTTATTCACTTATTCTATGTTGTAAGTATTATCTCTGTATTTTATTTTATTTTATTTCATAGTGTATGATATGACCTCATGAATATATGCATCCAATACAGGTGAAATGATAAGAGTCTTTTTGGGTGGTTGGAAATTGTGTGATTGCTGTCATATAGAAGTAATTGAGGTGATCCGTATTAGCATGCAATGGGACCTAACTGTAAATGGGCCCAAACCAATTACTTACATGGATACTAGTTTCACCATATTGGGTTTTGGAAATTGGATCAATTGTTTCAACATATAATGCCTTCTTGTGTACATCCTACATTTTCCGCCAAAAATGATCACATCACTGGGAAAAAATAAAATTGATATGAATGAGTAATTAATGTCTAATGGATATTAGTAAATTTATCTTAAAGAATTTCCAAATTTGTCTTGAATTCATAAATTTTAATTAATAAAATTTTCTTTTAAATAAATTTATTTATTTTTATCTTTCAATCTTCGAACTCGGTATCAATAAAATGGAAATAAATATATATAGACAATATTGGACATCAAACCAAATATTTATGAAATGATATGATTTTAATGTTGTAATAAGACAACACTTTTGATGTTTACACGTTGTCACCCTACCTCACGTCATTGTACGGTCGATCATATTTGATTATTTTAATATAAATTTATTTTGGACCAAGTCGTAAAAATCCGGAACCCAAAAAGGGTAGTACGTTAACGCGTTTAAAAATAAAGAGATTAATCCTCACTGACATGGTGATTGCATGAAATCTTTGAAAATGTTGTTAGTGAAGGAATTTCCATATCAATCATTGTTTCGTGGTAACGTTTGTCGGAATTTTTATTAATTTCCTTATTATTAGTGGAGTGTATGATTTTGATAACACCCCTTGAAGAGGTCATATTGTTTGTCATCATTACACCCCTACAAATATTGTGATGCTAGTCTCTTATTAATTATATATTTGATGTGTTATATATCTTTTTTATTTTTTAAAGTGAGATGTAGGAGAGAAAATAAAATTAAAATATTTTAGCATAAATCATAAAATAAAGTAATTATTTAAAATTTATATTTCTTTTATGCATCACTCGTTTGACGATTAATAAAAAGAATAAGGGCACTCGTTGTATTATTAATTTGAATTATATGTAACGACATATAAGTTTGTATTGGTGATGCTAACAAAGGAATAGAATATGTGAAAAAAGAAAAAAAGAAAAAAAGAGGTGATATATAATAAGAATCAATGTTTTATTTTTTTTCATTTAAGCCTAACTTATAAAAGAACTGTTTTCGATTTTTAATTTAAAATTAAATGAAACACCTCGTTTAGTTGTTGGTCTAATGAGAGTGATTCTCATCCTCCATACATACTTTATGTTAAATTTCAATAGTTTATTTGGATATATATAAATAAGTTTCTTTTCACAATAATTTGAACGGTTGATTTTGCGCAAATCAATATTAATTTGACTTGGTATACGAGAAAAAAAAAACCAAAATCAAAAGAATAAAGAAGACGAAAGTGCATGTGAAATTATAGATTAATAAAGAACTTGTGTTTGGAGGCCCCACACGTCGAACCTTCAATTAAAGTATAATCCAAACTACAATTCAATAACTATATACAGTGGTGTATAAGTACAAGTGGAGTAGTAATCAATTCATCCCAAAAAATCACTCCACCTTTTTTAATTTCGTTTATCCCAAAAAAATTAAAAGATCAAAATAATCAATCTTTTGCTTACACTTTATTTATATCATACTTAACCCATCTAATGTATTTTAATATTTATTTATTACTAAAAGTATCAAAATTCTTCTAAAATAATATTTTTAATTAACTACATGAAAAAAATATGAAGATTTTTGGATGAAGAGAATAAGTAATAATTATTTTATACTCCCTACATTCAAGTTGAATTTCATACTTTTCGTTTTTGTACGTTCCATATTAAATTTTATCATCCAACATAATAATCCCTAACCTTAAAAATATATCTATAAATTAATCACTCTCAACTATAACATATAACATACTTTATAATTTATTTATTATTATTTAAAAATATATTATCATACTTTATAATTTATTTACATTATCCTATTAAATTAATATATCAAAAATATTTTTCTTAAACTTAGTGTTCTCAGCTGATTCAATAGCAGCAGCTGCCTTCTAACCTTCTTAAAGTCTTATTGTTCCTCTAGCGGCCTCTTCTGGGGCATTCATTGTCCACCCGTCAAGACCAGTGAGAACTACTCACGAGATGGCAAATGGATTGAAAGAGTATTAATTTTTTTTTCTTTCTCCATATTCAATAAACAATAAGCGCAATTCCATTTCTTAATTTTGTAACTGAATTCCTTAAAACTTTTTATTTCTACGATCTCAATTAATTATGAAAAGAAAAAATAAATTAAAAAACTAGTGGCAATAAATCCACATTAAAATTTTGTCCTCTCTCCAAAACAGGAATCCTTTACTGGGCCTTGTCCCCTTCACACATGCACCCTATACAACTAACAATTTTGGAGCACTATTTATGTAGTAATTATTATTGCAATCGTAATCAGTATTACATTATTAAGAACTTCTATTACAGCGCCATTTTTTTATTTCTTGTCTTCTATACATAATAATATTATTATATTTATGCATATTTTTAATTCAATTGATTCTAAATTAAAACTTACATCAAAGGTGCAATGACATGTCAGATCTAATCATTTGTTTAAGTGGTAATATATCTAGTTATAAATTAAATTATTTTAATTTCATAACATTGGGGAATGTCAAATGGAAGAGAGCTAGAATAGTATAACTAGAAAATTATAATATGATGAGCAATCTGGGTAATGGATTTAGGGGCTGTTTAGTTAATTGAAAGGAATTGGAATGGTAATGATAATGATAGTAGTTAGGAATAGTAAAGAGTATGATTTCTAAACTATTGATGTTTAAGTTGATAACAAGAATCACTATTATTAGTATTAATTTTGTTTGGTTTGAGTATAGTTTCTTTTGGAATGGAATTAATTTTTCTTTTTTTTTTCTTTTTCTTTTTGAGAATAATAATGTTTTAGTATTTTTATCATATTTTCATTATTAAAAAAATATTTATAAGAGAAAAAATATAAAAAAATTGAAATTCCATTTGTTTGGTACGAAATGGCAGTGAAAGTACCCAATTTGGTGAGGTGCGGTAATTCCTTACTTTTTGGATATAAAAATATTGTTCATGAAAATTAAATTATCCAACCAAACATTAACTTCTAAACTCATTCTCATTCCACCCCTCCAAAGCCACCAAACAAACGGGCCCTTAATGTTTAGTTTAAGACTGCCCTTTTGGGAACACATTAGCCACTACTTGCATAAATAGATAGAGGTTTAATTAATTAATTTCTCCTTTTAGATTTCTAGTTTGAATCCATATATGCCAACATTAACTCAACAAACTAATAATTAAACCACATATACTTTACTACTCTTTTTGAAATTTAAAGTTTGAGTTGATAATTTATAATTAAATTAAATAATCAATTAAGTTGCACATATGTAAATTTTATTTTTAAGTTGACGAGCATTCGTAAATTACTCATCTAATTAACTCATTATTTATATTTTACCTACATCTTAAATGTTTTGATTATTCAGATCAAGGGATAAAAAAAACACTCTTTTTTAGAAATTGAATTTACCAACGGATTGTCAACAAAAATTACATTCTTCTTTTAGCAATGAATTTCGTGGGAATTAAATTACCAACTGAATTGAATTTTCGTTGCTAAAAATTTACTAATCATCACTTTATCAAGGGATTTTGTTGTTAATGTGTCGGTAAATCAATTTAATAGTTGAATGGAGGCTTTTACAAAAGGAAATTTTATTGGTAAAAAAATAGTTTTTTTAAGTGATATGGTGATTATTGTAGTATAAAATAACAAATAAGTTATTGAATAATAGAGTATATGTAAAATATATATATTTTTATGGCTAAACACTTGTACGAAATCTATCTCATATAAAGATTTTTGTGGGACAGATGTAAAATGATATACTAATATTTTAATAAAGTAATATTTAGATTAAGAAAAAATAACAATGTACAATTGAGTTATTTTATGAAAATTTCTTAGTGTAAATAAAACGTAAAAACATAAAAACGGTATTGTACAATAACTCATAATGAATTTTGATATTCTTCTTTATAATAATGAATAAATGGCGAGTTAATATCATTTTAATTAAGTTCCACAATAAAAATAAAAAATTAATTATAGTCCCGAATATTTATTTATTTTTCAACTTCATCTGGATATTAAAAATAAAATTGAATGAAAACCGAGCATGTCCAAAGTTATGAGATTAAATAAAAAATAAAATATTTTAAAAGTGAAATTAAATTATGGTTTTGTTGTTGGATGAAAATTGATTTTTTCTAGGTAAATGGCGGTAAGACGTGAGTTTTTGTGTGTATTGTAGAGGAAAGTAGTTGATGCAAAGCTGGGCGACACGTGTAATGAAACTGGTATTACAAACCACCAACATAACATTCTGGAGTAGAGTAGTATCTTCTTTCCTAGGAAACCCACATGAAATTCATCACTCCTTTCTTCTGCGGCTTTTTCCTCGAAATTGAAATTGAAATTGAAGGGAATTCATTATCACTCTCTTTCCAAACAACAAATGGTATGATAGTACTGATCTACACAATATCATGGAACTTAGAAATTGAATGAAAATATTATTACTCCTATTAATAATTTCCTCTTTGTTTATTTCTTACGTGGGTGCATTCATAGCTACCACCCATATTACTTTCATGTTTTCAAAATAGTACTTCTCAATAAGCTCTTTCCTTTTTCATTTTTTTTTATTTAGATGTTTGTCCCATTATATTTTTTATTCTTAAAAAATAGTAAAAATTAAAAAATAAATAATTTCTCATTAAATCATATTTTAAAAAGTAACACTCTCGTCTAACTCAATAAGTTAGGGGATGTTTGATTGATAGGTGTAAGTGGAGTGGAAGGAATGAGGAAATGGTGTTTGGTCAAGAGGAATGAAAGTGCTACCGTGCATTTTGATTCCTAAATATCAAGGAATGGTCATTCCCCACTATATTGGGTATTATGACTTTCATTGTCATGTTAAACTTGCCTCCTTTTCTGTTTATCAAATTTTGAGTAATTTAAATTTTTTAAAAAAGTTATAAATGTAGGAAATAATCCATGAAACCTTAACCCTATTATGATTAATCGAGATCATAACCGTAAAGCGGAAGCGTACCTGATCCAATGAGTCTCTAGGCGGAAGACGAACTCAGGATCAGTGGTTATATGACCTTCCTCAACTAAGCCCACCTAATTCCTTTATGGGGACCGTAGTAATCCCTCCCGATAGGGAGAAGGGAAGACCATGTACGGCTTAGTATATTGGGGACCATAACCTGGGAGCCTTTATATACTACTTGATTAGACCACCCATAATCACCTAATCACGTAGTATTGGGTATCTACTCAATAAGCCCATATCATTTATTATTATAGCCCATGGACCTTTAACCTTAATTGGATCACTTAATTAAGTCCATAAAATAATTGAATAGCTAATATAATTGCATAATAATATATTGCCCACAATTAGATTATATTGGAAATTAATAAATTTCCAACAATCTCCCACTTGGGCTATATATTTTCCCAAAGCAATTATATCAAGAGTCCTTAGTTGCGCAACTTTATGCTATTCCTCTTCAGGCTATACTTAACAATCTGGTCCATCTCATATACTAATATGGAACTACCGCGGCATTCACCACATTATAAATCGTGGTTAAACCCCGACAATCACCATATCAGTACACTCAATGACATAGATCAAATATGGTGAGTAGCATGAAAATTACATGTCAAATGTGATCAACATCATGTCTATTTCCAACTGGTCCAACTTTAATCCTTAGTGAGATCAAATCATAATGTAAAATATTACAAAATAAAAAATTAACTTAAGTGAATTCACAACGAATTCAAAACCATCAACTTAATTCTGCAGAAAACTGAATTATCCAAATCAAAGTGTCTTGAAAACTTTAAAGAACAATAAATATAGACTCCCACTGAACTAATGTATTCTAAAACCATATAACACCCACATGAGTAGCTAGCTTATAAAAATTACAGGGCGTTGAATACATAATTGGTGGATCCATATTTAGAGTCTATCATAATATGCTCTACTAAAATTTTATCTACACAAAATACTTTCTTTAACAACCAAGAATTCTATGTCAATATGCTTGACTCATTGTACTCTTGTCGTTAAATACTTTAATGCGAACTAACTGTCACAATGAACTTTATGTGACAAATCTTCGCAATCTTTATTTCATGTTTGAATGCCCTTAGTGTGCTACTGATTCTGTTGTCATGATTAATGAGCTAAAGTGTTTACTTAATACTTTTACTTGTATAGCTCTCCAGACCAACAGAAGATGTAGCCTGAAGTGGATCTTATATCGTATTGGCATCCAACAAACTCATAATCAGACTACTTTATGATCTCCTACTAATCTGATTATCTCTAATGTTAAAGCATGTTATCCTTAGTTCTCTGTAAAGATCCATACTAGAGTTACTTAAATGTCTACTTAATACACCAACAACAGAAGTCAAATTAAGTCTTGTAGAGACCTCATCATACAATAACTTCCAACAATCAAAACATATAAAATGTTTATATATTTCTTAAATCTTTAATTTAACTTTAGGGCACCTTATTGAGACTCCACTTGTCTCCCTTAGTTTAACTTAAACATTCTCCTACTGAATCACATAATCATCTACATTTGTCTCAAAACCAAATGAGACACTTACTTCATGATGATACTTTTGATTCCTTTACGAAAAAAATTTGCTTGAATGCACAGATGGATTTCCTATTAGTTCTTAAAACATTTAGATCGTATCATCAGTGTTGCGATCAAGGAACTTTATCTTTACATCCATCTAATATGATTCAAGATCAAAATGTGCTACTAATGTCACGATTATCTTATAATAATGTCTTCCTTCCCTTTTGAGTAGAATCCTATATCAAGATGCAAACCTAATCATCTTGTATTGATTTATACTCATAACTTATAGCATTAACATACTTTGGAGTAATTTGGACCTTGCATGGTTTGATGAACATTGTCTGAATGTTCTACCATTAATTTCATAGTGTCCTCTTTATTTAGGAGAAAACTACATAATTATCCGAATTGATTTTCTCCCAACTCTAGTGGTTTTCTTAGTAACATTAATTCTTGAGGTTGTTGATTTTATTATACCTTAAATATTATTGACATTGTCATATCGTTATTCTGAATTTGCACCAATTCTTTAAAGCATAAGTGAGGATCGAATCGACTTCCCCTTAAGGACAATGTCTCTAATATTATTCTTCCCCCAAAATCAACATCCTCACATAATACCGTATTACACATCTCAAATATGATCCGATCAATTGGATCATAAACTTATTATCTTTATTCATAACCAATAAAGTAGCTTACATTTATTTGAGTCCAATTTTCTTTAGTAGATCCCAATTATCTAGCTTTAGTTGGACATCACCATATGTGAAACTCAAAGAGTTCTCACAACTACTTTGGTTAAAATTTTATTGAGACCATAAGTTGCAATCTTAAGTATTTCTCACATTAGTGACCATATGTTGTGGAGTTCAATTATGTCTTTTAACTGCACCATGCATACTGAATAATTTAATGCAGTGTATTATAAGACAATTCCACAGGCCTTTAGGAGAAAACAAAAGGTTATACTTTAGTTGTCTTTAGCAGCTTTCTTAATGGGATTTCTTGTATTGCCCTTATACTTTATTGAGATTAAGTTTGACTTATTAGTCTCATCCTTATTGTGGAAGTTCACTCATCAAGTATGATTTTGTTGTTGATATATGGACAACTTATTTAGCAGACTTCTTAATTATACAGAGAATTAATGCAAAATAATTTTTCATGCTCGTATTAAACTTTATAATCTTTCAAAAAACTTTATAGTCTTTCAAAATTTAACTAAATTAGAATCATCTTGAAGATTCGAGCACAATATTAGTATCAAGTCTTTGGACAAAAAATACTAATTTAAATGATGTTCTCATGCAGTAGTCAAATACTGACAATAAAACTGTCAAGCAATAGCCTTCCTGTGGGCCGACTTATTACTTACATGTCAAACCAAATAATTGTCACGTATTTACCACCATAGGTACTTGTGTATTTCTGCCAAATATTAATCTACCTGTGGGCCGATCAGTACCCGCATGAAGATACACTCATACAACATTATTAATTGGGGACCCATCACAAGACACCTTGTGCAACATTAACCTCGTCTGTGGACAAAAATTAACTGCAGGGGTAATCTTGGTGTAATAATCAAGTATTGACAATAAGTTCTGTCAAACAAGAGTCTATCTGTGGACCGACTAATGTTCACATGAACAATCCAAATAATTATCACATACTTATTATCACATGTATGTAATTATTCTGTCAAACTGTGCCTACCTGTGGGCCGAACACAGAACACATGAATAATTACACACCCATCTATGTAATTTCAATAAAGTCGCACTTCACACACAATATTGCTGTGGCAACATGGTGCTTTGATTGACTAGATTGAAGGTTTACTAGACTAATTAATTAAATATTTAAAATAAATATTACGTTTAATTCAACGACATTAAAAAATAATGTCTCCCCAATTTTATTAATTTAATTCAATAAATTAAATGGAAACTTTAGATGATTCATATCATAATGAAAGATTTCTTAATTTAATTAGGGATTTCAAAATTCAAATTGTTATATGTGAATTTATTACCCCAAATTCCAAATAGTGATGGCCAAGCCAATAATTACTAAATTTCATGCCATCACTAATCAATAAGAAAACTTTAACATCAATTAATAATAAATTACCATATAGCCACCCGTCAAAATTTAGTGAACAACACATGTACGCGTTATGCATTTATTATTCAATATCATTGCTGAAGTGATAAGGAACAATTAATATCATTATGCAAAATAACTAGTTACTCAAATACACAAGTGGCTCATTCATCGTCTACATGTACACCAAAGCACATATCAAAATTAATAACTGATCCCTTTTGTCCGACGACAAATTAATCAAGAAACAATTTTTATATAAATTAATAGTAGTGTTTCATACTTAAATCACAATAACAAGTTGTGAGTGGATTAAATGAATATTGTATCAATATGTTGAATGGCTATTCTAAATATCAAAAATGTCAATATTATGTCTCTCTCCAATTATGACTCCAAATGTAATCAATCCAAAAATTTCATAAGTTAAAAGAGTGGGCAAATTTATCTAAATCAAAATTTGATTGACATAATAAATTTAAAAGAAAATGCCCATATATACGTATACATACCATATATTCTACAGCTACAGTAGAAATTTAATTGGAAAAATAAGAAAAGAACATTCATTCGAATTCATTCCCTACTCTTATCGTAAATTGAATATACAACCGACAATTAATAATCCAAATGGTTATATATTCCAAAAATGTGGATTAATAAAGTATCCCAAATCAATAAATTGGAGTTATTTCCACACAAAATCTGTCCCTTGAATGTAAATTCATATAAGCCATAAAAGACAAATAATGAATAATCAGATTGTATGAGAAACTTTAATTGGAATGGGATATCATAGTTAGCATAAATCATATTTGCCGTTATACCTTTCCACAAACAGATTACATGACAGTCATCTTGAAACTTAATTAAGATACTAAATCGCAAGTTCTTAATTCGGAAGGAACATAAAAATCTGTACATAGTTGAAACCAAATTCCCAAAAGTCAAGAATGATTGTCAGATGTTTTGTTCGTTCAGCTGATCCAATTAACAATTTCTAAAGCTAATCAAAATTGTTCAATTGAGATAATTACGCCAATCTGCCAATACACATATCCCAACAAATTAGCATGTTTATTGGTAGCTGAATCAACAAGTACATGATGATGCCGCTGGTAACAAAATCAATGGGTTCAAATACGAATTATCATCAATCCATTCCATCAACAATTGTTCCACAGAGGAGGCACACACTCAATAGTGCAATGGATAAACAAATAAGTTAACAACAAATGGACGACACACATACGTGAGGCCAAAACCATTCAATTAATAAAATATTATTAAATACAAAAGCATGCTTTGATAATTCCAGCAATTTAATTTTCTGTGGTACAAAAATTAATTTAATAATAGGTCTTATGGGGAGTTAACCATCCCAACGGATAATTAAGTGGGTCTATCACCATGAATTCAATATCCATTATCAAATTGAACGCAAAACTTATGAAAACTCTTAAATAATTTTAAGCCTGAGGTTTCAAATTATAATTTTCCAGTTCAATTCAAGTATAGATATGTGCTAAACACAATATCTCAAAGAATTATAAATAGGGTGGCTCTGATACCACTTGTAGGAAATAATCCATGAAACCTTAACCCTATTATGATTAATCGAGATCATAACCGTAAAGCGGAAGCGTACCTGATCCAATGAGTCTCTAGGCGGAAGACGAACTCAGGATCAGTGGTTATATGACCTTCCTCAACTAAGCCCACCTAATTCCTTTATGGGGACCGTAGTAATCCCTCCCGATAGGGAGAAGGGAAGACCATGTGCGGCTTAGTAATTGGGGACCATAACCTGGGAGCCTTTATATACTACTTGATTAGACCACCCATAATCACCTAATCACGTAGTATTGGGTATCTACTCAATAAGCCCATATCATTTATTATTATAGCCCATGGACCTTTAACCTTAATTGGATCACTTAATTAAGTCCATAAAATAATTGAATAGCTAATATAATTGCATAATAATATATTGCCTACAATTAGATTATATTGGAAATTAATAAATTTCCAACAATAAATAATAAAATAATAATTTTCTTCTATTACTAAAATTGCATACAAATAAAAAATAATGGTAAAAATTATGAATTAATTACTATAAAATTTAATTATACCAAACAAAATCAATACTTATGATAGTGATTTCTTACTATCTGTCAAACAATATAATTATACTACACAAATCCATTACCATTCCATACAACTATTACTATTGTTCTAATTACGATTCCTCGCAATATACCAAACGCCCCTTACTTTTATCATTTACTCCAATTATTTAAAAATAATACAATAATTTTTTTTTGAACTTCACATTTACAATAACATAAAGCAGTTATTTAGAATGGAGGGAGTATTAATTTAGTTTACATAGAATGGAGCACTAAAAAAAAAAATTTTACCAACGGAATATTCCGTTGGTAAAAGTCTTAATTATATTGTTAAATTAGCTTACCAACGAATTAGCAACGGAATTTGTCGGTAAAAATCAGTTGATAAAGTGGTAGTTGGTAAATTTTTATCAACGAAAAATCAATTACGTTGGTAATCCATTGCTAATAATTTCATTGGTAATTTATATAATGATTCCCTTGATAATTCCTTTCCTTTATAATTACCAACGGATTGAATTCCGTTGCTAAAACAGAGAATAAATCCATTGACATTTTGTTGCTAAAATAAAAATATCATTTTTGTTGCTAATCCATTGATAATTATCAACGGATTGAATTCCGTTTGTAATTTCGATTGCTAAAAATTATTTTATTTTTATTTTTTTTGTAGTGGAGGGAATATTAATTTAATTTCAATTATAAACTCTAGCTACGTACTTTTTCATTCATTTTACTCCAACTCTGTTTCTATTTTTAATTCCTCCTACTATAAAAAAATGATGATTTAGCTGCAAAATATTTCGTCGCTAAAGTAGTATTTAGTCGCTAATTTATTTTAGTGATAAATTTATTTGTCGCTAAATTTTGTGAGAATATGACCGTCGCAATTCCGTTTAGTAGTGAATTAAAAATTTCTCTGCTAAATTTTGCCACAAATTGATTTATTTAGTAGCAAATATTTCGCTACAATAATTATGAATTTTATCGCAAATATTTACTAAAAAAAATTATTACAAATTTTTTTACTATTTCATAGCTATCTAATTATCTTTACTTGAGTCTTTTCTCATTAATTAAGAACAATATTAAAATGATAATAGCTCAAGTTATTATAAAATTTGTACTTAATTAAATTTAAAGAGTTATTTGATTTGGGATGTAGTTTCATGAGAATTTTCGATCTGAAATGAATAATTTATTTAAATCTTGAAATGTGTTGATGCCGCCGCACTTAATATAAGAAAGTCATGATAAATTTTTCAAAAAACGCAGCGCCTAATTATGGTAATTTGAAATGAAGCTCGTAGTGAAGGACAAGTCAACTTCAATTATGAGGACATCACATCTCTATATCTCCAATATATATGTTACATAACGCTAATCCTGAATGGTGTACCCACCGCCCTTGCTCTGGGGATTAGTGGAGGAGATAAATTACAGGATGTGTCTTAAGTGGCTTATAGGGAGGGCTCACTGTTTAACTTGTTCTTGCAAGGGGCCAAATCCATGCCAAAGGCAGGATTCGAATCCCCACCCTACATCAACCAAGCTCAGTCGGAAGACCTTTCCACCCTCTCCTTTACCACTTGAGCTATACCCTTAGGGCTATAGCTAATGTATTACATTATGGTTGAAAGAGTAATCGATTTTAATATTATAAAAAATAAGGGTAAATTTTCATTTTAGCTCTTTAGAATTAAATAGTGTTTTTATTTACAAGTAGTTATTAATGTTTAAATGTCTTGATTTGTAACTCAATTTAAAAACTTTAAGCGAGTCACTATGGGTACAAACGAATCATAAAATATACTTCCTTCATCCTAATAGAGCTTTCACATCTCTTTTGTAATTGAATTATAAATATGCATAACCGAATCATCAATACGTACAATTAAATCATTTATTTTAACTAAGTCAAGATTGTTTTTCTCAATTTGAATATTAAAATGAAGCCACATAACATTTTTTCTAAACTCTTTTTGCCCTTTGTCTTCCATTTCTCCAAAAAAAAAATAAAAATTCAACCATAAATAATTTATAAAATAAATAAAAAAATTAAATAGCAATATCTTTAGCCTTGAATTGATAAAGTTTTTAGTAATATTTATAATAGGTGAAAGGAATGCAGTATGCACGGTCTCACCTCAAATTTTAAATATAAAGTTTCTCTTTCCTTAAAGTTTATCTTAAATTTTTATTAAAGTTATGTTGATAACAAACACTTCATTCAAACCATGGCATTTTTATTCATTAATTTTTTATTTTATTTGTTACAATATACATGGGAAATGTCAAATGAAAGATATAGAACAATAACTATATATATATATATATATATATATATATATATATATATATATATATATATATATATATATATATATATATATATACCGACCTAGAAGTTTGGCTTATAAAATACTAACAATTTGCCCAATTGGATATATGCATTATTCTTTCACTACTAAATATAGATCTTAATTACATTTCCATCAGAGATAGTCATTAGCCACTACTTACGATCAATTAGTTAAATAAATAAAAACTAATTAAATCAAGATTCATGAACAAATTATGACTTTTCACATGGAACCCACGTACAATTGATTAATAAATACTTGCTAATTAATAGTATATATTATCTTATTGGATAATTTTTAAAAAATAATACTAATAAAGTGTACAGTTGTAATGTATAAATATATTTTGTTATTTTTTTTCTTAAATTTTAATTGAGTTTAAAAATTTGTGCGCGACTTTATTTACTTTAATTACCCTTCAATTAAACTTGCATAATTAAATACGTAACTTTGGTCGAGTTAAATATAATTTAAGCTCATATAATTCGATCTTCTTACGTCAATTTCTTACCTTCATTTCTTCATAAATTCTTGTTCAACATTAGATCGTATTTAATAATAAATGAATGTAAATAGGAATAAGTTGAATGGCTTTTCGTCATCTTAACAAAATATCCGTACTTTCGTAAGTCGGGTATACATATAAGTTATTTAAATACGTGATAATTGTTGACATTAACCGACATAAATCGATTAGTTGGTTAAAAGTTTGTTTGTTTTTTTTCTTGTGTGTAGTATTTATTTTATTTTCGTGATTCATATTTTATTTTTATTTCTTCGTTTATATCTTATTTTGCCTCTTCATGATTAATTATGAAGCCATGTGTTTCATGTTTGATCTTTATTTATGGAATTTATAATTGTAATTTCATTTATAGTTAATATAATACTTTCTATTCCATAGAATGTTACAGCTAAAAAAACATTATATAAATCTATAATATTCAATTTTGTCGTTTTCACCTGACACACATATAATTTATAATTTATTTATTACAAGAAAAAAGACTACACTACCCTTTAAAAACCTTTAAAAATAAGTTAGTAAAACAATAATTTTCTTAAATTTAACGTATATGTTAAGTGTGATATTTATTTCGGAATAAAAGAAATACCCCTCCGTTCGGGATATTTATACATTATGCTCGTTTGTGCGGTAAATAAATTAAGAAATGTTTTTATTTAAATATATAATGTAAGAGAAAAAAATAATTTTACTTTCAAAAAGTAATATTATACGTACTAATGGCTCAAAAACAATTTATGTAAATATAATACTAATAATTTTAAAATACAATTATCAACTCGTAATTAGAAAGTTCTACCACGAATGGCCCGCAGTACATGCTTCATCTGTAATTAAAGAAAATGAAAATTAATTTCTGATCTTTAGTGACTAATATCGTATAGAAATCTTACGTAAATCAAAAATTACAAAAATTGTAATATGAATATACTATATATTTAAGGGGTCGGTTTGACTCTTCCACCCCTTCTAGAGTTATATATATACTGAAGGGAGAGATTTTGGAGAATCTTATCTGTAGAATTAAATAAATATTTTTTGAAAAATAATACTAGTAGCTATTGTTTTGTGTTATCTGGCTGCTGTGACTAATAGACGTGAGAGATCTTAGCGGAAGTTAATCCATTCCATGGTTATACCTACATGACGTCACATGCATGACGTCAACCAAACCTCTCTCTTATTTTTATCACTAGTTTAAAACACAACTCTACTTAATACATTAAAGCATCCATATGAGTCATTTAGTTTAAAAAATCTCTCTTCCTCTATTTTACTTTACACATTTTTCCAATTAAATTTAACTATCATCTAAGTTCATAAAATTCAATTAAAACAAACTATTCACACCATACTATTCACTTATTTGTACTTGAATTATATTATAAGTTTTTTTTAATTAAACCAACATGGGACATGAGGAGTTATAAGTTTAAACTCAAAGTATCACGTTGGTGTGAGTAAGATCATTTTTCTTTTTAATCTAAACTCAAAATTTTGAAATCATTGTGGATGCTTTAAATGTAACAACAGATCATTTTTTGTTAATTAAAACAGTCCATTCGATAAGTGCAAATGTGTTTATTTATATTTTGCATGTGAATTAAGAAATGTTATTATTAGTAGGTAATTATATTAGAGGGATGTGGTGAGTCATGTATGGAACCCTTATACTATGAGTATATTTGGATTGATCGATCAAAATAGTAAAAATACAAATAAATTTTGTTTGTTTATTTATTTGTTTTTTTTGATTGTCGGACAATAATATATAATATAATAAAATAAATTCTATTTTAAAAGGTTTCGAAAATAATATAGAACACATAAATAGCAATAAGGCAAAGACTAGTATACAACATTCAATTGGTACAACCTCCTGTACAACCTTCAGTGTGTGTTTTCCTCTTTTTTTTTTAATTGTTGTTGTACATTACTGTTTTTTTTTAATTTCAGGGACATAATTGTAATTTTACCCTTGTGATTTAGGGTATAATTATCCCCTAGGATTTAGGGTATAATTGTAATTTTACCCTTGTGGTTTAGGATATAATTATCCACTAGGGTTTAGGGTATAATTGTAATTTTACCCTTGTGGTTTAGGGTATAATTATCCCTTAAGGTTTAGGGGTTAGGATATAATTGTAATTTTATCCTTGTGGTTTAGGGTTTAATTATCTCTAGTTTAGGGTATAATAATCATTTAAATAAAAAAATTAAAAATAAAATAAAAAATAACATTAATAAAAAAATAAAAATTAATTAAAAATGATAGAAATTGTACCAATTCAATTGGTAAAATCTGTTGCGCCCTAATCCCTCCCTAGCAATAAATATTGCAACACGCAAAGATAAAATAATTATATATCCATCAACGCGGAAGCCACTTGGAAGATTCCTTGAATTCTCCTCCCAATCCCACTCTCTCTCTCTCTCCCCCCTCGAAATTCTATCGAGACAAGAAAGGAGTAGGGCCCATTCAATTTCCCCTGCTTTTGAATTTTCTGGTTTTCCACGGGGATTACCCAAGAAACTTCCACTTTTAATATAGATCTTCCTATTTAATTTACTAAAATCTTACTCCCATTTTTTTTCTTCTTATTTATCACACTTCTATTTCCAAACAGTCGCATTAATTTTAATTAATCACACTTTCTTTGTAAAAGGTTTCATTATTATTTAATTAATTAAAATTTAATTTAAAAAATGGAGTATTTACTTTTACAAGCATTACATTAGTAACATTACCATCATACTGTGTAGAGTGGGAAAAAGATGGAGGATGGATGGACGGACGACCATAATAATTAAATAGTAAGTATATATATTTTATACTCCATATACTAATTGTGAATACGCTGCTATAAATAACTTTTTAAAAGTATGAGGTGTCGCGACGTGATTAATTATCGTATTTTTTATTTTAATTTTATATATTTAATCTTTCTACTTTTATTTATTTATTTCTTATTATTATATTATTCATTCATGTATATCTATAAATTAAATATCACCTTTAATTATGTTTTTATTAATTAAGAATAGATAATTAAACCAATCAATAAAAATATATCCAACTTATTACTATTATATTATTATTATTATTTATGTATATCTTCAAATTAAACGTCAGCTTTAATTATATTTTTTTTATTGGTCAAGAATATATATTCTTATTTTTTATTTTAATATCACATATAATTTTTTTTAATTATTACTAGATATTACTCATCCGTGTGTTGCACGAAAAGAATTAAAGTATATTACAATTATATACTTTTAGGTTGTTGAATTGAGTCATTTCAAATCAAATCTATTTGAAAATGAGTGGATTTTAAATTCCTTAAATTTTAAATCAATTCATTTGAATTTCACTATTTGAATAAATTATGGATTTTTGAAAGGATTTCAAATTCATAATTCAAAAATTATTTTTAAAATAGAATTTTATATATGATAAATAAAAATAATAAAATTTTATTATATTAAATATTAAAATCTAAAATTTTATTAAAAACAATTTTTTGTGGAGGAAACTCTACCACCCAACCTACCCCTATCATCCCCCCAAAAAGAATTTTTTTAAAATAAAATTTTAGATTTTAATATTTAAATAATAAAAGTATTACCACCCAGCCCTACCCCTTACCCACCCCAAACCCCCGCCACCCAATTCCACCCACGTCCATAATAAAAGAAGAATGATACCTCAAATGGAATGATTGAACCTGAAAATAAGATTAAATAAAAGTATAAGAGATCAAATAAATTAAAGTATATAAATAAGGTTTATATAATTAAAAAGAAAATAAAAAATCGTAGAGAAACGAAAATAAGATAACAAAAACTAAAAAAGAAGAATGATACTTCAAATGAGAATGATTAAACCTGCACATAAGATCAAATATGAGAATGATTGAACATAAAAATAAGATCAAATAAAAGTATAAAAGATAAAATAAAGACAACAAAAAATAAAAAAAGAAGAATGATATCTCAAAATGATTGAACAAGCACATTAGATCAAATCAAAGTAAAATATACATAAGATCAAATATGAGAATAATTGAACATAAAAATAAGATTAAATAAAAATATAAAAGATAAAATAAAGATAACAAAAAATAAAAAAAGAAGAATATACCTCAAAATGATTGAACCATCACATTAGAGCAAATCAAAATAAAATATAAAAGATAAAATAAATTAAAGTAGATTAGAAATAGTATGAAAGTGAAATAGAGAAGAAAAAAGAAAAGAAAAAAAAAGAGTAAGAATTTGATTAGGTAATGAAAATGTTTATATAGAATGATTTGAAAGAATAACGATTGTGATTGAAAGCAATCAACGACGTAAGAAAAAAGATAGAAAATTACTAAAGATAGCGTTGAAAGATTTAATATTATGAAAATTAGTATATTGATTGACAATTAGTAGAATATATGCCAATAATATTTTTCATATTTATCAAATTTATATTGTTGATTAAAAAATAAATAAATAATTTATTATTAGTATAAATAGAATCTATGATTGAGATCAAAATAATAGACGGTCAAGATTAAAATTGAAGATAAAAATATAAATTAAGTTTATATATATATATATATATATATATATATATATATTAAGCTTATTAAAAATTAGTTAAATATGCCAAAAATATATCTCATATTTACCAAATTTATATTGTAAAATAAAAAAGTAAAATTTAAATAATAAAATCCATTATTAGTATAATAAAATTTTATGATTGAAATCAAAGCATTATTTGGACGGTCAAGATTAAAATTAAATTATTTCTATATAGAGTAAAATTAAAAAAAATATAAAAAAAAGTTGAAGTTTAGGTTTGCTTTTATATATACTAGTATTTACCCGGATCCGTGCGTTGCACGGTCATGGATTTTCATAATAGAACTATATATGTAATGGGTTGTTTAATTTTAGGGGAAATATGAAGCATTACAATCCAATTATGCAATTGTAAAGTTTTAATAACTGGATAATCAAAAAACATTTAGTCAGATTGTATTAAAAAAATACATACATAAATGAAAATTTGATTATGAAAATTTTAGTAATTATTAAAAAAAAAAAAAAATTTCATAAAGTAATATCATTTTCAAAATCCATATAAAATAGAAAGTCATAAATTTCTAAAAACTTCTCTAAAAACAACATTCTTACAGGTACTGCTGTCAACGTCTTTCTTATCACAAAGCATGATTTTCAAACCTTTACGATTTGTAACTCTAGATACCGCAACGTACAACTGATCGTGACCAAAATTTGATCACTTTAGGTAGATGCCAACGTGGTTCAATGATTGTCCCTGACTTTTATTTATTGTCATTGCGTAAGAGACTATTATTGGAAATTGTTTCCTTTGGAACCTAAAAGGAATTCTAGAGTCTGAAGGTGTCAATGTTAATCTTGGAATTAGAACACGTTGACCTGCACTGTAACCTGTTAGGACTTTAGCCTGCAAAACTCTGTCTCCTAGTTTTGTAATCACCAGCCTTGTCCCGTTACACAATCCCCTGGCATGATCTAAATTTCTTAGAAGCATTACTGGTGTTCCAATCTTCAAAATGAGTTCATGGTTAGGTATTCCAGAACATTTAATTGAATTAAAGAATTCTGGCGTGTGGACATCAGCCAATATATCAATGTTGGAGTCAGATTTTGATGTTGAGTTTGAACTAAGATAAGTCTTGGATTCTGTTCGCGACGTGCTGTCGTAAGGACCAACTGTCGGGAGCAAGTGCTAGAGAAATTCTTGAATCTACTGACTTCTGTCTTTAGAAGGGGCCAATTTTATTTTCAGTCATGACCAATTCTGAAAAAGAAGTATTAAAATTTGTTGAATAAAAATATATAAATAAATTAGAAAAGGATGTACTTAAAATTTTTTGAATAAAAATGTCAATGGATGGTTAATGGTGAAGATTAATTCTTAAATAATAAAGGACTATGATTAAATTAAAATGTTTCCAAAAGAGGTAAAATTAGAAAAGAGGAAAAAAATTGAGTCCAATTTAGCAAAATCATTTTGCTTATATTTATTTTTTAATTTTTTTCGGGTGTTTATGATTTGTTTAAAAAAAGGAGGTACTTAAAATTTGTTGAATAAAAATGTCAAGAGATGGTTAATGGTGAAAATGAATTCTTAAAACCCTAAACCCTAAAATCCTAAACTCTAAACCCTAAACCAGACTGAGATTTGGTTTTAAACCCTAAAGGAGGTACTTAAATTTTTAAATGATAATTAAAATATAAATAAATTTAAATGACAATTAAAAAATATAAATAAATTAGAAAATGAGCTACTTAAAATTTGTTGAATAAAAATATATAAATAAATTAGAAAATGAGGTACTTAAAATTTATTGAATAAAAATGTCAAGGGATGGTTAATGGTGAAGATGAATTCTTAAATAATAAAGGATTAGGATTTTTAAATGACAATAAAAAATATAAATAAATTTAAATGACAATTAAAAAATATAAATAAATTAGAAAATGAGCTACTTAAAATTTGTTGAATAAAAATATATAAATAAATTAGAAAATGAAGTACTTAAAATTTGTTGAATAAAAATGTCAAGGGATGGTTAATGGTGAAGATAAAAAAAAATGTCAATGGATGTTTAATGGTGAAGATGAATTCTTAAATAATAAAGGATTATGATTAAATTAAAATATTTCCAAAAGAGGTAAAATTAGAAAAGAGGAAAAAATTGAGTCCAATTTAGCAAAATCATTTTGCTTATATTTATTTTTTAATTTTTTCGGGTGTTTATGATTTGTTTAAAAAAAGGAGGTACTTAAAATTTGTTGAATAAAAATGTCAAGGGATGGTTAATGGTGAAAATGAATTCTTAAAACCCTAAACCCTAAAATCCTAAACTCTAAACCCTAAACCAGACTGAGATTTGGTTTTAAACCCTAAAGGAGGTACTTAAATTTTTAAATGATAATTAAAAATATAAATAAATTTAAATGACAATTAAAAAATATAAATAAATTAGAAAATGAGCTACTTAAAATTTGTTGAATAAAAATATATAAATAAATTAGAAAATGAGGTACTTAAAATTTATTGAATAAAAATGTCAAGGGATGGTTAATGGTGAAGATGAATTCTTAAATAATAAAGGATTAGGATTTTTAAATGACAATAAAAAATATAAATAAATTTAAATGACAATTAAAAAATATAAATAAATTAGAAAAGGAGCTACTTAAAATTTGTTGAATAAAAATATATAAACAAATTAGAAAATGAGGTACTTAAAATTTGTTGAATAAAAATGTCAAGGGATGGTTAATGGTGAAGATGAAAAATTTGTTGAACAAAAATATATAAATAAATTAGAAAAGGAGGTACTTAAAATTTATTGAATAAAAATGTCAAGGGATGGTTAATGGTGAAGATGAATTCTTAAATAATAAAGGATTAGGATTTTTAAATGACAATTAAAAATATAAATAAATTTAAATGACAATCAAAAAATATAAATAAATTAGAAAAAGAGCTACTTAAAATTTGTTGAATCAAAATATATAAATAAATTAGAAATGGAGGTATTTAAAATTTGTTGAATAAAAATGTCAAGGGATGGTTAATGGTGAAGATGAATTCTTAAATAATGAAGGATTATGATTAAATTAAAAGGTTTCCAAAATAAATAAATTTAAATGACAATCAAAAAATATAAATAAATTAGAAAAAGAGCTACTTAAAATTTGTTGAATCAAAATATATAAATAAATTAGAAAAGGAGGTATTTAAAATTTGTTGAATAAAAATGTCAAGGGATGGTTAATGGTGAAGATGAATTCTTAAATAATGAAGGATTATGATTAAATTAAAAGGTTTCCAAAATAGGTAAAATTAGAAAATGGGGGAAAAATTGAGTCCAATTTTAGCAAAATCATTTTGCTTTTATATATGTATAGATGTATAGATAGATATAGATGATTGAACCTTTAAATTTAAGGAGAATGATTGAACCTAGATTATAAATAATATGAAAGTAGAATTTGTAAAAGAGAAGAAAAAGAAGAACATTAGAGGAAAAAAATAAAAAAAAGATTAAAAAGAAGAATAAAATATAGAAATTAAAATATAAAAATATGGTTCATATAATTAATATAAAGGAACACACAAAAATTGAAGAGAAAAAAGATAGACAAAAAAAAAGAATGATACATGATTGGACTTACCAATAAGATCAAATATTAGAATTATTGAACTTAAAAATAATATCAAATAAAAGTATAAAAGAAAATAAATTAAATTAAATTATAATAATAAGGTTTATAGATTAAATTATAAAAATAAGGCTTATAGAATTATTAAAAAAAACACAAAAATCGAAGAGAAAAAAAATAAGATAATAAAAAAAAGTATAATGATATCTTTAAGGAGAATGATAGAACTTGCATATAAGATCAAATAAAAGTATAAAAGACAAAATAAATTAGAATAGATTATAAATAATATGAAAGTAGAATCTGTAAAAGAGAAGAAAAAGAAGAAGCATTAGAGAAAAAAAAAAGAAAAAGAGAATGATCGGACCTACAAATAAGATCAAATATGAGAATGATTGAACTTAAAAATAATATCAAAGTATAAAAGAAGATAAAGTAAATTAAATTATGAAAATAAGATTTATACAATTATTAAAAAACACAAAAATGGAAGGGAAAAAAATAAGGGGACAAAAAATTAAAAAGTATAATGATACCTTTAGGAGAATGATTGAACATGTATATAAGATCAAATAAAAGTATAAAAGACAAAAACAAATTAGAGTATATTATAAATAATATGAAAGTAGAATCTGTAAACGAGAAGAAAAATAAGAAGCATTAGAGAAAGAATAAGATCAAATATGAGAATGATTGAACCTAAAAATAATATCAAATAAAAGTACGTATAAAAGAAGATAAAATCAATTAAATTATAAAAATAGGGTTTATAGAATTATTAAAAAAGATACAAAAATCGAAGAGAAAAAAAAGATAACAAAAAATTAAAAAGTATAATAATACCTTTAGGAGAATGATTGAACCTGCAAATAACATCAAATAAAAATATAAAACATAAAACAAATTAGAGTTGATTATAAATAATATGAAAGTAGAATCTGTAAAAGAGAAGAAAAAGAAAAAGCATTAGAGAGAGAGAGAAAAAAAAGAGGGAGAAAGTAAGAATTTGATTAGGTTGAAAAGATTTATATATAATTATTTTAATGAATGAACGACCGTGATTGAAAGCAGATATTTATAGAGACGTTCTAATAAAAATAAAATTGATACTATATTAATTAAAATTAAGCATATATTGATTAAAATTAATCAAATTTATATTATTAAATTAAATTAATAAAAAAGTAAAATTTAAATCAATAAAAAAGTAAAATTTAAATAATAAAAAAATTCATTATTAGTATAATTAAATTTTATGATTGATTGAAATCAAAGAAAAATCATATGTCCTATGTATATTAAATTAAATTATAATATATGAATATTGATTGATATATTAATGGGAGGATTACTACTAGGTACACAAAAAAATCCTAAATTACTATGAGATACAAACATACAAAAGTATTACTACTAGGTACAAAAATATATAGTGATATTCCAATATTACCCCTATTAATGTGCTGCACATAAATATTGTGTGCAGCAAAAGTTCATGTGCAGCAAAGTGTGTGCAGCAAAAAAAGTGTGTGCAGGAAAAAAAAAAGTGTGTGCAGCAAAAAAATGTGGTGGTCCGGCGGCGGCGGTCCGACAGCTTTTCCGGCGGCGGCAGTTTTTCCGGCGACCAGTTTTTTTTTTTTTTCTTTTTTTTTTTTGGGCGAACAGTTTTTCCGGCGACCGGCTGCCGGAGCTCCGGCGGCGGCGGCGCGGCAGCTTTCCGGCGACCAGTTTTTTTTTTTTTTTTTCCTGACGAACAGATTTTCCGGCGACCGACCGCCGGAGCTCCGCCGGCGGCGGCGGCGGTCCGGCAGCGGCAGCGGTGGTCCGGTGGTGGGTGGAGGTTGGGGTTAGTGTTTTAAAGGTATATGGGTTTAGGGGTATATTTGGTATTTTACTTTAATATTTTGTATTAAATAATAATTATTTTAAATCAATGTATCTAGTAGTAATTAGGGGTACAAAGTGTGTACCTATCAGTAATTATTTCTATATTAATTTAAATTAAGTATATATTGTTTAAAAATTACTTCCTCCGTCCCAAATTCAAGTTCACGTTTATTGTAGATACGGAGTTTAAGAAAAGTCACTTTTTGACTTACTTTTGAGGGTAGTATGGTATTTTTGGGTAATAAATAAATAATAAAGTATGTTATATGTGTTAAAAATGTGATGACAAATTTGAAATTAAAGTATGTTAGAGGGATATTAGTTTGTTGTTTTTCATTTTATGAAAGTGTGAAGTTAAATTTGGGACGGACCAAAACGAAAAGTGTGAAGTTGAAGTTGGGATGGAGGGAATAGTTAAATATGCCAAAAATATCTTTTATTATTACCAAATTTATATTGTTAAATAAAAAAGTAAAATTTAAATAACAAAATACATTATTATTAGTATAATTAGATTAGGTTTTATTATTAAAATCAAAAATATTAATTGGACGATCAAGATTAAATTAAATTATTTCTAAATAGAGTAAAATTGAAAAAAAATTGAAAACAAAAGTAGAAATTTAAGTTTGCTTTTATATATGTATAAATTATATTACTAATGTATATCTTTATATTTAGAATTAAAAAGTAAACCTTAAAATAATAAATAAATCAATTAATAAAAATATATATTCAAAAATTTTGAGTTACCCGCATTATTAAATTAAAATATGCATTTAATATTGAATTATTTAACTAATTTTCTAATAAAATATAATGCATCCGCATAGGCAAAATCTCCTGCGCCCCCAGGACACGGAGGGATACTCCGTGTTCCCATCTGAACACAACTCTCCCCCTTATATTCTATTTAAACTTATGTATTGCCAGATGTTTAAATTGTAAAGGAACACAAAAATTGCAAAGGCGCACGAAATGTGCTCCGTGCGCTCCGGTGCACAGGAGCAAAGACTATATATATATATATATATATATATATATATATATATATATATATATATATATATATATATATATATATATATATATTCTTACATTACCCTTAATTAATTTGCTTCGTCCTTCGTGATATTCTATTTTTGTTTTAATTTATCAAATCTATTATGTACATTTCAAAATGATAGTACTATATGATATACTTACATCCTCACAAATATTATACTACTCCAAAGAGCTTTTAGCTTTGTGAAATTGGTAAATGTATATTTCACTGGAAACGTTTATATTGTATTTACGTATATGTGATACAAGTTCTAGTCCATCTATCCAATTTACTTAAGCCAAGGCTTAAGGTGAATAAATCCAAAGTAAACCAAAATACATCAATGATTCATATACAAAGATGCTATCTGGAGTTTGATCCTATTTGCAATGTGATTCGGGGACAACATCCTTGTTCCAAACTGTAGAGCATTCCTCTCCATCCAAGTGTAATATGTCATGGTGGCAAAAGTGATGAAGAGAAGTCTTCTTGCTTTGTTACTTCCTCGGGTGTCCATGTGTATTTTACGGAAGACATCTGTAACTGAGTTGATTCTTCCCCTTCTCTATCCTATCCATCTCTTCACATCATCCCAGATGTATTTGGTGTATGGACAGTGGAAGAAGAGATGCGCTGTGGATTATCTGTCAAAGCAAAAACCACATCGTGGATCTTCTCCTGTGCTCCAAATTCTGTCCTTCGTGGATAGTCTTTCCCTATGTACCAACCAAAGTCTAAAGTTGTACTTCCTGACTATCCATTTATACCAAATCTGTTTGTATACGAAACTTGAATCATGAGTGTGCCTGGTTCTCAAGTATGTATACATACGATTAGCTCTGAATGTTTCATTCTCACTACAATTCTGCATGACACTAACTACTCCTTCTCCTTCTTCATCCTCTCTCTCAATCACATTTCTAGTAGCAATGATTGTTCTCCAAATATAAGAAGAATTGACTGTGGGAGAAACAATCGCCCAATGGTTGAATGTTAGGTAAATGGTGTGCACCCATTTTACCCACAATGATGAGGCTTCCTTGTGTATGTCCCACAAGGCTGCTGCTAGTAAGGTTCTGTTCCATGAGAAGATATCTTTCAACTCTAGCCCCCCTGCATTCTTGGGTTGAATAATGTCATTCCAACATACCGGACTCACCTTCGTACCCCACAAAAATCTACGAATTAATGTCTCCACCTTATTCACTACTACCACAGGGATCTTAACAATGCTACACCAAAATGATAGGATACCATATATGCCCGATGTAATAAGTTTCAATCGACCCATAAATGAAAGCTATTTAGAGGACCATCTCTGAATCATGTTATTAATATCATTCAATAAAGGCATGAAATCCTCCACTCCTATTCTTCTGGTACAAATAGGGATACCTAGATATTTGAAAGGAGTGATACCTCTATTGAATGGAAGAATCTGTGTAATCTGATCAGTGATGTGATTAGAAACTCCTGATAGCATAAGACTGGACTTTTGGGGGTTTACTATCAAGCCCGAGACCTTCCCAAAATCATCCAAGAGTTGATGAATGGTAGTAGATGTTTTGGTGTCACCATACCCCAAGATTAGTAGATCATTAGCAAAAATTAGATGAGAGACTTCCACCTTCTTACAAATTCTGGAGTGGTACCTGTACTGTCGATTCACTACAACTCTATTCATCAATCGACTGAGGTAGTCCATATAAATGACAAAGAGAAATGATGATATAGGATCTCCCTGACCGAGGCCTCTTTTCCCTTTGAAGAACCCTTCTGCTTTGCCATTAATAATCAGGGAGTACGATGTGGTGGTCACACTCTGTTGTATCCAATTACAAAACAAATGATGAAATCCCAATCTATCCAGTAATTCAAGGAGAAAACCCCAATGTACAGAATTATACGCCTTGGAAATATCAATCTTGACTGTCATCCTGGGGGAGAGCTGACCATTCTTCCTACCATATCATCTGAAGATCTCCTCTGCTAAAAAGATACAATTTCTCATCTTCCTACCCTTGATGAATCCAAACTGAGCAGGATTAATCAAGGTAGGAAGGCAATCTCGAAGACGAATAGCTAATATCTTAGAGATGATCTTATAGATGGTGTTGCAACAAGATATAGGTCTATAGTTTCGAACTTCTGGTTCATGAGTCTTTTTCGGAATCAAAGAGATGAATGTAGCATTGATTTGTTTAAGAAGTTTACCTTTCCGAAAGAACACGTTTTTTTATGTACGTCAAATACAAAGAGCTTTTCGATCAATAATTTTTTTTTCAAAGGGTACCGTAAATTAATTTTTATCTAGTTTGTAAGTAAACAGTATCAACTGTCAAATTGAGAATTCATTAACTTAATTTAAATGATTTTATATTTTCCAAATATAAAAAAAAAATAATATAACAATGGCTTTTCTAGGTGACGTGTGAAGATACAAAATAAGTAAATTTTAAAATAGAGCTATATTGGTTTTTTTATATTGATTATATATATATATATATATTTTTAGGGTAGGTCGTGTGAATAGTCTTAATTTTGATTTGGGTAAGATGTGAGAAAAATTGTGAGACAGATAAATTTATTATTCTTAAAATATATAAGTAGTGAATTATAATTTACTCTCTCAGTTCAATTTCAAATGACACACTTTCTATTTTGGGGGTTCCCACAAAAGTTTGCGCATTCTTAAAAAAATAAAAAGTCAAATACAATCAGCATTCCCTATACACTTTATTTACAAAAAAAACTATCATTACTTAACACGCCTAATATACTTTATCATTTATTTATTACAAAAAAAATGACATAATACCTCTAAAAGTTATCACTTTTCTTAATCTCCGAGGCATGCAAACTTTTGTGGGATGGAAGGAGTAATATTTTTATACATCATTTCATACTTCACAAGAATATACTATAACATCTATTAAATATATTTTACTTATATAACGATTATATTTTAACAAATTTAACACATCTCCTCACAATAAATTGTCTTTAAATTTTGGTTCCAAGTCCTTTTTTAATAAGTTCACTATTGGACTTTTTAGTTAAGTAATCAAACACATCATTACTTTTGTGAACCTTTAAATTAATCCTATAAATAAATTACCAAATTAAATTTTTTTGCTCAATAGTGACCTATAAATTATAACTAGTGAATGAAAAAAAAGGGGAAATTAATGAGTTGATTTGAAAAGGTGAAAATGTGAAATATCAAGTTTGAGAGGAAAGGGTACTACAACAAGTGTTATGTGGGTAGTGTGGTGAGGTGTGGCGGTAACCTTTGAAACGGTCAGGAAATAATTAGGAGTATAATATGTAAGCTCAAAAATTCTATCAAGAATATGTATTATATTAATTATTAAATAAAAAAAGAAAATAAAAGAAAAATCCAAGTGCCTTTTTAGTAAAAAATTTCCTCTTTCCATCATCCCTTCTTCTTCTTTATTAATCCCCTGCCCCTCTCCCCACACCACATCGCCAAACCAACCTTTTCTCATTCTTTCATCATCTTTCACCAATCAAATCTTTCTCAGATTTCCATGATTTAACTTAACAATCCTCTGTCATGATCTTCACTCAGCAAACTTGAACCCTTGGTCACAAAATTCATAAATTTGAAGCGGATATAATTTCCTTAGAAAGATTGATGAAATGGAGAGCGTTGGGTTGTCCGAAAAGAAGAGGGTGATGAACGTGTTAACTCAAGGGATGGAGTTTGCTAATGAATTGAAAAGAAAGCTTCCCCCCAACGCCAATTCAACAACACAGGCTTGTGATGTCCTACTTGACAGTGTTGTTTCCTCGTACCAAAATGCAATGGCCCTACTTGGAAATGGGGATTCTTCACACTTGTCCCTCAACAATTTCTGCAAATCACCAAATTCAATCGAGGCAATTAGTGAGGGTTCTGACCTCACTCAGCAACAGAAATTCAAGAAAAGGTCTTTTTTCTTTTTATAAAAATGGAATCTTGAATGTCGTAATTGATTAAATCTGTTGTTAATTTGCAGGAAGACATTGCCAAAATGGAGCGAACAAGTTCGTGTGAGCTCAGGAATGGGGGGTGAAGGTCAACTGGATGATGGGTATAATTGGAGGAAATATGGGCAGAAAGACATATTAGGGGCTAACCATCCGAGGTGAGATGCGCAATTGTGTTTATTTTCTTGAATCCATGTTGAATAATGATGAGGTTTTGACTTTGCTGAGTCTCATTAAATTCTCTGTACTATATTATCCATCAAGTTGCTTGTTTTTGTTTTGTGTCCGCTTGGTAGACCTGATGTTGTTTAAAAACATTTATTTATGTAAACTACCGAAAGCTTCAAGATTGGTTGTGTTAGTGAATTAGTAGTGTGATTAATTAAGGTTGTTTGATTTGCAGGGCTTATTACAGATGCAGTCATCGTAATACCCAAGGATGCCTGGCAACAAAACAGGTGCAACGAGCAGACGAGGATTCTTCCATGTTTGAGATAATATATAGAGGAAAGCACAGCTGTAGACAGGAGAAGAAGGATAAGGTGGGCGATATGAAGATGATGAAAAGCACAAACAGGTGTGATGAGCTCATAAAGGAAATGAGTAGTGAACAAGTGGAATTAATCAAGGAAGATTACTTTTCCTTCCCTTCGACCCCCACCCCCGGCCCCGAGGATGTTTTCTTGACCAACTTTGTTGCAACCACACCAGACTCCTTCTTCTCCCTCTCTCCATGCCCATGCCCATGCCCTCTTAATGATTACCTTAGTTCCGACTCCGATTTTGGTGAAATAATCTCCAACCCAACTCCACTAGCTTTCACATTTGATGATTTGGATTTCCTCGATCAACTCCTCTGACCTTAATTCCTCTCTATACTTGGCATCTCAACAACTTGTTCATACCTAGTATTGAGTAATATGTAATTAAGATTTTGTTTTACTGCCCATTTAATTAAATTTCCTACAAGTGTAGTAGTGTAGGTGCTGTATGCTGTTAATTTAGGGCTTTTTGAATTTCAGTCCAATTGGTTTACATGCTTTGTAAATCCTTCCGCTGCAACACAAATCGTAATTGAGCCCACATACCTTCCTTGCTTATTTATATTTGGGCCTACACCCAAAGCCCCAATTTAACCCACAGCCCATTTCGCTGGACCTACCTACAACTAAATCAATTTCACGTTGAACAAGAAAGTTTTCCCAATTGACTAGTCATTATTCTAGCCATTTTAATTATCTTACAACAAAATAATAATAATAATAATAAAAATAAAAATCCAAATCCATTTCCATTCTTATTGAGAGAACATATTTCAATCCTAAAGCATGCCAAAGATTAGAGTAAAACTCAGATATACATATTCATTGTTGAGTGAGGCTCTTGTGCACCCGGGCGCACGGAACGCATTCCGTGCGCCTTTACAATTTTCATGCCCCTTTACAATTTAAACCCCTAGCAATACATAGGTTTAAATAAGATTGGAGGGGAGGGTTGTGTTCACATGGGGACACGGAGCATCTTTCCGTGTCCCCGGGCGCACAGGAGCTTTTGCCTTCATTGTTGCCCAACCTCTTAGCACAAATTAAGAATGGTGTCACATCTGTAGTGGAATCCCAGATCCTCCAGCGTTGTTGAGTTGAATGATTCTGCAAATTATTACCAAAAGAATGGAGTGGAGTATCATATATGTGAAGTAGTACTAGTGTATACGTACTCATATGGTTATGCCTGGATGAAGTTCATGAATCAAAGATGCAATTAATGTCTGGTAATGACTTGAAGACAGCACTTGCATTCATGCATGTCATGTGGATTCGTAACTCCTCCTAAGCCCTAATACCAATTTCAAATTCATCACATCTTCCAACTCCTCCAATCTCGTACGGTGTCTGCACCTGCTAGATTCAACACAACCCCAAATTTTGAAGCATCACCTGTTGAACTTCACACTAATGTTGTCACCCATCATCTACAAACTTTTTTTCTGTATCATGCATGTGCATATATTTAATAGCTAGGTTATTCTGAAAATTGGACAAAACATGAACAAGGCCACTAATTCATGTTTCGACTAAAACAGTATATATTCAACCACCATAATAAAATTTAGAACGTGCACCACCAAAACCAACAAAATAGTAATCAATTCAATTTCATATATATACATGCATCCATCCTTTATCGTGTTTGCTTGTGGAGTACTACTCTACGGATTAATTTTATTAATTACTAGTGGAGTATTATTTCCTAAATATATACATAAATTTCAGCATTAATGTAACATTGTCGGTTGATTTTTATTAGGAGTAATATTGATGTAAATCGCTGTTGCCCTGCGACCAGCTATGATTCTGTACAGATTTCTTAACTATACAACGTACGTAAACTCAAAATAAAGATCCAAATACAATCAGTTTCACATGCAACCATGTCCTTACTTCTAATAAAACAATTAAAACAATGACTTATATAAATACACATTAATTTCATTGTGTGAGACTCTATCATTTCTTCTTTTGGAGTATTAAATAATATTTCTTAAACTAATATAAACATTTGGTAATTAAAAATATTATAATGAGTAGTGGATTACTGGGTCTCATTAGGAGGAAAATAAAATAGAGGGAGTAGTTAAACGTGGAGTCAATAGTCAACATAATGAGCCAAATAAATACATAAGTTAGTTTAAAACTTTAAATGGTCCATAAATTGATCTATAACAAACCTAATTTTATATGGTGATTTGTTTTTCATTTTCTAGTTGGCTTACTGGCCTTTTATTAATGAAAAATAGCAGATATTGGGGGATTGATGCATGAATTGTGCATTAAATAGCAGATATACATTTATTTCAAGAATATTTAATTTCTTAGTATATATATAACGTAAGCATGATAGTTAAGGCAATTATATATCTACCCATAGGATATAATTGTTTATACGGTGAAACACCCATAAAACATGGAAAGTATAGATATAATTGTTTTATATTGTGAAACACTAATAAAACATGAAAAGTGGAATAGAGAATTCCCAACCTCTTAGCACAAATAATGCTACCATCAATAATGTTGTGAGCATCAAATTTGTAAACAAATCCCAAATCCTCCAATTTTGCTGAACCCCATTTAGTTTGTCTCTTTGTATCTTGGATGAACCTGATTCATTATAACCAATGGTTAATTTCACATGATCGATGGCCAATTAATGAAGAATTAACATGAAATTAAGGTACTGTGGAGGGATGATTAAGTGGGGATGATGTTTGTGAATGAGAGTGGCAATCTCTGCTGATTTCAAGAAAGCATTAGCAGAAAGAAATCTGCCATTGAGGTGGGAATTCTCCATTGAGAAAATATGAGCTTGAATGACATCATGCACGTGGACAATGGGAACTTTGGACATGAGTTCCTCGAGAGACCTAAGGCCTTGGTAGAGGAGTTGGTTGTTCATGAGTTGGGCTAGGAGTACGGACATGGTGGCGGAGAGGTGGGACTGAATGGTGTCGGCACCAACGAGGCTCACCACTTGTAATCCCCCTTTCCCGTCATAACTCAGCACTTGTTGCTCACCCAATGTCTTGGAGTCTATATAGTCCTTATAAACAAAGCAAGAAACTATTATTATTAAACTAAAAACATGGAGTAATTGTTAGTTGAAGATAATTAGTTATGATACAGGATAGGTTTGGTAGGAGAGGTTGAGAGGTCATCCATGGCATCCCTGTAGTCGGAGCCATCGGGGAGCAGAGGAGAGGCGGCCATGATGACAGAGTTGGAGTTGATGCACATTTCAGTGATGCATCAACTGTCGCCTCACTACTGCTCTTGTACTGCATATTATTCATCATCATCATCATTTCTTCCACATTAACACACACAAAAGTAGTAGCTATACCTTGGAGTTGGGTGGAGGAGAGTGTTGCAAAGGTGTGGCTAAGTGAAACACAAATTGGCACCCTTGAATTGCATGAGGTTTGTATATATCAGCTTCAAACACCTTCAATCTTGTGTCACCTCCATCAAGTACTTTTGATTCATCACCTGCAATTACAATAAATTTCATTAATTTTTTTTTAATATAACTAACAAATTACTACCCAATGAATTAAAAGGTGATGAGATACTTAAACTCCGGAGAGTGGCATGGACAGTGTAGCCTCTGAGTAATAGATGGTTGATAAGATAGGAAGCCAAGTAACCTGCACCTCCTGTTACACACACTCTCATGCTCTCCTCCTGCATCTCTCATTCATCTCATTCACTACCATTTATATGCCCACACTTTTGTTATAGCTACTTGAAATATTATCACTATTCATTTATACCCAACACCTTTATCATTTTTCATTAATGGAATATCATGATTTTTTATTATAAATCGTATCAAGAAACACAAGTCTTTGTTGTATTTATACAATCTCCTTCTTTGCAACACTAATTTCGTGGAACCAATTTTTATTTTAGTATAAATAAGGGCGATAATAATATTCTAAAAGGAAATTAAGTGTGCAACCACATCACACATATCTGATTCTTTTATTTTTTGCGTGCCCGTTACTAAGTATGAGATTAGTCAAGAGCCTGAATGCCGTCTACTTTGGTATTTTCAAATCCATGCCATCAGCCACCCACGTGTATTATTTATATCCACGTGAATCCATGGATTATTACAACTAAGATTTATTATAATACCGTAAATAAATTATATGAGATCTATACCATATATCTATTTATGAAAAGAGAACAAATTAATAATTCTATTAAAGAAAGGAATCATATACAAATATAAATTTCAAAATTAAAAAAAAGTAGTATAAGACAATAAACTATTAATTGGTTTTTTCTTTATTTTATGACATTAAAATAAAAGAAAAAAATTATACCTGATCATTTAAAGAAAATTATTTAAGCAGTATATTGTGAATTTATATGCGGTATATACAAGGTGGTTCGCCCACCCCTGTCCATGTCCGCCCGACAGCAATCGTCTGTGCAATCAGATTGAATTAATATTTAAAAAAAAATTGATGACCAAAATTCTTTAAAACAATGGTAATAAATCTTGTTATATTAATCTCTAACTCATACTCTCGACTGATCCACTCTTCCCCACGGCGGAGGAAATCAACAGAACACTGATCCATCGTGCCCGTACTTCCTGGATCTGTGTTGAGAGTAGAATTTCACGCATTTTATGTGTGCACATTATACCATTTTGTTTAGGAAAGTCATCGTTTTTGCATGAAATTGTGTAAGTTTAAGTATTTACATGATTTTGAGGCTACTAAGGTATTTTTGTGAATTTTGAAGGATAAAACATGATCAAAAGTTCAGAGTTGGAATGAAGAGTGTAACGTGTGAAGGAATGCTGAAAAACGCACGTCCATATTGCATACTTTTTCTGTATTCGTGTAGATGTTCAAATTAATTATGTGATATATGGTTGGAAAGCTACAAAAGAGAGGGTCATTTTGACATAAATAACATCCCAATCGGATTTCAAACGAGAAAGTTATGATCAAAGTGATAACGTCGCGCCTGCTGTACCGAACAGCCACTTTGCATGACTTTTTACACATTTAAATGTTGGAGTTTCTATGATTTCCTTATAAGGATAGAAAGCCAAGGAAGAGAGGATCGCATGAGCGCAAAAATCACTAAAATCGGAGTCCGTATGAGGAAGTTATGCTCAAAATAGTGAGATCGTGCAGTGCAGTCTCTGCCGCTCGGCTGGTAGCTCGGGGCGAGTCAGCCTAGCTCGGCAGCCATTTTCCGACGAGCGGGGTCTGAATGGGGCCCAAATGACGTGGCAAACTACCTTGCATCAGCTCGACCCCCGCTCGGCTAGGTCCATACCCAGCTCGGGTTGAGCAGGGTGCCAAAATTGGGCCCAGACGAGGCCTGTTCGATACAACACTGTATTTATACCTCCAGATCGTGTTTTTGGAGCAGTTTCGATCGCGAAAAAGCCCTGCATTAGTTCTAGAAACAATTAGGGAGATCAAAACACAGATTGGAGAGAACCCATCCATAATTCATCATCAATTCACATCTCCAACACCTTCATATCAGATTAACAACCTGATGTCATCATCCATCCACTTTCAAGAGGGTTTCAAGTGCTAATTGAGGGAGAATCGAGCAATTGGAGAGACAGAGAAGGAACGCGAGACTACGCTTACGCTAGGGTTTCATAATTCTTATCTTTCTTTTACTTTGATTTTTGGTATGAATTGATTAGCCATGAGTGTTGTTTGTGACCTCATGGGCTAATTTTATATACAGTTCTAGGGTTTGATGGATTGATTTGATTGATCTGGGGATTTAGACCAAAAATTGGGATTTTATGCGGTTGAGCTTTTGATTTTACTTATTTTATTCAGACTTGCTTATCTGCTTCGTAACGTCTTCATAGTAAATTCATGACATCCGCTATAATGCTTGGATTATTGTGTTAGCTTGTGTGCGTTCATGATTGGTATTGTCTATCTGTTAGGGATTGAAGTAGTTCCGCTATAAACACTTTAATTCCATGAACTGGTAAATCAAATACTTGATTTGTTTAGTGGAACAATGCAATTAGACAATCAAGTATGAAGTGAATAGAACCTTGTAGTAATTCCGAAAAATATCTTGTTAGTCAGGCTTACCATCCGGAGGTATTGTTGCTTGCTTTGATTAGTATTTAGGAATATGGCTGGGTAATATTCGCGCACCTTATGATTTAAAGCAGAATATACTGTTAGCTTAAAATCAGATCATATCTGGTGGGTTAACAGTGTTATGTGATGTATTTTCAGTAAAACTGCATGAATGAATAATTGAATGTCTAGTAACTCAAATTAATTGGTCAATATCTGATACCTTATAGTTGTTCGTCATCTCTTGATTTAAAAATTGCTTTTATTTTATTGCTTTTAATAATTCAACAATTTATTATTTCAGTATTTTAGTTAATTAATTATAAACTTGGAAATTTGGTTACTTACTTCTGATTAATTAGTAATTAATAGTAAAATAGATAATTAACTGTCTTAGTGGGATCGATAATTTAACTTAGGAACTTGCTGCTACAATTGACATCCTTAAACTTGAAGATTAAATTGGGGCGCGCAGGAAAAGCCTATCAATCGGCCCCTTTTTTCTTTATGCTAGCGGAAACTGCCAGGGCAGCGGTTGGTGTCACTGATCTAGTGAGCGGAGTTGGATTTTCAATGGTGGTTCTAGGGGCAACGTGGTAAAAAGCCCAACCCCGGCCACTGGATCAGCGACATTAACAGTTGCTGGTTTGTGAAAAATGACACCAACGTGGTAAGAACCTCAAAACCAGATCTCCACCATCCAGAATTAATCCATGTTAGTCCTAAACGTGTTGTCCAAATTATAGCTCGATCCAACGGGTGGTTTGTGACGACTGGAATGTGCTGATCAAATTTCAGCAATATTACTGCGCTAGATCTCAAATACGTGAATTTTATTTTTGCCCTCTTTTTTCTTCTATTTTTCTTCAATGACTTTTAGGGCAATTTAACACCAAATATCGAGCTTACTTGGACTTTACAACCTTGTTGGCTATTGAGCTCTTCCAATTTAGAAACCCAACCCACCAGTTAGTTCGTTCTCTAATTAAATAATCGAACTCGTTAATTACTTGAGTCAGTACTCAAACTTGTTCGATTTGAACTCATCCAAAAGATATTTATTTCGAAGTAATATAGGACACATAGTTACATATAAAATCAATACAATTCATATTACTACAATTCATTCATTGAATTGAATCTCACAATCCGGAAGTGTTCTCATATCACACGGCGAAGATAAAATTAACTAGAGCAACTCTTATGAGACGTTAAATTTGCTTTATTTATTTATTTTTAATTAATTATTATTTTTTATTAAAATTGATATGCTAATCACTATAAATTATATTTATTACACTGTTACAATATTATAATATAAATTTCAATAGAGAGAAATAATAAAATATTCTTCATCTTAAAGTTTATTGTAGTTTTATTAAATTTCTAATTTTGGATTTTCTATTTTTTATAAATTATTCATGTAACAATTTACTTATATGATGATTATTTTTATATTAATTACGTATAATTTTTTATTAAAATATTATATTTCTTATTCTAGCGAAAGTCATCTGTTAAGATTGACACACAAATAAAAAAAATTTGTGTGTTTGACTTATAATGTAAAAATTATTAAATAGTAGATTACAATGAAAATGTGAATATTTCTTAGGTGGAGGGAGTATTATTTTAAATGCTACTAATTGCTAATTAAGTATACGCATAGTGTTCGTTATAAGATGATGAGGTTTAGTATATCCAAATAAAATCAGTTTCACATCGAACAAAGTTCTCAATTCTAATAAAATAATGAATATTATTTTATGAGCACACATCAATTACAAGGTGTGGGCCTTTTACTTCCCTTCTGTCAAAGTATTAGATAAGATTCTTAAACTAATAATATAAACAATTAATAATTAAAAATATTAGTATAATAAGTAGTGGACTACTGAGTCTCATTAGGAGTGAAATTAAAATAAAGAGAGTAGTTATGTGTGGAGTCAATAGTCTACATAATGAACCAAACAATACAAAACTTAGTTTAAATAGTCCATAAATTAAGAGGTGAATCGATCTTGTCATATATTATAACTAACCTAATTTTATATGGTGAATTTTTTCCTCCCACGTTCTTAATTTATAAATCATAAAAACCATTTTATTTAGATGACTCATTAACCTTGCATAAAGAAATAATGATGATACTTGACTGATGATATTGGTAATTAGTTATTCGATCTCATATGTCATTTTTTATATCATTTTTTGATGTCATATGTCATTTTTGTATATCATTTTTTGTCATTTTTTATGTGATTGACACATAAAAGAGGAAGGAAATTCAATCATTACTCTTAGAATTTATACTTTCTTTTTTTTAGATATAATGTTTCTCTCTTTCTTTTGTTTTATCCATTAAATAATGAGACACGTGAGATGTTATATTAAAATGATACGGGAATTTATCGGGACGGCTAATTATACAATTTCATCTCCAACATCTGATCTGATTAAAGATAGTCAGAAACCGTTCCACCCATATAATCCCTAATAGCACATTTGTAGAAATTTACATGTAGTTGGGCCTAGAATGTATTAATTCCATAACGGAAAGCCCAATCATACCCAAAACTCAAAGCCCATCAATGTCGTAATTCCCAATAGAGAAAATTGTTATTTTATTAAAAAAAAAATCAATAGTACCCTTAATCCCCTTATATATAGTTATATAATAATTTATCGATTTTCAACCTATATATTTTACATTAAATGAAAACAGGTCCTAACATGCATTTAGAATAATTAATAAACTGTTGAACTATAACTTTTCATACAATCGTTTTATATAGAACCTTACACTTTTTATATGTATTATTTTATTTTTAATAAATTATTCTATGAAATTATTTCATTTATTAATTTCTTTTCCTTTTTTGCGGTTCGTGACCTATGAATGCTGCCAAGTGAGACTTTAATTAACCACTAAAAATGAGTGGAGTTCAGTGATTTCATAGAAATTATTTTAAAAAATTATTGGCGAAAAGGTGGGAATTGACAGAACAGTGCATTATAGTGACCAATAACTAATTACCTTTATGTATTTTTTTTTCAGGAATATCAAATATAATTAGCCATTCCCCAATTTGACTTATCAACGAGGAATTTAGCCTATTCAGATTCTTGTATGTATAATAATGTCCAACTTTAGTGAGAGTATAGTGGATAGGTGAGTTATTCTATATAGTTAATGTGGTTAATGAATTATTATACTCTTATAATTATTCACCCTTATTTTGATGTAATAAATCTGAGTTTACATGTACATTCTTCCATTTAAAAGTTGTAAATTCATTAAATATTCAAAACTATTAAGAATAAATATTAAATTATTAAGATTCACATAATTAACCATGTGAACCCAGTTCACCTCCATTGAAAATGTTATTGTAATTCACGTGATATTATAATTTATTTTTAAGATATGGAGTAGTATTTTATTCAATATGGGTGTTGAATTCCAAAATGAGCCCATCAATGGTTGGAATAGAGTTATTGAAATGAATCCTAATTAAACCACGTAGAATTATTAAAAACACAAAAATATATGAATGTGTACACTTAATCAAAGTGTAGCAGGCCCAACCTCTTGGCACAATCAATGTTATCGCATATAATCTTATCCGCATCAAATTTGAAATTAAATCCCAATTGTTGGAGCTTTGTTGAACCCCACCGAGTTTCTCTCTTTGTATCTTCAATAAACCTGCCAATTAAATTAAATGGGGGGTAGGAATTAATAATACAGGAAATTAAGTAAAATTTAATGGAGTAATTATGTACCGTGGGGGAATGATTATGTGAGGATGATGTTTGTGAAGGATGGATGCAATTTCTGCAGATTTCAAATATTGAGCAGCACACATAAATCTGCCGCTCATGTGGGGAGTTTCCATGGAGAAAATGAGGGCATCCACCACATCTCGCACGTGTGCAATCGGAATTTTGGATGTAATTTCCTCCAATGCCCTCAGGTTACTGTAGTTGGTCTCGTTACACGTGGCTTGCGCCGTCAGCTGGGTCATGCTAAACGACAGGAAAGACTGCACAGTGTCCCCTCCGACAACGCCCAGAACAAGACTCACCACTTTCAGCCGCCCATCGTAACTCAACACTTGTTTCTCCGACCATGTCTTCGACTCTATGTAATCCTGCAAGTGGGAATATATAATTAATTGATAAATAATTAAGCTGCCACGTGCTTGTATGAATACGTACGGAGATGAATGCACCGGAGGCGGAGAACGCATTTGGAGGGGACCAACAAGTTTCATCCATGATGTCCTTAAAACCCGAAGCGTCGTCGTTTAATGGGGAAGCCGCCGCCACGCTGGAGGTGTATATCAGTTTCTTCACCGTCGTAGATTTGATGCACGTGTCGGCTATTGTCTTCACACCAGCTACAGCTGCTTCACAAGTATTCTTGTACTGCCATAGTACAGCACTCAATTAATTATTTTTTTTTTATCAGTTAGTCGTTAGTCGGTTAGTAGTTAGTATACACCAAGTCTTCTTACTTCCCCTTCTCCAAGCCTCCTTATATTACCTCTCTTAATTCGTTCCCAATGAGAATCGAACATGGATCTCTCACTTAAGTGAAGAGCCCAGTGGGCTAGCGTTACTCAATTAATTAATTAATTAGTACCTGCTGGGAGTTGGCTCCATCGTGTTGCAGAGGTGTAGCCAAATGGAACACAAAGTGACAGCCATGAATAGCAGCTTCGAATTCATCAGGTTTGTATATATCTGCTTCGAATACCTTCAATCTTGTTTCTGCATCATCAAGATTCTGCAGAAGTCCCACTTTTGAAGCATCACCTGCAAATATTTACTATATATCTATCTATTAATTTCAAATTACTTAATTAAATATATATTTTGAAAAAAGGTACCTAAAGTTCGAAGAGTGGCATGAACAGTGTATCCCCTGAGCAAGAGATGTTTGATGAGATAAGAAGCTAAGTAGCCTGCGCCACCAGTCACACAAACCTTCACACCAATATTCTCACCCATCTTTTACAAATTAATGATCAATTCCACTTTTTCTTTATTTATTTATACTGAATATTATGCATCTGTATTTGAAAATTATTATGCACGTGTATTTGAAAATTATTACGTAACACAAAAGTTATCTTATAAATACATGTCAATCATATAGAGCTCTAACTTAATAATTTCATTGTATTCAACGATTTGAAAATTAGTTAATAATTGTGGATATTATGCGTTTAATTATCACATAAATATTAACGAACCCAAAATTACACCTAAGAGCCTATTGAACTACTTAATAAATAACTTATAGGATAAATAAAAAATATAACATCCTTAATTGCTAAAAAGTGAGAATTAATTAATTTTTCTTGCTCTAATCATATAATGCCTCCCATTCAACGGTCTCTAGAAGAACAAAAATCTTCAAGTTAGACAAATAAAAATAAATAGTGAAATTAAGCCATTTCAAAAGTATTTATCGAATTTTATTAAGTCATTATTAATGAATCTGACTTCTGACTTCTGAACATAAATTTTAGAAATCGTTCGATTCACTACGGAATTGGAATTTTATTCAAAAAGATACAAGTATTTCAACTTGACGTTTATCTAATAAATTAAGACGAAATTTAATTATATGTTATTTTATCAAATATTTCATGATTTTTTAAATAGATGTCATATGTTATAATTATTTTCTAAACTAATTAATGCTCAGTATATGTACAGGGTTTAATGATATTTTTTAGGATATACGCATTTTCACATAAGAACACATGCATAGAAATACAATTGCGAAATGAGGATTCGAATTGCAAATTCATAAGACTGAAATTTTCTCCGATTTAAAGATATAATTTAAAAGAAACCTTAAATTTATTTTATGTGTATGTGAGGGTTGGGGGGTTGGGTAATTCTATTGATCGAGATCGTCACAAGTCTAATTGAGCCCTAATTTCGTGGTTATACGAAGTACATGATTTAAGATAGTCTCAAAATTAATCATGATTTAGATTTGGAGAGTTTGACTTGTTAGTTTCCAGGCCTATCTTACCTTGGCCCAATTTAAATATTTTGGGCTCAACTTAAGTAACTCCCTTAACCCAAGTAAGAGTATTTTGGCTCAACTTACGTAACTCCATAAAGAATGGTTTCTGGCCCATCCCTCTTTTTATGCAGTCTACTCTAACTCCATAAATTTTTTTTTTTTTTGAAAGCACAAAGTAGTGGAGAAATTATATATTAAGGCTATCAAAATTCAAAATAAATATTAGGATTTCAAAATCCTAAAATCGGATCCTAAACATAAAAAGAATTTCATCTACAAAAGGGATATTTCCATTGACATCTGCCCTTGGAGTATCAAATGAGATTTTATATGCTATATATATGTTAATTTTCTAATCGACATGATTGAGATGTGAATAAAAAGAGAAGGTTTAATCATTAATTTATTATCTTTAGAATTATGCTTATATTTAAGTATAAATTTCTCCTCGATCTCTTAAATGTTACACGTTAACTCGTTAAGGTATGGAAAATATCACTTCAAAATAATATAACAATTCAAATCGGAAAACATATATATACAGTGACCCTTTTAATTAAATACACACCTTTTTCAATTTTTAAATTTGAATTTTATTATATACACGTCATCTAAAATTTTAAAATTACCTTTTTTTAACATTAATTAAAATTAAATAAACATCCTATAAATTAAATAAATACTTTATCTCCTCCATTCAATCTATCTACCTTTTGAGACAGAGATTTCTCTCCCCTCCTTCTCAGTGTAAGTGTACAGAGAGAAGGAAAATTAGATAGAGATAAGTGAGATTTCAAATTAGCTATTTTCCTGTTCTTTTAATTTGATTTAAAGCATTTGACTTCTATCCAACCATGGAGAAGTCTTTCTCTGTCATAGTCACCAAACAACAATAATCATTTTCAAAAAATTGTAAATTCTAATTTTTCAACTCTTCAAAAATGATGTCCATGTATTGTGTACAATAGTTACAATCCTCTTCGATTCATGGAAAATCGATGTATAACTCAGCTGTTCCTTCTCTCTTCCCCTGTTTTCTTTTTCATTTCTCTTCTTCACTCATTATGATTATGAGAAAAAATATCGAATGACAGTGGTGAAAACGAGAACTTGATTGAACAATAAAAAATATTATGAAAAAAGCTTCAACAAATTATATTTTTTTCTTAATTATGCACTATTTGCATAGAATAAATTAAAATTAAAAAAATTGTGTATTAATTAAAATTGGAAAACGAAGTGTGCTTAACGAAGATGAGAAGATTAGAACTGTTCAATATTGAATTTACAAGATATATTGAGTTGCAGAGACCGATAATAAGAAAATAATTAAGGTAAGATTTTTTCTAAATCAATCTTGAGTTTTCAAAATATATTGAGTTGTCGATAATAAGAGAAAATTAAGGTAAGATTTTCTTTTTAATTAGGTTTATATTTTTAAACTAAGGAGGTGTATTTAATAAATTAAAAGTAATTTAGAATTTTTAAATATATATTTTTAATTATATTATAATAGAGTGTGTATTTAATAAAGGGATGTGTATTTAGTGTGGCCCATATACATATTTATTACTCCACTAAACAGTATATAGTATATATTACATGTGGCTTAATTTTACTTTTTTAATTATTCAATTAGAATTCATTTGAATGTCAGGCATTAATTCGCAGAGGATGTCATATCCAAGGATTAAAATATCAATATCGGTAAAAATATCGGCATCTCAAATTTATAAATATATCGATGGATATATCGAATATCAATATTGATATCGGTAAAATTTAAAAAAATCACATAAACTTAAAAAAAGAGAGAGAAAATTAATTATTTAACTTTGCAATATATTTTAACTAGTTTTAATATATAAATACAATTTAAAATCTCAATAAAACTCATGAAATATGATAAGCAAAAAAAATTACAACATATTTAAATAGTCTAAAGTCGTATAATATTTAATAACTAGTACCAAAATGATAATCTATGATGCTCAAATGTAAAATATTTGATGTCATCTTGATCTAAATAATATATTGGTATCAACTCATCGAATTAGAAAAATTCTGAATATAGTTCTAAATGTGCCAGTAGTATTGTTACGCACCAATAAAATACTCCCTCCAATCCGATCCGATTGAATGTACCAAAATAATTGTATTTTTAATCAGAGTATACTATCACACTGTGTACATGAAAAAGAAACTCCTCATTTAACTTAGTAGTAATAATTTGAAAGAAAAGTAATAATTAGTGATAATTAATTAAATTAAATAAAACAGTCTTAATAATTTCATGAGTGTTACTCTATTTTTTTTTTAAATTGATCAAATTAATAAAAATGTGTATTTAGTTGGTAAAAGTAATATAAAAAATCATTAAAATTTTCGTAAAAATATGGATAAATTTTTTGATATTTTCGATATATTATCGATATTTTAGTGATATTTCCTTGATATATCTCGATATTTGAAAAAATTTGAACAGTGACAAACTAATATCGATATTGTTACCGATATTTTTCGATATATCCTCGACATCATAAAAGATATATCTTTTTCTCTAATATTGATATTGATACTCTTCAAATACGGATATATCGTGAAAATATCATGGATATTTTCAAAAATTTTAAACCTTAGTAATATCACATTTCACATGGCTAGGGGTATCATGGTAACATAAATAAATATATTGAATAAATATTTGGAAAAAAAATATGTGGGTCGACTACTGGACATGCACTAAAGAATGTAAAAATACAAAAACACAGAAGTTGACTCTATAGTCGATACCACAACCCAATCAACGAAGACTCCATTAGAATTACCCTTCTACCACCTAGTAATTACCACTTGACAATGACTAGGGTGTAGGGATGGAAATGGCACGGGTATTTTCGGGTACCCGGTCTACCCGAATTCTAATGGGTAGGGTACGGGTAGTTGTAAATAGATTTGAGACGGGTACGGGTAGTTGTGAAAAATACCATTAGGGTTTGGGACGGGTACGGGTAATGCCTCAAATACCCGCGGGTAACCCGATTATATTTTTTTTTTTATAAAATTTAATACATATTATATACTCCCTCCGTCCCATAACAATTGACACATTTTTTTGGGCACGGAGATTAAGGAATATAATAATTTAATGTAAAGTAAAGTGAGAGAAATAATATTTAACTTGTAGTGGGTAGTTGTATTAGTGGTGAGTGTGATGTGTGTGTAGGCCCATGTAAATAAATAAATTATTTTTGCGTGGGTCTCATATCCTTAAAAAGGAAATATGTCAATTTCTGTGGGACAACCCAAAAAGAAAAGTGTGTCAATATCTTTGGGACGGAGGGAGTAATTTATATATGATAAGATATTTTATATATTTAATTAATAGTTATAAGTTTTATTTAATCATATTTATTAAATATTTATTTAAAATAATACAATTTATATTATATTTATTTTATAATTAATTAATAATAATGTAATTTTTATTATTATGCTTATTTAAATAATAAAAAATATAAATACATATATAAAATAAATGAATATTAAACGGGTATGGGTACCCGTAGGTATTGATAAACGGTAATGGGACGGGTATGAGTACCATAATAAATTTTTTAAACGGGACGGATACGGATACGAGTAGTTATTTTTTTAATCGGATACGGATACGGGTACCCCAAAATAAACGGGTACCCTATCCATTGTCATTCCTATTAGAGTGGGAAGGGGTACTAATTTTGAAATGTACAACCTCCTTCCTCCACTTTCAGTGTGTGTGTTTTGATGTTTTAATGAAAGAGCATTAATTAATTAATTAAGAAGAGTGTGATCAAAGGGGTACCAACTGATTATACCCTAGTCACTCTCTTGGCACTTATATAAAATATTTACAATAATACTGGAGTATTATTTTGCTTCTAAGTAAATCACGATAAATACTATTGATGTATGTTTTGATACCTTGCGGGTAGTTGACATATTATATTTATTTTAAATAGTATTTATTTTAATTAATAAGAATATAGTATTTTTTACTAAAATGATTGTACGTTGGATTGTAATGTTAAGAATATGAAGGCATTAATTTTATTTTAAAAAGTATTTAATTTAAGTTTAAATAGTAGCAGTTTATGAGTGAGTTGATTGAGTGTATGAATCCAGAATTATTGGTGAGATACTTTGTCGTTAAAAAATGTGACTACAACAACCTCAAGAAAATAATCTTTCATGAAAAACAAAAAAAATTACAGGAACTCAACTGTCTACATGCATTGGATTCTTTTATTACACGTGACTCCATTCACTCGTCTAAACGTGTGTTCCACTTAATTTGTTTAGATTTATAAAATTAATCTTCATTCAATTAGCTCATCTCTCCTTAATTTTATCATTTGATCGAGACCTTTCTTCTTAATTTGTTTTTATTACATGTGCACACTTTACCTAACGCCCCTAGTGCCCACCACAATTCAGAAAGAGAAATATGATTAAAGTACTCCTCTACAAAGATGAAAATATTCAGATATATCACGATATATTCAAAACATATCCAATTTTTTTAAGTACCGATAGCGATATGGAAAAAAAATATTTCTTTTTTGATATTGAGGATATATCGAGAAATATCGATAACAATATCGATATCGAATAGACACCGTTCAAATTTCGAGATGTATCAAAAAAATATCAATACAATATCGATAAAATATTGAAGATATATCGAAAATATCGAAAATTTATCTATAATTTAAAAAAAAATACTTTTACTAACCAAATACATTTTTTTTTGTTATTAATATGTTTAATTTAAAAAAATAAAATAAAAATAAAGCAATGGTTACTAGGGGTGGCAATTCGTGTTAACGGGTTGGATTTCGTGTCAACACGATAGTGACACGACACGATAAGGGCAAACCCGAACACGACACGATAAAGATTCATTCCAACACGACACGAACACGAAAAATAACGGGTTGACACGACATGACACGATAACAACACGATAAGAAAATAAAAAATAAAAAATAAATAAATAAATACTAATTAAAATAAATAAAATTTTAAATTAATATATTTTAAAATTATTATTAAATATTTTTATTATATATTTTTATAATTTTATATTTATATTGGGTCGTTAACAGGTTATTAGGTTGTTAACGGGTTAATGGGTCATCTGTTAATATTAATCGTGTTTAACGGGTTGACACGAACCCGACACGAACACGACACGAAATTTTCGTGTCCTTATTGGGTTGACACAATAATGACACGAACCCAATAAGATCAAACACTAACCCGCAATTATCGTGTCGTGCTCGTGTCGTGCTATCGTGTCGTATCGGGAATTGCCACCCCTAACGGTTACGTGAAACCATCTCATTATGAGATTGTTTTACGTTTGATTAATTAATTAATAATTTTTATTAAAAGAATTTTATAACTTTTCATTAACATTATTATGACTAAGTAAATCAAGAGGGTTCAATCATGCCTCAACGACATGGTGATTGGATTATCCCACACTATCCAATCCATGGTCAAACAGCTAGATAAGATAGAACGACGTACTACTGGCACATTCAAAACTATGTTCAAACTTTCTCTAATTCGATGAGTTGGTACCCGTATTGTTTAGATCTAGACAGCATTACTTGTTTTACATTTGAGTCTCATATATCATCATTTTGGTATTAGCTATTATGTACTATAAAACAATAAGTAGTAATTATTGTATGACTCCAGACTGTTTAAATATGTTGTTATTGATTTGTTTATCATGTGTTATGAGTTTTATTGAGATTTTAAAGTGTATTTATATATTAAAATTAGTTATAATATATTGAAAAGTTAATTAATTGATTTTTTTCTATTTTTTTTCAAGTTTTCGTATTTTTTAAATTTTTACCGATATCGATATTCGATATATGCGTAAAGTTGAGTTACCGATATCGATATTTTCATCATTGCTCCTCTATTTCACAAAAATTTTCAAACTTGATGTGAATATTTAAAAAAGTCTAACTTTTTATAGGTATTAGAGTTTTTTTTTAATACGTACAAAATGATGAAGTGCTTTTGGTAGAGATGATTTTTTAAATAAAGTGTATTTGAGAGTGTAACCGTGTTAAATTTTTGTTTTTAAAAGAAGTTGAGAACTTCTGTTGAAAGTTAAAATGGTGAAAACTTCCGTAGTCTTAGAGAGCAGAAAATATGTAGACATTTTAGGTGTTATTAGGAAGATTCTGTTGTTGTTTCACAAAATAGAAAGGAAGCTTCTACACATTTATTAGACTTTTTGGTATGCATTCCACCTATGTGATTGGTTTCAATTTATTTTTTTTTATACTCCCTATATTCCATTCGAAGAGTTTATTTTTTCGGTGTTTTATTCAAAGAGTTTATTTTTTTTATACATATAGATTTACACACACCCACTAATACAATTACCCACCACATATTAAATAATAATACTTCTTAATTAACGTGAAAAAGCAAAACCTAGAGGGAGTATGTCGAAGCTGAATATTTGTATGAGAAGAAACTTCCTGTATTACTCAACATTTAATCTCAAAATATATATTTATTATTTATATCGAAATATCAAAATAATCAGCTTAATAATTACTACTAGTAAACAAGCATGCATACGGTCGACCCCGTCGGCTTACAAACTCATTAAAAAAAAAAAGTAAAAAGAAAAGGATTTGTTATATGGATGTACTAGCGTTCCACTTGGCTACAAATTCAGCCATAAACTTTTTAGATGAACCATTTTGACTTAAAGCTTTGTTGGCAGCATCATTGAGATCCCTCATCCGAATCCGAATCCCTTTTCCTTCTTCTCCTTCCATCAAACCCTTAACAACATTAACCACATCAACTCGACCCACCATACCATTTGGCCCGACTTGAGGCCGCAGCGCCACTCTCACATGCTCGTGAAGCATTGCTGCGTTCATCCGTTGCTCAGCATACAACGGCCAACAAATCATCGGAACTCCATTAACAACACTTTCGAGCACTGAATTCCAACCACAGTGTGTTAAAAATGCACCTACCGACTCGTGAGATAGAATTTGAGTCTGTGGACCCCACAATGGCACCACTAGACCCCGACCCTTGGTCCTCTCCAAGAACCCTTGGGGTAAATAAGCCAAAGGGTCGTCTGAATTTTCTATTTTGAAAAATGTAGCATTGGGACATCTAAGCACCCATAGAAATCTTTGTTCACTCAATTCCAACCCAAAAGCTAGTTCAATTATCTGATCATGAGAGAGGGTCCCACCACTCCCAAATGAAACAAACAAAACTGACCCAATTGGTTGATCATCCAACCACTTGGAACAAACATCATCAAAACATTTTGACCCCTTTTTGATCAATGGCCCAATGGGATAAACCGCCGGTTTTCCTCTTTCCTTTTTCAGTAGATATTGGACCGGACCGGGTTCCAGTTCTTTGAAGGTATTCACCAAAATGCCATCCGCCATTTTGTACCTCTCTGCCTGATGAAGAATCCATTCGTAAGCTTCATTCTTCCTATCCTGAACCGGATCCATCAGATCTCTCCCATGGATCGGAATGCAACCCGGAATCAGCAGTTTCTCCGGCAAGTCCCGGTACTCACACGATACCGTTTCATCCAACACCGGCAGGTGTAAAACCACGGACAAAACCATAGCAGTGGAGCAAAAGAAAAGATAGGCTGGGAGGTTGAACTCGCGAGCAATGTCAAACGCATCGGTGCCGAAGAGATCGACAACAAGAGCAGAAATGTTTTTAGAGGTGCAGAGGGATTTAACGGCGTCGCGAATTGACGGCAGGGAACGGGTGACGGTGAGGGAGATGCGCGTCTCGATTTTGACGTCGGGCGGTAAGTCGTCGAGGTTGACGGGCGGGAGGAGGAGGTAATCGATGGCGGGAGGGAGTGTGGAGAGGAAGGAATTTTGTGTGTCGGAGAGATTGGAATCGGTAGGGATGATGAGAGTGGCGGCGACGCCGTGGTGGTGGTGGAGCAATTTGGCAAACTCCGTTAAAGGGATGAGGTGGCCCATTCCAGGGGAGGGAAGAATGACGATGTGGGGTTCCATGGAGCAAAAAGATGGTGAGGGAATGTGGTAGCCAGTGTGTAATGTATACATACAGCATTGGTGTATATATAGACATAATCAGGGACGGAGGGAGTTAAGGACGGGGCGTTGGTCCACCGAAAATTTAGTAATCTTTAGTCTATATATATATATATATATATATATGAAATTTAATAAATTAAATGATGTGTTTGCTGGCTTAATGTTTCATTTTTTCTTTTCGAGATATGAGGTCTAAGGTTCGAGTAATGTAAAGTAATAATTATTGCTTTTATTTTTTAAGAACATGTTTTATTTTTTTTTAAAAAAAACTTTTCTTTTGTATTTTATATTTGTTTTCTTTTTTATCTTATTTCTTTCTGATAATTTAATTCTTTTTTTTCAAAAACTTTTATTCTACATATAATAATAATAAATTTATTTTATTTATAATATACAACATAATACTCTTTATCTAATAAAATTATTTACACTTTACTCATTTATTTGTATTATATTTACCCAAAAAAAATAACATCAATAATAAATTTAAAGATTACTTATATTTTAATTTTAAAAATATCACAATATTAACACACATTAATGGAGTACTTTATTTTATTTGTTATGTAAAAATATCAATTTACTCCTAAAAAATAATAAAAGTTCGTAAAAAAATTAAATTTTCTTAAACTACATAAATGATTTTACAAGACGGAAAGAACATTTTATAATTTTAGTGTCATTCTGGCACCCTCTGAGCCCAATTTCTAGCTTCGTCACTGAACATAATACCAGTGTTAGGGTTGAGTGTAGAGCTAGAATGGTTGTTGGGATGGAGGAATCAGGATTCAGTGGAGGATTCCATTACATAAAATATAATTTAATTAGGCGCTTGGTTGGGATTATGGTTCAAGTTAATCTGAATACAGAAATATTGATTTTTATTATCTATGTTTGTTTGAGTTATTGGAAATGAAAAATTTTCAATCATTTCCTACTAAATAGTTAACACATCATCGCCTTTTAAATTAAAAAAAAAAAGAACAAATATGTAGTTAGGATTCAATGTTTATTAATAGAATTTATAATATTTAAGAATGTAATTATGTATCTTTACAATTTTTAAATATGAAGAGTTAACATGAAATAGAGTTTATACAGACTAATTCTTTTGTAAATTGTAAATACTCTCATTTAATATAAAAAAGTTAATATCCTTAATATTTCAATTAAGATGCAATATTCTTAATATTTAATCAATTCTTTCATTAAAAAAAATAATCTTCTTATTAAAAAAGTTTGTTAGCAGTATTAGAAGTTGTAGAAATTATTAGACATGATGATAGGTAGTAATACTACTTTATATTGCAAAAGTAGATGTTTCAACGCGGTTCATAAAGGTCATGCATATTCACATTGGAATAAAACCGTGTTTAGCTTCCACCTTTTTAGTTAATTATATCTCTTGTTTTATACCTCTATTTTTTTAATTATCAACTTTTACAAAAGAGAGAATCATTAAACTATTATATGTATAATGTAATGTAGTTTGTTTATTGAAACTAAAATTGTGGGATCGATGTAATGTAGTTTATTTATTGAAACTAAAATTGTGGGATCGATATTATATATTCTACTATTATAATCTCTGAAAAGTGATATTTTTTTTCTTTTTTAAATTTTTTTGTCCTATATTGCAACTAGGCCAAGATTGACGCAGTATATGCCCATCACTTAATTTAAATGCCAGTATTAATATCATTCTCTTAAACTACTCATCGTCAAAAGGGAAGTGGACATATTTATATTTAATTTTATACGTCTACTTAAATAGTAAAATTTAAGTAAATAAATCTGAAGTTTTATGGATCTATGTGATTAATTAGTATTACATTGATGTTATTTAAATGTAAATATTATAATATGGACTACGGTAATATTTTAAAATTTCAATAGTTACTTACTACATTCACATTTCACTCCTTTCTGATGGTACTCCTACTAATTAATTGTGATCGATCCAGCCAAATCTGTTTGAGTTGGGGATTGTACTCCTCTAGGCTCTATGATTTGATTAGATAAGATTCTTCTTTTTGTTAAGTTTTCTGGATGTGCACATTTCACCTAACTCCTCACATGCCACACACCACATTAAAAATAATACAAAAATAAAATTTAAAACATAAAAATTATTAAAATATACATATATAGTCGTGTGTATATACACATCATATATTATAAATTTCCCACTTAACGTGAGGGTACTGCGGTGCACGATTTAGAGTGATTGACTTAAATGGATATAAGAAATCACTTCCACTTTGTTTTTATTCTTATAACAAATCATCTCATATTATAATCCTTAGTTAATTACAAATATTACCATGTCCGCCAACTTTTTTTTCTAAATTCGCTTCCTGAATTTTTTTTGAAAATCACTTATCAAAATTATCCTTATATAAAATGCACCAAGTCAAGTACAATGTTGTTGTTTTTCGGTTCGGATCTTCTGTTACATTTTGGTGTTACATCTCCTGTTACAAACCGTTGGATGATTGACACGTAGGATAAATTATTTTATACCCTAACAATCAACCCTAAGGGAAAAGGTTGAGATTTTTTCTCTCCGCATACGTGTCACTCATCTAACGTGTGTAACAGGAGATGTAACACCAAAATATAACAGGACATCCAAAATCGTTGTTTTTATTATATTTTTTACAGAAATATAAATTTCTATATAATCAAGAAGTAAGATGTTGTTAATCAATTAATATAGCATCTCTCATATCTAGATCCTCATAATTTTTTGTATTAAAATGAATAAAAGTAAAATTGCTTGATCCAAACTCCTTATGGAGAATGTTTTCAAATTTCCAATAAAATTTTGGCTGAAAAGTATAGGGAATAATTTATTCATCCGTTCCCGCTAAACTCTTCACTCTTACTTTGTAAAAAGAGTGTGACGAAAATAGTTTTTTTTTTACACTATCTAGATTTATTTATAATGAAATAAAAGGTTGTATAGTTGATGGTCTTTGAACTCAATTTCAATATAAAAATTACCCATTTTTTAAATGGAGTATTAAATTATAAGTATTTTTAAATAAAAAGTTAGGGTGATTGAATTCTTTAAGAGGGTGGTATTGTCACCGCTACATGACTACTAGTACGAAAGTGTTGTGAATATTGGTAACAGACTCGCATGCTAGCTGCACATGCTACTAATACTTTGTTTTTAAAAATTTATACTTTAATTAATTATAATATTGTTTTTTTTATTGAAAATGTCCACTTAAATATAAAAAAAATAAATGTTTCAATAACATTTTATTTTTCTTCCAAAATTTAAGAATATTAATTTTCTTATTAACTAGTATAATATTCAATATTAAAAGGTTTTGGAGCATAAAATTAGATTTGAGCTCATGTTAACTTAAAACTATTACTTTTTCAAAAGAAAATGGTTGATTCATTTATAGTACAAATTTAACTGTACTCACTTTCTCCGTCTTTGTCGATTGCTTTTTACCAGTGTTTTCATAATCGAACTAGAGATCGAACCGACGACTCCAACGGTTCATGGTCAGACCGGTTGGACCGGCGGTTCAACCGGAAAAATAATTTTATTATTTTATATATAATTTAAATTAGGATTTATTATTAGGAGATACATAATTTTAAGTATATTTAAGCTGAGATACAATGATAAAAGAAAATCATTGTCAGATACACAAATTTGTCTGGGAGATACAAAATTACCCTCCAACAAAATAAATATCTGACTTTTTTCAAAACCACGCAACGAGCCCTTCTCCGCCTTCTTCCGCTGGTAGATTCGCTTACAGATCTGGAGCACCCGTGCTGGTTGTTTGCGTCGCCCACGACTCCGACGTGATTCGCCCAGCTCGCTGCTCTGACGTCCAATGATGTCTCCCACCAACGCCATTAGGAGCTCTCCGCATCTGCTCTGATTTTTGACCGATAATCCGATGCGTCCACGATTTATCTTCGCCGCTCGTCGTCGTGGGTACTTCGCCACTGTTCATTGGCAGCAGGTGAGTCCTTTCTCTCAAACAGTCGTATTTTTGCCGTGCTTTCAATTTTAGCCTCCCAGCGAGGACCACGGGCTTCCCTGCCGACCCTTTGGTGCAGGTCCAGCCTTCGCCTCTCGCCGGCTGTGCTATTTTCACGGAACTGCGAATAAGGATTTTATCCCTGCTGAGAGTCGCCTTTGTTTCTCCACCGACGTCCTCCTGCCGACGCTATAGCATTTTCATTGCTGAGGGCTATTCTAAACAGGCCGGCGCGTTCGTTTTTTAGCAGATTTGTGCGCTATTCCTGGTGGCATCATCTCAAACTCACTGCCGCATCAAATGTATGACTTCAAACAAAAGATGGACTTGTTTTTTATTATACATAAATATTTTTGCCTGTTTCGCTTTGTCTCGAATTTAAGATGAAGTAATAGGCAATTAGTATCTTCTATTGAACATGGTAGAAATGTTTCAATTTATTTTTACATGCGGTAGAAATGAGTCGGTATTGGTTGATTTTATATTATTTGATTATATGCCTTATTTCCATGATAGTTAAGGTTATGATAATTTATCAATTATAGCAATTTCTGCAACACATGAGAAGTTAGCTCAGTGCAAGAAATCAAATAATGAGCCAGTGTTTGAAGAGTTGATACCATTGAAGAAAACTTGTTCAAAAGAGACAGATGATAAAGTTGTGGAAATTGAGGAAAAGGAGAATAGAAGCAGAGAAAAAATGTTTAGTTTGATGTTTACCACCTCCTATTTTTTTCTTTGAGGTCCCTTGATAATTTTTCAAAGATTATCAATTAAATATAGTTACTTTTGAGGTTCTGATTTAAGTCTTGTCTTTGGAGACTGTCGTTGATATTCTCAAACTCAGTGGAATTTCTTAGTTTTTGCAGAGAGAGCAGAGCAATTAGATTGGGAGACTCGTATACATATTATCGTGGGAGCTGCAAAGGGCCTTGCATATCTGCATCATGACTGTTCACCTCTAATTATCCACCCTGACATAAAGTCAAGCAACATTTTGCTTGATGGGAATTTAGAGGCTAGAGTTTCTGACTTTGGACGACGAATCCCACATCACAACAATTGTTGCTGGGACATTTGGATATCTGGCTCCAGGTGGGGACACTACTTGTGTGCTTTGATTATTTACTTGCGTTTTTGCATTACTGAGACAAGAAAACTTGTGAATACACTGAGAATGGTTCAGCTGAAAATGTATTTATCTGCCTTCATATTTCATTTACAAATTTAATTTTGTGGCACCATTTTTACTTGGATACGAAAAGAATTTGAAATTTATTTTGTTTCAAAATGATAATTTGAATTATCTAGTGACTTCAGATGAATGCAGTTTGAGGAACGTTGTAGTTATTTGCATTATGAATGTAATTTGTCGTAAAAATGTGCAAAGTCATTATCAATTTATACAATTTTTTTATGTGGAGTCAAAATACGTGTAAGATGACTTAGGTTAAGAAATATGCAAAATTCAATTTTGCACAATTTGATCAATTTTGCACTTATTTATTTAAAATCGGGATACATGTAAAAGAAGACTTAGGTTAAGAAATGTGCAAAACCATTGTACAAAAAACAATTTTGCACAATTTAATAAATTTTGTACAATTTTCTATGTGGAGTCGCGATACGTTTAAAAGACGACTTAGATTAAGAAATGTGCAAAAAATCAATTTTGCACAATTTAATAAAAAATGTGCAGACAAACCCTACCCCTCACTCACCCACCCACCGCCGGATCGGCGGCGGCCGATCGTCGGACCGCCACCGGAACTTAATATGTGCAAAAACAAAATTGTGCAAAATCAAATTGTGCAAAACAAATTTGTGTAAACACATAGGGAATATTTATGGTATCACAATGATAATTGTGTAGTTATGAGTATTAGTACTTTAAATCATTTAGTTTATAGCAATTATACATTATTTTATATATCCAATAGTAAGTAACCCTTTAAATTAACATGTATAATTTTTAAAATAACTACCTAAGCCCAATTTATGTTAAAGGTTTAAAGTGATGAGCTGACCGGCTGAGAATAAAATTCCAAAGCCCAAATCAAAATTTATCTACCAAACAAGTCATCTTAGTAACGTTGGAAAGTGAGATTCATTTTCAACCGATCAGATCTAAAATGACGCTTCCTCTTCCAAGTCCAGATCTATAACACTCCATTCTGTCGAGTCACCACATCACCGGAGTCTGCCGCGCCGGGCGTCGTGAATCGGCTAAATCCTCCATCAACACGCACTACTGCCGACATCCGCAGTCTTCTACCCACGTCGCACGCCGTCCGTTGTCGGAGTCATCCGCCATGCTTCTCTCTGATCTCCTCACCTTTTTAATTTTTAATGAAATATAGAAAGGAAAGGATTCTGTATCTTTTACGGCATGCCATTACTGCTTCTCCAGTTCTCTAGTCAATCAAAGTGAAAGAAAGAATTTCGACTCTCCACCCTTCTGCGATTTTACTTAAAAAAAATCAAAACCGGCGAATTTTGATTTGGACGGTTCAGCCAGATTTTTCGATTCTGACCGGTTCAAATTGATTTTTCCCGGTTTAATAGATAAAACGGTTTTTAGGGGGTTTTCGGACCGGTCTCGGCACCGGTTCCGGTCGAACCGGCCGGTCCGATCCGGTTCTGACAGCACTGCTTTTTACAAATAGAATGAAAAAAATTATTGTTTTAAAAATTATTATTATTTAATGATAAAGTATATTCAGTGTATTAGGTAGTGTGTTTTTTTTCAAATAAAATGTATACTCCCCCGTCCTACGTTAAGGGTAGTTTTTACTTTTTGACACGTGGATTAAGGAGTATTATTATTTAATGTGCACGGTAGTTTTTACTTTTTGACACGTGGATTAAGGAGTATTATTATTTAATGTGCAGTGGATAGTTATATTAATGGGGATGTGAGTCCCATATTTTAATTGTATTAGTGGGTGTGTGTGGGTCTCATGTGTGTAAAAAAAGAAAGTAAACCCTTTAAGTGGGACATCCAAAATTAAAAAAAGAGACTCTTTGGGTGGGACGAAGGGAGTAGAAAAAAGTGATTATTTTGATTTTTCATTTCTTCAAGGGAGTGCAAAATATTTTGAGAAAGTTGTAACATTTTTCTCTTTGGATTGTTCCAAAGAAGTTATCACATTTCATTTTAAAACATAAGAGACCCACATAAAAATATTAATATATTCACATGGACACACACACTCCACACACAACATTAATATACTTACCTACTATACATTAAAATATTACTCCATATTCTAAATCAATTATTCATTAAAATATTATATTTCTTAATTTATGTGCAAAAAAATTACAACTTTAATGGTACGGAGTAAGCAGTTAATTATATTAATATTGTATCTCACATTTTAATTGTAAATTATACTCCTCCGTCCGGTTCTAAGGTCTTCGTTTGCTTTTTGCACGTGGATTAAGGAGTATTATTATTATATATAAAGTGAGTAGTTGTATTAGAGGGAAGTGGTGAGTCATATTGTGTACTTTTTACTAAATAAGGAAAATGAATACCTTTGAACAAGAAGTCATAAATAATAAAATGAACATCTTGAAAGCGGATGGGGAGAATATTAATATTGTATCTCACATTTTATTTTAATTGTAATTGAGTTATATGCTCGTGACGGAATGATATCTCGACGGAGTCTGAATTGATTGAAATTAGGCCCATTTTCAAATATCCCGAGCAAAATTTTCCCTATAGAGAGAGAAAAAAAAAAGAAAAAAAAGATTTACGTGTCCTCCTATTATATTGTAAGATTAAAATATACAGGAGATTACCACTTCTGATTAGTTCTTTAAAAAAAAAAAGTAATCACACATCCCCGTAAAGTATCAATAATCAGACACAACACAATATCAATATCAAGAAGATTGTAAACTAATTGAATAATAGGGAAATCATTATACAGACCACAATCATATACACACATTGGACAAAAAAAACAAACAAGTCAACTATTGTAAACATAGTAGCTAACAATAATATGAAAAGTAGCTAAGTTTGAATGGAGTTGTTGAAAGTAGACACAAAGTCGCTCAAATACTTGTTAGAGGAACCATTTTCACCAACCGCTTTGGCTGCAGCTTCCTTGAGATCCCTCATCCGACTCCGAATACCTTTTCCCTCTTCTCCCTCCATCAACCCCTTCACCACCTTTGTGATCTCAACTCGACCCACCATTCCATTTTCGCTGGCTTGGGGCTGCAAGGCCACTCTAATGTCCTCATGGAGCATCACCGCGTTCATCCGTTGCTCGGCATACAACGGCCAAGCAATTATCGGCACCCCATTAGCAACAGTTTCGAGAATCGAATTCCAACCACAGTGCGTCAAGAACCCGCCAACGGAGTCGTGGGCTAGGATTTGGGCCTGCGGAGCCCACATGGGCACCACTAGACCCCGAGCCTTAGTCCTTTCTAGGAACCCTTGGGGTAAATAAGCCAAAGGATCACCTGATTTCTCTATTTTGAAATACGTTTCATTTGAATTGGAGCCACTTGGACACCTCAGCACCCACAAGAACCTTTGTTCACTCAATTCCAACCCAAAAGCTAGCTCGATTATCTGATCATGAGAGAGGGTCCCACCACTCCCAAATGAGACATACAAAACCGACCCGCTGGGTTGATCATCCAACCACTTGGAACAAACGCCATCGACAGATTTCGAACCGTTTTTTATTAACGGCCCGACCGGATAAACTGGCGGATGCCCATTATCCTTCTTCAGCAGATATTCAATTGGACCGGTTTCGAGCTCTTTGAAACTGTTCACCAGTATCCCATCAGCCATTGCGTAGCGCTTGGCATTATGAAGAAGACATCTGTAAGCATCATCCTTCCTATCTTGAACCGGGTCCAACAAATCCTTCCCGTGGATCGGGATACAACCCGGGATTCTCAACTTCTCCGGCACCTCCCAGTACTCGGACGACACCGTTTCGTCCAACACCGGCAAGTGAAGAAACACGCAGAGAGCCATGGCGGTGGAACAATAGAAAACATAGGAAGGGATATTGAACTCGCGAGCGACGTCAAAGCCATCGGTGGCGAAAAGATCCACCACAAGAGCAGAGATCTTCCTGGATTCGTGCAAGGATTTAACGGCGAGGCGAAGTGAGGGCACGGAGCGGGCGACGGTGAGGGAGATGCGCGACTCGATTTTGCCGCCGGTGGGTAAGTCGTCGACGTTAATTGGGGGTAGGAGGATGTAATTTATGGGCGGGGGGAGAGCGGAGAGGAAGGCGTTTTGGGCGTCGGAGAGAGGGCCGTCGGTGGGGATGATGAGAGTGGTGGAGACGCCGTGGAGGAGGTGGAGCTTGTTGGCGAATTCGGTTAAAGGGATAAGGTGGCCGATTCCGGGGGAGGGGAGAATGGCGATGTGGGGTGAGGTGTCCATGGAGATGAGAAAAAGATTGCCAAGATTGGATAATTATGAGAAACAACTTTTTGAGGTGAATGATGAGAACATATGTATATATTTGTTGTATATATAGAGAGAGAATCACTTGCCACTGGAAGTGGTGGGTGGAAGTAGTGAATGAACTGTGATTGAGGTCACGGATTTACTAATAATACTCCATCCATATATATATATATATATATATATATATATATATATATATATATATATATATATATATATATATATATATATTTAATTAATTAATACTGTACTATTATTATTTCACATATTACAAACTTCATTTAAACAGGAAAAATAGATCTACGTACACTGGACACTAAAGTATCGTAGTGAATACTCCCTCCGTCCCAAAGATATTGACACACTTTTCTTTTTGGGTTGTCCCACAGAAATTGACATATTTCCTTTTTAAGAACATGGGACCCACACAAAAACAATTTATTTATTTACATGGACCCACACACCCATCACACTCACTACTAATACAACTACCCACTACACATTAAATATTATTTCTCTCACTTCACTTTATATTAAATTATTATACTTCTTAATCTCCGTGCCCAAAAAAAATATGTCAATACTTCTGGGACGGAGGGAGTACATTACTTTGCAATAAATATATATACTTCCTCCATTTTTTTTTTAATATTGGTCCCAAAATTTACTCATATATTTCTAAATATAATAAGTAATGTGTTTTTATTCACATTTTCTAAATATGAACATACACTCTCTTATAATACCAATTTTTTTGGTGGGGAGAATATAATTCTCTATTGGTTAGTATATTATATGTTTCTCTTTCAAAGAATATAATATTTAATATGTAATTAGTAGGGTTTTTTTAAATAAAAAAAATCTTCTAATTTTATTATAAAACAACAATAAATTGTAAAATTTAATGTGAGACTCCATGAATATATATTTATAGTTTCACCATATAACACCACACCATGCACCATAAATATTTGCCCATATTAAAAATGAAGTCCTATTTTTCGTATCTATATTACTCCATCAAAGTTCATTTATACAGAATTAAACACCCTTAATAATACGAAAAACAAACGACTTTCCTATACTGGATTTTTTTAAAAATCATAATTAACGTTTTCTGTTTTCTCCTATTTTGGATCGAATAAAATGAATTTATAATTATTACGGAGGAAAAAACCTTAAATGGCAGTAGTTATTTGGATTACATTTTTAAAATCCACAATTTTCAATTAGATGGACATGATATCCACTAATTCGACATCTCAAATCACACGATTTAAAAGTTAAAACCAATTATTCTACATAATACAAGGCATAATTATTATCTTGTTAATACGAAAATAATTAATGAGAAGGCATCAAGTACTAACGTTAAAATGAAGATTTTGTCATGATGTGCGGTTAATATTTTGTTTGTATTAGGAGATGATTAATTATGATACTATATTCTAGAAATCTACGAAGTTTTCTACCATTGATGATTACGTAAGTATTGTATCATTATTTCGTATGTGTTATGGTACACCCTGTCACACACTATAGCACACAGTGTATGATGTATCCTAAATTTCAATTAAGGCATATCAAATTTTAATTCTTATGTCTTGTAGATAAAAATTGAAAATAAACTTTGAAGTATATATATATATATATTAATGCTTCTAATCATTTACTCCCTCCATCCCAAGAATACATTCGCACTTTTCATTTTGATTTGTCCCAAGAATACATTCACCCCCTAAAAATAGAAACAATACACAATGTCAATAATCTTACAATACTACAATATTACAAAAATATCACCTTTTTACACACAATCTAATCAAAGTCAATTATATCATACATTTTATTCTACTCAATTACCCAAAATACTCATTCTCTTTCTTATATTACACCACCAAAAAGTTATTTTTATTAAACTCCGTGCCAGAGAATAATATATTCTTGGGACGGAGTATTAAATATAGCGAAATGTATGTCATACTTATATGCCCAATCTTTTGAAATTGAATGAAAATAATTAAAATGATCAACAGTTAACAACTTTTGGAAAATAAAAAAAAATGTGTGTTATTTTAGGATGACTTAAAATGTTAGTATAACTTCAATTCAGTATTTAATTAGTCAGTACATGGTGATTTCATTTTCATTATTACGTGTAATTAAATGGGTGCGATACTATAATATACAATATTATATATTAATTAAATTTTAAGTTGACCAAATGGGATTAATTATGCCTGTTTAAAATTAGGAAGATATGATAAAAATAATTTGTAGTATTAAATACACTGAAAGATTATTTTTTTTACCAAATATTTAGTTGATATTTTATTATTAAAAGGTTTACCAATTAGTTAAAAATAAAATTTGTTAGTAATTAAATGGTGGTTGGTAAATGATTACTATAAATCTGTAGATATTTTATTGTTAAAAATATAAGTTTTAATAGTAATTAGTTTATTGATATTTACCACCATAAATCAATCCTAATTCATTACCAATAAACATGTTTTTGCAATGATAGAGAAGGCAATATTCCCCAATGCCTAAGACTTTGGTCTTGGGTTCGAGACATGGCAGGGGAATTTATTCTTCAATGCCTTCCACCAATGATGTGTTGATCTAGTTATCTGGGTTAACATTGAGGTAGTCCCCCGGAGCACAATGGTGGAACAATTAATATTGAGGGCTAGAAGCGGCAGTGTGGGAGGCTGAAACTCGGTGGAGGATCGACTCCTCGTGCGCAGTAGTTAAAGATATTACTTGAGGATCCATTGTGTGGCTACCGCGGTTTACCTGGAGGCAGTTCTGAGGGACCGGGATTGTTTTTTCGAGGACTAGTCGGGCGTAAGCCCGGAACCTCGATCATAAAAAAAAAAAAGGCAATATTCCTATCATAAATTTATTTAAAGAACAACTAATTATAATTAATGAGAACTCAATATAGTAGCACTTGCATTTATAATTGTGTATTAGTGCACAATTATTTCAAATTACTACATCCTACCACGTTTATTGAAGAATCCTAGCAAACCTGTCATATTTTAGTTACTTTTATTCACGTTAGGGATAATGTTAAGCTGCACGTGTGGTCCAGTTTTGTTTACCAACAAGTATAATTACTTCATACCATTATCTGCATTGCATTTAGTTTATCGGGGTATTTGATTAATCTACATTATTAAATCAAAATTTATTTAATCCTAAAATAAAATAAAATAATTAAAAATAAATGCATACTACCCACTATACCTTAATTTTTACTTTATAAATTCTATAGTGTACATCATCCATAATTTTGACTAGCCTGTGTATGGCGCAAACTTTTCTTTATTATAATATATTATTTTTAAATAATTTTTGTAGAGTTCAACAATTTCTCATTGTGTAATTGTTAATGTAATAACTTTAACAAAATTTATAAAAACCAATGGAACTAGTTTCGGCTTTTAAGATATTCATTAAAAAATGCACTATGTTTTAATTAACCTAAAAAGAAGTTTAAACTGATTTTTTGAACTATAATCGAACCCTAGAACTTATGTTTCAAACTAGTTTAATAGCTTTCAAGAATTAATATTGCATAATAGAGTGATGTAATTAATCCTCGATCCATTCATCTTTGGTTTGAGTTTAATTTAGCTTTTGAGAGTTAGTTTTATAATTAGTGAATTATAAAAAGTTAACTTTGATTTTATGTTAGCATACTATTTTGTTTGTTGAATTACAGTAAATATAATATTTTTTATAAAAAAAGTAAATGATATCGTAAATATTATATTAAAAGATGATGTAACAAGGATTGAATAAATTTATTTTAAAGTATGATAGAAGATTAAAAAAAATTAAAAAAGGAAATTATAAAAATTGAAATCAGCCAAGTATTTGTTGGGTGATATGTGGAGCTCCATATAGTAAATGGGTGGAACCTGCTGATTCAGATTGACCACAAATTCCTACACGCTGGCGAAGCCTAATAGGTCAGCTGTTTTTCCTTCTAGAAGAAAACCCATCCGAGTTAACATAGTCTGACGTCAGTGTCTACGTCAGTATTACGTCATACTTTAGATTTATGAAAAGCCCCCGACATCAACTGAACAACCCCAATTGATACAGTAATCTCTTTGTTCCGCTAAACGTCACCGATTGCTTTTTTGTGTGTAAATTAAGAAATATTATTATTTTATGTATAGTTGGTAGTTATATTAATAGTGAGTGGCGGGACACATGTCATACCTTTTTACTAAAAGTGGAAAATGAGGATATTTGGATGGGACGCCCAATATAGTAAAATGATGATCTTTCGGTGAGACGGAGGAAATATTAATTAAGGCAAAAATTTCTGTGCCCCCGGAGACACGGAGGGATACTCCGTGTCCCCATGTGAACACAACTCTCCCCCTCTATATTCTATTCAAGCCTATATATTGTTGGATGTTTAAATTATAAAGTAACACGAAAATTGTAAAGGCGCACGGAATGTGCTCCGTACGCCCGAGTGCACCTAATGATTGATTGAATCATTTATACACACATGCAATTGTTTGTTCGCTCAAAACCTGGATTAATAGTTACTTTCACAATTTTTTTCTTCAAAATAAACACTACTAGTGTTTAGCATTTTGTTTAGCAGTTAATTGCTGTTTTTTGTATTGAGGTTTCATTTTATATAAGGCCTATTCATTTTTCTTTTGTATTCATTTAAGTTATAATTATAGTCGTACGATAATAATAATAATAATAATAAATAAGTAACAATTAGAATATTAAAAGTGACTAAGTCAAACTTAACATTTTTTTTCTAACTTTATCTCTCACTATTTCTCATTTCTATATCTTTAATTAATACTCTCTCCGTCCCATAATACTTTTCTCACGTTTCTTGTTTGTTCGTCTCACAAAATCTTTCATCCCCCAAAAAAGGAAGCATCACTTTATCCAACAACCTCAAAAGTTACTTTAATTTCAAATTTGCCACTCATTTTTCACACACATATCATTACTTTATACTTTTTTATTACCTAAAAATACTACAATACCCTCCAAAGTCAATAAAGTTGGTCAAAAAATGCAACTTTTCTTAAACAACATGAAACAGTAAAAATGAAAAGTATTCTGGGACGGAGAGTGTACTATTTAATACCCATACTGCATTGTGACTAAATGAAAATTAACTAAATAATAAATTCAAGAATAATACAAATGAAAATTAGTTAAATAATTGATTCAAGATTGATTCAAGAGACTTTTTTAATCGAATAATTAATTCAAAATTAATACAAGAGACTTTAATTAATTCTAGATTAAATTAAATAGACGTTAATAGTTTAAATATGGGTCACTTACTAGGAGATACACAAAAAAATGCATAATTGCTATAAACTACATGACTCAAAGCACTATTACTCATAACTACACAATTATGATTGTGATACCATAAATACCCCTATGTATTTGCACAATTGTTCTGCACAATTTGGTTCTGCACAATTTTATTTTTGCACATTTTAAATTCCGGCAGCAAGCGGTGGCGGTCAGCGGCGATCAATGACTATCCGGCCGCCGGTCAACAACCGGTCAACGGTCGGTCAACGACCGATCAACGCTGGTGGGTGGGTGAGGGGTAGGGTTGTTGGTTTAAAAGTGTATGAAGTATAAGGTTATATTTGATATTTTACTTTAATATTTTGTATGTGAGAGTAATTATTTAAATTCAATGTATCTAATAGTAAATATGCTTAAAAGTGTGTATTTGAGAATAATAAACCCTTTTAAATATTGATTCAAGATTAATTCAGGAGACTTCAAAACCAAATTAAAATTAATTAAATAATAATTTCAAGATTAATTCAAGAAACTTTAATTAGTTCAATATTAATTTTCAAGAGATTGGTTAACATTATTTCCCCCCCAATTTTAACCCTTGCTATTTCTCATTTCTACATCTTTAACATTATTTAATACTCTTACGTACATGGCAACTAAATAAAAATTAATTAGATAATTAATTCAATATTTAATTCAAGAGACTTTAGTTAAGACAAGATTATTTTAAAAGACTTCCATACTCAATGAAAATTAATTAAATAATTAATTCAAGTTTAATTCAAGGACTTTAGTTAATCCGAAATTTAATTTAAGAGACTTAAATCAATTCAAAGATTAATTCGATAAATTCAAGATTATTTAATACTAAATGAAAAATTGTTAAATAATTAGTAGTGGAAAATGGTTTAAATTCAGTATTCAAGAAGATTAAAATATCTAGCAGCAAAGTTTTAAACATGGTATTTCAACTTGAAATTTATTATAATTTCTCATAATAAATGATTTATTAGAATTATAGTGGTATTTTTAACTTATTAGAATTAATTTGAATTTATCACAATAAATGGTTTATTATGATTATAGAGGTGTTTTTAACTTTGCAGTGGTCTAATTAAAACGAAAAATAATAGATGAAACCGTCAATGTTGAGCTTTTAGATCTCTTGAAGAAACTGCAAAATAAGGCCCAATATTGTCGCAGTTCAGCCCAGCCCAGTAAATACAGATCTTGTTCGTCAGCTTAAAGCCCATATGTTAACCACGCTATGCGTTCCATAAATTTACAAAAGAAGTTGCAGGTATTTGCAAATCGTGAAAAACAGGAGAGAGAAGAAGATAAGTTGGAAGAAGGATGATATACAGAAAGTGGAGTCTGCTCACCGGTCCGACCTCCCTCTTCGCCGGGATAATCGGCGCTGTTGTGGTGGCAGATCTCGTCTTTGTTGAGAATGTAAGTAACGTATTTTTCTTAATCGATGAGTCACTGTTTTCTGTGGTTTGTCCTAGGTTTAGTCGGAGATTCTCTATTTGATAGTATATTTGTTTTATTATTCGAGTTTCTTGGATCAGAAATTTAACACATGGGTTTATTTCATATATTTGATCCGCAAGATGTAGTTTTTCCTGCTCTCGATTAATCAGAGACTCATGATGAAGCCTCAATATTCAGGACGCTTTGAATCGATTAATTTCTTGGTTATTTACAATTTGTTCTGAAATTTCATTGTGTTGAAATGTATCAACACATCAATTGTAGTGTTTGTATTTAGGTATTTTATTTCCAGTTTGCTGAAGACTTTTATTCCAACTGATCTTGCTGTCTTTATTGTTGCAGTAGATATTTTTTGAGTAAATAATGTTCTCCTTGTTCTCTTTTCCTTCCACAGTATCTAGCTTTCTTTTTTCCGCCTTAAAGCTGAGTGTTTGCCAAGTTATGCAAAGGTTTTCTTACTACCAAAGCACAAATTAGGCATTCTACCTTATTCCTATAAGGTTGATCGTGTATACCATTTTCAATTTCAATTGAATCAAAGATAGGATACGAGGTTACCATATTTTATGTTGCGCTCCCCCTCTTAGAGTGTGGATAAACATTAGCTTCTATGGAAGTGGTTGAAAATTGATTGATTAGTCTTTCAATAATTTATACTTAGTTTTGATGTTGGATCTTCGTATGCTTACAGAAATATCCTGGATTTGTGGTACCCTGACCCTATTTGTTATTAGTTGCTTCTAAGGTTAAGATAATCCCTGATAAAGTAGTTTTAAAAAATTTGTTCCATCTTCTAATTCTTACGAGTGTTCTCTAAATTTACTGTAGTTTTTTGTTGTAATCAGTTGCATATGAGGTTAAGGTAATCTCTTCTACAATGCTGTCACAGGCTTTCAAATTTATATCCTACAATCATTGCACAAAAACTTCATTTGTGACAGTTCATTCATCTTTGAAATCTAATAAGAAAATATGGTTATCTCAAATTGTAGTTTCTAATATTTCTATTTTGCTGTTTCTTAATGGCTCTCTTTTAACATTTCAGCAGTGATTCGTCTCCTCTTGCACGATCTGACATTAGTTTTGTTATGGATAATGCAGGATTGGTTACGTAAGACGAATCAAAAGAAGCAAGAACAACCAGCTTCAACTAAGTAGAAGAGGGAAGTGTGCATCCTAAGTGTTGTCTAAGCTCTGTCAAGGTCTTTTTTGTTGTTGTTGTTGGATTTGTTTCTGCTGAATAATGTTTGGTAGGAAATAAATTGTTTTTGCTCTTTTGAAACTATTTATCATATTTTCCTAGTCATTTGAGCTTTAACGCAAAACAATAAATCTATACAAGTTGCCCTTTTCTGGTGATATTACTTAGAATTTTGATGAATTAAGAATAGGACATCCAGAAACAGAATATGCAAAAATGTATTAAAAACTATCTTTTGTGCAAACATTATCTTTGATTTCTAAGAAGCATTTCCATCATCAAGTCATTCCAAGAATCTATAGGGCCTGGTAAGCACCAATGTAAACAGTCATTTTGAATCTTTGCATCTTTATCCTTTCCATCGTAAGGATGAAACTGTCTGTAAACTCCTGGATGCCCGTCCGGCCTCATGAGTGAAAGCAAGGTGGTATCGAACAGTTTCAAACTCATTCCACTGCTAGAAACTCTCTCAAACTCTTCAAGTTCCACGTCTCGCATGATCTGATCTATATCCCTGATTTCAATCTCATCGGCTTTGAATGGTCCGGTCTTGTTGCAATAGCCACCCGTGTTCCATTCGCCATTCTCAAAGTGGTCCGGAGTGGTAGTTCTGAAGAGTATATACGGCTTGTGGCTCGACTGGGAGATGAATTCGAATGTAGAGTTGAGTACTTTACGATAGGCATAATCAAACCCTATCTCTGTTATGTTGTCATCATGGCAACTGTGGCAGCCCACAATAGTGTTGTTTTCATAATAGACTGCAGATTTGAGAAACCATTTCCCTCCAGCGATTACAGCGTAGTCAAAATCCTTGAGTTGATCCGTCCATGATTCATCCGGCTCATCAAGATATAGCCGGATTATGCCTGAAGAAAAGCCATCATCATCTTCAAAAGTGAGGGCTTTTGCGAGGAAGGGAGCCCACACAACAGAGACGGTGAAGCGATGAGACGGAAACGACCATCTCCGGTTTTTATATGGCTCGTCGTGGTAGACTTCAACAGCTTGTTCAACCTGCAACGTATTTGTATTTAATATAATTGCTAAGTGAAACACATCAACGCCAACTGCATTAGTTGTAATTTCAGCTTTTGAAGATAATGTAACCATTATTGCTAGTAAAAATCAACAAACCAAATTAAATTGAAACAGCTGTGAGTTAGATGCAACCCTAAGCCTAATCCAGAATGAGCATAAACCCACCCAAAATGAGCATTTTGATGATGACCAACATAAAGGACCCTCATGGAATAAACATTCTTAGATATGAAGCAAAGAATAAAAGTTTGAAAATGTACTACCTGGGAGAGAATACAGAGCAAGGACTGAATATGATTACGCATGATTGAATCACCAATAAAAGCTAGAGATTTGGCCCTCATTGTGTGCAGGAATTTCTTGGGATCAAGCTTAGGCAAACTGCAGTCCCTTGGCTTCCATCTCCAGTAGACGTAGTCGGAATCGGGCCTTCCATTCTTCATACAATTCTGGGGTGGTTCAATGGTGCTGCAGCTACTGTTGGTGTAAGCTGGACCATCAGGGTCTCGAATCCAATCTCCTATGAATATATTGCATTTTTCTGCAACCCAATTTAGTTAGTTGCACATTAATTACTGTATAATGGCCTACGCTTGATCTTCTACTAGTTCATATTGATTGAAATTTATGGCAAAGTGAAAGAGTAGAATTGATCATAATTCAGAAAGATTCAATTTTTATCAACCTGCAGAATGTGATATACATGGAACAATTAAATTAAAGCAAAGAAAAGGAGTCACCATTTTTGGATGTATGTTGATCAAGATTCACCGCAGAGTGATGAGGCGGTGGAGCTTTGGTGAGGCTGAAGACGGTGGCGTCGTCATCAACAGGCATAAAACTAGAAGAGAAGAGGCGATAAGCAACTCCCACAACCAGAATGCACACTCCAAATCTCACTATAACTGATGAAAATGGGTTTCTGTAAAATTGTTTCATTATGAGAATTTTATTAAAAGATGAACAAATTTAGTAAACAATTAAGAAATGGAATTCTGAAATCTATGAAAGAGAGGAAGGAGAGTTTCTCGTCAACTAATTCAAATTTAATGGGATTCCAGAAATAGAAAAAGGGTCATAAAATAAAAAGAAAAAGAAAAAGAAAAAGAAATTAAGAGGGGGGGTTTTGGTTTTGGAGAAAGAGTGAGGCTTGCGTGCACCCGGGCGCACGGAACACATTCCGTGCACCTTTAGAAATTTTGTATTATGGGTAAGGGTACATTAATTTGGTCTAAAGGGTATACACTTTAATTACTAAAAAGTACACAATTTTGTTCTAAAGGGTATACACTTTTCATTAATATTTTTTTTTCTTTAGAAAATAAAGGGTACACATTTTTATACTAAAGGGTATACAATTTAACACAAAATTCTAAAGGCGCACGGAGTGTTGTTCGTGAGCCCAGATTTTTCTTTAGAAAATAAAGGGTACACATCTGTATACTAAAAGATATACAATTTAGCACAAATTTCTAAAGGCGCACGGAAAGTGTTCCGTGCGCCCGGGTGCACAGGAGTTTTTGCCTAGGAGAAAAGCACAAAATGGATATAGGTGAGGGGGTGATGTCAGTTATGCAAAATTGTTTGCTACTCTCCATCCTATTTATGGAGTACGAATTAATTCCATTAAACCGTCCTATTAATCGGTCACTTTTTGTTGGATAAGTTCTATCAACATGTGTTGACAATATGTAAATTTTATGTATATAGGATACACATATGAGCGAGGATAAAATAATTCATACATGTTGGATAAAATAATATATACTCTAAAAATCAACTTCAAAGAGAAATGTTGAGATTTTACTCTTCGCATATGTATCACTCATCTAACGCGTGTAATAGGAGATGCAACACTAAAAATGTTAAAAAAGGAATACATAAAGATACAGTATTGTCTTTTAAGTTAATTTTTTTTAAGTGAAGATACATTGTTAAAGTATATATCAATTATAGTTAAATATATTAATAATGAATCATGTAATAACTTTTTGAAATAATATTTTAATGTATCACTTAAATATACTCTAATCTTATAACAAATTTCTCAAATTCCTTGTCACAAAATCGAACCAGAATTTCTCTAATTGTCATGGAGTAATAGTGAATTGATATAATCTTTGTTCAAATGTCAAAACAAGTGGGATACTTCTGCCCCCACATAATATGTTTTCTTCTTTTTTTTTTCTTGGTTTATTTTTTTTTTTTAATTAAATTATTCTAAAATATTCCCTGACCGACAGTGAATCCCAACCAAATTATTAAATAATTGTCGAAATCTATGTTTATAAATAAGTGTTGGTAAAACTTCGAATTTAGATATTTTTATAGTTTAAAGTAAAGAGTGCAGCTAATAGTAAATAATGTGCAGCGACTTGCTCTTAGTTTCACCGCAGATTTATTACAAGCCTGTAATGAATAAAACTGGAAAACATCAGTATCATTACAGCTGGAAATAATTTGTGGATTTTAGAATTTAATTTCATTAATTAATAGACTCCTCTCATTTTTATTTTTTCCTCTATTGCTATTCATATTTATAATAAACCTTTTTTAATTAAAAAAAAAACTGATTGCATAATCTGCTTTTATTCCATTTCCCAATGCTTTTGTTTTTCCAGAACCCACGAGATTTAAGATGGCCAATCATTTCCAGCTGTCGCTTGTTGATTTTCTTTTAGCGATTTTTTAATAGCCACTGTTGATTAAGTAAAATTTTAAATAGTGACATCTGTTAAGAATAATTTTTACTAGCCACTATTTAGTGGATTCCCCAAATTATCCCCATAACTATCAGATAAAGGACAAAAATAAAGGGTCATCATCATATCAGTTTTGACTGCAGTAAATGGGGTGGGTGAACCACATTTAAAATTATACTTAGTGGGTTGGTGGACCACATTTAAAGTTTAAAAAAATTTCAAATTAAAATTTTGGATGTGGGTTGGTGGGGTATATCATTATCATTAACGTCATTTTCATTTCAAATTTCTTTCTTCTCTCTCATCTTTCGTCCAACATCCTCTCTTTCCTCTCTCCCTTTCGTCCCAAAGCACAGTGCCACCCATTTGCCGTCCCATCACATTCAGTCTCTCTTTTTCATTTGCCGGAATAGGCGTTTCCCAACAAAGTGGATTCTGGTGAATTTTCGAAATGACAAATTTTTCGGTATATATAAAAGCAGTTTTATTTGCATTTCTAAATTGTGAGTTATTTGTTTATAATGTTTCCTACATTGAGTTTGTAGTACTCGTTTTCGAGGATACTGCGTACATTTTGTGTGGTTTTGTTCATTTGTGTAAAATGTGAATTCATTGTGTATAATGTTTCGTACATGTTGTGGTTTGAAAATGTAATGTGTTGAATGTGACTTAATTGTGTATACATCATGTTAGAATGTAGGACCGCTGTGGGGGTGTTTCTTTATTTTTTTAATTTTTTGAAAATGTTGGCTGACCGAATAGGGCTTTGTGGTAGACCGAATAGAACAAATATATAGGTCGAATAGAACAAGTGTAGGCCGAATAGAACAAAGTGTAGGAGTATTTTTTTTTTTTTTTTTGAAAATGTTGGTTGGCCGAATAGAGCTTTTTTGTAGGCCGAATAGAACAACTCTGTAGGCTGAATAGAGCAAGTATAGACCGAATAGAACAAAGTGTAGGAGTGTATTTTTTGGAATATTAGGAAATATTGGTTGGCCGAAAATATATTTTTTGTAGACCGAATGGAACAAATGTGTTGGCCGAATAGAACAAGTGTAGGCCGAATAGAACAAATTGTAGTTTGAATAATGTGATAGCACGTACCTTGGACGAATAGAGCATATTTGGTATGCCAAATAGATCAAGTTTAGGCCGAATAGAGCAAAGTATAGTGAGAATAATGTGATAGCATTGACCTTGGCCGAATAGAGCAATTTCTGTAGGCCGAATAAAACAATGTGTAGGCCGAATAGAAGGAAAAGTAGGCCGAATAGAACAAATGATTAAGTATGCCAATATTTGATCAGTTTCTGCAATGAACGTATTGTTATTTGATATAATTATGAAGTAAGCTGGTTGAATTGATGCAGAGTATATCTATCTGATGTGTGTTACATATTATTTAGCAAAAAATTTAATTTGTGCAGGTTGAGTGGAAGCGTCGAACTATGCAGGGGCAGAACTGCAGTATACATAATTACTGCAAATCTGGGATTATTATGGCAATTATCCGTAAGCAGTTAACAACGGTTGGGGGTAATGCGGAGGAGATGTTCAGGAGATCCTGTTTTGGTCATTACTGGGATTTTCACGACGATTGGATCGCGAATGCTAATCTCCACGGTCTCATGACACGGGAGATCATACTTAGAGGGATGATGTAACTGCTAGATATTTTCAGGTTGGGAACGAGTGCCTTAGATTTAGTAGGGTAGAGTTCATGCGGATAATGGGACTCTGCTTTCGGGACATATTGAGGTTTGACCAAATGTGCCTTATCATATCCCGGCTGGTGGGGTGTACGATATGTATTATGGTCAGGGCGAAAAACTATTAGTAAGTGATATTGCCCGTGACTTTGAAGGTACAAAATTTAGTGGTGTTAGCCCCGAGAACGCGGTTAAAATTGCTAAGGTGCTGTTGTTGTACTATTTTCTCCTTGGATCGAATGTTACCAAGATGAGTGTAGACAACTGGGTTTGGGTGCTAGTAGAGGACGAGCGTAGATGAGATTTATTCCCTTGGGGCCATGTCAGTTATATGACTCTACTGTACTTTATGGACCACATTTTGACTGAACTTCCTAAAGGAGCTAACCCCAACAAGTACAAATACCATTTTATGGGTGCACATTTGCGCTCCTGGTACGTGTTGTAGTAGATCAATTAAACTTATAGTGTATTACTAGTTTCAACAACAGTAATAATCTAACATATGTAGTTTACGTGTGACATGTTTGGGCGTACGAGCGTCTACCTGCCCTTGCTGCACCGTATGGCCATGTCTCTACGATGAGGAGAATGCTAGGCCATTTTGCTTGCGATGGATTTTTCGTAAGGTGAAGAAGGTTGATAGGAATCTGTTTTCTGGGGTATGAAATCTAAATTTTTATGAATCATTAATCCATTACAGTATAGACAAATCAGTGATATTGTATCTAAATGTATTGGTTTTTTTGAATCAGGATCTTGTAGTGGAGGATTTTCCGCGGGTGCTCCATCAGGAGCAAAGAAAGGTTTATTGGATTGGAATAGATGATGATCCTTTGCAGGGTTTGATCATGAGGCTGTACACCAAGGTATTTTCTAACCCCACACGAAAAATCGTCCGGGGGTCTGATTTCTCATATGTGGAGCAGCAGAGTGCGGGGGAGGCATATGATCCTACTAGTAATCCATGAGATCAGCAGTACTATTCGGGTGTGGCTGTTAAGGATCAGTGGACAGGCCAGCGCACGGATCATCCTTCAACTTGGGTGTCAAATTGGGACTCCTGACCACAGTGGACATGATTCAGGGGAGACGAGGTATGCTGAGCCCAGTTCGTATGATCCCACTCATCATGTTCCTCCTAACTCCGCTCGTAGCTGGCATGCTCGAGCTGTAAATGAGCATGATGGACAGCAGCACTATGACGCTGGAGTGGATGAGCATCCAGTGTTTCGTGATTTTATGATGGGTGACGCCCACGGATATGATCAGAACGACCACGGATATGATCAGGCCAACCACAGATATGATCAGGATTTCAAAGAAAGGGTCTTCCGTAGGCTGGATCAACAGGATGAGTTTTTAACCCAGCTTGCATGTCATATGGAGTCTGAGCATCAGACACAGCATTTATTTCGACTTGCGCTTACGTAGGACTACAGGCGCCTTTGAGCTGATATTTTGTGGAATCGGGGGCTGAATATGTGCCATCGAGCTCGAGGTCAGGGGTTAGATCTTCCCCTTCTAGAGTGGTGGATCTTGTGAGTCCAATGGTCCCCACACCTGGTGTCGCTCAAGATGGTTTGATGCATGCTAAGCGGCCAAGAAACCCAAGTTCAGCGTTACAGTCATCATTCACAACAACTGAACGTGAGCACCGCTGGCAAATGTACCTGCGATTTAAGAAAAGCAACGATATGTAAGTGTTAATCTACTATTTTAGACATTTTCATACATTACTTTAAATACTTGTGCTTGTTGTTTAAGAATTTTTTATTTCAGGATCGACGTTGGACTCGGCTATGGAGTGGGCAGTGATTTTTTCAATGGAATTGAGGAACCCAGTGTTTGGTTTGACGACCAGCTAATTGAGAGAGACTTCATGTGTATGCTTAATACGTAAATATGTTCACTAATGCACAGTATTCTGTAATAAATTTCTATATGTTTCAGCACCTGGATACATACCTCCGGATATTATCAGAGCGATCGGCGGCCATAGGCGTTCACGTCCATCAGGATGTTGGGAACTACTGCATTCTGGACATGCAATTCTCTGTAAGTAACAACCACATTATCAATGTATGTATAAATTTTTCATGTAATTTTGAGACCAATCGTATACAATGATTTTTCTCTAAGGTCCGAGTTCAATCCGTATGGAATGAGCACATGAAGCGGTACATAGATAATAGAACGACATTTGCTAACATAAGTGATGACTTGTTGATAGATCTTCTTGCGTACGCAACAGGGAGGTTACCCGTGTGGAGGGGGTCCAGACTATGGATAGAGTGTGACATGGTATTTTATCTTATCCCATGATGTGATCAAATAATTAAATCTCCTACTTTGACCAATGATTCTACATCAAATATATGCATTCCTCGCTACTTATTTTGACAGATTATGTTCATAGTCCACGCGTCTGCGCACTACTACCCATGTGCACTGATTACGAAGGATATAACCTTCTTCTATTTTGACTCGTTCCGGCATAGATGGGATGACGAGCCCGACATGAGGGAGCATCGGATGATAGAGACTCTACCATTCAGACATGTCATTCCAACTTTGCTGCGCGAGATTGACCCCTTGAGATTGACCCCCAAGGGATTCCGTACACTTTCCCAATGACTCCAGCTCGCGCAGAGGTTTGTTACAGACAGGATGACAATTTCAGTTGCGGCCCAGTGTGTCTCAGGACTATAGATGGGTTATTAACGAGAGACTTTAACTGGAACACTCCCAATTATATGTTGCAATACCGGAAGCATATTACTCCCTCCGTCCCGGGAAGTATTTCACGTATTGGTGTGCGCGGAGTTTAAGAAAATTTTGTATTTTTATGTATAAAGTAAGAAAGAGAATATATATTTTAGTTGATTTAATGAAAAAGGTGTGTAAAGTTATTGAGAGATGTGGAAAAAGTGTGTAAAGTTTTTGGGAGATGTGAAAAAGCAAGTATTATATTGGGATATGTGTAAAAAGTGAGTATTAGTATAATGTATTTTTACCAAATTTAGTAAAAGTAAAGTGTGAAATACTTTGAGGGACGGATGAAAAAGGAAAGTGTGAAATACTTTGGGGGACGGAGGGAGTACTTTCCTAATCTTTCAGGCTGGTACCATTATTTCTGCAGCCACTGTGTAGTGCAATATTGATACTTTGACATGCAGTGTATTTGATTAATACGTTCAAAAATAGGACCATCGCAATTATGGTCAAAATTTCTTTATTTTATACTCATTCTAAATAAAATAACATGTATAATCTACTGGTTGTTATGCGAAGGACGTCGTACACAAGTATGACCAGTTTCTCCACATATGCCATTTTTTTCTCTCTTCGTAAATGGATATTAGGGGCAGCCGTCGGAGGAGGAGGTGGACCGCTGGTTGACGTTGAAGCTCTAGTACAATTTACTCGATTGTAACCTGGCTATCGACAGCGCGAGCAAACATATTTTTTGTGACGTCTCCTGGATGACTCCATACCTGACCTTATCCGAGACATTCGTGGTCGGCCGACCTGCTTGTATGGTAGCGGGGGTTTAACAATCTGTGACTTTATACTGTCAAATGTGTCCCATTGAGTATAATGCGGTACAGACATCACTGGCCCGACCCACATCCCTAATACACTAGTTTGATGGAAAATGGTAGACACGAAGCCACTGGATGGCAATCTGCAAGTACTAAAGAACGTATACCATAAGAATCACATACTCAAATGATCAATACAAGTAAATAAGATGTATGACTACATACTCGATTGCCTTCATCGCATGAATACATGGAACAAGTTCTTTCTGGAACTTCTCATATGTGCAGCTATTTTCGTTCAAATCTACAGTGAATAACTGATCTCTGTCTTTGATTGCATATTTATTTCCCAGAAGTCTTGATACTGGTAGCTTTTTAGCAGCAAGAGAAAGTTCCACTAGCTCGTCATAGACACGCTTGCAGAGAATGATACTCTATTGCTCAGCTTGAGTTCGACATTCGTAAAACCACCTCTCGGTGATTGTGCGGGCAATCTCTAGGAGTGTGCATATAGGTAGCGTTCGCGCCCAGAGTATGACATTGTTATACGACTCAACTGATGTAGAGTTCATAAACTCGTACTATTTCACAGGACAGTGGACCCTTGACCATTTCTCATATCCCCAGACCCAACTAATTCCATTAACTTGTCCGACGATCGGTGGGCCCTCAACAAGTTCATGCAGCTGAAAATAACAAATATGAAAAGGGGAACATTAGTAAAAAATCCATTGAATGGATGATATTCATAAATGTGAAATTACTACGAAGTGGATGTTGGAAGACTAACCTATCAAAATCTCTCGATATGTATGCATCCATCGCACTCTGAAATCTATACAAAACGTTCTTTCCATAACCTGCCAACCTATTCTTTAAATGATAACCACACAAACCATAATGTGCTTCAGGATAGACAGTAGAAATAGCATGTGCAATACTGCAATGACCGTCTGATACTATCAAAAGATCTCGTGGACATCCGTATGCCTCTCGAACCCTTTCTAAAAACTATGTCCACGACATGTTGCATTCGACGTTGCCAACCCCTAAGGCGAGTGGAAATATCTGACAGTTTGGATCATTTGTAACTGCGACGAACACAATGCTTTTGTGCTTTTTCTTCATATGAGTGCCATCTATGACAATGACTGGACGATCAAACTCTAGAAATCCCCACCTAGATGCTGCAAGTGTGAAAAATAAAAATCTTAAATGATTATCTTCATCAACGGAAATACAGGTGTGCGTATCGGGATTTGCCAACTCCAACTGACACATGTACGCGGGGAGAATATCAAATGAGTTGTCGTGATCCCCGTACGTGTGTCCAACAGCCAGGTGTTTGGCCTTTAACGCCACGTTGTAGCTAATGTTGAACCCAAAATCCTTCAAAATCTCTTCTCTCATCGCCTGGGGTCGGAGCCCAATAATCTTATCAAATTGCCTAGCAGCAAAATATTGATCGATTACGCTGGATGATACCTGTGTAGAAGTGGGCCTGTCTGGATCATTTAAACAACCATCATATTGAACGAATTTAACCACCCCCCACAACCCATAGCTCATTCTTGCGTGCATCGCAAATCGACAACATGTTTGACCCTTTAGCTTACATTCCACATTATATCTGGTCGAGCTAGATCTTTCAACAATGGTCTCCACTCCGTTTCACAAGTTATACATCCCTACAGCTATCTGTAACTTCTTTTTTGCATCAAATATACTTTTTTCGTGAAGAATGCCAGACGCATCAAACTCAGGGATAGTCATCTGATCTTCTCTGTCAGCTTCAATCGGAATGCCTATGACCGTATCAGGTGCATTAGTTTAAAGTAGAAATTTACTTTACTTCTATTCTAAATAAACATAGTATTTATACATGGAATCAACCAAGGACGGGTGGTGGGCCGTATACTTTGAAAATCTTGTGGCTGTATTTCAGGACGGGACAAGTCGCGACTAATCGGTTCAAGAAAGTTAGGGCTGTCTCTCTGACCTATGTAATCACATACTTCTTCATACATTTGGATTCTTCTCTCCTCAACATCATCATCACTTTCGCTAGAACAATGATTACAATCCTGCTGTATATCATCTTCGTTGTTTTCATATTCTTCTTCGACATTTCTATTCTCCGGCTCAACATCATCATTATAAGCATGTACATCATTCTCATCCTCACCAGCGTTGTCATCAGCTTTATCATCTACAGATTCTCTAAAACCAAACCGCTGCATCTCTGAGGCCGGACTGTACTCCACATTCTAATCAAAATCAGGCCTACCACTAGACTGTGCCCTCGAGCATTGATCATTGCTCGGACCAGCACTAAACCCTAAACCAATCCTAAATCCAAACTATGCCCTGAACCTTGTGCAGAATGTTGAAGGAATGCATTGCCAGCGACAGGAAGGAGTGTCACGTTCATCATTCCTACATCAACACAGTTGAAAACTTCTGCCACACGTGCATCATTCTTTATCTTATATTTAGACATACGGTCATTGTACTCGACCAGAGAATGAACTTCATAACCCCAATAATCCAAATCAGCTTGTACTATATTATGAATTTCTAATAGCAAACTAGTATAATACAGATTATCCTCCCACAAGTATAATCAACCAATCTGTCCACCTTTGTATAGTAACCCATCCCAATATCCACCCCAACTCATCCCAACTTTTTTATAGCTCATCTGCACATTTTTTCAAGAAAATGTTAAAACATTAGAAAATTAATTGCAATTACTCTATTCGGTCAACGAATTATTGTATTCGGCCTATGAGGTTGTTCTACTCGGCCTAAAAATATTGTTCTATTCGGCCTATATGTTTCTTAAAAATAAAAATTTAATGTGAAAAATTTTAGATCTTTTATTCGGCATACGTTTCTTGTATTCGGCCAATAAGACTGTTCTATTCGGCCTACAATACTTGTTCTATTCGGCCTACTTATACTTTTTCAAAAAATGATAAAATTTCATTTGGATACATTTCTCTTATTCGGCCGACGTCTCTTCTATTCGGCCAAGAAAGTTTGTCTATTCGGCTTACAAAAGTTATTCTATTCGGCCTACTTATTTTTTTAAAAATAAGAGAGAATTTTTTTGCTTATTTGGCCAACGTATCTGATATTCGGCCTACATAGTTGTTCTATCCGGCCTACAAATCCTGTTCTATTCGGCCTACTTGTTTCTTATTTAAAAATATAAAAAAATTTAATGTGGAAATATTTTATACTCCCACTTACTCTTTTCGGCAATCTATTATTTCTATTATAAAACGTTGAATAAATAATATACACTCCTGACACATGTAAAAATGATCAAATTAATGCATTCATAGCTTTTAAAACAAGTTTAAAAACATACCTTACTGCTCTCAAAATTCTCACACCTCTAAAGAACTAGAAAAAATAGTTGCTCTCCAAATGCCGAAGAAAACTCGAACAAAAACTTGAAAAATTAAATGAATATGTGTATGATGCAGCACGATGGTTGGACCACCATTATATATATACCTCATTTTTTGTAGGCATACGAGGGAGCACATGCCTACGTAGTACTAGGTATTGTACTTTGACACTTTTTACAGAAATAGAGAGGAATCGGATTCCTCAACTATACTTTTGGTACTTTTGGTCAAAAAAGTTAGGAATCTGATTCCTCAAACATATGAACAGTGGGTCCCTATCAAGGGTATTTTGGTCAATTCCATTAAAAATTGCTAGAATAAATTGTATATAACACATGTGATCACCTAAAATTACTTTTAAGGAATAGTAGCTATTTTTTTGCCATTGTTTCGATCCTGTATTTATTTATTCGTCCTACTTTGTGAGTTACTTAATGCCTACTCCAATTATGTATGAGATGATTAACTACCTAAGTAGTAATAAAATGCTATAAGAACATAGAAATTTTTTTAATAAATTTTACTAGGTATTATTACATCCAAAGTGTGTATTTTCCAACCCACATCAAAATTGCAAATGATATAAATTAAATAAATGCCACTTGAATAAATATAAAAAATAAAACCATAAATAAGGTCGGTCCCATCTACCATCACTTTGACGACGTGACAGGTACAATAAATAAAGGAAGGTAGACTAGGTGTTCTTTTCTTTAAAAATAAAAATAAATAAAAAATTACTATATTCCTTGTTTACTTCATTAAGTTACAAACAAAGAGATTCACATCAAAAGAAAAAAGAAACAAATTAATCTGATACAAAAAAATAATCTTCACAAACCACTTGACATATAATTGTGAGCTCCCAATTTCTGACTGAGTTCTTGAATGAATTGTGAAAAGAAAATTCGACTTTTACACATTCCTTAAATTACATTACATATGTAATTAACAATTAAACTTGACAATGCTGCTGAATTTGAATTTCTTACATCCAAACCAAACCAATCAATCTTAAGCCGTATACAATTAATTTTTAGTGAAGAAAAGTAGGAATTTTCATGCAATGACAACCGTTGATCAGGAGACGGGTTGTGGAGCTCTCATTCCGAACCCGCGCTTCATCCTCTCCACACTGTCCGAATGTATTGAGTTAGTGAAGATACAAGTAACACACAATGTGAACTGTAAGTAGAATTAAGATTATAAAGTACTCACGTTGGAGCAAGTTTGCCTAGACTTTGGAGCTCCTCCCCTGTATCCTCGTCCAACACCCTGCCGGAGATCTCTATAATGTATGATCTGTCTCTTTCCATCGGGAGCCCTCGACTCCCCAGCAACTTCATATCTTTCTCGTTCAGTTCTCTCCCGTTTACAAACACACCTGTGTTTCCACCAGCACAATCTTCCGGCAAAGGGAAGTTAAATTCTTCTATAAATGGCTGCAATTATATATACATCATGTTACTACTGCATTATAGTATTTCAAGTGCGCTGCAATGGATAATATAACAAGGGTAAATGATCTTACAGGAATTATGCCAAGACAAGGACCTCCAATAGCACCCCAGAATCCAGCTCGAAAATCATACCTAGTCAAAGAAGATTACAAAACATTGTTCAATCATAAATAATAGCTCAAGACAAGTGAGAGTAGTTCAAGAGAGTGGTTACCAATAATGGCCAGGGGTGATTTGTCCGGCTACTTTTTCAGCTTTCTTGATCAACCGGTCGGATATTAGATGGCCGTTAACAGTCACATTGCCATTTTCCTGCTCTGAAGCAACCTTGGATCTCTGAGAATCTTTAAGGCTCTTTTTCATAAAGCCAGCAAAAAATGACTCCGCTCCTCTACCGAGTTTCAGCTGATCTGCATCTCTGCTTGCTTCAGTGGAGTCGAAGGTTGTTCCCGTATTGGAGTACTCATTAGACGACAACTCTATCTCAGTAGCAGTCGACTCTTTCCTCAGCACCTGTTTGTTGGGAAACTTGTCATGTTCAGACCGCCCACTTCGGGTTCCCTCTCCAGAATCTTTCACCACACGGTACTTATTTGAATATTCGAAGTAATCATGAAGAGACAACCCTGCTGGAGGTGCAGGCCGTTTATCTGCTGTTGATGGGTAATTATCGTCTTCCTCCAAATCAGAAGTATGCGTGGAAGCAGAACGACGGTTTCTTAATTCAGCATAATCAGTACCTTTTTCAACTTGTCCAGATTCCCTATCCATGGACTGGAAATCATAGCCAGAATTATCATAATCAGCCGATGAAAAGGCTGTCCTGGCTTGGTTCTGTCGACCATCATTACGTGTAGGATGCTCATCACGTTTGCTCTCAACTTTAACAGGACTATTCTTAGCCTCTACATCAAATGAAGCAACCAAACTCTTGTTTGATACTGAGAAGGCAATAACTGTAGAGCACCCCCCACATCTGAGCTTCTTTCTACTGTTATTATTCTTAGTGAGATCCTTCTTAGACAGCAGCAGCAACTCGAAACAATTGTTGCAAGTCAAGAATGGAGCACCACCAGCAATGGGACAGCAGAGTTTTCCACTAGGGACTAGATGTGCTCTGGGAGGTCGACGATGAATGAAACCGTCCACTTCAGAATTCACATCACTAGGCCATCTAGAATATTGAGATCTCAAGGAAGGCGGGTTGGAGATTCGGTGGTTATAATCCCGGGAAGCAAATGAACCGGGGGCATCTTGGTAATTAGGAACCATATCATTTGGGACATTGGAGTACTTATCAGTATAGGCTGGAGGGGTGGAAACTTGTCTCTTGGTGCGACACTGGTAACAAGAGCAAGATGGATGATGACGACTAAAATGGGGAGGATATGGTTCCACATTGTCCATATAACCCATACGATCACCATCCACATATGGTCCAGACGTATATGCATGATTTTGATACGCTTGGGGAGGACCTCTTCTATGCATCTGAGACCTCAATGGATCCCCATATCCATATCGAGGAGGATAAAAACCATTGCCCCCCATTTCATGCCTATGCATCACTGGATGTGGCTCAGAATACTGATTCTGATAACCAGGTCTTTTAAATTGTGCATCAGGGTACGCGTGTTGAGTCATCATCGCCCTATTCCTTTCCAACAATGCATCGTGACTCCAGCTATCGTACGCATATGGATCCTGGGGAGGCATCCTCTTATCAAGGGGAATCTTCTCTTTACCCTTGTCACCCAAATCGCCAGAACGACCTAGCTGAGCTTTCAGCTCCTCCAACTGCCTCAAGAGCTCAGCTCGATCATCACCAACATACCCAACATTGTTAGATCCATCCACATCACCCCTAATCCTAGGTGGATTTTCATAATCATAACTAGACCTAGAAGGCCCCCCTTTGGCATCCATTCTCTGAGCCATCCAAAACCCCTCCTCTTCATATCGTCCATTCACCATCCTACCCGACCTTCGCATCCCATTCTCACTATCACGAATTGCCAAATTCTCAAAATCAGCACTAATTCTTGCTTGATGGAGTTCATCTGACCTTCTATCTTGTACCTCCTCAACATCCCACTTTTGCTCCTTACTTGTCAAACTAGTCCTATTATTTTCGCGCAAAATCCTTCTCCTCTCAGCTTGACTGGAAGAACTAATTGTTGATCTTACATCACTCTCAGAACCATCACTCATATCCATCATCTTTCTCTCAGAAACATTAGACATTTTCTCAAATCTATCAGAATGCTTCTCTAAATTTCCTACAATCCTTTCCTCATCAGACTTCTCTGAGAATGTATCCAAGTCAACGCCTTTGTTCTTGGCTGGAAAGTCAACCAACCAGCAAGAAAGACAAGTTCAGGGAGAGCAATGGGGAAAGAGGAAGAAGACTCAATACTAATCAATATTTATGTATCTTCAACAAAATTAATATTTTTTCAAAAAAAAATCCACAATTTCAGACACTGCAACATATTAAGGATGATTCAAGAATATTTAAACATCCCAGAGTAAATTGATTCCACGATTACTTCACAAAGCATAAATCTGCCCCCAAAATTCATCATTTGCTAAAATAGAGTATGAAGAAGATGATACAAACAAAAAGAGGGAAATACAAGAAAATAAAATGTACCTCTTAGAACAGCACCACAACCACCACACCGATAAACTGAGAACTCTGTGACCTCCGGTAGTAGATTCTCACACTTAGGGCAACGAACTAAACGGACTTTCGCTGTTTCAGACATTTTCTTTTTTCCTTCAAAATTTACAAACGATCTTGAACAACTCCTCGAGAATATAACACATGCATCTTCTCAAAACAAGCAATTTTTGTTCAAAGACTCACTCTTGGAAGAGATATGACAACAAAGATACAACGAATTTCAGAAGGGATTTCTTAAATTTCAAGAAGCTAATCAGACATGCATATCCGATGTTTGTGTCCAAAGATATGCAATGGGTTTTGAAGAAGTTTGACAGAAAATTCAGTGATTAGGACAAAGAACTAAAGGTAAATTCCTCTTCTTTTCAGAGAATCTGAGAAAAATAAGGTGTCGTGAATATGGAGAAGCTCAAGTTTGTGTGTGTGCGGGTACAGTTCTGAGAGAGATACCAAGAAAGGTCTGCAAAATTTTATAAAATTATTCCAATATTTGGTAATTCATAGTACTGTCAATTATTCATCAGAATATTTTGAACCTGCAAAATCTTTTTTTTTTAAATATTTGTTAGACGACTTTTGCTGTGGTTTACTTTAGTGCCTCATTTAAACAATTTCCAAAATTCATAAGCTAGGTGTAATATACGTTGTTTAACATTATTTAAATCAAAATACTTTTGCATAGACCATTCTAGCTTAGCTGCGGACCAAGTAATTCTTCTCCTTTTATCTAAATATTTAATCTTTCAATCTCTAAACCCTAAATTTATCTTAAAAATTGTAACAACACAAATCTCCATTAAAGGTTGTAAAGTGTGTTAAGAGTAAAATCATTTGAGAAATGAGAATGGGGAGTTAATTGTGAGCATAAAGTCAAAAATTGCAGATGAGAGGGATGGTGAAAGAGACGATGTAATAAAAGCAAAGGTTTGGCTTTTGTATAACGGAGTGTAATATAATTAGCGTAGGTTTCTCTGAATTGTTTATGCATTTTGTCAAATTTTCTGGCATTTTTTGGGCGTCGTTTATTCCGACCTTTGAATCGGTTCACCTCATTCTCTCTCATCCTCTGCTGCTCTCCTCTCCTCTTGTGGAGAGAGAGAAGGACGATGGGTATGTATGTATGATGTATGTATGTATGGCATGGTGATGGTGGCATCTATGTATGCACTCCTCTTCGTTTCTTTCTTGTGTCGTTCAACTTGGTGGGACCCTGTTTTATTAGTTGTTGTACCTTTGCCATTTATTACTACTAATTTCATTCTTTTTTTCCGAATTTTTTTTTTTGTTTTTTTGTCTACTCCTATTAATACTCACTCCATCCTGGATATTTTTACCCGTTTGTATGGACACGAAGATTAAGACATTTTATTTTTTAAAATATAATGTAAGAGAAAGTAGGAATAAATTAGTAATTTAAAAAGAAAAAGTGAATAAAGTTATTGGGAATGATGAATAAAGTGTAAAAAAGTAATCAAAGTTGTTGGGATTGTAAAAAGTAGATAATAAAATATTATGTATTTTTACTAAAAATGAAATGGGTAAAAATACGTGGGACACCCCAAAATGGAAAGTGGGTAAAAATACGTGGGACGGAGGGAGTATTAGAATTCATAGTATAATAATGTTGTTCTAAGGAAATAGATTTATTTACAAATTATACGCGATTTAAAAAATGAAAAAGCATCGAATTCAAGTGGTGCAAAACTCCTCAATAATATTATTATATAGTAATTGTTATTTCATTATTATAAATATAAAATTATTTTTTAAAATATGAAAGTGACAAATTATTACTATTTATAAATAAATTACTATTATCTAACCAAATAAGAATAATATTAAAAAAAATACAATATAATAGATATTTATTCCTGAGTAATAATTTATAAAAAAATAATACTCTATCCATTTCAAAATTAAGTTTTCGTTTATTATTCCACGTTATTATTTTAAAAAAATATACTCCCTTCGTCCTAAAATTGATTGCACTGTTACTGTAGATACGGAGTTTAAGAAATTTTGACTTTTTAGGGGTATTGTGATATTTTTAAGTAATAAATAAATTATAAAGTATGTTATATGTATTAGGTGAGTGTGGTAAAATTGTAATTAAGATGAACTTTTAGGGTGAGTATTGATGTGATATTTTCTTTTTTGGAAAGGTGCTATCTATTTTGAAACGGATAAATGTGAAAAGTGTGCAATCAATTTTGGGACGAAGGGAGTACTTTTAACTTTTGAATGTAATACCATAACACTTTTAAATAATGCATAAAATATACTCCCTCCGTCCCCCAAAGTATTTCACACTTTCCTTTTCCATCCGTCCCTCAAAGTATTTCACACTTTACTTTTACTAAATTTGGTAAAAAATACATTATACTAATACTCACTTTTTACACATATCCCAATATAATACTTACTTTTTCACATCTCCCAAAAACTTTACACACTTTTTCCACATCTCTCAATAACTTTACACACCTTTTTCATTAAATCAACTAAAATATATATTCTCTTTCTTACTTTATACATAAAAATACAAAATTTTCTTAAACTCCGCGCACACCAATACGCGAAATACTTCCCGGGACGGAGGGAGTAGTATTAAAAAATAATAATAATTTTAAAACTAAAATATACCGTTGAGGTTTTGAATCTAAAGATTGTCCTTTTTAAGAGGTGAATTTTATGGTGGATAAGGTGAAATGATGAACTTAGGGTAATTCATTACTTAATATTTTGTAATCTAGAAAGTAATAAAGTAAAATTCGAAAATAGGTATATTGGAGCTAGGAGTATTTAATTTTCAAGCTTTTATATTTTCTAGAGAATTATTTACGAGAGCTTTCAACTTGGGAAATTATTTAGCTTAACTAATTAATGAGAAAGTGGTGAGTTCACGCTTATAATGATAATGAAGAGTAGTTATATTGTACACCAAATTATTAACGTAAAACAGGTCAAGATATAGAAAGTGGGTCACATATATAAATAAAAAAAACCCGATTAGATCATTTCTCTTTCACACTTGCGTCAAAATTTTCTCTGCCTCTCCACCGTTTGAGCCCTCCTCTCCTCCACTCTATCTCAGCCGCAGCCACCCTGTGTCCGTCGACCATCAACTTCTCCTCCTTTCCACCTCCGTCCACTTCCTACTCACCGTTCCACCTCCGTCTGCTTCCTACTCAACGCTACTAGACATTCGTTCACCACTTCCGTTCCCTCTCCACTCACAACTTCCGTGCCACCTCCGTCTTTTCAAATTTTCTGCGGCCTCCGTACTCATCTCAACCTCCGTCGCCTCAGTTTCCTCAAATCTGTCGTGCCGCCTTCGTCCCCACCGATCTGAACCTTCTCACCACCACCTCCGTCGCTATAACTTCACAAATCTGAGTTTCTCCAATCTCAACCTCCGTCACCTCGGTCTCCTCGAATCTGCCATGCCTCCTCTGTCCACACCGATCTGAACCTCCGCACCACCGCCTCCGTCCACATCGATCTAAAACTTCGCACGGCCACCTCCGTTGTGTACTTCCATAGATCTGAGTTTGGTGATTCTTTTTTTTCCAATTGATGATGGAGATTCTCTCTCCTCCCTAATTAAGTTAGGCTGGTATAGGTATGTTGTTTTTATTTCTTCTTCTTCCTATATTGGTAGTGCCGGTGAAGAGAGGCCATACAAGTTAAATTTCATCATCTTCATTTTTCAGAATTCACGCCCTTCTTCTCTTCGCTGGCTTCTGAATTTTGAATTGTTGCTTCAAATCTTTGTTTATTAGAAATTGTACTTTTTGTAATTTAATAGTGTATATATTTTTTTAATAAGTGTATTACGTTTTTTTTTTATATAATATATTTAGTTTTATACATTACTTTAATAAAAATAATCAAATTATACATACAATCATATACACTAATACTGTAATTCTAAAAATTTCTTCAAATCTTTGTTAATTAGAAGTTGTATTTTTTGTAATTCAATAATGTATATATTATTTTTAATAAGTGTATTATGTTTTTTAGTTTTTGTTATATTTTTAGTTTTATACATTACTTTTAAAGAAAGTAACACAGTTATATGCACAATCATATACAGTGAATATTTCATATAAATTAATAAAGGAAAAAAAAGAGGAGAGAGAAAATTAAAGAAAAAAAGAGGAGAAATAAAATTACCTAGGATTGGTAAAAAAAGGAAAAGGAAATTGAAAATTAGGTGAGAGAAATTAGGAATTAAGATGAGAAAATAAACAGGAAAAAGAGAGCGTGATGTTGAGAAAAGGAAAATAATGAAATATGGGTCAAATTTAATTATATATAATAGGTCAAATGGATATGAGTTATTTGATGTACCTTACAAACGGATGCACATTAGTATTTGCCTGTAATGAAATAATGGCTATTACTTTTTTCTAAAAACTGTTTATGATTATGAATAGGCTTGAAACATGTGATTTGCTGAAAATAATGATAATTATTACGCACCGGGATGGTGACTTTTATAATGGATTTGAGTATATTAAAATTGGCTTTTTTGGAAGAAAAAAATGAATTTTCAGCCGGTATTTATATAAATAAAATATTTTGAAAATACTAGTAATAATATTAATTATGAAAGTGGTAGATTAGATGTGACTATACATAATTGCGAGTTTTTCAAAGTTTGCTGCTTAGTTTGGCGCACTACCAAATGAATCGGAAGATTCTATACATAATTAATTAAACTAGAATTAATATGGAGTATATATTCCGAATTCGTGGCGTGATTATATGGAAATTTTTGCATCCACCACATCATTTTTGTTTCATAATATGACGTAACCAAATCAAATTTAAGATTTCATCTACTACTTATTAATTTAACTTCTATGTTATTCTCGTTTATTTTCGCATTTTTAAATAAAATATCACTCAATAATTTAAGTTTAAAATTATTATCTTCACTTTATATATAATTTATTTTAAAAATTATTGTTAAAAATTTATAAAAATAATTTAAAAGTTAATTATTTTTATTTATTTTTATATATTGTGTAAAGTAGTGTGATAGTAGGGGAAAAGAAAAATTGGCTTCACGATATAATGGAAAATTAATAATTATATTAATTCAAAAGTCTTGCTCACAAGGTCCTAAAAACCTTAATTTAGATCTGTTTGGTTCCTATTGATGATTAATTTTATTTTCTATAAAATGAAAAGAAATTAAAGCGTAAGAGTGTCAAACACAATGTCTCGAAGAACAGCTGTAACTATTCCACCAACCTTTAGAACCTTATTACTTTAATTAATGAAAAATCTGGGATCGATAAGTTGATGTCTTTATTTAATTTCTTTTAATCAGTTAAATTAATGGCCACAAAAAAAATTATATATATATAATAGTATTATTTTTCATGACTTTATGTCGATCGATGTGGATATTCTCACGTATACACCCGGAAGCACTCTATGTGTATGATAGATTCACTCAAAGAAGAATTAAGAACTCAAAACTTGAAGAATAACTGAAAACTTGCAGATTGCTTTGGTGTGTGTTGTGTGTGTAAACAAAAAACTTTGAGACAAGGGATTTAAGTGGTTCGGTTATTAAAGAACCTACATCTACTGTAGAGAGAGAGAGATATTTTCTTATTAATGAGATCAAACTGAGAGATACAAATGATGAAAGTTGAAGAAAACAAGCTTAAATACATTATGATCACATGCATGACGGTTATGGGGCCATTTGATTGGCTGAACTTTGGGAATCTCTCCAGCTCATGCCAACTGCCAAAACTGAATGTAACAAACCCCAACCTCTTGCTTGCACATCAGGCTATTACTTCACGTTGATAACTGTCACAAACTGATTACTTTAACTCTCCAAAATATCAGCGGAATACACCCTGCTCACCATGCACCGGGTGGACAAACTTATACTACCAATGAGCTGCTTTCCTTCTTCCAGCTTACTCTCATGCACGTTTCATGCAAACACACACTTGCTGCACTAATAAGAAACATCCACGTAGTACTTTACCATGCATACATATAAGATTTATATCACAAATCTCCACCTTAAATCTTATATGAAACTATCAAACCTCATCTTCTGCTCCACTGCTTTTTAATGAGAGCAGCTAACTCCATCACCCTTCACTTATTAATACACATTGATCAAACTCTTGCACAGCTCAAATTTTGAGGTAGCAAGAGCCTTAGTAAGAAAATCTGCTGGATTTCTTGTAGTATCAACTTTGCAGACTACAATTTTTCCACCTTCAATCATGTCCCTTACAAAATACATTCTCACATCAATGTGTTTTGTTCTTTCATGGTATCCCTGATGTCTTGACAAGTATATGACACTCTGATTATCACAATTAATAACCACTGACTTCTGTTCAATGCCAAATTCTTTCAGAATTCCAACCAGCCACATACCCTCCTTCACAGCTTCTGTAAGTGCTATAAATTCAGCCTCTGTTGTAGATAGAGCCACCACTGATTAGTGTGTTGCTCTCCAACTGGTGGCAGCACCAAACAAGCAAAATACATATCCTGAAATAGACTTTCTTGTATATAGATTGGTTGCATAATCAGCATCAACAAAACCTGCAAGAAAATCATTGTTAGTATTAAACTTATTGAATTTCAAACCTGTTGTTGGTGAGCCTCTGATGTACTTTTGAATCCATTTGACAGCTTCCCAGTGTTCTCTCCCTGGATTACCCATAAACCTACTGACTAAGCTCATAGCATATGCTAGATCAGGTCTACAACATACCATTGAATACACGAGACTTTCAACAGCATTTGCATATGGTACTTTCTTCATGTCTTCAATTTCCTCACTGGTTTTAGCAGCATTATCTGAAGACAAACTGATCTCTTGCTTTACTGGAGTAGAAACTGACCTACACAAATCCATGTTGTATCTCTTTAACATCTTCTCCAAATAAGAACTCTGATGCAACACAACTGTACCAGCTGATCTATCCCTTGCAATCTGCATCCCTAATATCACATTTGCTTCCCCTAGATCCTTCATATCAAATTCAGACTTCAGCATATCCTTTACTGCTAAAATCTCCTCCATGGACTTGCAGGCAATGAGAATATCATCAACATATAATAACAAGTATACATGATACTCATTATCATGTTTAAAGTACACACAACTATTATATGTGCTTCTTTTAAACCCACAGCTAATAACATATTCATCAAATCTCAAGTACCACCTTCTTGGACTTTGTTTAAGTCCATATAATGACTTTAGAAGCAAACATGCCTTAGTATTTGGTTCATGAACAGCAACTCCCTCTGGAACTTCCATATAAATTTGCTCCTCTGGTTTCCTATGGAGAAATGCAGTTGTGACATCCATTTGGTGTAATTCTAGATCAAACTGAGCTACCAAAGCTAGTACAATTCTAATAGAACAATGCTTCACATCTGGAGAGAATATTTCAGTGTAGTCTATCCCCTCTCTTTGTGAAAAGCCTCTTGCAACTAGTCTTGCTTTAAATCTGATCCCAACTGTACTATCTGTTGAAATCTTCTTCTTGAATATCCATTTGCAGCTGACTAACTTATGATCCTTAGGTCTCTTGATAATCTTCCATGTTTCATTCTTTTCCAAATAAAATAATTCTTATTCCATGGCAATAATCCAGCTATCCTTTTCTTTACAAGTGACAGCCTCATTGTAATTCCTAGGCTCATAAGCATCTACATCCACAGCTATATACAAAGCAAAGGAAGTAATATCAGCTTCAGCAAATCTAACTGGAGGCTTGATATTCATTCTTCCTCTATCTCTTGTTAATTGATAATTGTTCAACAAGTCTTCATCATTTCCTGATGCACCATTGTCTTCACCATCAACATCATTATTATGAGGCTGATCATGTCTTGAAGAACTTTGATCTGTCACATTCTGATCAGACCTGATTGGCTCCACCTCAAACTCAGCTCCATTTACATTATCCTGATTCTTAAGTGGCATTACCCTCTCATTAAATATAACATCTCTGCTGATCAGAAACTTGTTGATTTCCATGCACCATAGCTTATAAGCCTTTACTCCTTTTGGATAGCCAATCATGATGTATTTGACAGCTCTTGGTGCTAGCTTGTCCTGCTTGACATATGCATAAGTTGAGCACCCTATAACCTTGAGCATACTGTAATCTGTAGCCCTTCTACTCCACACTTCTTGTGGTGTTTTGAATTTCAGAGCAGTTGAGGGGCTTCTATTGATGAGAAAGGCTACAGTTGCAACTATCTTACCCTTTTAAGAATTGTCTGATTTAATCTCTCAGCCATACCATTTTGTTGTGGTGTACCAGGGACAGTTCTATGTCTAACTATTCCCCTTTCTTTGCAAAATTTATTAAACTCATCAAAACAATACTCCAATCCATTATCAGTTCTAAATGTTTTAAGCTTACAATCTGAACTGTTTTCAACTTCCATTAACCAATTCTTAAAGGTGTTGTATGCTTCATCTTTGGACTTTAAGATATATACCCATACTTTCCTACTACAATCATCAATAAAAGAGATATAGTACTTGCCTCCACCTTTGGTTAATGTTCTTGAAGGCCCCCACAAGTCTGAATGGATGTAATCTAGCCTTCCTTTGCTATTGTGATCACCAACTCCAAACTTCAGTCTCTTAGTTTTGCCAATTATGCAGTCTTCACACTGATTCAATCTCTCTGATGCACCAGCACTGATAACCTTTTGTTTTGCTAACTCTTGGAGGCCCTTCTCACTTATATGAGCAAGTCTTTGATGCCATAAATTTATATCCTTCCTTACTATTGCTACATTGTTTTGACCAACAAATATGATCCCTTCCAGAAGATATAAATCCCTTCTCCTGATGCCTCTCATCACTTCTGAATCTCCTTTCATTACTGTAAGAACTTATTTCTATAATTCACAAACATATCCAATGTCAGCTAATACTCCTAATGAGATCAAATTCCTTTTTAATTCAGGGATATATCTCACTTCAGAGAGCATCATAACCCTTCCATCATGCAATTTTAAGTTGATGGAACCAACTCCCTTGATCTGACAAGTATGATCATTACCAAGCAGGACAGAACCATCATTCTGAAGCTTCAAATCAGTAAACCAGTGTTTAATTGGTGACATATGGAATGTACACCCTGAATCAAGTACACACTCCTCTACAATTCTTGATAAACTAATGGCTAGTACTTCAATGAAATTCTGATCATTTCTATCTTGTGCTCCAGCAACCTGATTTGCTTGATTTCTCTGCCCTTGTCTTTCTGCATCAGCCTTCTTGGCCTTTAATGCTTTAAACTTATAGCAATTCTTATTGTAATGTCCTGGCTCATGGCAATGGAAATATTTTCTTCACTCATTGTCTGAGTTGGACTGATCATCCTTTTTATTTTCATGCTTCTTATCAGATCCTGACTTCTTATTATTTCTCTTACCATGATCATTTTTCTTGATCACTAATCCCTCACCTGATCCATTACTACCCTCTGAAACTTTCTGAAGTTCTTTTGTCTTCAAAGCTAATACAACTTCCTCTGAAGTTATTGTTTCTTTACTTCTAAATGACAGAGTATCTTTAAGGTTTTCAAAAGATTTTGGAAGTGCTGATAAGAGAATCACAGCCTTATCTTCATCATTTAATTTGACATCTACGTTTTCTAAATCATCTAACACCTTAGAAAACTCATCAAGATGACTTAGAATAGATCTATCTTCAAACATTTTAAAAGAGTATAGTTTCTGCTTCAGATATAAACGGTTGGCCAGAGATCTTACCATGTAGAGATCATCAAGTTTCTTCCATAATTCTCTGGCGGTTGTTTCTCTCTGAACTTCCCTTAGTGCCTTACCACCAAGACACAAAACTATAGCACTCAATGTCTTTTCCTGCATCTCATTATCTGTTAACAGTGCTTGTGCATCCACGACTACAGCTTCATTTTCAGGAACTGGTTGAATCGCCTTCACCAATCCTTGTTGAACCAGGATGGCTTTCATCTTGATTTTCCACAATCCGAAATCGGATTTTTCAGTGAATCTTTCGATATCAAACTTGGTTGACACCATCCTTTCTTCAAACTGCTTCTTGTTGTTTCCTGCTTCTTCTTTGATTATGGTCTGCGCTTCTCACAGACGGCGCCACTTCTCACGTATACACCCTGAAGCACTCTATGTATATGATAGATTCAATCAAAGAAGAATTAAGAACTCAAAACTTGAATAATAACCGAAAACTTGCAGATTGCTTTGGTGTGTGTTGTGTGTGTAAACAAAAAACTTTGAGACGAGGGATTTAAGTGGTTCGATTCTTAAAGAACCTACATCCACTATAGAGAGAGAGCTTTTCTTATTGATGAGATCAAACTGAGAGATACAGATGATGAAAGCTGAAGAAAACAAGCTAAATACATCATGATCACATGCATGACGGTTACGGGGCCATTTGATTGGCTGAACTTTGGGAATCTCTCCAGCTCATGCCAGCTGCCAAAACTGAATGTAACAAATCCCAACTTCTTGCTTGCACATCAGGCTACTACTTCACGTTGATAACTGTCACAAACTGATTACTTTAACTCTCCAAAATATCAGCCGAATACACCCTACTCACCATGCACCGGGTGGACAAACTTGTGCTATCAATGAGCTGCTTTCCTTCTTCCAGCTCACTCCCATGCACGTATCGTGCAAATACACACTTGCTGCACTAATAAGAAACATCCACGTAGCATTTTACCATGCATACGTATAAGATTTATATCACATATATAATATACATGAATCATAAGTTTTTATATGAATAAGATATATTAACTCTTCACTAAAGTAATTTTTTCTCGTTACTCTACATCAGTTCTTTAAGAATTTAATTTTATTTTTAAAAAAATAAACATTAAACTTGAATCTATGAGATATTAATAAGTTGATTATCTCAATGAAAATGAGTATATAGTACCTATGGAGAAATGCTTAAGGAGCAAATTAATAGTGGACTCAAATTAATCTAATTCCAAATTACATATTTTAATATACATTCTCCTCAAAATAAATCTTAGTATTATATAAAGCATGGACCTCCACTGGATGGCGTGATAGAGACACAATTATTTGAGCTTAATTAAGTCAACCATTTGCTAATCGTATTAATTTATAAACTATAATTATTACCAAAACCCTCGTTACTTACTAAAACCCCAAATTAATAGTTTATCAATTTTTCAAATTTTTAATTGAAAACTCCTTCACTTAAATATGGTTTGGTTTTAAAAGATAGAATAGTTACTAAAATACCAAATCCTCATAATCAAAAAGAAAGATAATGTAAATGAAAACACATGTATGAGTCATAATATGGGATGAGCTCACTAATACTAAGAAATAATAAAGTTTAAATAAAATATAATTGATAACCTTTAAGTGAATTATTTCATTATAGCATAAACTAAAATGCTATCATCTTTAATTAAAATAAATAATTAGTTAAGAAAAAATAAAATTATTTCGCTGTAAAATAGTTGCACAGGACAAGTGTTGCTTGAGAAAGAAATTGATTATTTAATAGCTAAATAATCGAGTTCCCATATTCACATTTACTGTTCTAAGATACTAAAAAAGTTTCGTTTTATTAAAGGTTTTTAAATAATTTAATTTTTTATAATAAAAATGAGGTAAAATACATTAGGTGTGTTGAGTGAGAGAGAGAATTTTTTTATTAAAATATATTTTAAAATTAGTAAAAGTGAAGTATGTTAAATTAAGAATTTTGTGGGAATAAAAAAAATGTTAAAGGGATGGAGGAGGATATACTAATTGGAATTACTTCATAAATTCAGCATTCTCTCTCTAACATGTACTAACTCCGTACCGTCCTTATAGTTACGCTTCCTTTGTAAATTACAAAGGAAAAGTATCTATTAGGATGGATGGAGGGAGTAAAAGGTTACCGATTAAATTAGTTGAACCAATCAAATCATTAAATTACTGTTAATTCGTTTTCTTTTTAATTAATTAAAACTTTTGATATTGACTATTGTATAAATTAACAAAATTTTCTCAGACTGATTCGCAATACAACGACTCGATCAACCACACTATTTATCTCCAAAAAATGTTGGAAACATCTTTGGCATAATATATAAAGATATTATGATTACATTGTTCACTTAATATAATACAAAATTCGATTACGTTTTAATCTTAAAAACATTTCGAATACCACTGTTGGACTGTTGGGCCCAGCAAATATACATTGCGCATTTTGGTTTTCCATTTGGTCTGGAAAGTGCTTTTTAAGCCCATGAACTCAGGCCCACAATTCCTGGATTAGCCCATTTCAGTTTATGGGTAGGCCCACCATATATCCTTTAGGACAAATAATTTGGAAATTAATAATTCAGAAAGACCTATAATTATCAGTTTAAAAAAGTTGAATCACTTGGGAAAAGGTTGAAATTACATGGAGCCTATATATAATTTATATTAAACGATCATCTTTTTCAGCACAAATTTTGTCCATTTGTGTTATAGGCCATTAGCCCATTAAATCAAAAGTACCCCACTATCAAATCCACTTAGAAAATAGAAAATGAACTCTTTATTTTTAACTAATGTTCCATTTTGTATGCTCACGAAATCACAACGAGCAAAGTGCATTAAAAGATAATAATGGAGTAGTAATTAATTACATAAAATAATTAAAGAAATTATTAGTGGATCTTATTCATTTAACGACGATTATAAAGAAAATATTCACATTAAAATATAAATATATTACTCATCCGTTCTATAGACCTTTTTTTTTTCAGGTAAATAAAAAATTTATTTTAAAAAGAACATATATATTTAGATAATAAATAAATGATAATGTATACTTCATATGTGGTGATGCAATATTTTTTATATTTAATGTAGTATAGAAAATATTAGTACTTTTTAAAATTTTATTATTGACTAGTATTTTTTTAGGTGAAATTTTTGTGAGATAAAAGATGAAAAAAGTGTAAATAAATACGGATTAGTGGGAGTAATAAATTGCAAACACCAAACATTAGATTAAGGGTTAAATGAAGTTTTAATCAATCCACCAAGTGAGGTAGAGAAGAATAATTAGAGAAATCTCAGTTGATTAGATCATTGGTCCTGAATAAAATAATAATTTAATTAGTGGTTGTCAATTGAGATCACCTAAAGCCTAATTTATCATCATATAAAAAAAATTCCTGAATGAAGAAACCTGAGTAATGTAGTCCTTGATGGATGAAAAACCAAAGATGAAACATGAAGATGTTGTTGAAGACATGATTGAAATGATGGTAATAACTAATTGATCCAATGAAAAAACTTGGAAATTCCAGACTTCAACACATTTGTATCTCCCCTGCCAAGAATCTTCCTCTTCAACACATTTCTGACACAAGATGTTTCTTCCCACCAACAGTATCTGTGGCGTCTGGTTTAATGAGTGTGGAGGATTGATGATGAGTTGTTGATCCACTCAGATTAGGCAGAATCATGAAATGCCTCTCCACAAGATGGGTTAAGGCAACCAGTTCATAGGACAATCCCATATCTTTAAGGATTTCTCTTCCTCTTTTCTTACATGGGATTCCTTCATCTCACACACTTGTTGAATTTGGTTCAAGGGTTGTTGGGATGGGATGGGATTCTTCACTTCTTATAAACTAAATTTGAGTTGGCTGGCTGATTACCAAATTATTGGACAATTGGGATAATTAGGATTCCCCAAATCATTGCCTCCTCATTGCATTAATAACACAGATACACATGCTCTCTCTCTCTCTTTCCCTCTGATTATAATAAGTATCTAGTAGAGTAAGTGACAGATCTGATGCATTTATGTGTATATATGTCTGAAAGACATCCTCAACCATTTGTACTTAATTTGAACATCTTGTTTTACATAATGAGAAAAGAGGAAACACATTGGATGGACCTAACACGAAATCATTTCTTCATCCGTACAATACCTAAACTAATGTAATGTTAGTGTTGCATTAAAATGATTACAATTTCTTTTTTTTAGGTGAACACGAGAAACGAGTCGTGAGAATTTGAAACATTATCTTCATCTACAAAATCACAATAGGTCCTTTTTACACGTAACCAAATTCTAATCAATTTCTCTAAAACAACATTTGCATTTGATTTGTTTTTTATACAGTTGACCAAAGGACCACAGTCTTTATTCAATTACAACAACATATGAATATCATACACCAGCTTTCCCACATTCAAAATGCAGTGCTGAAGAAGCTCTTCACACCATTAACGCTCAGGATTTGCAGCACCATGTTGTTCGTCGGCCCCACGCAACGAGGCGTCTTGAACTGGCTCACTGCAGCCCCCAACCCTACGTAGTGATCCAGTATCTTATGAAAGGTCCCCTTCTTCACCACGCGAAGCTCCAGGGGTCCAATTGCGTTCACCTTACGCGAACCCGTGTATCCAGCATCCACAAACGACATGTCCAAGCAGTTGCAGCATTCTTGGAGGATCTCGTCTCCAGGCTCCCCGCTTACTTCCCAGAACACGACGTAGTGCCCGGGTTCAGTTGATGAGTCCACACCGCTTGTGAAGTCAACCACCTCCAGCTTTTCCATAGCTAGCAGCTTGGCTGCTGCCTCCACTGCTATCTGTAAATCCTTCTCCGTGTTCTTGTCGATGTTGATGGTGAGTAGGAGATTCCTCCGGCAGATGAATTGGAGCTCCGGAGTAGAGTTTCTGAAACCTTGAACCTTAACTACGTCGCCTAACCTATATCGGTACAATCCTGCAAATGGCAAGAAAGGTTAACAATTCATTATAAAATTGTTGTAGTTGAAAGTAGGTAAAGGAAAGAAATTAAAATAGTAACTCAGAAAGCAGTGATGTCCACATGAACACTGAAAAAAATGTTTGACTATGTTAATATACACAAGGGGTTATCTAATGGAGTAGTAAGGATAAATGACACGTTGTTGATTAATTATGGAGTATTTTTTAAAGAAAGGTTAAGTTAACCTGTATATAATTAGGGTCAAGTGGACAATAAACTATTGCCACGCTGTTCAGGTTATGTCTCGTATTATACAAGAACACCATGTGCTTAGTGAGCATCGAAGCATATTTTAGCCACACCATGCCTCTTTCTCTATCTCAGTATCTTGTCATGTGGCTTAGTGAATATCTAATCATAATCTAATGACATCGTTTACTTTAATTAATATAAAACACACAAAAGGACGACATAGGGAAAATAATACCACATTATCCAACAACCACATGGCTAACGTTAAATACTACTCCACAACTTAGAAGCTACAAAAGCTAATTGAATGAACCTAGAAATATAATCCAACATGTGGTTCAAAGCATGATCACAATGCCCAAAGAATGAATATCATAATTCATAATTAAAGAGGAAAAGAGGAGAATTTGCACCTGCAAAATTGGTGATTATAATCTCATACTCCTCACCTACCTTGACCTCAGTTAGCCCCACAGGTTGAGCCTCTTCTTGCCCAACTTGTTCGTCTTTCAAAGGGATGAATTCGAAGTAACCGATGTTTGGAAGCACGGCAAATGTGGCCGACTCGGGGGGTAGCTTAGGGTTGACATTTGCTCCAATCCATCCTTCGGACGAACCATAATCTGCACTTAGTAAAGGCAGTTCACCTGCGTAATGCCTCAACTTTTTCAGATACGGTTCCATTGAGCCGGTCATGATCCCGTATATGTACTTGGTATTGGGAAACAGCTCTTGAATCAAACCATACCAGTTGCTCAACCCCAAGATCTTGCTATGTATAGTGTCGGCCAGTTCAGGATCCGGCCTGAGCAGCCTCGATACAGCTGCTCTGATAGATGGCACTGTTATCCGGCTACTGAGAGATCCTCCCCGGATATCATTAACAAGCCCTTCCCATACTTGTTCAAAGGTTCGAAAGGCGTGGACAATGCTGTGGGCGAACGTGGAGGAAACAACTTCAACTTCGTCTCTGAAAATCAGTCCACATAAAAGATGACAATACAAAGATTGGTGAAAATCGGGTCCAAAGATCACTTCATCAGGGCTGCAGCATGGCATTCGCATCGCGCACATCGTTTTCTTGAAATTTGCATTTCGATAAACATTTGTAGTCGCCGTTCCAGCAGTCAGACCCCCTTTAGTTTTGAACTGTTTGCTGCTATAGATGAACTGCAATGCCTTCCCATTACTAATCGGATATTCCCTAAAAATATAAATCTTTCCCCTCAGTTGTAAGTCAAAAATAACTTGGAAAAACCAGCAGCAACAACAACAACAACACAGTATTCTGTCTCACCATCATCAAGTACAAAGATTCCTTAATAAATGACTCACACTTCCACTCCACATAATGCAATTAAATGTTACCATAAAAGGGTAAAACAACCTTTTTTAACTTAAAACAGTTCAACTGCCATCAATGCAAGATGTCTTTAATGTCAATAATTTCGACTTTATCTGTACTTAAATTTCAAACTAGGAAGAAATAGAGAAATGGATTCCCCAAATTAGACAACAACAGAGAGATCACCTGTTCCTAAATGCGTAGGAAGTCTTGTATATCTGCATTGTGCTTTCCATCAATTCATCATTGAATGGTACAAACTTTGGCTTGCCCTGAGTGGTACCAGAACTGCAACAACCTCAAATCTCATTAAACTCATCGATAACTAAGTATCAAAGGTAGCAATAGAATGAAGTGATCACAAGCATACCTCAAGGAAATAGTAGTAATCGGTTTTCCAGTGAGAACACATGGATTATGACCGTCGGCGATGAACTGAATGTAAGATTCCAAGTCACTGTGAATGACAAGAGGAACACAGGCCCTGAAACTATCAGGATCAGTTCTTCCATTGAGACCCCATTTCTGCAGATACTCTGCTTCACTATTTTCTTCCAAGATTTTCTTCAAGGTCTCCCTCTGAACTCTCCCTGCATCCCGCGACAAATTTTCGAATTCTTCAATCACTGCCTCTGGATCCAATCTTTCCTCCATTTTCTCCACCATCTTAACTATTCAATCCAACAATTAACCTGCAATTCCAACAAGTAGAAATCGTTATCTTGGAAACCCAGAAACAGAAGTTATCACTTGATTTATCATCATGACGTTGAATCTGCAACAAACTCTAACCCCCACCACCAAAAATTGGAAAAAACACTTGCATTCAGTAAGATATAAGAAAGCAACAACAGCAAAATTCAACAGCATGAGAATAAGTATCCCAAAACATTCTTCAATTCGCTCATTTGTTAACGCAGGTCAACTTAAAGAACTGACGGAAAAGAAAGAAAATGAAGATCCAAAATCTTTTTGATGAGGATAAATGGTAGGAATTATGATCAGAAAATAAAATAGTAAAGGAATTTGATAAACTAACAGATAGTTTCCGAAAAAAGAAAAATCGGATTCAAAGATGAAAAGGTGGGAGGTCCAGAGTAGTGTGATGAAATCTAGGAAACTCTGCTGTCATCATAATAAATGCATGGAAGAGACGCACAATTCACTCAAGTAAACTCCAGAGAAATCAAACCCCAGAAATAAAAATCAAACACCCCAGATTCATCATGAATTTTCCACATACATATAAACACGAGAATCCCGTATCGTCCAAAAACTTTTCAGAAAAAGCCGAATAAAGCAGACTACCAGAAAGAAAAAAAAGATACACCAGAAAAGGGGTTCCAAGAATCCAAAAACTCTTAAAAAAGGAGTTAAGGAAATGGTAAAAATACTCCAAAAGATACAAGAAACCCTGATAAAGAAATTCATCAAAAGAAAAGCCCTCATAAAATGACAAGCAAGATTAACACGATTCAGGACCTGCTATGAAAAGGTGGAAGTCCACTGGGAGAAAGAAAGTGTGAGCAGTCACTCAAGAATGGAGAAGTGTAGGAATGAGAAGAAGAAATCGCATAAGTAGAAAGCGAGTGGTGTATGTAGTAACGGTTCCGATGAAAGATTGATCACTAGTGGTCACTCATCAAGTCAGTCATATAAAAAGAGAGAAGGAGAGAGAAATTAATGATTGAAAAAGATTGAAAGCAAGCACTTTGGAGTGGATGGCAGCAAGGGAAGGAATTCAGGAAATGGAGAATGAGACAAGATAATGAGAAAATTGGTGTCTATCTAATGGATGATTCCTTTTCCTGCAGAGAGTAGAGGTGAAAAAAAAAAAAAAAAAAAAACAGTAGTCAGTGGTGAGATATCATAATTTCATACATATTTTATGTCTTTATTGGTATATATATTACTCCCTCCGTCCCAAAGATATTGACACACTTTCCTTTTTGGATTGTCCCACAACAATTGACATATTTCCTTTTTAAGAATATGGGACCCACACGAAACCAATTTATTTATTTACATGGACCCACACACACATCACACTCACCACTAATACAACTACCCACTACACATTAAATATTATTTCTCTCACTTCACTTTACATTAAATTATTATACTCCTTAATCTCCGTGCCCAAAAAAAATGTGTCAATTGTTTTGGGACGGAGGGAGTATTATACAAAGGGGAGGCACCAATTCGCACTGGAAGATCAGAATTGACTCAAATAGCCCGTTGAACAAATTGCGAAATTAGAGTTTTTGCAGATTTTAATTTAAGCATTTAAAATTTAATTATAATTTGAATAATATTTTTTTATTAATTTTATCGCGTTTTCTTCGTTCAAATTAAATTTATTATAGTTTATTTACTCCCTCTTTCTAAGGGAACCGATCTTTTACTTGGCCACATTATTTTAAAAAAATTGTTTTTTACTAACTTTATAGGTATTTTAGAGGATTTGAAAGAGTATTATACTATTTTTAAGAAATAAGTAAAATGTAAAGTAATGTTGTCGTGTTGGATGAGAATTACAAATTTGAAATTAATATAATTTTTTAAGTTATAAAAAATATAATATTTTTATATTTTACTGTGTAAAAAATATTATGGGACTAAAAAAATGCAAGAAGTATGAACAATTCTTTAGAGTGGAGAGTGTAATATTGTGCTATATAGTTTATAACTTATTTTACTGTTCATTTAAATTTTACTTAGTGTAATTATTTTTTTCAATTTATAAATAAAGAAAAATTCGTATACTTGCTCATCATTTAGATGGTAGAAAGGGCAATAAAGAGAAAAGAATTATGTGGACGTGGCTTAGAAATGTGAGCTTAAGTGGCAGCATGATATCTTGTTTCTAAGTTTTATTATTAATTAATTAATTAAAGTAGGGACTTATCACTAATGACAGATAATTATAAGTGGGGATTGGAGATCTTTTGCACTAATTATGAGTAGTTACTATCTAATTAATTCCGAATAAAGCTTTTTCATCACCAAAATAGAAACACTAACTCTTTAGCCCTTAATAATAATTGGAAGAGTAAAAATTAAGTACAAAATCATTATTATGAGACCATATAATATTACAAAATTTATGAGAAATGTCTCATTTAATTAGGTGACTAGGAAAAATATCACTTCATATAACTTTTGTTTAGTATCACCTTTGAATTTTTTTTAGATGAAGAAAAATCTCACAATCGCATCCAAAGAAAGGAATACACTCTAAAATTAATTATACTCTTTGATTAGTACGTAATTTAATCTCATATTTTTCTACTGTGGTAATAAAAATTGTGACGAAAATTTATCACATTTTATATCTCCATCCTCTCATTTTATTTCTTTTTTATTACACCTATGGCACACTAACACCCCTGATCTCTTTCTATCTTGTTTTAATTTTAAACTATTAACTTCTTGTTTGTTGCGTTTATTTTATTTTATTAATTTTTTAAATTTTATAAGTAATGGGGTATTACTTCCCACCTTTTTAACTTCACTTTTTGTTTAGTAAAATTTAGGAATAGTAGGGACCAATAGTAGAAAGAAAGATTATTTGCCAATTAAAGTATAAAACTAATTTCTAATTTTGGAGGAGAATATCATATATTTAACCAATATCATGATTTTCTATTATGAAAAAGGTTTTTGATAAAAGACACCAATATCATTATATTCTCTTAAATTTATTAAAATAGTAGTTAGCTTCTTGTTAGGGTGTTGTTGATGATGAATAAACACATACTCCATATACTCACTTCATTTATCTACTAAATTTTCACATTTTCTATGTAAATTTATAAAGGGCTGATGAAAAATTAGAAGTGATGAAGAGATCAAACATATAATGTTATAAACCTTATAGTTAATTTCTTTTTCTTTTTTTCTAACTAAAATCAATAAATGCCTTTTCTTTAATTTGGTGAATTAGAAAAATAAATAGTCAAATTTGGATCATTGTTAATTTATGTATACTAAAATAGCTATGAAGAAAAATTGGACCTGTTTTTGAATATAATAACTAGACATAGTTAATGTCAAACTCCTACGTACTAATTAACCACATATAAATGTCGGAATAAGTGGACCTACAAAATTCAATCATTATTAGACAAATAAAAAGAAATTAAGTACACTGTTAATCCTGCTGCAAGCAATTATAAATTGTAAATAAAACCTTTCTTCCAATTCTCATCATAATATATTACTCCCTCCGTCCCATTACTATTGCTACTTTTACTATAGATTATGTGAGAGCTTTTTGCAGTCAAAAGTAGCAATAGTGATGGGACGGAGGGAGTACTTCGTTTATTATTTCACAAACCACTAGTTGCACTTAATTCTTGTGAGTCAAATTTATCTTGTAATTAAATTTTATTTGATATTTAGCGTTAATTCTTAAAATATAATTATACTTTTATTTTATAGTTTATGTTATATTTTTGTCCTTGTTGGAGTATTTATCATTGTAGTTTGTGTAGAAGTATTATTGGTTAAACTTTGATTTTTATTCTTAATTAGTAAATTATTAAGATATATGTATTTTTTTAACCTGAAGACTCTGAGTATATTATTTACTAGATCACAAACTCATTTAAAAAGGGATAACCTTATTAGTAGTAGTTAATTTATTTTTATTTTATTTTTTTATTATTAAAAGTAAGAATACCAAAGATCCAGAGTAGACGAGGGGTTATTATAATAATTATATTTAAAGGTAGTAGTCACATTAAAAACTCTTTTATTATTATGAGATATAAACATACAAAAATATTACTGTTAACTACATAAATATATAAATATATAGTGATATTTCAGTATTACCTAATATGCTGCACATAAATGTTTGTGTGCAGCAAAAGTTCGTGAACAGCAAAAGTTATGTGCAGTAAAAAAAGTGTGTGCAGCAAAAAAGTGTGGTGATCTGGCGACCGGCCGGCGGCAGTGGGTGGGTGAGTGGTTTAGAGTTTGTGGTTTAAAGGTGTAGGGTTATAATGCATTAAGATTATATGTGGTATTTTATTTTAATATTTTGTACTCCTTCCGTCCGCTTTCAAGAGTATCATTTTTCCATTTTTTACGCCCGCCCAAAGGATCTTATTTCCTTTTTTATCCACACACACCCACTAATACAACTAAAAAATGAGACTCACATCTCCACTAATACAACTATTCACTACACATTAAATAACAATACTCCTTAATCTCTGTGCCAAAAGTAAATGGCACCCTTGAATCCGGACAGAGGGAGTGTGTGAGAGTAATTTTTTGAATTCATTGTATCTCTTAGTAATTTAGGGTATAAAGTGTGTACATATGAGTAATTTTTTCGTAAAACTATGATATTTTATTTTTACAAAATCACTTTGTTAGTTATAATTTATTAGATAGGGTGGGAATTAAGCACATAAGATAAGAAATGTTTAATTATAAAATTAAGTTAGTGGCCATCCCAATAGTCATGTGGCCATTTAATTAGTTGCCCTTAAACCCTGCCGCGTGATCAGCATTAAGTCTCTTGTGAGACTCTACCTTCATGAGACGGTTTGTGAGACGTGTTAAAATATGTCGATTATTTAAATAAAGTATGTTAAATAGTTGTTAATGTATGTTTTTTAAAGTATGTTGGATTATGTATTAAAGTATGATGTTAGTGTGTTATAATTTAATTTATTATCGACATACTTTAACCACAAATAAGCACACTTTAACCACAAATAAGCATATTTTAGTGACGGATTGACTCGTCTCACATCCGTCTCACCAATAACCCGTCTCACAAGAGACTAACTCCTCAATATATATTATCACAATTTTAATTATAATAACATGCATTTCATACTAAACTACTTTAATCTTTTTAACTATATGCTATCTATATCTCCCAATCGTTAAACAAATATTATTATTTCTAATGAATTTAATTTGTTACATATACAATATTGTACATCATAAAACACGTGTTTTCGCAAATTACATGTTGGTTTGCAAATATGGATAAATGTGAATTACGCAATATGTTTATAATAATATATTCAAAACAATCATAATTGAAGTCAATTAATCAGATACAAAGTAATCCCTCGGTCCCAAAATTGATTGCACACTTTCTACATTTATCCGTCCCAAAATAGATTGCGCCTTTCAAAAATAGCAAAAATAAATTACCAATTTATCCTCCACTTTTTAAACATTTATAAAAATGCATGAACAATTTTAAACATAAACCAAAATGCATGAACAATTTTATCCCTCAAAGTTGAGTTGAAAAATCAGTAAAGTGACATTTCTTAAACTTCGTATCTACAATAACAATACAATCAATTTTGGGACGAAGGGAGTATACTATTTTTTTTAATTATTCTTAATAGACCAGTTGAAAGGAGAATATCTTTCTTACTTTCTAAGATTCATCTCTTCGTTTATTGGCTGTTAACTCTAATGATTGTCGTTTTTTTTACTATTAAATAAATATAGATTATTAATATTATTGATGAAGAAATCTTTAAATATTATTATATAAATAATAATACTGTATGATAACAGTGTCGGATCTAAAACACTAATATTAGGTATACGTCAATTGATGGCTCAATTTGATAGAAAAAAAGGGCAAATATTTAAATGAAATATATAAATTCAGAAAATTATGAGGGACTTTATTTCTTAGATTATTTCTGAAATCTGACCAGATATCATTTCTAAGCCGTATAATTATTTTAAAGATGAGTAAAAACTACTCCCTCCGTCCCCCAAAGTATTTCACACTTTCCTTTTTCATCCGTCCCTCAAAGTATTTCACACTTCACTTTTACTAAAAATGGTAATGAATACACTATAATAATACTTACTTTTTACACATATCCCAACAAAATACTCACTTTTTCACCCATTTCAATAACTTTACACACCTTTTTCATTAAATTAACTAAAATATTTCTTCTCTTTCTTACTTTATACTTAAAAAGTCAAAATTTTCTTAAACTCCGCGCACACAAATACGTGAAATACATCGGGGGACGGAGGGAGTATTAATTTAAAATGTTGCAGTACTTTACCAATGAGTTGTTGCCAAGCAGTCCTGGATTAAAAAAATCGCTAGTGGATGGACTAAGTTTATTAAAAAAAATAAATAATAATAATAATAATTAAATATATATATATATCACTTTCTCAAAAGTGAACAAAGATTGGACTAAATTTTAATATTTAATTTAATAGGCTCATATAATATATATAATTTAAGAAGATATATCTATTTTTTATTTTATTTAGTGGGTTTAAAATATTTTTAGATTGTACTAAACTTAAAAACACAAATTATTAGGCTTTTAGTGGATATTGTGATTGAGATAGTTGAAGTAAACATAATCATTTCTTATAATTTAAAGAACCACATTCTTGAAGAAATTAATAAAAATAATAATAAGTGTATCGAGATTTTCTTAAAGAAAAGGAGTATTAATGAAATTAATTCCACGTGGAACCTTCATAGTCCCACTAAATTTTAATTATTTTAAAATTATATTTTTAAAATTAAAACTAAATCTTTAGTAAATATTAAAGATAAAAAGATTTCTTGAATAAAACGATTTCAATATTTCTCTTTTTAATGAAGGGTTTGTATCCCATAGTGGTAGTACATTAGTGAGGGTAACCTTCCAAAGGCACTACAAATTAAAACAAGGGGTTTAAAGGTAATTCTATCTCTAATTTATGTCATTTATATAATAAAAATACTAGGGTTATCATAAAAGATACTCCTAATTATTACATATTTGGAAAAGGAATTAACAAGAATTTTAAATATGACCATTAAGTCCACTATTTAAATACGTGAGAAGCCATCTATATTCACACACGTGCGATGATGTTGAGAATTAAGATAAAGAGGGCAAAATTTGATTTGGGAATAATTTGCAGGGAAGAAATTATATTGTATATAAGAAGTAAATTAACAGACGGAATATTTATTTATTTTTATTTTTTTGGGTATCTTGTCCTCAATTAGATTCAACGTATTATTGAATTACAAATTGGAATTTTCGAAAAGACAAAATGTGTTATTTCTTCAGCTTCAGGAAAAAAGTACAAAATTAATTAAAAGTTATTTCCAATTTATATACAAACTAAAATGATAATGCATGAATCGAACTTGATTTCACATAAATTAAGTGATTATGATTTATGAATAGGCAAAATATTATCTGCACTCAATACATGTACTCTCCATATTCAAAACATATATATTTTATAAATAAAAACATCTACACTGCATAATAATGAATAAAAATTTTTATAGCTCGTTAGCGAATTATTTATTAAGATTTTTAATAAATAATTGAATATAAGAAAAATATGCATTTACTAAAAAAAATAAATTATACATTATTCAATAAAATTAATATACATAAGCTGCACATAAATTAACTCCATGCATTGAGACTCCTATAACTATGTGGTAATATTTTTATTTTTAAAACATTAGATTTGTGATTAATTCCAATATACATACGTTATCAATTTTACTTGTTAATTAAGTATTTTAATTAATAAATTTATTAATAATTTAATAATAAATAAATTGTTTCATCTAAATATTATTATTTCTCACATTTTTTTATAGGCAATTTATAGTGTGCACCCGGGTGCACCTAAAGATAGGGTGCACCCATATACAAATATAAACAAAAACATATACAATTAAAAATAAAAATATATACAATTTAATTGTTAATTTTTTTAATGAAAATTTGTATATAATATTCAATAAAAAATTATACACATATGGATGTTAGTTTTTTTAATGAAAACTTAACGTGAAAAAAGTATACAATTATTACAAAACACGTATACAAAATAGAATAATATGTATACAAAATAGAATAAAAAGACATACATATATGGGTGCACCCTTGCACCCGGGTGCACCCAATATACACTCTTTTTTATATTTTGATGTCATAATAATACAAGTAAATTAAAACAATACTCCATATTTAAAGAGTTTTATTGTATTAAATAAATATTATTATTTAATGTGTATTGTGAAGTTGTATTATTGGATGTGTGCATGGGCTTATATTTTTAAACAAATATAACAATCCCCTTCAATTGTCACGAAATAACAAATATAATCATGGAACACATTCAAACTCAATCATACATAAATCAATGATAATATCATAAAAATTAAGAAACATGATTATATAAGTCCAAAATAAAATGTCAATAAGGAATAAATATTTTGCAAAAATTATCATCATAGATGTCTAAAATCTCAAATCAACATGATAAACTTGCAAACCCTAAAACTATCAAGAGGAAACTAGCTCATGATGTTACAAGAAACAACCATGGTAAAAGATGAAAACTTACCCATGAGTTTATAAATCAACAATAAGAAATTAAAGAAAGAAGAACTAAATGAATTGAATTAGGGCTTCCTTACTATATTTCTCTTTAACAATGGTTATGCAAAGATAATAAGGTACCCTATATTGATGGTCAAACAATCAAAGGCCATATATTGGTCAATCCCCTTCAATTGTCACGAAATAACAAATATAATCATGGAACACATTCAAACTCAATCATACATAAATCAATGATAATATCATAAAAATTAAGAAACATGATTATATAAGTCCAAAATAAAATGTCAATAAGGAATAAATATTTTGCAAAAATTATCATCATAGATGTCTAAAATCTCAAATCAACATGATAAACTTGCAAACCCTAAAACTATCAAGAGGAAACTAGCTCATAATGTTACAAGCAACAACCATGGTAAAAGATGAAAACTTACCCATGAGTTTATAAATCAACAATAAGAAATTAAAGAAAGAAGAAAAACTCTTGTCGCGTAACCCTTCGTCTTCTCTTTCCGTCTTGATGATCCTTCTTTTTTACTCCTTCTCAAGTAGCAAACACCGTGGCTGAGTGTGTGGGATGATGAATGAAAGGCGGGTGAAGGGTAGAAGGTGAAAGGCGGATATGGTGTATTAGAGTTTAAAACCCTAGGTGATGTGGTGGTGGTAGATTATGCGGTTTCTCCACACTTTATGTGGTGATGAGAATGAGTATATATATGTGTGAGAATTGAATAAAATAAGGAGTAGATCTTGAAAAATCAGGAAAAATATAATTATGGAAGATATGGAGGGATATTGAATTAGGAAATAACTTAGCCACCTAGAAAATAGGAAATAGAGGGTAATTTTCGTGAATTTTCAGAATTCTCGCCGGCAGCTATGCGACCTCACGGTTTTGAGCATAACTTCTTCATCCGAGCTCCGATTGAAGTGATTTTTATGCTCACGAGACCCTCTCTTCCGTAGCTTTCTAACCATATATCACATGATCAGTTTGGAATTCTACAGAAATACAGAAAATTATAGAATATAGTCCTCTGTTTCCTTGACATCTTGCACAAATTCACGCTCCATTCCAACTTTGCACTTTTAATCAATTTTCTACCTAAAAATACTAAATAATACCTCAAATACACCAATATCTTAAATATATGAAAATGAACCATTTAGTGCTAAAATATGAATATAAATCCCACAAAACGGTGCTAAATCGGACCCTAAAATATGCATATTTTGACACTAAACAGAGACGGTTGGTGAGACGTGTTAGAGTATGTATATTATTTAGATAAAATATGTTTAATAGTTGTTAAAATAATATATTTTTAAAGTATGCTGAATTATGCATTAAAATATGATTTTAGTGTGTTATAACATGATTTATTATTGACATACTTTATCTATACAATAAACATACTTTAATGATGGGTCTACCCGTCTCACGTCCGTCTCACAAGAGAGTTACTCATATTTTTAATAGGAGTATATGAGTATCATGTGTGTTGAAAAAAATATAGTATATATTTGGGACGGACGCCTAAAAAAGTAACTTTTAAAACCGACATAGAGGATATAATTATACAAAATTATTTATAATATAATAAAATTTTTATGAAAGAAATACTCCTTATTATATATACATTTACTCCATATTTTAATAAAATAAATTGGCTTCAACAAATTTTTAAACCCAAAAAATATGCGGGTGGTTATTACAGTTCATGATGTTCCTATGGTAAATGGTAAATGGGGTTATGAGAGTACCAATTAAATATTCTTTGTTTTAAATGTTGCCTTCATTAATTAATTATAAGAATGTGACATATCGGGAAACACATCTACTAACCATCGTTGAACATTAATTTCGGATAAGATAGGATATGAGCACGCAGAATAAGATGTTTATTCTAAAATTTCAAAAAATGAATACATATACACACACGCACATTATGTGTATTTTATTTTTATATAAGGTATTATTAATTATTTTTTTACAAAGTTACTCGTAAAACAGTAGGCGGATTGACTCGTACTAAATTATATTACATCTGTCCCATTTTAATGTACGCATTTTGTTATTTTTGTCAATTTAATACAAAGTGTGCATTTTTTAGTAAAACAAACAAACACAAATTAATTAGTTATCTTTTTATGGTCACACATCACATTAACACACCTTCTAAATTTATATAAAATTACTTATTATTTATTTAATTTCACTACATATTAAGATATTATATTCTTTAATTTACATGTAAAAAGCAAACACACGTTTCCAACGACTAGACATTAAAATATTATATTTTTAATCTACATGCAAAAAGCAAACATACGTTTCAAGAAGAAGTAATTATTACAAAATATGTATATTATTAGTTAAAGCACGTCACTATTTAAAGATGATAAATGATAAATTAAAGTATAGCTTTACGATGATATATAAGATAAAATAAACACGTTTAACTATAATAATGCTTTAAAAAAACCTAGAGTAATAATTAAACTTTAATGGATAGACATCTCAAAAAATTTATGTTACAAGAGCATCTCCAAGAAACTCTTCAAAATTTAAAGAGCATTTTCATAATATAAAGAGTAATTTTAAGTTTAAAAGTCATAATTTTTTTGTGCTCCAACAAATTCTTTAAAATTTGTTTTCCAATGTTAATTTATTACATTATTTTTCTCTTTTATTGATTGTTTAAACTACAATGGGTGAAAACACTACATTTAATGAAGTAATAAATTATAAAGAGTGATTTGTGCTCTTCAAATTTGAAGGGGAAAGATGACTCTTTAAATTAAAAATTAAAATAAAGAGTGAGTTGAAGTTTGTTTTTCTTGTATTTATCTTTAAAATATGCATATTCTTCATTTTAGATGAACTTTTGGAAATGCTCTAACGTGTCATAAATAAAAATACTCCCTCCGTACGGATTCAAGGGTGCCATTTGTTTTTGGGCACGAAAATTAAGAAATATTGTTATTTAATGTGTAGTGGATAATTGTATTAGTAGATGTGTGAGTCCTAATTTTTAATTATATTAATGAATGCGTGTGGATAAAAAAAATAAAACTTTTAGGGACGGACGCCCAAAATAAAAAATAATATCATGAGGGAGTAATAAATACTCTGTCCACCTAGAAAAATAGGTACAATCGAAAGTGACGAAGGGAGTACTAAAATTTTATTATTAATTACAATAATCATCATTCTGAAAAAAAATAGGAGTACTAAAATTTTATTATTAATATAATAAAAAATATTAAAACTAATTGGCGATTTGTTCCCCCATTGTCAATTTAGTCATAGCTTAGGTCAGATCTATTTTCTGATCTTTCTAGGCTACCCCTAATAATTATGCATTTTAGGCCAATAAATGAGTTTTAATATTACATACGGACTAATAAATTTGTAAAGAAAAAAAAATTAATATGATTTCATAAATAGATTAATTTATGCTAAAAGGAATTATTTTAATGTTGACGTGAACGCCTACCAAATTAATATTTTTCACACAAGATGTTGAGAGTTTAGTAACAGAGTTTTAAAAAATTTATTATAATAATTATATTTGATAGGCCGAAGTATTAGCTTAGAGCGGCCCAATAATGGCCCAAGCCCATCTAATTAATTCTACCTTACCAACAGAATTTGCAAGTGTATTGCAATTTCTATTAATTTCTTTTTCAGAACTTCAAGAATTACATAAAAATATACTCATATGTAATTATATAATTATTTTACAGGCAATTTATCATGTATAACTAATGGTATATATATATATATATATATATATATATATATATATATATATATATATATATATATATATATATATATATATATATATAATAACTAACATAAAATGTATGATTTATTTAACACATTGTTTATAATTTATTTTACATTTGATTCATAAAATTTTATGAATCACATTCTACTTTACTATTAGGATTTAAATTTTAATTTCAGAATTTATAGTTAATTTTAATTAATATATAAAGGAATAGTAAATTGTGGGAATTTGTAGAATATAAGGAAATATTGATTGAAGAGTACAACCAATTAAAGAGGAGAAATGGAATGGAATTATCGGATCTTAAAAATAAGAATACAATTGAGCTCTCTTCTTCTCTCACCTCCACTCTGATACCAACACGCCGTCACTCACCCTCCATCTCTCTCTCCCACCACCCTCCATCATCGTCCGCCACGTGTAGAACAGACGGTGGCGCGTTGAATGCTCTGCTGATTCGGCTCTCGTCGACCTAGGGTTTCTTTTCTAGTTATTGTATCAATTGATCGATTTTTTTTTGGGTGTTTGATGGCGTCGGAGGATGTGAAGACGAGAGAATCAGCAGTGTCAAAGATTGTGAACTTGGCCGAGGAGGCGAAGCTTGCGAAGGAGGATATCAAGCCTTCCAGACATCAAGTTTACAGTATTTGCAAGTCTCTCGTCGCTGGTGGTGTCGCCGGTGGAGTGTAAGTCTTGAATACTTTTTTCTTACTTCCATTTGTCGTACGGGGCGATCCTTATTCTTATTTCAGTGCAAGGATTTGATTTATTCTTGATGCACATGTTCTGTTGGAATTGTATTGGAATTGGATGTATTTTGTTCATTTCTGGGAATGTTTATTTATTCCTTCGTTCTTGGAAATTTTGTCTGGAATTAAAAATTAGCTCATGTGTGCTCTAGATCCTCCATTTTTCTGGAATGGCTGTAGGATTCAATTGGCATTATGAAGTGATTTTAACTTGTAGGAATTTTCCCTTCATTGCAATTGAGAATAAGTATTGGGGCGGGGAAGGTATATAATAGCCGTCCTTTCTTCATTCATTAGCCTTTAGTGTAATTGGTGAAGAAAATGTGTGAAAAATCATGCTTTTAAGGTTAACTGATGATTTCTTGTGAAAGTAAAGGCGGGTGGGACTGACTTTCTCTGTGCCTGCCACAGGTCTCGAACAGCTGTAGCACCCCTGGAGCGACTAAAAATATTGCTACAGGTCAGTTGTGTTCTATTCGGCACTTTTATGCCTTTTCTTACTGATTCTTTGTTTGTTTTGGCTTTTAATCTGTTCTACCCCTTTTTCTTAAGACTTTTCTTCTTGAGAAATTTTTTACTATTTTGCTTTGTGGTATTATTATTCATAGAATTATTGCATCATGGAAACTACTCTTCTCTCAGTGCTGTGTCTTTTCATTGTACATCCAGGTTCAAAATCCACACAACATTAAATACTGTGGTACTGTTCAAGGCATAAGGTATATTTATAGAACCGAGGGATTTAGAGGGTTGTTTAAAGGAAATGGCACAAATTGTGCTCGTATCGTCCCAAATTCAGCAGTGAAGTTCTTCAGCTATGAGCAAGCATCAAAGTACAGCCTTCTTGATCTTTTGCTCATGCAATTGCATTACTTTGATGGCATCATGTGTTTGACATATTCCTTAAGATACTTGCTTTTATAGAATTTGAGATTTGGATGGCAATGCATTAAGTCACATAAAACCACAAAGTGTAACTATGCTGCAACAGGAGAAACTGAATAATTTTATTTTGTCATGCCTTATATTGTCAAAGAATTCCTTCCTTCCTTCCTTCCTTCCTCCCTCCCTCCCTCCCTCCCTCCTTCAAAGAAGTGCTTTGTTATAAATAGATGCTGATACACACCTAGTTGGTGATGATTATGTATGCCTCGGTTGATGTACTGAATTTGTGCATTGGTATTTGGTTGAGCCCATTCTGGACCAAGTTTGATGTGCTTCCAAAGCCTTTTGCTCTTTTTTTAGTGTCTATTGTTCCTATTAGAGAGTGCTTCTCTAGAGCTGAACTTTAGTGGCCATTATTCATGTTCGTTCTGGTTTGCATCTTTTCATTGTTTTGACTATTTTTTTAAATTCTGTAATAGGGGCATATTATATCTGTACAAGCAGCAAACTGGCAATGGTATGTTCTGTTTACTAGTGACATATTCAGATATTCTTCCTGCTCTGCTTTATTCTCTTAGTCTATAAGTCGAATGTGATGCTTGAACATTATGCCCAGCATTTTTGTTCTTAGTTGAAGTGGTATCTGTAACTGTGAGTTAATTAATCCTTTTGGTTCTTTGTATCTTTTTAGTTTCTCTGAAGCAAGTTAATGAAATCAACATGATCCAAATTGGTGTAGTTATGAATTGCTGGGAATCATATTTTCAGTTTTAGGGGGTGTTTGCAAATGCTCTAGAATAAGTTACTTTTAAAAGTTTAAAGCTGTGATGGGGTGGAGCTTTTAAAAGAAATTATTAAAATCTCCTAGAATCTCTTCAAAACATCCCCTTAATCTTATAACAAAAAGTTTGTCTGTTGCCAGTGCATTAATTTTACAAACCCAGTAACTGATCTGGTAAATAAAATAATGTGGCCAAGCCTGATGCATATTAGACACTTTGTATAATTGGATCAGTTTCTTTTGGAATTATGAAGGCAATACCTATTGTTACTTGGACTACTATGTTATATGTGACTTGATGGTGATATCAGTCGCTGAATATGGTTGTTTTCCTTATTTTTGGCATTGTAGAGGATGCTCAGCTGACTCCTTTGCTACGTTTGGGAGCGGGAGCATGTGCTGGGATAATTGCCATGTCTGCTACATATCCAATGGATATGGTTCGAGGCAGACTTACTGTACAGGTATGACAGGTTCTATTCAAGCGAGATTCTTTTTGGAAGACATATTGTTTTATAAGTTTTATGTGTAAGCATGTAATTTATCTTTTTCTCCTCCAATGCAGACGGATAAATCCCCTTATCAATATAGAGGAATGTTTCATGCTTTGTCGACTGTGCTTCGTGAGGAAGGCTTCCGTGCTCTGTATAAGGGCTGGCTTCCTTCTGTCATTGGAGTTGTAAGTTCTAAAATGTCATATACTCTTTGTAATGGCGGTATTATCACAATGATGGTTTGGACCATTTTGTACTGTTCGTATATTTAAACACTAGACTGAATATATTCAATATTTTCTGTACTCTGAGTGATTATTTTCAGCATGAATGAATTATGGCTTTGGTCGATGGAAATTAACTGTGAAGGAATAGAGAATATTTATCCTTGCAATTTGGTTGCTTAATTTTTTTTGTGTATTAATTATAAAATGATACAGTTGAATAACTTTTCTTTACTAAGACTGTACAGAAGTATTGAAAAAAAAGGGGGTTGGTGGAAGATACTGACTAAGATTTGAGAGCAGTCAATGAAGTTACTATATGCGGGAATTATTTAATTACTAAATTCTACACTGCTTAATCCACATGAATTGATCACTACCTGAATACAAGTACCAGTTTTACATTCATATGGCTCTTTTACCTTTCGACCATGCTTCTAAAATTCTTGGCTTAACCTTTTGCAGGTACCATATGTGGGGCTAAACTTTGCTGTGTATGAATCTCTTAAAGATTGGTTGATAAAATCCAAGGCATTTGGTCTTGTTGAAGATAATGAATTGGGTGTGGTAACAAGGCTTGCATGTGGGGCAGCGGCAGGTACAGTTGGACAAACTGTTGCATATCCACTTGATGTCATTCGTAGAAGAATGCAGATGGTCGGGTGGAGCAATGCTTCTTCGGTTGTTGCTGGTGAAGGGAGAAGCAAGGCTCCCCTTGAGTATACTGGCATGGTTGACGCTTTCAGGAAAACTGTCAAGCATGAGGGCTTTCGAGCATTATACAAAGGATTGGTCCCCAACTCTGTTAAGGTTGGTCTCCGATTCTGTTCTTATTTTACCAATTCCTTTTTATCAATTGGCAAAGTCATGCTTAGTGTCCTTTCTGCATTATGCAAAAATATTGAGTGTACCATTACAAGGCTCAGATATTTTGTTTAGATTCCTGATGTGAAATTTAAACTACATGTTATGTTCCATTCTGGCTCCTGAAGGACCTGAATCTCTTGCACACGTGAATTTTAATATTTTACTTTCTCTGATGTTCAAAAAAGATGTCGAAAGAAAAGAAGGAAAATGGATATTTGCTAAAAAAAAAAAAAAGGATGTTGACTTCCACATCCCTCCCCCACACCTAATTTAAGTGAAAAATTCTCCTTAGATATGATCAAATGTGAAATTTATAGGAACATAAAGTGAGTGTCATTACTGGTGCTACATAGTTCAAAACTTTAATGCTTTTCAAACTTTGTGCATTGGAGTTGCTGTCTCTTTTACATCACTGAGATTTGGTTGGTTGACTCATCCTAGTATATGAATTCTTTTTCGTTTTACGACAATGAGTTGTTACATCAAATATTCTAATAAGAAGAAAAGCAGTTAGTGTAGGTGGATTTTGTACTAATAGACATTGCTGTTTCTGTTCAGGTTGTCCCGTCAATTGCCATCGCATTTGTGACATACGAACAAGTGAAGGAGTTACTAGGGGTAGAGATTAGGATATCTGATTGATGTTGAGATAGCTCTAATTCTATAGCATTCAGTGTGATTTTTGTGCGCAGAGGTAAAGAATCAACATAATAGTGCCCTGCTGGGAGACCTTTCTGTCCTCTGCTTATATGTTTTTGCCATGAATATTTTCTCTGGTTTTCAGCATCAGCAATAAGTAATAGCAAAAAATAATTCCATAGTATTTTTAGGTTGCTCGATAAATGAGTAGCTTTTGTACATGGCTTCTGCACTGTTCATCTATAAAAACTGGATTGCCTGCTTTTCTGAATCTCTCTATACACTTGTCTTAAAGAAATAATGCACCTACTCCTATCAAAATTCGATGCAAGTTGTAGTGTAACCAGAGCAATACTGTCTTCTCCTAAATTGTGTGCATCATATGAATCTGTGCTTTGTTCTTGGACATTCAGAATCTTCTGCAATGCCTGAAAACCAATAGTAAAAAAGGCAGCGTAAGGGTCGTTAGCTACTCCTATCAAAATTTGATGGAAGGGTCGTTAGCTATGGTTTGGCCAGAGAAGGATTACCTGGAGTCGCGTATCTTGGTTTGAACCCTAGTTGATTGCCTTTCAAGTGCTGGAAACTGGTTTACTTGTTGCCTTTTTGTCCGAAGACTAGTTTTGGAAACACCATGCTTGGCTTTTAGATCGTCAATCCCAGTTTTCATCTCTTGAATTTCGTTTAAATTTGAACATTCTTCCTCAGACAATGACAGTAAAGACAGGACCATAACAAGATTAAGCCCTGCAAGAGTAGATGCATCTGTGTCTCCATTTTCATCGTCTTCTTCGTATTGTTGTTGTTGGGTTTCTGCAAGCTCATTTTCTCCTTCTATATCCATCAGAGGCTCTGCCATTTGTATCCTCTAGAATCTGCCACAAGGTTGATGAGATTGTACGTTTTTATTACATGTGATTTTGAAGAAGGTACAACGAAATTACAAGTGCGTGATGATCAAGAAAATTACCTTTTTTTTCGTATTTTTTATTTCAACTCTGGTGGTCTAAAAGAGGAGAAATTCTTGTATGGCTGTAGAAGATTTTCTCTCAAAATTTGTTTTGCTATTCAGCCAAAATATTTGGTGTAGAAACTGAAATGGTATTTGGTAAAATGACAACTTCAAAAATTTTGAAAGAAAAACTGACTGATTAAAAAAGTTACTGCCATAAAAAGGTCAATGGTTGGTGATAAATATAGTAAGAACTTAGTTTTATTTTTCTTGGTTTTCATTGTTCTAGTTGTGTTTTTTTTTTCAACTTTAAAATTTCTTCTATATGTTCAGAATGTATAAATAAAATTTAGACTTATTTTTAATATTCCTTGCTCAATGCAAACACTAACTCACAAAATATATTAAAATGACATTTTACTTTATATTTCATAATATATTTTTTATTTCAATATTATCATAAATTTTCGTGTGTGGGCTTGCGATAATTTTAAATTTATTATATAAAATAGGAGTGTTTTTAGGTGCTCCCTAGGGTTGATGGGTTTAAAATAAGGTGTATTGGGTAGTTTTTTTTTAATTATTTTATTTTTATTTAATGGTGAAGATTAAATTAAAATTTAATTAACTATTAAGATCGTTTAAGTCATCAAACAATGAAATAAAAGAAGATTATGCAATGGAGTGGATTCGGTTCTATCCAACAACAATCTGCACCTCAAAATAAACTGATAAACGTGTTTTTTTATGATGCGACCACTGTTAATGATAATTTCAACTATATTGATAACGAGATTTCATGGCTGAATACTTTCTGTAATTATTATTACTGCTTAATTATTTAGAAATAAATCATTCTATTACAAACCAAGAGATTGTTACCATGTTCAACGACAAATAAATTTAAGCAAGATCTTCAACACTAATACATTTTGGTATTATATTTTCCATTCCATTTATTATTAGCATTACCCTAATTTCATAGTCATGCATAAACCTATAAATAAAGCACTTTGTTTTTCTTTTTTATTCACACCAACAAACGATCGTTACTTCTTATTTCCTGGTACGCAGTGTTCTTTTCTTTTCTCTTCTTTTATTTTATTTTATTTTATTTTTTCAATTGTCTTTGTTAATTTGTATTATTTAATTGGGTTTAACTACGCCCCAACTGAATTGCGGGAAATTATTTGATTGAATTATGTAGGAATTTTTGCTTGCATGCAGTAGATATTTTGTTATTAGTTGTGACTTGTATTTAAAAGAATTTTAATTGAATATTAGATATTCATTTCATAACGTTTAAGGCCCGTTTTATCGGTCGTTTAATTAATTTGAAATGATTTATTAAATATGAACAATTAATTAACAATCCTATTCAAAATTTAAATCTTACAGAGACATCATATCCAGTGAAAAACAATGGAGCCACACTACTCAGAAGCGGTAATTTTAGTTCATTATCATTTGTAAATTATAATCCTAATTTACCATTACTATTAATGGATATTTGTGGTATAGTCTTATGTTTTGAAGGTGAATAAAAATTGCCAGGCATGTAAGACGAGGATGCGGGCTTCTCTTGGTTCTATTATTGGTAATATTTATTTATTTAATTAAACACAATATTTTATAATTAAATGTGTATATTCTTTTTTGTCAAATTTAGTTTGACCATCTGATCTTTTATTTAAATTGATTTTGTAGGAGTTTATGAAATTAGTTATAATGCGGAGGAAGGTTTGGCTAGGGTTCGTGGAGTGGTGGACCCCAACATACTAATGAGATCCATAAGTGGACCGGGGCCCCACGCAGAGTGTGTCTGGTTCAAGCTCCGACACCCTAAAGCGAATCCAAATTACAATGATGATGATGGCCCGTTTTCTAATCATACATACATCACCGATCCATATCAGTGGCCCTATGGCCCACAGTATCCATATCAGTCGGGTCGGCCCTCTGCTCCTTATTATCAACAACCCAACCCATATTATTCCGGGTCGGATCTGCCACCAGCGATTCACGTTCCATCCCATCCACCAAGAGAGTACGACCCTTATGCTGATGAAACCATTAGATTTTGCAGCATTATGTGATTTAAATATATAATTATAATGTTATTAAGAGTTGATCCTGATACTTTGTTGGTTTTGGTAGGTGTTCATTTGCGTGTAGGAGGAATCGTCCTTTTCGTTTCTAAAAGAATTATGCAGTTATAATCAAATGACAGTATTTTATATACAGGAGTATTTAATGAATTTGAATTTATTTACTCTGCATAAGCATTTATTTATATATGCAGGAGTAATTAGTTGTTAAACTCTCAAATTCTTATTAATAAAATATTTTCAATCATATTTTTATTAATTTCTTGTTTCCCCTTCCCACATTCTCTAAATAAAATGAAGTCTAGTGCATATAAGTAATAGTGTGCTTCCATACTAATTAATGGAGTAGTATATATGTATACAAAAAATAAAATACGATAGTAAATTAAAGCTAGATCCTATAATTAGGTTAACTACGTAGTAGAAGAAACATTCTAAGACAATTCAGAATCGGAGGCGTGTCCGGATCTTCTTCGTGTTCTTGGGCTCATGGTCATCAGTTGACTTTCAGAACTCAACCTCATCGTCCGTCCACGTGGCGTGTGTGGAGGCCTCACAGACCTTCCCCTCGGCGTTACTGCACTCACACACACTCATTATAAGCATAAGCAGAAGAGAGAGAGAGAGAGAGAGAGAACATTATATGTTACTACCTGCAGGTTTGTCCTTGCTGATGTTTTCCAAAGATCTGTTGGTTGGCAATGAAAGCTTCCTCATCATAATTTCTGGAGAGGGTAACGATTTCCTCTGTTCAGTAGGCGACGCCACCATTACGCCGCTCTCCTCGCCGCACGTGGAAGCCCCTTCGCTGCCGGACTCCGACGTCTCTCTCACGCTCACACTCTCCCTCTCCCTCTCCATCACCCTGTAAGCAAACATCTGAAACGGAATCTGCCATACCATTCCACCTCCATTCCCACCGCATATCCGACCTGTCCCCGCCTCCAGATCACTGAAATCCATGGGTGGCATTGCTGCATCCGGTTGACTCTGCTCTGGGTTCATCACCAAGAACCGTTTCGTGTACCTCAGGATCCGACAGATGGACCCGAATCCGGGGCGCTGCACCGGATCACTATGCCAGCATTTCTTGGTCAAGCTCGTGATCAACTTTGGACTGTGAAACGGGAACAACGGCCTCTCCCCTGCTCTGATGTTCCTCCCCACCTTATCCCCCTGCAGATGTGAATCCTCCAAAGGAACCTTCCCTGTAAGAATCTCGAAGCATATCATCCCATAACTGTACACGTCTGCTTTCTCACTGTACTTGGAGCTCCCTCCATCCATCATTTCTTGCTCCGATAGAACCTCAGGCGCGTACCAGATGTGTCCGTTCTGTGCTGTGGGAGTGAGGCTGCACGCCGACGAAGAAACCCCGAAACCCGAAACCTTAACGTGCAAGTGCCCATCGCTGCTCATGTGTCTACCCTTTACAAGAATGTTGTAAGAATTGAGCTCTCCATGGTATATCTTCTTGGAGTGGAGATACTCCATTCCTCTGGCTATCTGCAGCATTAGATCAACTGCAACCGGGATTGAAAAAGGGATGCGTTTTCTGGTCCCTGATATCTCCTTGATGTGGCTGGATAAGTCCCTCTGCATCAGCTCCATAACCAAGAAACATTCTTTGCTCTCTTCATCACTGAAACCACACAGAATGTGCTGTATATTTGGATGAGAGAGGCTCAATCCAATCGAGATTTCGGGCAGCAATGGCTTGAAATCTCCACACAAGTTCCTTAGTGCAAAGCTCTCACCCAACCACTGAATCTCCTTGTACTCTCTCCCACTCCCCAACCTCCTCCTCACCTGGTAATCCTTGGACTTGAGCAGAGTCGAACTAGGTAACAACACATCATCATCATCCTCCACATTGTCCCAACACCTCAAGTACTTCAACACAACACCAGCCAGTCTATGATCACGTTTTGAGCTCAAGTGTTTCTTCTTGTCTTTGATCTCCTTAAGCAACAGCCACCTGTCTTCCTCCCAAACCGAATCAACCCGGCTGCACAAATCCTGCGAAACTAAGTACTGATCACCGTACACAAACTGAAAAATCCTCGGATCTTTCAAATCCTTGCTGTACTTCAAGGAATACACCGTCTTCTTCATGTGTATCTCGTCCGTATCACAGCCCGATATCTGTCCCGCCATTTCTATAGCTTCAACAACTATAGGAAGGGTGCAGAGGAGGTTGTGGATGTGGAAGTGGACGCAGTCGGAATTTTGGAAGAGGACTATTGCCTTAGCCCACCAATCCTTTGTATCCAAACACTGCCTGATGTATGCTTCTCCCTCTTTGAATACTCTGAGGAGCTCCTTCAATGGATGCTCCACGATCTTCCATTTCATGTTCTTCTCTTCCAATTTGAGGTTCTGTTTAATCTGCTCTGTAATTGTTTTGTATCCTGAACTCAGCATGTCTACCAATAAACAGCACTGCCTCTTGTTAAACAAGTAGTTGTCGAACACCATTAGGGCGTTTATACTTCCAACTACTTCTCCAATCTGTCTGAATTGCTCCATTCTTCAAAAAAAATGTCACTTAGATCTGAGATTTAGAATCCACAATGTCAGATCAGACAATATTTTTCTTTGGCATGATCATCAACTCACCAGAAAGTTGGATGATTGAATAATGAAATTAAATTTCCAAATGCTATGAATTATAGCTTTACGGAACGAAAGCAGAAGCATGCAAAAAAATAGCAATATTTAGATGCAAATCAAATATGATTTCTTGAAGATCTAAGAGGGGAAGGGGGTTGATGATCCAATCCTCTTGGATGAATGTGAATGAGATAGAAGAAATGCTCTGTGATCCACAACACTTGGCAGCTTCTTTGGCCCTAAGGATTTGTTTTCTTCATCTTCAATAGCCCATTTTTCCCGGCTATTTTTATCCCATTTTATTGCTATTTTTGTACACACACTACATATATTTCTGCCATAATATTATTTAATTATTTACTGTAAATTGTTTTTTCGCCGCATAAATTCAATACTTTGTCCTCATTAAAATTGTGTATTTAATATAAAGTCGAGGTTTAATAAAAAAAGAGTTAATTTTAAATGTTGGACACTTTTTTTTATTTTATAAAGTGGGGTACAAATATAATTATGAAAACATACATTGGTCTTCTTTTCTAAATATCAAAGCTGAAAGGGTACCATTACAAATCTCTCGGGGCGTCGATCAAATCCACCCTCCGTTCTGATGTGTAGTTGAGGAAATCCACAGTGCGGTGAGTGAAGAGGAGGAGATGCAGTGGTACGTCGTCGCTTCAGTACTCACCATTCTCACAAGCTCTCAGGTTCTCTCTCTCTCTCTGATCGTAGCTCTTAATTCGAATCTTGATCCGTACGAATTTGTGTGTGCTCGAATTTAATTGCGTGATTGCTGCCAAAACGAGATCTCTGGAGTAATGGAAGTTTGTTTTGGTCGAATTTGGCAGGGGATATTGACAACGTTATCACAGAGTAATGGGGGATACAAATATGACTATGCCACTGTGCCTTTTCTTGCTGAAATTTTTAAGGTAATACTCCATGTTTAGTTCAGTTAACTTCACTTTGTACTCGCATTTATTATTACTTTTTTTTTCTGTATCCATTTTCTGTGCATTGTGTTCAGCTCTGTAGCCGTCAAAAAGAAACTAGTCGGGTGAGACGGATCTATTGATATCCGAAACCCCTTTGATTCTGGTTATGAAGGTCCAGCCTGCCTGTAACACCCTAGGACACCGGCCAGTCTCGTGTAAGCAGTTTGACCTCCGAAGCTCACTACCTTAGGCTTAGGCCAATGGGAGGGCATTTTGGTAGCTAATGTCGCTAAGTTGCTAACCGGTAGCTCTTTTAATTGAAATTAAGATCACACTCCGTCTTTTGATGAACGCAATCATATTCCAATTATTTTAGATGTTTAATTCAGGCGTTTTGATCGGGAAGTTAATCACTTTATCATATATAGGCTTAGAATTATGAATCAGAAAATTTCCCCGAAAATCATTGCGTGTTTTATGTGTTGATTATTATTTATTTTTTTAACAACATAACACTACTGCTGTGTGGGTATTGATAAGTTTTTTGGGTGAAGAGCAGCTTATTGTGTCCAGTTTGCTACTATGGAGAGAATGCAAGAGGTCACCTCCTCCTAAAATGACAACTGAGTGGAGCAGTGTTCGATTATTTCCAATACCATCAATCATATACCTTATTCACAACAATGTGCAATTTGCTACATTGACATATGTTGATACCTCCACTTATCAAATTATGGGCAACTTAAAGATTGTTACGACTGGAATCCTATTCAGGTGCTACATTCATATCTATTTCTTTCTGTTGGTTAAACGCCTAGTTGGAAAACATTTAATCTGTAAAGTCTCTGGCCAACATTCTAGTGTATAGTCGATGTTCTATGATTGGAAAATACTTCTATTTCCCATTTTAGGCTGTTTTTGAAGAGGAAGCTTTCTAATTTGCAGTGGATGGCTATTGTCCTATTGGCTATTGGAACAACCACGAGCCAGGTGCTGATAAGATATTTTATTTCACTTTGTTGTTATTATGCACACTGCAGCCATTAGTATGTATTTTTGGGAATCTATTTGTAGATAATAACTAATATTTTGGTTCTCCAAATTCATATTTCGAAGAAATAGTTGCTATAAGTCTTTCTAAACTGCTGTTTAACATCTCTAAAAACTACTCAAAATGAAAATAATAATGGTTGAGTGATGATTTTTAATGTTGCAGCTATTAAGCATCAAAGCTCACTTTGCTCATATTGCAGTTTTTGCTGACTCATATTTTCCTCCTAGAAAATCTTATAGCCTCTCATTAGTGTCTTTGTAAATATGAATTGCAACACTTATAAATCTGAGTCTTTGCTCTCATGTCAACACAGGTGAAAGGCTGTGGTGAAGCTTCTTGTGAATCACTCTTCTCATCACCAATTCAAGGATACATGTTAGGTGTATTATCTGCTTGTCTCTCAGCATTGGCTGGTGTCTACACAGAGTTCTTGATGAAAAAGAACAATGACAGCTTGTACTGGCAGAACATCCAGCTATACACGTGAGTTTCCTTCTGCTTATATTGGATCAACATAATTTCTCATTGCAAACAGACTAAAAGTCATGGTTGTGCAGTTGGGTTTGAAAAACCAGAGGAGAGGGGTGAGGGGATTTTATTTATTTGTTATTAATTTCTTTGCGTAATAGATAGCTGATTATGATGTGAATTTATAGCTCTTAGTTGTTGGCTACAATGTTAGGTTGGATTAGAGCCTGTAAAAGGTATCTATATATTGAAGCAAATTGGCAAATTATTCCTCTCAGATTTGGTGCAATATTCAACATGGCCAAACTTGTAATGGATGATTTTAGAAGTGGGTTTGAGAGAGGACCATGGTGGCAGCGCCTTTTCAATGGATACACTATGACAACTTGGCTGGTAGTCTTAAATCTTGGTTCCACTGGGCTGTTAGTATCATGGTTAATGAAGTATGCAGACAATATTGTTAAGGTATCGATTACTTCCATGATCATTTCTTGACACTTGTATTTTTATGTGAACTGATGTTTTGATATTGATTTGAGGAGTAAGAAGAATGGTTTTATTAGTCCTGAGTAAATATTTGACTTAGGAAGCGTTCTCTATAAGTTAGTCTAGGAAGCTGATATATCAATTTTCCTTTAATCAACTGCCAACTGAGTTGTCATTTTCTGACCATACTGACAGCATTTATTCAATAATTTTCCTTTGTTCAGTCACTTGCATCATAAACCAGTTCATGGGAATTGAGCATGCTAAAAAATAGTCCCTGCGCTTTAGCTTAGAACAACAGCCCAAGTATTATAAATATAATTACTGCCATTGAACACAGATTTCTGTCATGTGACGGAAATAGAGGATATCCTGTTTCATTCCTGTTAATTATCTTGGGTCGCGTGAAATATTTCCTGGTTTTCTCCTCTCATCACTCTAAGTCTCTAACCTACACCTTTTGCATTCTATTGAATCAAACTTCAGCAGTTAATGTTTTAATAATGTTGATTGCTCAATTATAATGCTTGATCCTTCTTTCTAGAACATGAAATGAACTTAGTGGAAAGAATTGATTTTTCTTATCAACAGGTGTATTCCACATCCATGGCAATGTTACTGACAATGGTATTATCTGGGTTTCTTTTCAACTTCAAACCAACAATACAGGTGATTCTTAATCCTTTTCTTACCAATGCTATTACTCATGCATTAAATATTCTGTGATTTTTCCTTAAAATTTTGTGCTCTTCTCACAGAATTTTCATGGCATCAAAGGCAATTTTCACAACATAAAAATATATGCTCCTTTTCCTCATGGTCATTCTTGTCTATCAACTCTTCCAAATTACTGCAATGACTTACCCTGTTATATTTTAGGATGGCTTAATTTTACTCATGTTAATGATTTTTTGAATCCCACCTCAATGCCCTAGTGTGATCATATTTTCCATTATTTGATGTTGTTACTCACTTTTACCAATTTATTCTATATGCATATGCAGCTTTTCCTAGGAATTATTGTCTGCATGATGTCACTGCACATGTATTTTGCCCCTCCAAGCATGCTTGTGGATTTGCCTTTGACAGCGAAAGCAGCACCAGAAAGTTTAGTCGAAGTTTCTGTTGATCGAAGATCAGCTTCATAGTACATTTTTATTTGAGGATCAATTCGTCTGGGTTGCTCTTGTTTTTAGAGAAAATCAAATGGTTATTTTTCCAATTATGGAAGCATGTAAGATGTACAATCATAACTTATAGGAACCAAAAGTAGAAGCAGAAACCTTGCAGGATATTTTTTTAGGGTAGATTAGTTGTGTGAACATTTGATTGAATAGATGGTAGAGAGGTCTTTCTGTCCTACTTCAGCTACTTAGTAAAGTTCATTGAAATCAGACATTGTACGATTCTTCAACTAAATCAACCATTAAGAGAATTTGTTTCCACCTGTAATTCCAAATATCAACTCTTGTTATGTAGCAGATTTTTTTTTAAATTATTTATTAGCATTCACCATCTCTGGATATCAGTCTACTGGAGAGCTCTTATAAGAAGGATACACTATATTTCTACTAATTATATTGGCCCTAAAAGTAAACATGCTTCTTACACCCACTGTGTTGATCCACGGCCAACCATGAAAAAACACCCCATTTCGGCTCCGATTACTTTCAAGAAACTGCAGATCATCTGCAAATTTTCTTTGCACAGGTACTGTTTAGTGTTGGCTGAGGCTGTGGAGGGGTTGGTCTGCCGGCAACTGAACCACCGTCGGAGCCACAGACAATGAGACCGCTGTACGACAGTATATATGGCCCACAACTTTTTACCAATGTCAAATTGCTGCATTATTGATGGTCTCCACATTACATAATATGTGGTTGTTAATTCTATTGAATGCTTACATAGATGTGTATACATGCCTTGCATTCAAGGGTACTGATTCAACAAATAATTAACTTCAATTCTATTGATTGAACATATATAATTGAGTAGATACTCTGCTTAGATTTGTGGACAAATATTGCACAAGGGTCACATTGATACTGTATTGTGCCCTTCCACATTGATGATGAATTAAATTTGAGTACAGGAAAAAAAGATTTGGGGGTCTCTTAAAAATAAAATACCAAATTATAATTATAATTATAATTATTTCCTCTCTCATGCCATTTACTTCATAATTTCAATTTTAGAACATCACAAAATTTATGAAAGAACAATTTATATATACTACAATACTACAAAATTATCGCGTATCATTTTTTTACTTAATAACATTGTACACTTCATAATTTCATTTTTTATTTCTCTTAAATTGTCCCTCCCATGAAATGACAAATTGCAGTGAACAATGAAGTTACAGGACAAGATTAAGCATTCTGAGGACTGAGGAGCCAAACCCAATGAGGAAATTAATAACAAAAAAAGTTAAAATATTGAACTTAATTAGGAAATACTATATACTACTATATTTAATAAGTATTGTTTTAAGTGTTGCATTATAAGTTTGGTAGGTTCTGAATCTTGTGATCCAGAGGTTGTGCATGCACGTACAACAACTTTTGGGGCAACGAAGAGCTCAATTAAAAATCTCTCTATTAATAATTTTCAAGATTTATTATTGTTCCACCCACCTCGACAATGCCACCCCTAATCTGCCTATAAATACTTGCAGTTTCATCACTCTTCATAGCTCACTTATCACATAACATGGAATCCATTGCATTGCCTCCACCTGCTACCGCCAGCGGTGGTGTGAATGGTCAGATAGCCCGGGAGAGGTGTGGATTCCAAATGCCGTTGCACTACCCGAGGTACACTCGGGTCGAATACGAATCCATGCCCGACTGGAAACTTGATTGCTTATTAGCGGAATATGGGCTTCACGTTGGTGGAGATGTAAACTACAAAAGGAATTTCGCAATGGGAGCTTTCTTGTGGAGTTATTCACAATCTTAATTAATAGGTTTGTAAGTAATTATAGTTTTGTAATAATGGTTTCCATGTTAAGTCGTCCGTGGACTATGATATGCTGCCATATTATGTGTTTGATGTTTAATCATAGTATTGGAATGAGGTTGTGTGGGAATTTCTAAATATTTTTGGGCATGTTAAATTATAGTATGGGTTACTCTAGTTATATGGTCTGTATAAGGGAGATATATTTTGGCTATAATTAAGTTAATGGAAAAATACACATGTAGTCCTTTTTTTTTCTTCTTTATGTTAATTGTGTTCATTTACTTTTATTAATTAATATATTGAAAATTGGAGTCGAATCAAATACCAAGTATGAGATCCAAAGTGTAAAACTAATAATAAGACGCAGACACATGACGCGAATATAGTAGCAAATCCTTTAAAATTTGGTTCATGAAGTGACCAAGTCGTGTGCATGGGCTTTGCTCAAGACACGGGCCCATATATGATTTTACTCGGCTATTATATAAAAGGCCTACTATTGGGCTTAAGTTATTCCGCAGGCCCAAGGCATATTATAAAAAATATGGGGAATCCTCTGCCTAATAATTGATACGTTGAAATTTGGAACAATAGTTGCAAAAAATATCATATACTCCATAATAATGTAGAATGTTCTAACCAGCTAAACTACATCATTTCGATTCAATCAGTCCAATTTTTATTTTTATTTTATAATATTAAATTGTTAAAGTGATTAATTTAAACCTACAATTGTTGATGTATATATGTTTTTTTTATCGGTTAATGTTAGTTGTTAGTCACCAAGCACTCATACTCTCCCTCCTTTCTCCAAGTCTCCTTATAACTCCTCTCCTAATTCGTTTCAAATGGGAATCGAACATGTGTTACTCACTTTGCTCAATTAATTTATTCACAGTCTCATTCGAAGTGTTACACTTACTTTTTGTAAAGAGATTAAGGAGTAAAGTACTTTAATGAGTAGTGAATACTCGCTCCGTCCCACCCAAATAACATCATTTTATTATATTGGGCGTCTCATCCAAATTGCAATATTTTTTTCTTTAGTAAAAAGGGCCCACTAATGGCCATCATTACACATCACATCTCTCTAATACAACTATCCACTTTATATAAAATAATAATACTCCTTAATCTACGTGCAAAAGCAAATGCACTTCTTTGCCCGGGACGGAGGGAGTAATTGTTTGTTGTTATTTTTTAAATTTTGTTTCTATTATTAAAATTTGTCATTACTTCATCAATAAATGTGATGGTTCATGTGTAAGGGATGCACGGTGTGCCCGAAGATACAAGAGATCAACTCTATGTGTAATTGTGTAGGGCTTACTTATGAGGAAAAAAATGGAAACATAATCATTATTGTAGAATACTTAAAATAATGATACGTAATCCTTATGACAGGACAAATGGAGAAGTATATTATATTGGGTTTTAGTAATGGTTTTAGAGAGTGATAATTTTGCAATGAATTTTCGAAAGAAGTGTAACGATAATGTGATCAACAATTGTAGTTGTATAAGACTGTTATATGTTTTCAAAATTATTTTCCTAATTAGTTGATTATTTTTTCTTATTACTTTGTATAAGAGCAAGCTATTTGCAATCCCGAAAACAATCAACATACCCCATAATTAAAGAGGATTAATATAACATTCATTAACAAAATATGAAATTTCTAAAATAACCTTAATGAAGATTCGCGGTACTGTTTCTCTCATTCGTCTTCTCCGTCATCACATTCTGGGCAGTGGGCCTCGACGATAGCTTCCCCTTCTACTTCTGCATCCCAGAAACTCCTTCGTCATGTTCCTCTCCGGCATCGTCCGACAACTAATGATCGGATACGTCATCGTCATCGTAATTCTGGCGTACTGCCTCCAGTTCAACGGCTTCTTCATCAACCTCGATTGGATTCCAGACTATTGGATCTGGTTCCACTACATCTCCCTAATCAAGTACCCCTATGAGAAGGTGTTGTAGAACGAATTCTCTGATGCCGCCAAGTGCTTCATCCGTGGGGTCAAGATGTTCGATGAAACGCCGCTGGCGGCGTTGCTGGAGGCATTGAAGGTGAAGCATCTGAACATCAGGGTGACACCGTACACCTTTTTTCGGCCCATCCCCCTTCCACAACAATCTTGACGACGGCTTAAAAAATACCCATTACTAAGTGGAAGTGTTGTTAGATTCCTCAAAAAGATTCTCAGCACCAGACTCAATGTTGTCGGATTAAATTGGTTGTCCTCGCCGTTGCTACCGAACTCGAGAGCATCGTTATGGACTGGCTTGGCAAAATGCCTAAGCTCCCACCCGATTTTCTCTTCTCCGGTGGGGGCGGCAATGTTTTGCAGGGGACAACTTTCGAGGCTATTCAATCTCTGTAGCTCGTCTGCTGAAATCATCTGCATTTGCTCAGATTACCGTGATTTCATGAACGGAGTGGAGAAAGCTCATTCTTTCTGCGGTGGTTGGGTTATTATTAATTAATTTGTATCAAGTGATTTAAAATGAAAGGGTAAAAAGGTATTAAATGAGGTGTATTTAATAATTTTTATGTTTATTATTTAATTATATTGGGGTATGTTTGGAAATGGGGTGCGTTTAGTATTTTTTGGGTGCAAATAGCCGTCTCCCCATCCAAAATATTTAGGAATAAATTGGTTGAGAGGTGTGAAACAGCTAATATTAGGATAGGAGCAATAAGGAGTATTAGAGAGAGGATTAATTAGAAGAATGAATTAGTTATGGGAGGGTAGGGAGATTTGAAATTTAAAAATAGGGAAGAAGATGGAAATGACCGTTCAAGGGAGAGATGTGGCGCCCACAAGAGGGGTGAAAGAGTAATTAGAGGTAAAGGTGACAGAGTGGAGAGAGTAGAGCAGACCACATGGGAACATGGCTCCTGACCCCACTCTTCCTCCTTTACTCTGAATAAAACCCCTCCTTCCTTTCATTCCCCCCTCACCCTCACCCTCACTTTCATTTCAGATTTTTTATTCTATCTCTCTTCTTCTCCATTAAAACTTAGTACTGTTGTGGGAGAGAGAGAGATGGGTATGGTAATGGCACAGACACAGAGGATTGTTATTGTATTGATGGCAATTGCATTGTTTCAATGCGCTCAAGCGCAGACATTATCTCCTGCTCCCGCACCCGCACCCACCAGCGACGGTACCTAATTCTCTCCCTCTTTCTCTCAATTACTATAACAGAATTTAATTTATTTTTTGAAAATATTTTGCATTTGTAGGTGCATCAATTGACCAAGGAATTGCATATCTTCTAATGCTGCTCGCTTTGGTCCTCACTTATTTAATCCACTAAATATTCTTTCTTGTTCATTTCATTTCATTTCTTTTCCTCAATCTTGTTATTCTTTTACTCTTGATGCACATGTAATGTAATTTCACTTACTACATTTCATCTCATTTTATTAATTCACCATTCTACTAATTCTCATTTCACAACACAACCCAATCCTACTACCTCAACCATGTATTTAAATACTCCTCAAAAATTCATTATTCTAATCAAACAACTTAACTGAAACACAAACAACAAACTCGTCAAGTCATTTTATGAGACTAAATTAAATATTCATAATTCCCTACTTTCTCTTATACAACATTGTTACAATTTGCACCAAAATCCAGTGCTTCTCCTCTTGTAAGAAATTGTATGCTAAAATATGTGGAAACTGATAATGTATCTACAGAAAATGTTACAATAGGAGTAACTAGAAATGCAAAATAACACAATAATATCTCCTTTATTCCACGTGCTCGTCTTATGTATATATATACCTAGATAAGACTTATATATAAATTAAAATCTTCGTATAATTTAAAAAAAAAAAAAAAAAGTAAAGGAATTACTATAGAAATATTGATAGGGAAATCATCCCCTCCCACATAACACATTCAAATGAATGTGAGAATGATGTAGCAAGAATTCATGTTGTTCTCCCATTACTCTTGCATCAATTGCAACTCCTCCCTGGACCCTCTCATTCTGCTGTCTGCTTCTACATAATCTTGCACATGTATACATACTTGCATATATTACACCAAATTCTAAACAAAATCTCGTAATTCGAACAAGAAAACTAGAAATCCCATGTATCACATCATTCTTTTTATCATCACCCGTTTTCCGTTTAAAACGCCATGGATATTCATCATCTCCAATTAATTCCATCACCTCTTCAACAACACCAACTTTCCTTGGAAACTCATTCACCATTTTCATCAAAATCCTTCTGCTTTCTCTCAATCGACCTATTGCTTCATCCCTTTCATTAATTTGATGCCTCGATCTTACTCCCTGCATTAATTACACATGTATAGAGATTAGAGATCAGCTAGAGTGAGGGAGAAATTAAGCTCATTTGGTAATTGTTCGTTTTCTTCATGCATGCATGTTGATTAATCATGATGATGATAACTATATATATAGCAAATAAATTGAAACCTGTAAGTGGACAAGAATGGTGTGAAGTTGCTTGACAGAATCACTGATGGCTGTCATCTTCTCCCTTTCTTCCACAACACAGTGCCGACCATGATTCGAGCAATTTCGACAGAAACTGAACCCCTTTTGTCTGATTTTTTCATTGATTTTAACATGCAAGTCCCACGTTTTAGATGTAAGAATTTGCAGCTTGTCATTGTTGTTTAGCTCCATCAAAGATATTATAACCTTGTGCATTATACATGAAGAGTGTTGAGATATATATATATGTGGCCTGTTTTTTATTTTATGTTGTCCTTTTGTAAGTTATATGCTCAACCATCAACTTCTTTTTCAAAGATTTAATCTTCAAGATGTGTGAGTGGAGCCAAGCTATTCCTTTGATGGTGCACAATTGGTGGTGGTGATTGTCATTGTGTTTACTTTTTTGTTCTTATTTTTTCTTTCTTGTGGTGTTCGCTTCAATTCAGATAAGTTTTGTCTGGAAATAATAATAAAATGGGAATTTTATCAAAATTAAATTTTTTTGAATATATTTATTTAGGGTAGGTCTTGCGTGAGGCCGTCTCACGTGAGACCATTTTACATTTTTTTTAAATTGTTATCACTTTTACTATAAAACGTTATCACTTTTGCTATAAAATGTTATCACTTTTTATTTATACTATAAATTGTTCATGAAATAATATTATCACTTTTCATTAATTTAGTATAACTTTCCAATATAAAAGTTATCACTTTCTCCCCGTCTCACGTAAGCCCTTATATGAGACGGTCTCACACAAGTCTTTGCCATCATAAATGATTTTATAAATATAATTCATAAAATGTGGGGCATTAGATCCAGAGGTTTCCTTCAATCCTTGGTTGGTGATGATTGGTAGCAACATGTTTATTAGGCATGCCTTGCCAATTTAATTATAGCGTTGGACTCATTAAATATATACCCTTCAACTTATAAAAACTAGCATATGGGACTAAAAGAGTATGACAAAATTTCTTGTGAGACGGGTAAACCCATCACTAAAGTATGTTCATTATTTAGATACATATTTTAACTACAAATAAACATACTTTATTTATATAATAAATATACTTAAGTGATGGGTCGACCCATCTCACAAATAATCCGTCTCACGAGAGAGTATCTCGAAGAGTATAATATATGTAATCTTCACACAAAGAAATTTATATGAAAGATATTATTAAAGGCAAAGACTTGTGTGAGACCGTCTCACGTAAGGGCTTACATGAGACGGTTAGAAAGTGATAACTTTAATATAGGAAAGTGATAATAAACTAATGAAAAGTGATAATGTTATTTATAAACAATTTATAGTATAAATAAAAGTGATAACATTTTATAGCGAAAGTGATAATGATTTATAGCGAAAGTGATAACTATTTTAAAAAGTGAAAAATTGTTTCACGTGAGACGGTCTCAAGCAAGACCTACCCTTTATTAAACTAATAAAAAGTGATAACTTTAATATAGGAAAGTGATAATAAATTAATGAAAAGTGATAATGTTATTTATGAACAATTTATAGTATAAATAAAAAGTGATAACATTTTATAGCGAAAGTGATAGTAATTTATAGCGAAAGTGATAACTATTTTAAAAAGTGAAAAATTATCTCACGTGAGACGGTCTCACGCAAGACCTACCCCTTATTAAAATTATAAATACATTATTTACGTTTCAATGTCCAAATATAACAAAAAAATCATTTACTATATGCTAAGAGATCGACACGATAACAATATTATTAATGTATCAGATTTTTATTATACATAAATATTATATTGTTATTAAATTAAAATAAATCAACGATAACAATATTATTAATGTATCAGATTTTTATTATACAAAAATATTATATTGTTATTAAATTAAAATAAATCAAATATGGTGGAGATGTTAATAATTGTTCCAGTCAACGTAAACAACCGTTATTAACTTTGGGCTGAGACCCGCTTTAAATAAGCTATATATATTCATGGGTGTCAGCTACTTGGATTTGAATTTTAAATTACAACTTCATATAATAATCAAATCAAATGGAGTACAACTTATTTTTAAAATGTTTTTAATTTATTAATTTAATTTTGAGTTTTTTTTTCCCAAGGACTTCTTCTTTCTTTCCCTTTTTCTTTTTGCCAAATAGTATTATTAGCTTTAATCTCACCTGTGAATCACATTGTGAATATATTCAGCTGTTTTTCAGTCAAAAAGAAGCATAATTTTCTCTCTTTAAAAAAAAAATTAAAAAATTAAAATACTATTATTGAAGATAGATCTTTTATCTTGAAAAATTTATGTTTAAATAATGATCGTTATTTCTCTTTTTAGTAGCATCCAGTTTTTTTTTTACTTTCATTTATTTCTACTGAAATGTCAACATCATTATATGACATTAGGATCTCAATCTTGCTCTGAGCTATTCTTATTTATTGAAACTTAATTTATAATTCTTTTAAACCAGTGGAGAATTAATAACTTGTTTGTGGTCTGTTTATATATATAGAGGAGTTATTTGCAAGGAAAAAAATTAAAAAAAAAAAAAGCATTTGCAATAATGATGCATGTAATTGACTCTTTATTTTGTAGAAATGTCATTCATTATAATTTTTTGAAAAATGACATTATTTTTAAATTTAGTATATAATTATTTGTTATATATGTGATCTCACATGCAACTAAAATACAACCACATGTTCAATTCTTCATGAAATCTACGCACGATTATGTGTATAATTATATCATTTTTAGCTTTTCACATAATATATGCGTGAACCTCATGCAATGATATGTTAATTACATAATACTCATTAAGAAGGAAAAAAAATAAAAGTTGGCAAATTTTCAAAATAAAATTATATTGGAAGTTATTTTCAAAGTCAATATTAAACTGAGCATTTTTCACAATGTCTATGAAATACACACAAGATATGATATAAATTCATAAAGGTCGTGGAATTATATATATTAAATCTATAACAACCGTGTCATAATTATACTCATCATAAAAAATATTAACGGCTAGAATAATAGGGAAATTGAATGAATTTATGAATTGAATAGTAATGGAAATGGAATGATTAAAAATGATTTTTATCATAATTGGTATGGTTCAGGAATAATTCAAGTAATAAAATTTATATTCCTTAATAATTTCAATCTTATTAATAGTATTTTTATAATATTATATTTAAATTTAATTTATTTAAAATATTAAATTAATTAAAATTTTAATGAAGATTTTATATATTTTATAATTATAGAAAAATATTAAATTATAAATAAAATAAAATATTAATATTTTTAAAATATAAATAAAATTTAAAATACAAATAAAAAAATTATATATATATATATATTAAAAAATATTAAACTATGTATAAAAAAATATATTTATATTACATGTATATATTCAATTTAATTAATAATATTAATTTTTTATATATAATTTACTAATTTTTATTTTGAATAAATATTAAAATAATTATATACATTTATATTTAAAAATTTAAAGAATTTAATTTAATTATATATTTTTTTTATCGAATTGAGTATATAATGAGGGGAACGAGGGAATGGAATGGGCAATACCATGGGGGTGGAGGAATGCCAATTCCCACATGTAAGGGAATACACATTTCATTGGAATTGTAATTTCTATCAGTAAAAACATATTAATCGCAGGAATGGGAATAGAATTAGGAATGACGATTCCATTCCCACCTCATTCCATCGTACCAATCACGCCCTAAGAGTTTTACTTGGTGCATTTGACATGTAAAATCTAAATGGTTAGATTTTAAAATAATTCATGCACTCTTAGATTAAATTTTATAACTAAATTTTTAAAAGGCAAAAACTTGTGTGTCCCGGGACACACCGTGTCCCCATGGAAACACAACTCTCTCTCTTCATATTCTATCTAAATCTATATGTTGATAGGGGTTTAAATTGCAAAGAGACATGGTGTTCCCGATGCACAAGAGTCTCACTCTTTTTAAAAATTGTACTCCCTCCGTCCCAAAGATATTGACACACTTCCTTTTTGGGTTGTCCTACAGAAATTGACATATTTCCAATTTAAGGATATAGAACCTACACAAAAATAATTTATTTATTTACATGGACCCACAAACCCATCACACTCACAACTAATACAACTACCAACTACACATTAAATATTATTTCTCTCACTTCACTTTATATTAAATTATTATACTCATTAATCTCTGTGCCAAAAAAAATGTGTCAATTATTTTGGGACGGAGGGGGTAAATATTATTATGTCATATATCAAATCTATAAATCTTAGAGAGAAGTGTTGCAAGTGCACTCAAAATTACAAGAAATAAACTTTGTTCAAAATATAAATTTTATTTATACTTAAGTTTCTAAATCATATCTCTGAACTACATTTTTCCATGAAAGTTCGATATGCCTAATTTTATTTGCCTATTAAAAGCTTGATTATTGAATAATTTTCACCATAATTTAATTTAATTGCAATTCAGGTTAATTATTAAGGGCGACTATTTGCACCCCTAATTTACTAAACATACCTCAAAATTATTTAAGTTAAATTATTTTAATTACTAATGACTTAAATACCCTTATATAATGATATATTCATAAATATATTACTAGATGTACCCTTAAATTACTAAACATACCCACTGATGATGTTCATTGTTTCTCGTTGAACTCTTGATATTTGATCATTCATGATTTTTATTTATCGTTTTCTATTGATTTCAGAATTCCACTGTAATTAATTTCAAATAATCAATTATTTTAAGAATATGATTCGTCATGAAGAACCCTAATGCGATTATGACAAATCCGATAGTTCAAATTATTGAACGAAGGAATTGAATTAAGTTCCATTATACTGTGGATGGTTCAGAGCTGTAAAGGAATATCATTAAGAAGAACCATGGGTAGTTCAAATTAGTTGAAGATATTTCACCAGCGCCACCTTGTTCCACCGCCGTGCCGCCGCCACTTCCCTCCTCCTCCAGAGGTAGCATCTCGTAAACAGCATTCGAAAAAGTGGAAACAATCACTATTACAGATCCAACAGCAATCAAAGATCCCGTCAGCCTCCCTCCAACACCTGCCCCTGTCCCTCGCCACGTATACAGTCAGCCCCATCGTCCCCGGCGTGCCGACGGCAACCGAACCGACCTCATCAGCGACAAAATCTCGAAGTTGTCTCGCAGCGCCACCACACCGGCGGTGGACGATTGCCGAATGATCAAATCCGTTATAATCCCATTGGCGCTGAGCATGCACACACCCTTCTGGGTACGGCGAGCGAACTGCGTGATGCACTCCACCACGTTGGCGCCGCTCTTCACCTCCAGAATGTGACTGCGCAGCGCATTAGGCCTGTCCTAGTTCATGTAGATTGGAGGCACCGACTTGTTCTTTGAACTAGGCAGTCTGCCCCTGGCCCTCCAGGTGGGAACCTCATCTCCTCCTCCGCCGTGGACGGCGTCATTCATGGATATGGTCAGATCTGGATTTGTAATCCATTGTTAAAGAAAAAATAGGAAAATCAATATTATCATTTGTTGGGCCCGTTGGGCCTGTTGGCCCAATTGTTGGCCTTCATTCTCAGAGTATTGGGCCAAGTGTGTCTTGGCTCATAGTCTCACAGTCTCACCCTTATTAACCCCAATTTGTGAACCCAATACGTGGGTTGGTGCAGAACACTCTTCGTGAGTTTAAAACTGGAATCTGAGCACCTCTCGTCGCCACCACCTTCGGCGACGTCAACCGGCGCGATAACGAGGACGACCACATCCACCCAACAGTGGTATCAGAGCATTGGTCGGTCGTCCATCGTCGTTGCCCATCAGGTCAGTTCTGACCACTGCCGCCACCCTCGTTCGCCATCCATCGCTGACTGATCTGCTAGGCAGCGCTAGGGTTCCGTTGTTGCTGCTCCTCCATGGGATCATTGTCGGGTCTGCTCCTTCGCTCGCCAAGTTGCCGGATTTGCTTGTCGTCGCTCTGCTTGCTCGGGAAGGAGTCGTCGTCGTCCGTTCTTTGCAAAGCAGCCTGCTGTCAGTCGGTGGGAGAACGCCGACCTCCACAGCTGGGTTCGCGATCTGCAGAAGCCACCCCCCACCGCCGATCTGCACAGAAATGTGTCGGATCTGCCAGCCCGAACCACGCACATCCACCGATCGCAGCCACCGCTCGAAGGTCCCCGAAATCGCGATCTGGTCGCGAGCTCCAGAAACGCGCCGCCGCCCACCGCTGGAGCTGCCAGACGCCGCCAGCAGCCACCTGGAGTCGCGATCTAGACGCCACGCTAACGGCCGCCTCAATGCAAGGGTTCTGTCGCAGTCGACGGTGCCATCGACGTGAAGAGAAGAGGCGCTGCTGTGCGCCGCCGCTGCTGAACACCTCTGCCAGTCAGTCAGCTCGGTGCTTCCAGCCACTGCGACACCACCGTCTGTCAGCAGCCTCCGCTGCCGCATATCCGCCGCCGGCTGCCACCGCCATCCGGGCTGCTTGAACCTGAGACACAAGTTGGCTGCTACTCGAAGGGGCTGTGGTGAGTTCAAGCTTGGTAGCGGGCAGGGTGTGGCTCCAAGGTGGGAGTTGCTTGTCCGGTTGCCACTTGAACAAGGCTTCGAGAGATGCTTGTGGCTCGTGGCTCATATGAGTGGTTCGGTGTTCGTCCACCGCTTCAGGGGAGTTTTTTTTTTCGTTCCTTTAAACTTTGTGTTTTTTCTGATTTGTTCAGTTATGTTATATCTATGTGATACCCTGAGGCGGTTGGTCCTCCTTTGTGCTTTGTGCTTTGTGATGCTCTGAGGCGGCTGGTCCTCTTGTGTGTTGATTTCTGTGCTATAGAATTAGGGGATTTTTTGTGATTTATGGCCTGATTGGTCAATTTCTTGTTATCTCTAGTTTTATTTGCTTGAAATCTTTTGTGGTTATATCTGTGTGATATTTTTCTTGGTTTGCTTTCGCTGCTAATCTGATTTTTCTGGAATTTTTTGCTCTTTTTTTCTATGTGCGTGAATTGAGTTCCTTTCCAGGCCCTAAGATAGCTTTTGCTCACCTGTGTGTGTGATTGTCACATGTGTGTGTGTTTGTATTGTTTCTTGAATCTGTGTGAGTGGATTCACTCAACTTTAAGCACCTATGACTTCTCCTAATGCATTTGGGCAAGGAGACTTCAATATCTGTTTGAAACAGAAGATGAAGTATGAGAGGGTGCTCAAAGCTGTGAATGACTCTAATGATTAAGAGATAATTTCTTGCATGAATTATTCAGTGCCTTTTAAACCTTGTGTGTGTGTTAATTGGCTAGTCAATTCTGCATGTGATTAGGAAATTTGTTTTCCTCTCTTGTTTCACTTTGAATCTATGTGTTTCTTTGTGAATTTGTGTTTTCTTGTGTGAAAACTTGTTAGAAATGTATTTTCTACATTTGTGCTTGTTTATGTGTTAAACTTGCTAGGTTTTAGGCTGCTCCTAGTGAGGTGGAGTATTTGCATATGTGTTTTCTTTATGCTTTTGTGCCTAGTTTACATGCTTACTTGTTTCTCTTAGTGAGGTGGAGCATGTTGTGTGCATTCGAATGTGGTGTAACATTTGATTGTTGATTGTCTGTGTGACTTTTATGTCTGTGTGACTGCGTGTGCTTCTGTGTGAAGTGTCTGTGTGACTTGACTATGTGTCTGTATGAATTGTGTATTCATATTAGCTTTGTGCTTATTTGCTTCTGTGTGAACTGTTCGTGTGTCATGAGAACTGTGAGTTCTAATCTATGTGATTGCATGACTATGTGAACTTTATGTTTTCTTGGGCTTGTGTGCTCTGTTTATTTTATCCTTAGGATAATTTAGATATTTTTTGTGACTGTGTGTCCGTGATTTTTGCTCCGGCTTAGATTTGTGTGTCTTTTGTGATACCTTGACTTTGTGTCAAATTTTCTGAATCTTGCATCTAACTTGTGTTTTTCGTTTTGCAGGTATTTGGGAAAAGGTGCGATGATTAATTCCTAAATTTTTTATCACAATGGTGGTTGAATTGGGCCAAGGTGGAGATTTGTTGGGCCCGTTGGGCCTGTTGGCCCAATTGTTGGCCTTCATTCTCAGAGTATTGGGCCAAGTGTGTCTTGGCCCATAGTCTCACACCCTCACTCTTATTAACCCCCAATTTGTGAACCTAATACGTGGGTTGGTGTAGAACACTCTTCGTGAGTTTAAAACGGAAAAAGGTGTGATGATGAATTCCTAAATTTTTTGATCACAATGGTGGTTGAATTGGGCCAAGGTGGAGATTTGTTGGGCCCGTTGGGCCTGTTGGCCCAATTGTTGGCCTTCATTCTCAGAGTATTGGGCCAAGTGTGTCTTGGCCCATAGTCTCACACCCTCACCCTTATTAACCCCGATTTGTGAACCCAATACGTGGGTTGGTGCAGAACACTCTTCGTGAGTTTAAAACGGGAATCTGAGCACCTCCCGTTGCCACCACCTCCGGCGACGTCAACCGGCACGACGACGAGGACGACCTCATCCACCCAACATCATTCACAGAAACGCCATGAACACGTTTTCTTTCTCAATGACGCATCTACTCCGGCTGCGGCCTGTACTGTGCTCCTCCCATATCCCACCACTTGTTGGTCATCCCAACATGATCAAGTGTTAGGGATGAGATTCATCATGAAGAACCCTAAGGGTAGATGATTTGGGCCAAGGTGGAGATTTGTTGGGCCCGTTGGGCTTTTGGCCCAAATGCCGGTCTTCTTTCTCAAAGTATTGGGCCAAGTTTGTCTTGGCCCATAGCCTTACACTTGTGGCCTATTTGATCTCCCATTTGTGACCCTCTCGGGTAGAACGTGGATTTGAATTCTTTTGTGAGTTCAACGGGAATCTGAGCACTGTGGAGTTCTTCCCTCGACCACCTTCTCCGGCGTACACGACGAACACGGACGACGATGACGACCCTATCCGCCTAACAGTGGTATCAGAGCAGGTTTCGTCGTCCGTCTGTCTCCCGAAGCTGCTGATCGTCAGCCGCCGGTGTGAGATCGCCGCCGTCCGGACACCGCCGGATTTCCTCGCCGGAATCGCGACCTCCAGCAGCTGACCGAAGCAGCGCCGCTGCTAGGGCTCCGCCGCCGCCGCCGGGATCGAGATCAGACGCCGCGCCGCCCCCCCCCCCTGCCGGAATCGCGATCTGCTCAGATCCGCCGCCACTGCGTCGCCGATCTGAAGGAGGAGATCGCTAGGGACGCGCCGCCGCTGCTGGATCTGCCTGCCGGAATCGCGCCTGCCGCCAGCACCGCGCAAGGGTTCCGTCGCGCTCAGAGGTCGCCGATCTGAGGTCGCCAGCACCGCCCTGCCGCCGCACGCTCAGATCGCGCCGCTCCGCCGATCTGCTCGATTCGCGACCGCCGCACGCTCAGATCGCGCCGCCTTCGCCAAGCAGCCGCTGGAATCGCGACCGGTGAGCACCAGCCGCTCGTCTTCAGCGTCGCCTCGCCGGGAACGCCGCCGCTCCAGACCGACGAGCCGCGATCAGATCCGAGGGTGCCGACCGCCGCAGACGCCGCCGCTCCTGACCACGAGGAACGCGTCGAGGTCAGTTCAGCCACCGCCGATCTGCCGTCGCGCTCAGCCACCGCCGATCTGCACCGGAGACCGGAGACTGACGCCGCCGCTGACTGCCGCCGTCTCTGCCCGCCGGAGCTGCTGACCGTTGACCGCCGGAGTTGACCGCCGGAGCTAGGGTTCCGGTCAGATTGGAGTGTCCAATTTGAGGAAGGGAAGTGTCTCTCCTCTTCTCCTTTTATAGTGTTCTGAAAAATTTCAGATTTGTTTTGTTATTTTTCCGGATTGTTCTTTTCTGAAAATTTTCAGATTGTGCCTTCACTAAACCCCAATGTTTCTCACTTTGTGTGTAGGTTGAAACTTGGAGTGGAGGCTGCCCCGTTCGTGTTTGGTACGTGAACAAGACTACGAGGGATCCGCCCCCGTTAAGTAACGGGCTGGTGGCTCGTAGAGGTGATACGGTGTTCTCGTCGGAGACACCGCTCTGGTGAAATAGCTTGAGCTTTTCTTATTTTATTTTCTTGTCTGATGCCCTGAGGCGGCTGGCCCTCTTATTTGCTCTTGTGTGATGCCCTGAGGCGGCTGGCCCTCTTATTACTGTTCTTGTTTGTTTCTTTTGTGAAACTGTTATCTTAGTCTTTCAATTTCCGCTGCTGAAAATCTGTCCTTGTGTGTTATACTGCTTCGTTTCTCACTTTGTGTGTGATTAGAGTAGTGTCAACCTGGTGTGTGACAGATTGTTGCTCTGTATTTCTGTATTTTCTCCGTTCAAAGTGTGTTCTACTCAACTTTAAATACCCATGGCTTCGTCTTCGTTTGGACAAGCACCGTTTGATGGTAAGCGAGACTTCAGTATCTGGAAACAGAAAATGAAGTGCATACTCATTCAACAAAGGGTATTCAAAGCTGTAGATCACTCGTATGACAAGGATGATACACCTGCTAAAAAGACTGAGATGAATGAGCTTGCTTTATCTGCGATTATCTTGAATCTTTCTGATCCTGTGCTTAGAAAAGTTGGTGTGCATGAGTCCGCAAAAGTTTTGTGGGAAACGTTGGATAAGCTGTACACTGAAACATCTTTGCCTAGTAAAATGTTTCTTCTGGAAAAATTCTTTCGTTTTAAACTTGATTTAAACAAAGATGTTGAAGAAAATTTGGATGTGTTCACAAAATTGATTCAAGATATTAAGCTAACTGGTGACAAGCATATTGATGAATACACTCCTATTGTGCTTTTAAATGCTATACCTAATTCTTACAATGATGTCAAGTCTGCTATAAAGTATGGTCGTGATGACGTTACTCTTGATATTGTGGTGAATGCCTTAAAAAGCAAAGAACATGATTTAAAACAAAATAGGGGTGTTAAGAATTCTGGGGAGGTTATGCATGTTAAGGGGAAACCTAAAAATCGTAACAAGAACAAGAACAACAATAAGAACAAGGACAAAAATTCTGATGTGAAATCCCAGAATAATCAGAATGGGGACAAGAAAAAGAAGAAATGCTTTAATTGCCATGAAAGGGGACATTTTGTAAACAAGTGTCCTCATCCTAAGAGGAATAATTCTAATGATCATGCTAATGTTGCCTCTGAATCTGTGAATTATGGTGATGTGTTTGCTATTTCTGATAATTGTGTGAATTCTGTGCATCCATCTCTGTGTGATAGTGAATGGCTTGTGGATTCCGGTTGCACATTTCATATGACACCTTTTAAACATCTTTTCTCTTCATATAAAAATGTTTCTCATGGATCTGTGTCTATGGCTAATGAAAGAAGATGTGATGTGCTTGGTGTGGGTGACATTTGCTTGCGTTTTGAAGATGATTCTGTGTTCACTTTGAAAAACGTGCGACATGTGCCTGATTTGTGTAATAATTTGATTTCCTGTGCTGCACTTGAAGATGAGGGGCTTGAGGGTAGGTGGGGAAAGGGTTGCATGTCCATTGTAAAGGGTTCTGTGCCCATCTTTAATGCTGAAAAGAGGAATAACATGTATGTTTGTTGTGCTAAATCTGTTGATATATCTGCTAACGCGGTTAAAGAAGATAAAACAAATATTTGGCATGGTAGGTTAGGTCACATGAGTGGAAAAGGTCTTGAAATATTGCATAAAGCTGGTTCTTTTGGTAATGATAAGCTGACATGCATTCCTTTCTGTGATTCTTGTGTGCAAGGCAAACATGCGAAGGTGAAATTTCCTGTTTCCCCATACCCTAAGACTTCTTCGTGTAGTGATATACTTGAGTACCTGCATGCTGATGTGTGGGGGCCTTCTAGTGAGCCAACTCAAGGTGGCAATGTGTATTTTCTGTCCATTATTGATGATTTTTCAAGAAAAGTGTGGGTAATTTTGCTTAAAAACAAATCTGATGTTTTTGAAAAGTTCAAAAATTGGAAAACTTTGATTGAAAATCAAATGGGTAAAAAGATTAAGTATCTTAGAACTGATAATGGATTGGAATTTTGCAATAATGCCATGGATGATTTATGTGTCAAATCTGGAATTGTGAGACACAAGTCTGCTCCTTACACTCCCCAACAGAATGGGGTTGCTGAGAGGATGAATAGGACTTTGTTAGAAAGGGTGAGGAGCATGTTGGTGTCTTCTGGACTTTCTAAAAAGTTTTGGGGTGAGGCGCTTATTACCGCTGCTTTTTTAATAAACAAATCCCCCTCTGTGCCTTTGAAGGGTAAGTGCCCTGACTATGTGTTCTTTGGTAAAAGTATTGATTATTCTGTGCTACGTGTATTTGGCTGTGCTGCGTTTGTGCGTCAGAAATATGACAAATTGGATCCTAGGAGTAGAAAATGTGTTTTTCTTGGTTATCCTGAGGGTGTTAAAGGTTATAGGCTGTGGGATATCTCTGAACCTGGTTTCAAAATCGTGATTAGTAGGGATGTGATCTTTAATGAATCTGAATTTCCTTGCTTATCTGCTCCTTTGCCTGATGTTGTGCCTTTACATGATCCTACCACTTCTTCGAGTGAGGTGGAGTTGTCTCCTGTGTTATCTGATGTTGAAAACTTGCCTGACACTGTTGTTGATCAAGAACTTGTTGCCAATGAACCTGTTATCAATGATGAAAATGTGCATGATATTCCTGAAGATGATGACTATGTGTTGACTAGGGATAGACCTAGAAGGAATATTAGGCCACCTGCTAGGTATGATGATTTTCATATTGATACTCATGCTTGTAATGCGTTTGAAAGTGTTGATAATGAACCTAAGACCTATCAAGAAGCTTTAAAATCTGACGATTCTGTGAAATGGTTAAATGCTATGAAAGATGAAATGAAATCGTTGCATGTTAATCATACTTGGACTCTGGTTCCAAAACCTGCTCATTGCTCTGTTGTTGATTGCAAGTGGCTTTTCAAAGTGAAACATGAGCCTGAAAATGTTATATTTAAAGCTAGATTGGTAGCAAAAGGTTTTAGTCAAAAGGAAGGGGTTGATTATAATGAAATCTTTGCTCCTGTTGTTAAATTCACCACGATTCGTATAATGCTTGCATTAGTTGCTCACTTTGATTGGGAATTGAAGCAAATGGATGTAAAAATAGCTTTTCTTAATGGTGATTTGGACAAAAAGATTTTCATGAAACAACCTGAGGGTTTTGTGGACCCCAAAAATCCTGATCATGTATGTTATTTGAAGAAATCCTTGTATGGCTTGAAACAATCTCCTAGACAGTGGAATAAGAAGTTTGATCAATGCATGACATCGTTGAAGTTTAAGAGAAGCTTGCATGATAATTGCCTTTACTTCAAGATTGATACTTCTGTTCCTGTTTTTCTGCTCATATATGTGGATGATATGCTAATTGTTAGCCCTGATCTTGAGTATGTTGAGCTTGTTCAAAAGAGTCTATGTGATAATTTTGATATGAAAGATCTTGGAGATGCTAAAAGGATTCTTGGAATGAACATTGATAGAGATAGGAAGAACCATGTTCTATTGCTTAATCAGATTTCATATGTTGAAAAGATTTTGAGTAAATTCTCTATGATGTCTGCTAAAACTATGAATGTGCCTCTTGCTGCTCACTTTGTGTTAAGTAAGGATCAGTCTCCAAAGACTGATTCTGAAATTGCTGAAATGGAAAAGGTTCCTTATTCCAATGCCATTGGGTCTGTTATGTATCTTATGGTTAGCACTAGACCAAATATTGCATATTCTGTTAGTTGCTTGAGTAGGTATATGGCTAATCCAGGTACGCCTCATTGGGAGGCTTTGAAATGGCTCTTGAGATACCTCAAGGGCTCCATGGAAGTAAGTTTACGCTTTTCCAAATCTGCAAATGGTGTGAGCCTTGTTGGCTATGTTGATTCCAATTATGCAAATGATAGAGATAATAGGAAGTCCACAACTTCTTATGTGTTTACCTTGTGTGGCTCTTGCATAAGTTGGAAGTCTCAGTTACAGCATGTGGTTGCTTTATCTACAACTGAATCTGAATATGTGGCTATTACTGATGCTTTAAAGGAAGCTATTTGGCTGCAAGGTCTTCTGAATGAAATAGGTTTTCTTGACAAATGTGCCACTGTGTTTTCTGATAGTATGTCTGCGATTCAGTTGTGTAAAAATCCTGTTTTCCATGATAGAACCAAGCATATAGATGTTAGGTATCATTTCATTCGTGATATTGTGTAAAAAGATATTGTTAACCTGGAAAAGATTGCATCTGAGTTTAATCCTGCTGATATGGGTACTAAATGCTTATCTGTTGAAAAATTTAGGTCTTGCATGAGGACTTTAAATTTCGACTCTCTTGATTGAAGCATGTTGTATGCAGTTCTTTTCCGTAGATGTTGTGTCCACTCTTGAGCTTGTGTGCTCCGTTTATTTTGTCCTTGGGATATTTTAAACATTTTGTGACTATGTGTCCGTGATCTTTGCTTCAACTTAGATTTGTGTATCTTTTGTGATACCTTGACTTTTGTGTCAAATTTCTGGATCTTGCATTTGACTTTGTGTCTTTCGTTTTGCAGGTGTCCGGGAAAAGTGCAATGATGAATTCCCATTTAGTTATACACAAGGGTAGATGATTTGGGCCAAGGTGGAGATTTGTTGGGCCCGTTGGGCTTTTGGCCCAAATGCCGGTCTTCTTTCTCAAAGTATTGGGCCAAGTTTGTCTTGGCCCATAGCCTTACACTTGTGGCCTATTTGATCTCCCATTTGTGACCCTCTCGGGTAGAACGTGGATTTGAATTCTTTTGTAAGTTCAACGGGAATCTGAGCACTGTGGAGTTCTTCCCTCGACCACCTTCTCCGGCGTACACGACGAACACGGACGACGATGACGACCCTATCCGCCTAACAGAAAGCATGCATGTTTTAATTATCGTCCATGTATTGATTAATATAGTAGTTTGTACTCGAATTATAGTGAGAAAATCAGGTCTTATAAATAGCATGATAAATCTATCTAATTACCAATAATATTTGTACCCAAACATAGTATACAGTAGCCCTTTATGGACGGTTACTCCCTTCATCCCAACAAGTATTTCACGTATTGATGTGTGTGTAGTTTAAGAAAATTTTGTATTTTTATGTATAAAGTATGAAAGAGAATATATATTTTAATTGATTTAATGAAAAAAGTGTGTAAAGTTATTGAGAGATGTGAAAAAAGTAAGTAAAAGTAAATATTATATTGAAATATGTGTAAAAAGTGAGTATTGAGTCTATTGACGTTATAATGTATTTTTTACCAAATTTAGTAAAAATAAAGTGTGAAATACTTTAAGGGACGAATGAAAAATGAAAGTGTGAAATACTTTGGGGATGGAGGAGGGAGTACATTTTTTTGTCAAATTTCAGTCTATTTCATTAAAATGTTACCATACTGTTTTTTTATTATTATTTTATATTATTGAAAATATATGATTCGTTGTCAATACATTAATCTTCGGCCTATTTCGGAATTGTTGTTCGTTATATTTAATGAATTTAAATTATAATGTTCTTTTTTTATTTTCTATTTTATTTTTCTCTACTAATTATACGTACACATGTAAAAATTACACTTCATCAAGTAAAGGGCCATGCCAAAGGTTGGGTCGATATTTATTGAACATTCAACATTTTCTTTTCTTTAAAAAAAAAATCATTGGTGACATAAGATACTTTTAATTAATAAATTGATTAAGTGGTTATCATTTATTTATATTATATTCAATAAAATTAAGTGAAAATATTGTAGTGTTAGCCTAAAATAATGAATCAAAATGAAAAGTTGATAAATCCCAAGGCCCAATATCATCAAAATCTAGGTTGGGCAGGCGAATGTGAAGGGCTGATAATTAAACAAGTCGGTGAGAAATGATTGATCCAAGGGTGGACAATCATCCGTCAGCAAATCCCATTCGTTGATTCCATCAGTCAAGGCCAACACCGAAATGCAAACTGTCTCCGGCGGTGGAAAGTTAATTTGAGTATTAGGACCACGCAATCGAATGGCCTCCCTGTCATAAACCCTGGCCGCCTCCTCCGCTGTCCCCAGCCAAATTCTCGTCCGCGTCTTGGAGTTGCGTATCTCGGCCGACCACTTCCCCCGCCGGACGCCGCGATACTTCTTCCCTTGATCCGACGTCGTCTTTGTCTTTGTCTTCTTCTTGGAAGAAATCTCCAGCCTAATCTCGTTCACCTGCCTCCTTATCGCCCGTGCATTGGCGTTTTCAAATTCATCGTCGGAAGAATCTGTAGCGTCGCCGGCGGCCTAAACATGGAGCATGACACTACCTTGGTCCTCACTCTCTTCTGCACCTTGTAATTTGACTCCATTTTCACCCAAACACGCACACTTTTTGGATACAAACACCTAACCGATGAAAATCCAATGGGGATTTCTAGTGGGAGATTTTCACTCATTTTATATAGTGAGGAGAGAGAAAGAATCCTAAGGATTTGGACTCAAATCACATCTACCTTTTCTTAGCCACCAAATTAGTATCCTTTAGAATATAATTAATTGAATATTTCTACACTAAATCACTCATTTTTTATTCTTTTAATTTTTTTCTATTTTTATACCACTGATACACTTGACATAGACAAAATTGTTATTATCATTATAACATTTAATTTAATAATAATTTAACTAATGAGATGCCAAATTATTATTTTACTTAATTTGGTAATTACCTTATACAAGATTAAAATGCAACTTCACCTTGAATATTCTTAATAATCCTGTATTTTATGTATATTAATATATTATTATTATTATAGTCTCGTGTGTTATGTCACGTATGTATAAAATCACAGAGATATTGTATTTATTATTTGATGATATTTGCACACCAAGTTCTCGAACATCGAACAGACATAATTTTGTTGAAAATTATTAATTTCCATTATAATTTAATCGTGGGCAATATATTATTATACAATTATATTAGCTATTCAATTATTTTATGGACTTAATTAAAGTGATCCAATTAAGGTTAAAAGTCCATGGGCTATAATAATATTAATATGGGCCAAATGAGTAGATACTCAATATTACGTGATTAGGTGATTATGGGTGGTCTAGTCAAGTAGTATATAAAGGTTACCCGGTTATGGTCCCCAATATACTAAGCCGCACATGGTCTTCCCTTCTCCCCATCGGGAGGGATTACTACGGTCCACATAAAGGAATTAGGAAAGGAATTAGGAGGGCTTAGTTGAGGAAGGCCATATAACCACTGATCCTGAGTTCGTGTTCCGCCTAGAGACTCATTGGATCAGGTACGCTTCCGCATTATAATTTTGATCTCGTTAATCGTAATAGGGTTTAAGGAATTAGGATTAATTAATTTATTTCCTACAAGTGGTATCAGAGCCACCCTATTTATGATTTTCGGAGATCTAATGTGTGTTAATCATATTAAATTATTGATTTAATATATGGGTTTTGATCACTTTGGATTAAGATGAATCGCATGTAAATATTTAAAGTGGAATTGCAGTTGACAAATTCAGATTTAGGAATTTGAATATGCCTATGTTTAGGTGTATTTGTTATAAATATTCGTGCACATTAATTTTGTTCGTGTTCATATGTGAATGGAAGGAACACTCATTAATAAATTAATGTCGAACATCATGGAATGTGTTCATATGGCTTCTGATCGAATATTTATACATATGAGTTAATCTCTGCTTTAATTTTATTAACTGCATAATGTTTTGTTGTTGATTATTAAATAAATCAATGACTTGATAATTGGAATCTCTGTCGCCATCATCAAAGGCATTCGGCTATTAACAAGTAATGCATTATATCCTTATCTATTAAATTTTAAATAATTTGCTTTGATGGTAAAATAGTGGGGTTCCATTTTCTAAATTCCATGATTATTAGAACAATCTCAACTTGTGCACAAATTCAGCTTTAGTATTTTGTTGTTGTCGGTCAACAATTATAAAGTGACTTATCATTCAATTATTTTGATTATTGATAATTCAAACTGTTCCAATAGATATGTGTAAATAAGTGCAAAATTATTGGAATTTGATGCATATTTCAACTCAAATAATAATCACAACATTAATCTTTGACTTTGCTTATGAATTTCCAAAGTTTCGTGATATTAATTGTGACAATTTATTCTTTTTAATGTGCATCTATTTATGGAATCCATGTTCGTATGTCCAAATAATTGGATTCTATGCACAATTATGTGATTCAGTAATATTTGGTTATATTCTAATTATGGCATAAGAAATTAATTGTGCAATATTTATTATTAATTCTGGAATCAATTACGAGTCTCATTATTTTGGAAAGGATCGAGTTTTATATTAAATTGGGATTTTGGAATCCCTAATTAAGTAAAGAAATCTTTCATTATTTTTTAAGTTGGTATGAATAATCTAATATTCATATTTGGTTAGTGGAATAAAATTAAATTAAATTGGGAAGACGGTTAAATGTCATTTAATTAAATTAAATATTTTAATATTTATTTAATTAGTCTAGGAAACCTTCAATCTAGTCAATCGAAGCACCATGTTGCCACAGCAATATCGTGTGTGGAGAAAAGTTTTATTGAAATTACATAGATGGGTGTGGTATTATTTATGTGTTCTGTGTTCGGCCCACAGGTAGGCACAGTTTGACAGAATAATAACACACATGTGATAATAAGTATGTGATAATTATTTGAATTATTCATGTGAACATGAGTCGGCCCACAGATAGACTCTTGTTTGACAGAACTTATTGTCAACACTTGATTGTTACACCAAGATTACCCCTACCGTTAATTTTTGTCCATAGACGAGGTTAATGTTGCACAAGGTGTCTTGTGATGGGTCCCTAATTAATAATGTTTTGCAAGTGTATCTTCATGCGGGTATTGATCGGCCCATAGGTAGATTAATATTTGGCAGAAATACACAAACACCTGTGGTGGTAAATATGTGAAGATTATTTGTTTAACATGTGAGTAATAAGTCGGCCCAAAGGAAGGCTATTGCTTGACAGTTTTATTGTCAGTATTTGACTACTACGTAGAGAGTGTCACTTACAAGTTGGTATTGATACTAATAATGTGATAGATTTCTTGAGATGATTCTAAACTATTTAAAATTTAAAAGATTATAAAGTTTAGTGCAAGCATGATAATCATTTTGGATTAATTCTCTGTACAATTAAGAAGTCTGTTAATTAAGTTTAACCTATGCCAACAACAAAATTATACATGATGAGAACTTCAACAATAAGGATGAACTAATAAGTTTCTAATAAACTCTGTCTCAATAAAGTATAAGGGCAACAAAGAAAAACCCATTTGGAAAGCTGTTAAAAAGAAACTAAAGTATAACCTTTTGTTTTCTCCTAAAGACTTGTGGAATTATTTTATAATACACCACATTAAGATTACTTAGTATGAATGGTGTTGTGGTGCAGTTAAAAGACAAAAATAGTACTCCACAATATATAGTTACTAATTGGAGAAATACTAAAGATTGCAGCTTATGGTCTCAATAAAGTTCCAACCAAAGTAGTTGTGAGAACTTTTTGAGTTTCACATATGGTGATATCCAACTAAGGTTAGATCATTGGGATCTACTAAAGAAAATTGGATTCAAATAGATACAAGCTACTTTATTAGTATTAAATAAAGATAATAAGTTTATGATCCAATTGATCGGATCATATTTGAAATGGGTAATACGGTATTATGTGAGGATGTTGATTTTGGGGGAAGAATAATATTAGAAACATTGTCCTTAAGGGGGAGTCGATTCGATCCCCACTTATGCTTTAAAAAATTGGTGCAAATTTAGAATAACGATATGACAATGTCAATAATATTTAAGGAATAACAAATTCAACAACCTCAAGAATTAATGTCACTAAGAAAACCACTAGAGTTGGGTGAAAGACAATTCGAATGATTATGTAGTTTTTCTCTTAAATAATGAGAACACTATAGAATTAATGGTAGAACATTCAAACAATGTTCATCAAACCATGAAAGGTCCAATTACTCCAAAGTGTGTTAATGCTATAAGTTATGAGTATAAATCAATACAAGATGATTAGGTTTGCATCTTGATATAGGATTATACTCAAAAGGGAAGGAAAGCATTATTATAAGATAATCGTGACATTAGTAGCACATTTTGAATCATATTAGATGAATGTAAAGATAAAGTTCCTTGATCGCAACACTGATGATACGATCTAAATGGTTTAAGAACTAATAGGAAATCCATCTATGCATTCAAGCATTTTTTTTTCGTAAAGGAATCACAAGTATCATCATGAAGTAAGTGTCTCATTTGGTTTTGAGACAAATGTAGATGATTATGTGATTCAGTGGGAGAATGTTTAAAGTTAAACTAAGGGAGACAAGTGCAGTCTCAATCAGGTGCCCTAAAGTTAAACTAAAGATTTAAGAAATGTAGAAACATTCCATATTCATTGGTTGTTGGAAGTTGTTGTATGATGAGATCTCTACAAGACCTAATTTGGCTTATGTTGTTGGTATATTAAGTAGACATTTAAGTAACTCTAGTATGGATCTTTATAAAGTATGTATAGAGAACTAAGAATAATATGCATGTACATCAGGGATCAGATTTATTAGAGATCATGAGGAATTCTGATTCTGAGTTTGTTGGATGCCAATATAGTATAAGATCCATTTCAGACTACATCTTCTGTTGGTTTTGAAAGCTATATAAGTAAAAGTGTTAAGCAAACAATTGTAGCTCATTAAGCATGACAACAGAAATAGTAGCATACTAAAGGGCATTCAAACATGAAATAAAGATTGCGAAACTTTGTCACATAAAGTTTATTGTGACAGTTAATTCGCAGTAAAGTATTAACAACAAAAGTACTTACAAGTCAATCATATTGACATAGAATTCGTGGTTGTTAAAGAAAGTGTTTTGTGTGGATAAAATTTTAGTAAAGCATATTATGATAGACTCTAAATTCGGATCCACTATTTATGTATTCAACGCCCTGTAATTTTTATGAGCTAGCTACTCATATGGGTGTTATATGGTTTTAGAATACATTGGTTTAGTGGGAGTCTATATTTATTGCTCTTTAAAGTTTCAAGACACTTTGATTTGGATAATTCAGTTTTCTGCAAAATAAAGTTCATGGCTTTGAATTCATTGTGAATTCACTTAAGTAATTTCATTTTGTAATATTTTACATTATGGATTGATCTCACTAAAGTTTAAAGTTGGACCAGTTGGAAATAGACATGATATTGATCACGTTGCATGTAATTTTCATGTTACTCACCATATTTGATCTATGTCATTGAGTATATTGATATGGTGATTGTTGGGGTTTAATCACGATTTATAATGTGGTGAATGCCGCAGTAGTTCCATATTAGTATATGAGATGGACCAGATTGTTAAGTATAGCCTGAAGAGGAATAGCATAAAGTTGCGCAACTAAGGACTCTTGATATAATTGCTAACGGAAAATATATAGCCCAAGTGGGAGATTGTTGGAAATTATTAATTTTCATTATAATCTAATTGTGGGCAATATATTATTATACAATTATATTAGTTATTCAATTATTTTATGGACTTAATTAAAGTGATCCAATTAAGGTTAAAAGTCCATGGGCTATAATAATATTAATATGGGCCAAATGAGTAGATACCCAATACTACGTGATTAGGTGATTATGGGTGATCTAGTCAAATAGTATATAAAGGTTACCCGGTTATGGTCCCCAATATACTAAGCCGCACATGGTCTTCCCTTCTCCCCATCGGGAGGGATTACTATGGTCCCCATAAAGGAATTAGGAGGGCTTAGTTGAGGAAGGCCATATAACCACTGATCCTGAGTTCGTATTCCGCCTAGAGACTCATTGGATCAGGTACGCTTCCGCATTATAATTTTGATCTCGTTAATCGTAATAGGGTTTAAGGAATTAGGATTTATTAATTTATTTCCTACAAATTTATTAGAAATAATATATGATGAGAATTCAATAAAATTAGTGAGGATTAAAAGAAAATAAAAAACAAATCAAGTAAACATGGAAGGAATACAAAAAAGCAAGTCAAAGAGGTGTAGAATAGTGAGTAATAATGACAAATATTGCAGAGTTGAAAACTTGGGCTTGAAGCAAAAGCTAGAAATTTCCACGTTATTTAAACACAACATCTTCCCATCACAAATCCACCCCCATATCATTTCATTCATTTATTTATCTTTTCAAATAATTAAATAATTATGGAGTAGTTTTTATTTATAGTTTTTATTTATAGTATGGTTGAACATTTTTATAAGATTAGTAAATGGTTATATATACAAGGAAAAAATTAATTCTGACCCAGTATTATAGAGGTGGTCGTCCTAGCTATTCAAAAGTTAGAATTACTTTCTATATTTATCTTAATATATGAAAATAATTGAATTATCTATTAAAAAAATACTCCATACAATGTTTGCAGCAAATAAACATTATATATAATATATATTTATTTATTTATTTTGTCCTATTTCAAGAATTGATTTTCAATTAAAAATAACTACTATCAAATATTAATGCTACATATTAGTACTAAGAATAAAAAAATCTATGAAAATATCATTTTTATGGAGTAGAATAAAAAGACAAATCATCAAGTACTTATATAAGATGGGCCACATCTTATAAAGTTTCATAATTGATTGGGTGGAACATGGCCATTTAAATACATAGTATAGTGCTGTGTGTGACGCGTGTTATTATATTTATTATTTATAAAATTATACTTTAAACAAAAATTCACATCGCTTTAAAATTATTGAAAGAATAACTTGTTGTTTGACCAAAAAAAAAATGATTTAAGCTATAAAAATTCAATTAAGTGAAAAACATGCATTTTCTATTTATTTTACATAAACAAGAAAACATTGGTATCATCAAGGTTGAAGTGATTCTCTTCCTCCTTAACATCATCAGATGATATCAAAATAGGTATAAGAAAATGTGTAGCTATAATTTTTAGTAACAACATTTATAGTTTATATTAGTATATATATATATATATATATATATATATATATATATATATATATATATATATATAAAAGAAAAGAAATTAAAATAATACGTTGGCTAGGTTCTAATCTACCATTTCTTAGAACCAACCAACCAGTTAGATGTTATCACTTCATAAGAAATCATAAATTTAAAACATATCTGAACTTAACACCTCACATATTTTAATTTTATTTTAAAAAACTTATTTTACTAATTAAAAATAATAAATAAATGAGTTACAAAATGATAAATCTCCCAAATCAATTATAATAAGTCATCTCACATTTTTTTATGTAAAAAATCTTTTTTTTCAAAATCCAAATTGAGAAACTTATTTTGTTTTAATATATAAGAACCTAATTAATAAACAAAATAAAATTATATATAAGAAATTTCACATATGTATACTTAATATTTTAAATGATATTACAAATATAAAATTCTTGTTGTGTGAATAAATATATAAATTATTTACATTCTTATAACTAATAATTTTATTATTATTATATGAAGCATGTATTTATCAAATATTAACTTATTTCTTAAATTTTTTGTTTTAATATTAAAAATTAAATAAATTAAAATTGATTTTAAATAAAATTCTAATAATGCATTGTTTTATTTTAGTTATGAACCTCAAATTTGATATTACTTAATTTATTTATATTTTAATTTATTAATTTCTAGTACTATAAAAAAAGAGTTAAGTAATCATAAATATCACACCTCACACTTTGTAAAAATTAAATTGAGAAAATTATTTTGTTTTAATATATAAGATACGGTGAAAAATTTAAGTGTTTCTTGTTCTAGCAACAATAGAAAATTAACCCAAATCAACGCCATTAATCAATAAATGATGGTCAACAAATATTATCCAAATTCCACAAATAAGTGTAAACAGATATTTGTCAGTATTAGCAGTCAGAGAAACCCTCATAATATCTTACCACTAATCATTATGGAAAAAAACTTGTCTCTCTCCACATTCATGCATTTGGAAACAATTCACTCACTCTTTTCCATTGATTCATATTTTCCATACACTATTACCCACCTACTCTTTCCGAATGTGAAAACAGTATTGGGACAAATACTATCAAGTATCAACCACGTAAAATGAATTTCACACAAATTCCACTTTATACAGTTAAAGCGGATACACTGAAAAATTACTTAATTGAAGATCAAGAAACAAAATTCAGTCTCAACCGTAAGATTAAATAAAACGATTCTGAATTCGATATGAACAATTTGAAAGATAAATTGCCTGTCAGTTTCAAGCTCGGTTCCGTAATAACAACATTGACAACAGCAGTTTAATTTTTTTTTTTTACATAATTTAATTTAAGCCATTGCAGCCGCGCATCATACTAACCCATCGCGTACTTTTGGGTCCAGCTCCGAGCAGTTTGCTCGTATTTGGCCCTGTCTGTCTTGTACATATGGGCAATTTCCGGCACCAAGGGGTCATCAGGGTTTGGATCCGTCAATAGGGAGCAGATTGAAAGCAACACCTGAAATAACAATAATAACCAGAGTGAATGGATATGATCACAAGTGGAGATATATGCACTAGAGTATCTTCCACACTAAATTATAACGGGGAAGGGGCTGATCCATATAGATGATCTCACATAGTGAGGAGGCACACACAACGAAAAAAAAAAAAATGCTTTAACGATCTGATAACAATTTCGTTGCCCAAAATTTGAAAACACCCTGATGTGAACCATGAAAATACACAACTCTGCTATCACACAAAGAAGATGACACATAATGAACACTTTGACAATCACAGAATTTGAACTTAACTGAATGTGCGTCTTTTGGCACTAATCTACACGTAAGCAAGGATTCTTAATCAACAGACAAGTGGATAGGAAAAAAAAAAAAAGAATTTGCACCAGAAGACGGGCAATTTCCCGTGCTGGACTAATGAAAAGAGCATAGTTGTATTCGGTCACTCATTGATCATTTTCTATGTTAAAGTAAAATTTTGTGATTCAACACATGACAATAAAAAAGCATCAAAGAGATGTAGATAACCTTGGAAATCGTCAAGGCGGGGCTCCACTGCTCTTTCAAGATGTCAAGGCAAATGCTACCGTTGCTATTAATATTTGGGTGAAAAACTTTTGTCCTGAATGCCACCTGCAAATTCCAACCGAGAAAATTATGTCACATGTATGTAAACACTTTTTAAATATTTAACAGTTGCACAGAACTCCATCATAATGAAAATTATGTCACATGTGTTTTTCCCATAATAAACAGAGAAAGTGAAAGGAGTAAGAATCATAAGTCATCTGCAACTGATCAACAAGCTTCGTCTTCCGAGATTTTCTGATTCTACCATCATTGAACATTTTCATAAGAACATGTTAACAGTTGATCGCATAATGTTAAGATAAAGAACAGAACAAAAATCTTCAGTCTGCTTTTCTACGGCACTAATAGCGATAACTTGTGGATAACAATGACCTTCAAGTGTATCACCCATCCAAAATTAAAATAATAATAATAAGAACTTGATTCTATGAAGGTGAACTATGTTTTTCAATTCTTTAGAACTCATTAATGACTACTGAATTCAAATGATGTATTGAATGTGATAATGACTAATAAAGGCAGATACTTGTAAATAATCTGTCATATTATGATATCTGAAATAACAAAATAACTTCACAGTACCATTATCAGATAATCAGTTGTTCTAGTTATGGATAATGGCTCAAATCAGATTCCAACCAACATAAACATCTGCTTTGTAGATCTATAACAAAACCAAGTAGATTTAAAAATTCCAAAAGTAATATGTTAATGCACCTACCTTTGGAGGCTTGAATGGATAATCAGGGGGGAAATGAATAGTGACCAAAAACACTCCTCCTGCATAAGGACTATCTTGGGGACCCATTATTGTTGCTTGCCAGTGAAACATGTCCTCCCCAACAGGTCCTTTTAACAGATAGAAAGAAACAATATGATTCTATCTTGCAAGACAAAAGAGCAAAATCTAAAAATAACTCTTTATTAAGTAAATTATGAACACAGCAAGAGTTGCTCTCGAACACACAAATTTTTTCCACATCTAGTTATTCTAGAAAAATAGACCCAATGAAAGCCGGCAAACAACTTATAAATGCTTCAGATAAATAAAATCAAGAGAAGAAACTGTGACCAAAAAAACATATTCAGTTTGTTTTGCAACACTACCCACATTGGAGCATATCACTTCCACGAATCAACTTCAAAACTCAGTAAGTACATTTGACTAGTAGAATACTAGCTCAAAGAGCCTATCAGCTATAAATAAATAAGAAAGCATAGAAATGTGAATATGTGTGGAATCAATAGCTAGAAATAATTTGGAATGCATCATAGTTCTTGCATATATGGCAATCAGCCTTTAATTAGGAGAAAAGATCTTATCTCCTTACATAACAAGGACGCATAATATAAACGAGTATGAGCTGACAAAAATTACTCTAATCAACCAAAATTCTAAACGAGCCAACATCTATCAGCCAACAAATAAAATGCGCACCCAAACAATTACATTTTACTTTGCCTTTACATCACCAATATAAATCAGCAATTCACAGATATATTTCAATCGCAGGGTAGCCTATTTCACCAATAAAATGTGAACAAAATAAAAGAACATTAATCAATCTAGACAAAAGAAAAAAGAACACCCAAAAACTATTGCTACACCAACCATGCTCCAACTCTCACAAGCCTTCTGAGCCAAAACAACTATTCAAACCGGTAAATCGTGGCGAAAACAACAAGATCACGTCGACACATACGAGGAAACATTGATTACACATGGATTTCGTAAACTGCAAATAATAACAACAAAATCCAGAAAGCCCATATAGAAAGATGCTAGTTTTACCGCATAAACATCAAGATGTCACAGATCGAACCATAATAACACAGAAAGAGCATAAAGAAAAACATAAATATGTAACAAAAACCAAAATTCTTCAGACAAACACCTGCGCTGCAAGAAGTAGGAGGATCCTTTTGCAAATCCTTTAGCTCCTTCAAGATCCGCTTCGAAGCCATCGAACAAGAATCAGATCTGTTGAGGAATTTCAAGAAAATAAAAAAGGACGCCCACAAGCAAAGAAAAGTGAAATAAAACCAACAAATTTACGTCGTGTGGAATGAATGGCAATTTGTTGTCTACCTTCTCTTTTCCCTTTTTTTCTTCTGGTTCAGCTGCCGCTGCTGCTTCTTGACGCTAAGAAAAAGACTCTCAGGAGAATATAGTGCGACTTTTTTTTAAAATAATACTTCCTCCGTCCCAAATTCAAGTTCACGTTTAATGTAGATACGGAGTTTAAGAAAAGTCACTTTTTAACTTACTTTTGAGGGTAGTATGGTATTTTTGGATAATAAATAAATAATAAAGCATGTGTATTTTTGGATAATAAATAAATGATAAAGCATGTTATGTGTGTTAAAAAGTGATGGCAAATTTGAAATTAAAGTATGTTAGAGGGATATTATTTTGTTGTTTTTTCCTTTTATGGAAGTGTAAAGTTGAATTTGGGACGAACCAAAACGAAAAGTGTGAAGTTGAAGTTTCGCTTCTTGTTTTATTAAAAATAAATAAATAAACATTTTAACCTACCCAAACAACGTTAATCTTGTTTTATTTTACTCCATAATAAAATAAAATAACTAGATATTCAAACTTGCCGAAAATACGATTACCTCGATTGTTGAAAGGATAAAAAGAAAGCTCTAAGTTGGACAATAATTTGCAAATAGGTTTTCAATTTTTCCAAATCTAGAAAATAAATTATTGGATAAAATGATGAGATAAAAAAATTATACTTATATTAACTGTTCGATTAAATTTTAATCTACGCTTTAAAAAAAAAAAAAAAAAAAACTTAGTACACCCAATTTAAGGTAATATCTGAGATTTTATTTGTGTCTCAAGAGCCCAAATATAATTGGGCTTTAATTATATGATAAAGTTCCGTTAAGAGACAGCTATTTGTTTATTATTGGGCCAATGGCAGATTACATCTCAGTCATGCCGCCATTTATTATTTTCTGGTTGGAGGCCCATGGGTGTCTAATGTCGGTCAAGTCAAATCAAAGGCCATTCTCTCTATCAGTGGGCCGATCGTTCTAAGAAGCCACCGCCTGAACTCTGGTTACCACCATCGCCGCACGGCGTACGTTTGAGCAATATGGAGTACGTTAACCCTGAAGGTCTTCGTTTAGACGGTCGGCGTCCCACCGAGGTTTCCTTTCTGTCTACTATCAACTGTTCTAATCCTGCTTTTTGTTGTTTTCTCGTGGTAACTGATATTCACTCATTCCGGTCAGATGAGGCAGCTTCGTGCAGAGATAGGCGTAGTTTCGAGAGCTGATGGGTAAAAATCGGAATTTAATTAATCTTTGTTTCTTGCACCGGCGGAGTGATTTTACAGTATGGGATAAATGATTAATCAAGTGTTTTTGACCTATGTTTGTATTGATTTGTTTTTTTTTTTTTTTTATTGCAGCTCAGCTGTTTTTGAAATGGGAAACACTAAAGTCATTGCTGCTGTTTACGGTCCCAGAGAGGTTCTTAGTTTGTTTTATTAAAAAATATATATATTACTTTGGCATAGAAAATCACATTCACTAGTATTCTTATGTTCACACAGTAACGATTTTGAAATCTATGAGTACATTGTGAAATTCATGAGAAATAATGAAATATGCTTGTTTAATAAGTTGCCAAAACTTGAGTCCTTAATCAGAGTTTCTGCTGTGTATGTTATGATATGATCAATGTTGTCCTTCTGACAAGGAAACCCTGCTGAAAGAATTGTCCTCAGTTTTATAAGGAGGAAGTCATTGTAAAAACTGGATGAGTTATGCTATTTGGATGATGCGTTCCTTGTACCACTATATAAAAGGAATTTCTCTTAGGTTTATGATATCACTGTTGGGTGGTTGTACTGGTTTAAAATGTTGGACATTTACGGTCTACTGTCTTTCAGGTTCAAAATAAGAGTCAGCAAAATAATGATCAGGCACTGGTAATTATATCTTGCTCTAAATGATTATGTGTCATTATTTTTCTTCTTTTTTCTTTGAAAGGATATGATTCTGAATTCAAATTTGCCAGGTACGATGCGAATATAGCATGGCTAATTTCAGCACTGGAGATCGCATGAGGAAACCTAAGGGCGACAGGTAATTAACTTATATAGATGAGTCTTGTGAATTGTGATAAATGGCCTAGCTATTTGGTGTCAACTTTGTTGACGTAGCACTCTTCTGTGTCGGAGTTTCTTCACATGAAAGGAAAACTATGTATCTTTTTAGCTGATTTAGGCCTCGCCATGCTGTTCTATTTGTATGAAATCCATCCTCCTGAGTTTTTTGTTTGCTGTCTATTTGTATGAAATCCATCCTCCTGAGTTTTTTTTTTTTTTTTCATGTGGTGCATAGGCGATCCACCGAGATATCTTTGGTTGTTCGGCAGACAATGGAAGCATGCATATTGACACACCTTTTGCCACGTTCTCAGGTCCTTCAATTAAATTGAAAATTTTTAATGTTATCTACTGAGAGGCCTCTCTTTCAAATTCAAACTGGAATCTTTGATATCTGTTTTGTGCAGATAGATATCTTTGTCCAAGTTCTTCAAGCAGATGGAGGAACAAGATCTGCTTGCATAAATGCAGCAACCTTGGCCCTTTCAGATGCAGGTATTCCAATGCGAGATATTGTTACCTCCTGCAGTTCTGGATACCTAAATGGAACACCTCTGCTTGGTAATTTTTAAAGCAGTCCCTCTGAATTATTTCATGTTAATCACATAAAATCAATATAATATTGAGTTTTCAAATGCAGATCTAAACTATACAGAAGATTGTGCTGGTGGACCTGATGTTACTGTTGGCATTCTGCCAAAGTTAGATAAAGTGACCCTCCTTCAGGTCTAATTCACTCTTAACTTCATTTTTCTTTTTTCTTCTTTTCCTTTTTTTTTTTTTTTGGTTCCCTCTCTTTCTGTTCAGCATTCCTAAAATTTCGATTTTCTTTCTCTGCCGACTGAAGATGAATCATTTGTACCTATTATATTAGATTTCATTGATATGCTGTGGTTACAGAACCCTCTTTAATTGGTATTTTGTTAATGGTGCCCTGATAGATGGATGCCAAACTACAAATGGATACTTTTGAAAATGTAATGCAACTAGCAATAGAAGGCTGCAAAGCTGTGGCTACTTATATTCGAGAAGTAAGGTTCTTTGTTTTACACGTGTTTGTTTGAATTGTCCATTTTAATCAGTTCACTACATTTTTTTTACCAATATTTGGCAGATACTATTGGAAAACACGAAGCAGTTAGAGTCTCGTAGGGGTGTATGAATATACAGATACTCGAGCAAGGGTTCGGCTTGTTGTCTAAATTAGCTTTTGTGAAGTGGCAGGGAGTCATGGTAGCAGTTCGTTCTTTTCTGGATGGCATGAAGGGTGTTGCAATTACTCTCTAATTTAACTCGTATCATTCTTGTTACTGTTATTTAATTATGTTTATTCAAGGTTTTCAGAAATGTGTACATTACTTTAAACATCAGTGTTTTGACATAAAAGCTTTAATCATTATTTCAATTTTTATCGAGCCCTATTTTTCATATGCAACTTATCTACATGTTTTAATTACAATATTATTTTGTGTTTTACTTCAAATGATAAAAATAAAAGCTGTTTGTTTAATACATACCACACTGATTTCATCAAATTAAATACATGTCACGTTCTTAAAGGTAGGTAGATAATATACAATATGAATACAAGATCATAGACTACTGCAACTGAAAAGACAAGAACATCTCTACACTTGAATTCTTTTTCTTTTTGTTGCCACAGTTGTTACACAAAGACTTAACAAGGCATCAAATAGAAGCTATACTGCTACACCGAATGAAAAGCAAGTGTAGCAAAAGAGAGAACATCTAACAACAACAACAAAACACTTTTGCAGCCATTTCCAAAAACCATAGGCTTCCATAAATATTTTTACCATTAGCTTACTAGTCACAGAAAAAAACTGGAGACTCAAAAAAAGTCAGAGTCGGGGATCAAGGCCATCACAGCAAAAGGTAGACGGGACAGCAGCAAGCTCGATTCGCCCAGTCCATTCCTCACCGGGTTTCAGGGTGATATTCTTTTCCATCGCTGCTGCGGATACACACAACATCTGTTTGTATTCTTCATCCCCAAAATCTGCCATTGCTTTTGACTTCTTTTCCCAGGGGTTCCAAACAACTAAGCACAAGGAAATATGGTTTTCAGCATTAATCAAGGTAGAGCTGATGGCAGTAGACATATGTAAGACACTACAGCAAGAAGAGGTCATCATGCTCACCAATATCAGGTAGCCCTTCCTTTCTGATTAAATATGTTCGCTTTCTTTCATGATCAAGAACAGCAACGCACTTGGGCGAGCTTAGGTAGACACGATCCATCTGGAGATGAGGGAGGAAGCATTTTGGTTAGTGAAAAGAACAAAGCAACCCAAGATAAATAGATCTCAACAACATGATTGCACAAAAGTGTGGGGAGATTAGGACAACTGAGAATGGAAATGTGATATGTTAGCCTTTTTGAATGCACGCCTGCAAATAGTGTCTTGTTAATTTAAAGAATATGCAAGACAATGATGCAGTCTACTAGGAATGGGGAGGTAAAAAGGAACTCTTTGAAGAACCAAAGTAGTTCGTGGAAATCATGTGAATGTCCAACATTGTTCACACAGATTATAATTGTCAAGTTTGAATATGTTGTGCAAGAAAATTCACCTCTGATTCAAATGTTATGGCATCACCCTGCTCAGTGAACCGTTCTCTTTGGCAGAGATTGTCGAGGTAGTCCAGAGTTTCTAAACCTTCTACTCTCACTTCACTGGTGAGAACAAGGCATGACACGAGAACAGAATATAGGTAAAGAAATTAGTATTTCCTTTTTGGTAAAACCCATATAGAAATATACTTCTGACATGGGCAAAGCCAAAGCAACCATCTCAAACCCATGTAAAGAACCAAAAACACTAGAATTTGGCAATTTACCTTATATCTGAAACAGAAAAGTGAGTGTGATAAGCCAAAGAAAAATTGAAAGGCTTCCCGTTCCCGTTCCTAATGCGAGATATTAGAATCAAGTTTCCATCTGATGCAAGACAGACACGAAGACGAAATTCGAAGCTGACAGAAGGAAACAGAGCAAGTTTAAACACCATTTTTTTAGAAAAGTAACAAATCAAACATGTGTCCACAAGGCAAAAGATTTAAATCATTGTTTCATTTATGTCATTATGAACAGCATTCGACTAATAAATGATTAAAGAACAAAGTGGATAAGACAAATTACCCATGAGGCCAGCACTTAAAATCTTCTTCGGCTGGTTTGAGTAGCAAGTCAACGAAGGATTTACCAAGAGTATCATTTGGATGCAAAGGAGGAGGATCATCCTCAATTGTCCAAATTTTGTTCCTTGCAAATCCATGCTGCTCAAGCGAGACGCAGTTTCCAAACTAATCCATTGAAAATATGCATACATTAGTTGGACTTAGTGAGCTCATAATATGACAGGAATATACATGAGGTACCAATGGTGTACCTGTGGAAAGCAAATAGAGATTCCTCCTCGCATTGCTTTTGGGGATTTAAAGATGGCCTACAAAGTTACATCTCACAATCAAAAACTGATAAGAAAAGTAGCATCTAATAAAAGGTTAGTAAGAAATTACACCACCTTACTACTGGTGAAGAGAAGCTCCTCCCCTCTATCATTCCTCCATGAGATAACTTGTCCTCCATGCAGGCTGACCTGAAATTTTTACAAATATACAATCAAGAATTCTTAAAAAAGGCCTCAAACTAAATAGATCTAATCAGCCTAATACCAAGAATCTATTACAATGAAGCAAAAACACAGTATCATCGGCCATGGAATCTTACTCGTGCTGAAGCCCCATGAGGGTTCCTAAGCATAACTTGCTCAATTCCATTCCAGTCCTTTGTCAGTTCAAGGGAAGCTCTATGGTCCCAAACTGCAGCAGGGTGCCCCATTCTCCAAACCAATTATATTTTTCCTCTCAACACTAGTGAACTTAATTACGTTGCAGAAAATGAAAGTTAAACAAATGTCACTGTGAAAGCTAATTATTGATCTATCTTCAACACCTTTCTTGTGAAAATTTTTCCAGACAGTGAAGCAAATTTATGACCTACTTTAAACATTCCCAATGTTGCCCTCATCACACACCCTCGGATTCAGGGAATTTCTAAACAGATATGCCTTCACCACCCAAGGATTCTCATAAAAGTGCTCAACATTTGGCATTTTCCTCCAATCAAAATTCTATTGCAATCCCATGTGAAACCTCCTCCAGATCAAATTATGCGACAACCCAAGAACGGTGCCAAATTTACAAATTACAAAAACCGAAACAAATCAAAAGATTTGACATAAGTAACGGAAACTTCTGAAAAGCAAAGAACACAAAGCCAACTCCCAATTCAAATCTATCTCAGAACACCACAATAATTAAGAATAAGAAGAAGAGGAAGAAATCTTAGCAGAAAAAACCCATGTGAAATAAAATTGGAGTAAGTAAGCATTAAAGTTGGAAGCTTTCACATGAAGCACTCAGATTTAAGACAGCCCATTTCAAGGAAAGAAACAGACAATCTAGAAAATAAAGGGGGAATGATGGGAATTTAGAAATTAATACAGTACACTTTCCATCAATGAAGTGGGATGCAAAATTTGGAGTTAATTAAGCATTAATTAACTCTAGTTTAGATTGAAACGCAACATTTACAAAGTAACGGAACCTGTGGTAGCAACCAGGAATGTTGGAACATGGGATGCCCGAATTAAAATAATCAAACATTCATGTGAAGAGTTTTTTTTTTTTTAAATAAATAAATAAAATTATACAAGTTGTAAGCAGGGAAGGCGAAACATGTGGCGAAGATACGTGCAAGTACAGGTAATTTTACACACAGTGGAGGAGGTATGATCAAATGCAGCCGATTTTGAGCGTACAAGGATCCAAAGCGGCATTAAAGATAGGGCAAAAAGTACAACCCCCCTAAATTATCATACAGCCACCGCTCACGGGCCCAATTGTGGCAACGATCACGTGCATCCCACACTCGCAAATCTTTTATTCTTATCCACCTTCGTATTCGGTATTTTGACTTTTATAATTATGTAGTAGTAGTATTTTGTGGTTTAAAAATATGATTTTTTTTGTGAGCTTGACACCAATAAATCTTGAATCTGGAATTGTAATAATGCCAAATTGAAATGAAGATTTTGAACTTGTACAGCAAATGAAGAAATTCAAATCTTGAACAATATCTTTATATTAACCCCACAAGGAATAGTTACAAATATGATGAGATCGATGCATTTAATGAGGTGGGATTTAGTAATGGAATTTCAAATATAAGAAACAAATATGTGTAATGAGATGGGGTAACCATTTTAAATCCAAAGTAGAGGGAAATAAAAGGAGAGTGTATTGATTCCTCTTCAATTTAGCTTATAAATTATTATGAAATTAGTAACATGATACTTGTTTATAGTATTTAATTAAAGTATGAATCCAGCTTTTGATTAAACAACATTTATATTTGGAAGTAGACAAAATTTCAAGATTGACTTGAGCTTTAGTTTGATAAATTGACAAGGGAAAAGCAAATATAAATGCCACCAAATACTATAAAAATATGATGAATTACGAGCAGTGTGTACTGTAGTTTCAAGAAACATTATTCGTGACATGTGAGTATTAATCTTTAAAATATATAAGTGTTTTTCTATCAGTGAAAACAATAATCTATTTACTATATATTAGAATATTAATCCTCATAGTACGGAAAAATAAAATAGTTTCACGATAACTTTACGTATAACGATATAGATAATTTTACACGGATAATCCGTTGCACTCTGCACTATCAAAGAAAATAGTTTGTAAATATTTGAGATGGGCAAGATTTAAATTTAATTATTGGTTCATAGTTATTACTAGATAGGAGGCAAGGTTTGTTAGTATTACATATGAGGCCAGATTTGATTTGGATCGGTGGATAAGTGATGCATTGTAATAATTCAACTTTTGCCTTGGAAAGCTAAAGCCTAGACTTTCATAATTGGGCCTCAATCTTGTAGTGTCAAAATAGGGAACAATATCTCAAAGATTATTATTTCTATGATTGGAGTTAGGAATAATGTAGTGGTAATATAAAAATGAGTTAATACATGTCTCCAAGTCGTAATTCAACATTATTAATTACAAAATAACAGTATCTGTTGGCGTATTTCATTACTGATAATACAAACTAATTGTAATATCAGCTTAAATATGAAAAATTATTGTTAATAGAGCAGAATACATTTATAAAGCTATGCTAGTAGTAAAACAGTGACTATATTAATAGTAGTATTCACAGTGTCCCCCCACCTTAAATATAGTGATATATGCACTAGTTTATAATATTTTTTATTTGTATTGCTGTTGAGTTTTTATTAGGAAGTCAACATAGACTTGTATTATTATTGCAATTATTATTAATCTTCAAAATGTGAAGTAACAAATCAGTGAATACGATTGTATAACAAATTATAGGTGACATTACAGTTTCGAAACTATCGTTTCTGTAACAATTCAAAAGAAAAAAGGAAGTAGTATGATAATTTGCTGAATTGTGGAAAAATAACATTTAAAAAACCAGAGGGTGGAGTTGAGGAGAGGTCACGCGGTGATAGGGAGACATGCGGCCAGGATCCAGCGTGCTGTGTTACCTTTTATACGTACGTACTTTGAAGAAATTGCATTTGCTCAGTCAACCTAAGACCATTGACCCATTTAAAAAAAGTAGTCGAATTCTGTGTTTTGAGTGTTGTAAGAAATGCAGCTTAAAAAGGCGTTGGTGGAAGAATCAATCTTAATTTATTATCTAAGTTTCCATTACCACCTTATGAATCAATCTAAGTTTCCATTACTAAATACTAGGTTTATAAATATTTGTTGACGAGTACAACATGATACATCTCTCCTTGACTTGGTCGAAGGACATCAAATATCACAAATCGTCTCTATAGTTTTAGTTTACACAAATACTGACATAAACTACACACTCTTCTCTAAATAAGGTTCGGACTAATCAATCTGTAACACCCCAGCAATCTGAACATTAAAACACATTCCAGGATTTGCCGGAGATGCAACGAAAATTACTGTTGTTAGAAGTAAGTGATCTTGGACGTAATTATGCCAACATCACTGGATAAGTCGAGGTGATGGCTAGCTAACCAGCCGCAACAGCATCACTCCTGGAGCTACTATCCAGAAGCTGACGAAGCTTTGCACCCGGACTTGTATTTTCGTACGATTCAGCATCCTCCTCCATTCTACCCGATGAATCTGAGTTGTTAACTCTTGCAAGAAGATTCACCGTGCCCACTGGTTTCACCCTCGGATCATCTATTTTCTCAAGATTTACCTCTAGTTTTTCCTATAATTTCATCCCATTTTTAATTATGTAGGACATGAGAAGTATTGTTATCAGAATCTAGAAATGGCAAACATACCATTAGTGCAGCATTTTCAAGCTTAAGTTTCTCAGAGCTTTCCACTAATTTATTAATCTCGGCTTTGAGGGCCATATTCTCCGCAGTTAGCCCTTGAACTTTGACAGCTAGTTCCTCAGTCTCAGCCTTCACAAAGGGGAGAAATATGAAACGTGCCACTTAACTCATTCTAGTCTTGTATGGTTAGTCAATAGTCATACCTGTTTCCTCAGTCTGGATCTTCTTGCAGATTCTCGGTTAGATTGCTTCCTCCTTTCTCTTTTCAGCTCTCTTTCATTCTGCAACAAGGTATTAACGTCAAAATAGAAACAAAAATACATTGCTTAGTTTTCAACATTATTACAGACATTAACCCACACTTCCATCAGACTTCATGCATGACCTGTATTCTTAGCATTATCATTTCAGATGGTTCTTCTTTATGTTAATACAATTGAAAAAGAGGCTGCCACATCAGTTACCATGTTGACCAAGACCAACAAAAGAAGGTTAATCATAAACACAATATACCTGCAACCATGCCTCATTTGGCATCGGAGGTTGTGGAGCATTACTTGGACTGGACTTCACATTCAGAGAAGGATCCTTGAGTTCTAACGTAGTGTTCGTGTTCTCCATTGTTTTTACTGGTTTATTAGCAGGATGAATCACGTCCATGGTCTTCTCAGATGCTTGGCAAACTCCCACCTTCTTCTGAGCTTTGCCATCTTCTGCTAGAGGTCAAAGAAGATGAATATTGTCACAACACATTTCAGCAAATAGAACAAACGTGTAATTTTTTTATATAAAGTTGGAAGGGATTCCACAAGATCGACATCTCTGTTCATTTTGAGAGGGGAAGACTAGCATTCTCAGCCATCAGAGAAGACTATTAATAGCAATCACATGAATCAAAAGTGCTCATCACCTTTAGCAGTACTCTTACAACAGAGGGCATTAACACAAAAACTGTATAAGACAGCTAATCATGTGCTATGAAACTTAATTATCATCATTTTTAAGCATAATTCTTCAAGCACATGAAAGAAGAGTACCATAACTAGTTTATATGATAAGAGTTCCCAAAGGAGATTTCTGTACCAAAACTATGGAGATAGAAGCAGATTCCAAGAGGAAAAGGCCTAAAAAGAGAAGCTTACCTCCCTTAGGAGATCCTTGTACACTTCTTTTCCTGCCATTCTGACCAGCCTATACAATCATAACATATAAGATATCAAGCAATCCTTTCAAACGAGAATAGCAACCAATGTCTTAACAAAATACAGGAACAGTTCTATACATATGAGAGACTCTCACCCCTGGTGTAACTCCATTACTTCCATCACTGGAACCTTCAGTCTCATCACTGTGCAATCAAAACAGAATTATAGTTGATATGACATTAAAAAAGCAGAACAATAAGAGGTCATTCATAACGGTCAAATATTTTACTATGGAGGACTGCATAATACTAAGTCTCGAACCTGTCAGAAAATTTACGATCACTTCCATGCTCAGTGCTGTCACCATTTCCATTTCCAATTGATATTGCAAGCCCATCAAATTCTTTTAACTTCTTAACAAAGCCCCCATCTCCATTGCCAGCTGACTTTGCTGGTGTTTCTGTACTCAGAGCAGCACCAGCCTACTTGACCACAAAGATAATTATAAAAATTATGCTCTTTACCATCTTCAAGAATAGTTCATTAGTATCTTAAAAGTCTACATAGATTATTCATAAGAAGCTCAGACAAAAGGCAGGTTTACAGCAAAATGCATGCTTGACTTACTACATGAACTCCAGGGTGTGCATAAACTCCACCATGAGCAGCATAGAATGCAGCATATGGAGCCCCATAAGGAGAGATCATCGACTGAGAAATTAAAAGCACCATGTTACAAACTTCGCTAGACAGCAAGTCCACCTATGTACATAAGAAATTAGCACACCAGGTATACAGCATCATCAATACCTGCGGAGGGCCCCACATATAAGGGGGATGTGGATGTGGAGAAGCAACAGGTGAGTTCATATATGGTGGTACAGCAAATCGGGGACCATAGAAAGCCTGAAAACAATCACTCCTGATAACCATCAAAGACTCTCCAGTGCAATCAAATGGATTTTATCACACAAGTATTCTCTAATGCAGACTTAAAAAGGGGACACTACTAACCTGCATCGCCGCCCAGTCAGGATATACATGCATGTTAGTCTGCTCCTGTTAATTTGAAAGATATCAACACTTTATCAGATTTGAACATTTAATGATGAGTCAGTGACGAAGGAAAAAATATATATAGAAAGAGTGCAAGCAGGAGAATAAATAACTTTAACAAAATGCAATGATCTTTTGTGAAAACTTGTCAAGTGTACTAAGCAAATTCCTTAGCAAATACTGATATTTGCCCTAGTTAGATAAGAAAGTCCCATCTAACCAATTGCAGTAACAAAATTGTTCCAAAATTACAAGGGTAGCTATTCTATTGCTCAATGCTCACCACAGGTGGTGGAGATGATTTTTCAGATTTGGAAGCCTTCCCTTCTTCACTGTTTCCCATGATATGTTCAGTAACACCTATTGACCTTCCGCCTAGTGACAGTCAGTGAGATCACCAAGTGATAGTGTTCTGCCATCATAAAATATGAGTGCTTCAAACCCAAGAATCATCAAATTCAAATCAGCACACTTTAGCTCTACATTGCAATAATACGTCAAAAATCAAATATTGAAGTATAGATTGGAATGTTTTAAAAGGATAGGCAATTGGAAATATGCACCGATGAATTGAGAAAACAAAAACTAAAAACATCTTTAATAATACATACGATCAAGTATAGTTTCTTGATTCCAAGACAACAAAATAACACTTCCAAACATTGAGTGAGAGGAACAGCATTATGAATCTCCCCACCAAAAATTAGTTATATTCCATGACCCCAATCATGCAGACAAGTAACTCGTTAAGCTTGCTGGATTAGACTATTAATTACACTTGATCCATGCACAATGAAAAAATTAGAAGCAAATCTTGAAAGAGATTTCAACACATTTTTTTCGGACAAAAAAGAAATGTACTTCTGAAAATTGAAGTTAAAAGACATGAAGTACAACTGCAGATTTTCTTTCTTTTTTTTTTTTTTTGAATAAACCGTGGAAAATTTATTTCCTGGCATGTCCTTCAAAGAAATTCAAAAGGAAAGGGAAAAAAAAATTCCAGTCCAATTCAGTGAGTGACTAACAAAGTCTAGGAATAAAGATTCATCTGCACAAGCAGAAGAACAATAACAGTCACGGAAGACACTTAGATTGGATCTAATTAAATTCGTGTAAGACCGTGTACTAAATACTTATAGTGAGAATAATCGAAATCCATAAATTTTTACATTTACTATTCACAGTGGATTAATATTTTCATAATTGCTAATTATGCAATATCACTAGAGAGAGATTGTCAATAGTATATTGTTTAAGGTCCATATCATTCAGAAAAAAAAAAAAAAAAAAACTTATTTTGGTCGTGTTGTAAAATAGTAACCGATTCAGTTGGTATGACACCAACCCCACAATGGAAGGGATGCAAAGGGCTATATCGTCCTTTTACTCTCCCCACTCAACCCATTTACGCAATTACTGTGCCAAAAGCTCATCTACTGGTTGCACTTCAAGCACAATACTAGATGAAAAGACAATTTCATCCTCGTATACCACCTAAAACTCCATAACTGAAAATCATGGAATTCACTCATACAATACTGTAATTCCTCCGCCAGTAAAATTGAAGATTAAACGTGAAAAAAGAAAAATCTATGGATAATTAACCAAAAAACTTAATCATCAGCTACAAATTTCACAACTTCTGCAATTTAAACATTACAAGTTTCATTCTTATCCATCGAAATTTGTAGTATAATAAATCCTCGAATTTTTATTTAAAATGGCTATTTCTCTCCCTCTCGCTCAGTAAAACAATAGAATAATTGTTCAGGAAGAAGTTAGAAATAAATTTCCAGGATCAGAAATTACTCAGAAGAGCAGTGAAACCGAAAAGAGGGAGATAATTCGCAGTGATCAGCAAATATACAGCCAATAAACATATAATTTCAGCTAAAAATAAAGGAGAAGAAGAACTCATCAATTGAATTACCTCGAATTATTGAAAGTACGTTATTGTAATGCCAGTTGATGCGTCTAAACTGCTAGCATTTTTTTCTCTCTCTACAGATGTGCTTGCACTGTGAAGGTTTAGAGAGAGAGAGAGAAAAGGGAAGGAGGAAGAAGAGGAAAGAGAGGGGAAGGCCAAGGCAACAATCCACGTCAGGCAACACGTGTCTCTGTATAAATATTGGTCCAATAAATCCTATGTAGCATTAAGTTAAAAGATGTTACTGTTTGCTTACAATTATGCAATAATTGCAATTACGGTTACTAGCCAAAATAAATAAATAAAAACTATTAGTATTTGTTAATTATTGTGTCAACATGTTTTTAAATTTGTATATCAATAGAGTCACAATTACAAATAGAAGTTTTAAATGTTCTTTTCTTGACAAATAAATAAGAATGTCAATAAACATTGTCGGTTTGAATTTTTTTTTTTACAGAATTAATAAATCACTTTTATAGCTTTACTTAATTAGTGGGTTTGAATTTATTTTTTTTAAGCACTATGTACCTTTGTGAAGAAAAATAAATTATGTATTAATAAAATCTTATAACAAGTCCTTAGTATAGTTGGAACAGTTTTTTCTTGTTATTTATAAAAATCTTATAACAAGTCGTAAGTATAGTTGATTAACTTTTGCTTGTTACTTTAAGCTGGTGTTCGGCTAAAACTTATTAATAGTGTATTATGGTATCTTAATCTTAATTGTAAACAAAGTTTGAGTAAAATAAGATTACGAAAATTTTGAAGGGCCAGAAATAAAAAATAAAAAAAAATACTCCTATAAATCAAAATTAAAGAAGTTACTCCTAAAATTATACTCTACTCATTCTTTGATAAGTATTCATTAAATCATTTTGTTATTTTAGGTGTTCATTTAAAAGATACTTTATCCGTCATTTTAATAAGTATTCATTCTACCATTTTGTCCGTTCAATAAAAAGTTGGGTTGATGTGACACACACAATAATATTATTATATTCAATTCACTACATATGGAACTCACACTCAACACTAATACAACTACCCACTACACATTAAAATATTATTTATCTCACCTCTTTACATTTTAAAATATTATACTCCTTAATCCACATGCAAAAAACAAACGGACACTTACTAGTCCTTATTGTCCTTATTATGTTCCACAATAAATATTACACTTTTTCGCTTCCGATCCATTTCATAATAAATTTTACATAAGTGGAAACATCACATTAACTTATATTTTTAAAATATGATGTATTAATTTTAAATTTATAAATTTCACTTAACATATCTAACTTACTTTATCATTTACCTTATAAGAAAAAATAAAACAAAAACCTACATAAATTTAAAAAAGTCAATAAAATTAATCAACGATTAACATGAAACGGCATTAGTATTATATTAAAACTTATAAAGAATAGGGGCGTATAGTATTTTGCTGTGGAATATAGTACTCCCTCCGTCCCACGTATTTTTACCCACTTTCCATTTTGGGGTGTCCCACGTATTTTTATCCATTTCATTTTTTGCAAAAATACATAATATTTTATTACCTACTTTTTACAATCCCAACAACTTTAATTAATTTTTTACACTTTATTCATCATTCTCAATAACTTTATTCACTTTTTCTTTTTAAATTACTAATTTATCCCTACTTTCTCTTACATTATATATTAAAAAAATAAAACGTCTTAATCTCCGTGCCCGTACAAACGGGTAAAAATACCCGGGACAGAGGGAGTATATAAATACAATTTAAATTTCACTAAAAACAAAGATCAACATTTATATGTGCTGAGCTAATTAAAGCAAAGAACAACATACTCCTTCCGTCCCGCATCAAGGATGCATTTTATTTTTTTCACGTAGATTAATGAGTATTATTATTTAATGTATAGTGGTCAGTTATATTAGTAGGAGTATGAATCCCATATTTTAATTGTATTAGTGGGTGAATGTGGGAGATATGTGTATAAAAAAGGAAAGTGAACCCTTTGGGTGGGACGACTAAAATGAAAAAAAGAGACCCTTGGTGCGGGACGGAGGGAGTATGCATATGCTAAACTTAGTACTTACTCTCTCTGTCCCAGTCAAAGTGAATTACTCCCTCCGTCCCGGGTATTTTTACCCGTTTGTACGGGCACGGAGATTAAGACGTTTTATTTTTTTAATATATAATGTAAGAGAAAGTAGGAATAAATTAGTAATTTAAAAAGAAAAAGTGAATAAAGTTATTGGGAATGATGAATAAAGTGTAAAAAAGTAATTAAAGTTGTTGGGATTGTAAAAAGTAGGTAATAAAATATTATGTATTTTTGCCAAAAATGGAATGGGTAAAAATACGTGGGACACCCCAAAATGGAAAGTGGGTAAAAATACGTGGGACGGAGGGAGTATTATTATTTTATGTAAAGTGGGTAGGTGTATTGGATAGATGTGATAGGTAGTGGTGGGTCATTGGTGAAATCTTTTTACTAAAAGAGGAAAATTGTGCAATTTGGACGGGACGCCCAATATAATAAAATTGTGCTATTTGGGCGGGACAAGGGAGTATTTATTAGCCTATTAAATCCTAACTTTTTTATTTTTGGATTGAGATTTATAATTTGAGAAGTAGATTTGTACAAAGTTTCGAAATGAAATAATTATTAAGGTGATGCTTATAAGAAATATCAAACACTAATACAATGAGTCTGTTTTGCGTGAATTCATGCAATTATGATATATTCAAATTTTATTTTTGAAATTGCGAAATATTATCCTCAAGTTATGAATAACGTAATGACGTTTCTAAATAATAAATTATTTCTCTTTTTTATGAAAATATAAAAAATTAACAATGTCAAATAATTTTAAAATAAGTAATTATAATAATTTGTTATAATTAATTATTACTTTCTCCTTGTGAAATCTTCATGATTTTTTCATTTATTTGTTACACGATATTTTTCATATTACAAAATAAGAATGTATTATTCAAAAACCTCAAAATTTAGTGTTATTTTAGAGTAGCTTACAAGATAAATGTTAAAATGTGGTAAATAGTTATTAAATTTATATTTAATTATTTTATTTTATGATAAAGATTTTAATCTAATAGTATAAATTATTCAAGGACTCCATATACCAAAAGTCCAAGTTCACTGCAATTTAACTCCAAAATTTAATTTTAACTTTAGAATTATCAATTTCATTTGTCCAAAAGAAATATAAAATTTACTATTTATTTATTATTTAAAAATATTAAAGACGTTTTATAAGTTAATAAAATGCAGTATTTTTTATTTATTTTTTTAACTTCGCACAACTACCAACGATAATCGTTTTGGGTTCTCTAAATGGTGCACCATCTCACACATGATTTAATCCAACTAAAATATTTGAGAAAATAATTAGTAGAACCTCTTTGCTGGCCATTGAATTAAATAAATAAAAGTAGTATTTTAATAAATCCGAATATTAATAGTTGGGGGTTGTGGAGATGGTGAGCTGGCAGAAAATATTTCGCAGTGGCTGAATAAAATTTATTCCAGCGTCATCTGAACCGTCCACGTGGTCGTTGCATATCCACTACGCTGGTGCTGTTAGCCAATACTACCACCAAGCATGTGGGTGACGTGTCCTCCTCACCTTTCTCCATTACAAAATCATAAAATTAACTTCATTTTATGGAGCCTTTGGAATCCGCCAAGGGGCTCCACTGCTTCTTACCTTGTAGCCTCTGTTTGGATATTTTTCTTCCTCCAGAGCCAATGACATTATTGCCCTCGCTTTATCTTGAAATGGGCCTAACTGGACACTCATTAAATACTTACATGTGGTGGGCTTGTGCCGGCTTGGATTCCCGTGCCACTTCACACGTGTGTCACCCCTCCAATTGTCGTCACTTAAAATGAGAGAGAAAAAAAAAAATGAAAAATTACTAATTCCTTCGGCGTTAAATCCTCTACTAAAGATAATAATGACGTTTAATTATTATTTTTTAAATCCTTCGACATATAGACTTATAAAGGAAATTGAGGGGTAGAAAATTTTATGTGAATTACCCTCGTGGTCAATCTTGCGATTATGAGATGTGAAAACTTTGTAGAAAGAGTAGCCAATGGCTAGAAAAAGAAATTAGCACAAAATTTTCCAGAGAAATCATCTATCTACTTTGTGTATCTCGGGTGTTTTGCTTATATTCAATATGTTTAAATATAGGTTTTCTATTTTCCAAAAAAGTAAAAATAAATAAACACATACCTTTTCTAATATATCATAATTTTTTTTTAAATAAAAGTATTAATGCCACTAATTAGAGGGAGTATGATACAAGAAGGTAACACAAAAAATTCGAACTGCCTTGACACGTACATGTATTGAATTAAAATTGTAGATATACCTTTGTGATTTTGTTTGTACGAGTTTTCTCATTTGATTAATCAGTAATGCTCACACTTCATTTTTGAAATTAATTAAAAATATAATTATATTTTAGAAATTAATTATACCCCTATGTGGTAAGGTTAAACGAAGTAGTAACAGTGGACAAAATGACATAAGAAATTGGAAACAGGTGGTCGCAGGGAGACAAGCAGTCAATGTCTAGGCAGCATTGCCATTGGGCGTGTGCTAGCTAGAGAGAATGCAACGCCCCATCGGATTTCCACATTTCAAAATGGATTCCAATATTCCAAACGCAGCGTTAATCAATGATCCACGTGTCCAATCAGGGCCTCTTCTCTATACTATAAAAAACTTTTTTTATTTAATAAATTCTTCGGTCCCCACTACAACTGACTGCCCATCCAACGGAGTAATGCTGTGTTTGGTTGGACATGTGAACTGCGCCAGGATTCTAAATACTTATGGAATACTTATTAAGAAGCGTGAGTTTGATGTTCATGCGCCCCAGGGTACACGGCCATGTGAACACAACTCTTCCTCATCCAATTCTATTTAAATCTATGTATTGCTAGAGTCCTAAATTGAAAAGGGGCATGAAAATTGCAAAAGCGCACGAAATGTGCTCCGTGCGCCCGGGTACACAGGAGCCTCACTCATTAAGAATATATATAGTGAATGGATGAAAATTATTTTTTTATCGTAAAAAGTTAATTTGTTAGTGGTTAGTACACCTATACTCCAAGATTATTTTCCTAGCCTCCTTATAACTTCTTACTTCAATTTGTTCCCAAAGATAATCGAATTTAGGCACCGTGGTTAAGTGAGCTAACCTAGAGGATACATTGTCATATACTAGTATGTTAGTAATGATATATGTTATTCTTAAAATATAAAATATAGGTGCATTAACTACAGTACATATATTAATTAGAAATGATGCTATTATTATCCATTTAAGTACCAGGAAGTGATCCGAGTCTCCACACGGGTGACATCGAACTAGGGTTATAGCCTCCATAATTTTCTTTAATTAATGTGCTATTAAGTAATATTGTAATAATTCTTATAATTTTATTAATAGGTAAGACACTTGATTTTAATTACTTTTTCTCCAAAAAATAAAATAAAATAAATTCAAATCACGTGCTATTTAAATGCCTCAAATTGCTAAGTCATGACATGATGTGACAAATGGTATTGCACCGGTGAAAAAAAAAAGTCAATATAATATAGAATGGTCACATTGTCTAAGTTGGTGGAACAGAAACAACAACCAAAATTTATAAATAATTAGTTAATAAAAAAATGCGTGGAGTACCTAGTTTTAAATTCGAAAACTTTTTTTTTACCCATACAAATTCATTCAAAAGTAAAAATATTATTTCTATTCACTTTTAATATATATTCTATGAATTTTATTATATGTTGTTGATGACCTATATTTGATTCATTAGACTTAATTTTTTTAAAGTATTTTTTGTTTTAGTTTTTTTGGGTAAGAAAATTATCCATCTCTATTCTACCCACTTTTCTTGTCTATTCCTTCAAATTTTTTCTAATTCGTTCCATTTTTTTTTATTCTATTTAGCATATATATATATATAAATATTTTTTTTTAAATTTTGACTAAAGTAGTATGGATCTCTATTCAATTCATTTTTTTAAATCTACCCCGCTTATATTTTGCTTATTTAATCCAATTTTTTTTACTCTATTTGATTTTTTTTTTAGATTTATCGATAAAAATACTATGCATATCTATTCGGACCTTTTTTTTTCCTACTAAATCTCTATCTAAACCATTTTATGTTTGTTTGGCTTTTTTATTTTCCTACTCATCCCTTTTTTAATTTTCGTTTTCTTCTTCTAACATGATTGAAAATCAATTGAATCAAAGTATTTGGGTACAAACTCATAAAAGTATATATAAAAAATTGTGTTTCCATTTGAGTGGATAAAAAAAATCTTAGGGTTACGGTTGGTTATGTCAAAAAAAGTAAAAATATAATTGTCAATGTAATATGGAATAATTACGTGAAATGTATATTGAATGTTTTATATATTCACATAGTTACATCAATGCTTTAATAGAATCATACGTGAAATTACATTTCACATAATTATATTGAAAAAAATTGTCAATATAATTACGGAATAATTATGTGAAATGTAATCTTTTTTTAATAATACATTATTATCACATTATTTAATTGAATGTTACTTTTTATGCTTAAAATGAAATTTGTTGATAAAATTATATACGTACTTACTGCATTATACTCATTAATGATAGTTAAAATATAATAATGATTATAATTTCATTTTTTTAAATAAAGATTTATAAGTCATGCATCCCATATAATTATTTAATAATTTGTGTAATATTCATATCATTACAATGATTAACAATTGCATATAAATTAACGTTATAGAATAAGAAAGACAATTTTATTGTTGAAGGCTTGAAGCAACTACTATCCATGAAAGTAGGACATTCCATTTAGTAGCTAGGAAGTAATGGCTTTGCTACCTAATATATTCCTTATGATTAAAATAATTCATAGAGTGAATAGCATTATCGATCATGGTCCGTTCAATTGGTCATAAAGGTTAAGCTTGGAAACAAAAGATATGAATCAAATCATACTAGGAGCAGTGGAAGAGTAACATTTCAAAATATGGGATTCTTTGTACCATTATACATATGAAAGGCCAGTGATTTAGTCTCTATTGAACAATTGAATTATTATAAACATCTTCATCATTCTATTAAATCAGGGTGTGGTATGGGGCACTTGGGTGGGCGTACACCATTTGGAACCACAAAATTATTCTTCATCATTCTATTAAATCAGGGTGTGGTGTGGGGCACTTGGGTGGACGTCCACCATTTGTAACCACAAAATTATTGATCGTACGATAAATCAATTTAGTAAAAAAATTTTTCACACTTCCCTTCATTTTTGTAGTTTCACAACCTTTTTACATTTTCAATAAAATAGTGAAATTATAATTTTTCTGGATAGTTCAAATGTGTACATTTTATCATTTTGGTTATTAAATTCAAAAGTATTAATTTCCCATCTTTTAGTGAAAGGGCACGGTACATGACTCATTATTTCTTTCGAATACAACCACTCATTATATATAATAATAATATTTTTTAAATAACGCATAAAAAATAGATTGATATATTTGCTATGGCGGGAGAGAGTATTAACATCCTCGTAACATAACTCCAATATGTATTCATCATTTATTATTTTCACACTTTATTAAGTAAAAATTTACAATTTTTTCATTTTTATTTATTAAATTACTTATTAAAACCCTTAAAAAAACACATATTTCTACCTATCCTATCTCATATAACATTTTCGGATATTATTTTCTATACCACTCAAGCATGATTGCCATGTTAAAAGGGAAAGACAATTCAATTATTACTTATAAAATTTATACTCTTCTCTTTATAATGTTTTCGTAGTTTTTTTTTTTTCTCTTCTACATCCCATCAATATAATAGTGCGACACAATAAATGCTAAACTAAAATGATATAGATGTTCGGAACTTATTTTAAAAAATCAGAGGCACGTATACACATGTCAAAAGCTAAAGAGAGGGGCTAGTACTACCGGTTCCCACCCTTCTTAATTAATTCATGCTCTTTTATTATTTTTTAATTTATTTTATTTAAATGACTATTATACCCTAAATCCTATAGATAAATTATACCCTAAACCACAAGGATAAAATTACAATTATATCCTAAGCTCTAGGGATAAATTATACCCTAAACTACAAGGGTAAAATTACAATTATACCCTAAACCCTAAACCCTAGGGGATAAATTATATCCTAAATCACAAGGGTAAAATTACAATTATACTCTAAACCCTAGGGATAAATTATACCCTAAACCACAGGGGTAAAATTGCAATTATATCCCTAAAATAAAATAATAATAAAAAAAGTAAAAAACAACAGTTAAAAAAAAAGAGAGGAAAAAACACACTGAAAGTGAAGGAAGGGGGTTGTACCGGAATTGTACCAAAATGGAGGTTGTATACAAGTAGGGATGACAACGGGTAGGGTACCCGCTTATTTTGAAGTACCCATACCCGTATCCGATTAATAAAACAACTACTTGTATCCGTATCCATTCCCGTTTAAAAAAATTATTATGGTACCCGTACCTGTCCCACTCCCGTTTATCAATACCCACGGGTACCCGTACCCGTTTAATATTCATTTATTTTATATATATTTAAATTTTTTATTGTTTAAATAAATATAATAATAAAATTTTCATTATTATTAATTAAATATAATATAAATTCTATTATTTTAAATATATATTTAATAAATATAATTAAATAAAATTTATAACTATTAATTAATATATAAAATATCTTATAATATACTCCCTCCATCCCATAGAAGTTAACACACTTTTCTTTTTAGTTTATTCCACTAAAGTTAACACATTTCTTTTTTAATACATGAGACCCACACAAAATAATTAATCTATTCTCATGGGCCCCACATATCACCTCTAGTACAACTACTCACTACACATTAAATATTATTTATCTCACTTCACTTTACATTAAATTATTATACTCCTTAATCTCCGTGCTCAAAAAAATACCAACTTCTTCGGAATGGAAGGAGTATAAATTATATAATATATTAAACTTTATATATATATATATATAATCGGGTTACCCGTGAGTTTTGAGGCATTACCCGTACACATCCCAAACCCTAATGGTATTTTTTACAACTACCTATATCGATCACAAACCTATTTACAACTACTCGTATCCTACCCAATAAAATTCGGATAAACCAGATACTAAAAAATACCCGTTCTATTGCCATCCTTATATACAAGTCATTGTCAAAGGTAAAAATGCATTGAAGGGGAGGAGGATTACATTAATAGCCATACAAAGCACACCTATGCAGTAGCAGCAACACATTTGAAGACGCTGGGCCCCACCACACAATGGGCTGATGGATGACGTGTCGCCCACAGCGGCTCCGAGAAAATTACGGGTGGGCCCTCACAAATGAGGGAGAGTGAGCCAGTTCACAGTTATGGGCTTCTAGATGGATGTGGCCCACGCATCATCCACGTGAGCACAAAGCACGCGGTTGTCTTTTATTGGCTGCAAATTGTTTTTTATTTAACGAAAATAAAAACATGACATCATGGATATGGAATCTTCCACGTCAGACATGGTTCTGCCGTCTGATTGGATTTTGAAGATAGACGGAGATGCGTGATTTGCGGTAGACATCGGGAGGACGTGGCGGGGACTCAGTCGTTGGAAATGGGATGACGTGTCTCGCATCGTTTACTAATGCACTAGTCCATGTGATTGTGTCGCATAGCATGCTTGACGAGACGAGGACTTGAAAATTGGAGGCTAAATCCGTAATTATACTCAATCTAAGTATCTAGAAAACTCCAATTGACTTCAAAATATTTCTCTTCAAAGTGGCTAGTCTTACTCTTTTCATGTAGTATAAATTACGTGACACTATAATATTCTTAAGTGAGCTAATTATGATTTTAATTAGTTTAGAAATGAATTAAATCAACTTTTAAATTTAAATACATTTTAAATTTGTTTCCCAAAATTATACTCTTATCTATGTACTATAGGCTATAGCTCACAAAAATGTAATAAATTAATAAATAAATTGAGTTTAATAAAATATTATAATACTATGAACTAAATATTAGGGTTTAATTAACTAATAATATAATAAAAAATTTAAATTATTAATTTAATATATAAAACATCCGATAATATTTAGTTTAGACTAATTAAAAATAAAAGAATTAAATTACAATTGACCAACCCCTCCATCCTATTTGAATAAGTCAAAAGATATGGTAAATTTAAATTAATTAAATAAAAAAATTGATTGGTGTATTTGGTCTTGTACAGTGAAGTCCAAGAAAGCCCAAATTAAGATAGTATCTATTTTAGGTCCAGAAAAGAAAAGGAAAATAAGAATTGGTCCATACTAGCAGGCCATTATTATTATTTTTTTAAACTACTGACCTGTATCTATTTTACTTTAATTTGAGAGGGTTGCTTTCTAGGAAATTTAATAATGCTAGTTAATCAATATGAATTTGGTATTGCATAAGATAACATTAATATTGGCAAAAAATTGTTTGATTTAGATTATTTGAGAAGAAGAATGGAAAAGAGGAGAGAAATTATTAGAGTTTGTTGATACATTTCTTATCCCACATCAAGCTTTGGTAAAAGAATACTCGTATTTGTTTGATGAAGATTCAATGATAAGTGGCATGTGTGGAGATATGATTGAGAAGTATTGGAATGAATGTTTGCATTTGGAGACTAATAATCTTGTTGAATGCATCATGATTGTCAACTTTGATTAGTGATATTTTTGTGGTATACTCCATGTGATTGTGTCTATGTCTTGCTGTGATCCTCAGCATTATGTGGACTGAAATTGTGAAACAAAAGTTGTAATGGGGCGATATGTCATTAAAAATAGTTTGTTGATTGATTATGTCATCTGTCAATAGACTTACTTCATTCTTTCCATTCATATGCTATGCTGAAACCTAGTCAAGGTAAATTCAAAGATCCTCAGGTGTTGCCGTAATTTATTTAGACAAGAAAAACTAGTGCATTTTCTTGTGTCAAAAAAGTGAGGAAAAAATGGTAATTACAGTCTTGTTGTTTTCTACTGCTATATATGACTCTCAAGTACGGCACACTAAACCATAAACCTCAGAAAACTAAAAAAAGAAAAAGAAGCTGAGAAAAGTAGTAGTTCATTATGGCAAAAGTTGGTGATTTTTATATTAATTGTGGCAATAGCAGCTCGGACAACTGATGCAAAATGTGCTTTTAAGGCAATCTTCCAATTCAGATACAGGTGGATTTTATGCTGCTTTTCCAAGTGAGAGGCTACCTTATGGCATGACTTACTTCAAGAAACCGGCCCACCGGACTTCTTAGGTAATTTTCACTATACTCATGTGATCACTCTTTCTCTTTGCTGTATTCGTGGCTTCTTAAATTATCCAGAAATTTCACAATGTAATTCAATACTCTGAAAACTAAAAACTAAGAGAATCTTCAAGATTTAGTTCTATTACAGTGACTAATGCCCGTGACTATGTTGGTAGCTGGCAAGTATGGTATTTCAGTGTCCTCATCAAGAATACTCCGAATAAGATTTGATTCAACACTTGTTTTCTTTTTTTTTTGGCATTATTCAAGTCTTGAAACCTTTCTTATGTACTTCTTTTCTTGTAACGATTGATAACATGCTACTCAACATTAAACTGCACTTAATTCTAAATTCATGTAGTAAGTGATTAAAACGACACATACACAAGTATGAAGATGCTATAGTTAGGATCATTGGTCTCTTTCTTACATCTGTTTGAAGGGTTAATGTGCTCTTATTAGTACAATCTCTGTAGCACAAGGTCTGGGGCTACCGTTTGTGAGTCCATATCTGCAGTCCATTGGATCTGATTTCAGACACGGTGCAAACTTCGCAACGCTGGCCTCCACCGTTTGTCTACCGCAGACTTCTTTGTTTGTTACAGGAGTTAGCCCCTTTTCTCTTGCTATTCAGCTCAATCAAATGAAGCAATTTAAAGCAAGAGTTGATGAACTTCACTCTTCTGGGGGATCAAACATGCTTCCTCCACCAGATATATTTGGAAAGTCTCTCTACACATTTTACATTGGTCAAAATGACTTCACTGGAAACTTGGCATCTCTTGGCATAAAAGGGGTTCAACAGTATCTACCTGAAGTAGTTTCACAAATTGCAAGCACCATAAAGGTAAAGAATGCACCTTTATAGGCCATTTTCATTTATTGAAAAGTGGGATCATACTAATCCATGTTTGTGTCTTAATTTTCAGGAAATTTACGCATTAGGGGGGCGATAGGTTGCTACCCTGCATTCTTGGCACAATGGTTCAGACATGGACTCGTTTGGATGCATGATATCTTACAACAAGGCTGTGGTGGATTACAACACTATGTTGAAGAGAGCCTTGAGAAAGACAAGAACTGAGATTCCTGATGCACATATTGTGTGTGCAGATATCCATTCTGTTATGCTAGAGCTATTCCAACATCCCACTTCTCATGGTATACTTGTTTGTGATAGATTTCAACATGCAATGTTTGACAATACACTTGTCTAACATTGGATCATTGGACAGGGATGAAATACGGGACGAAAGCGTGCTGTGGATATGGCAACTTCAATCCAAAAGTGTTCTGTGGAAACACAAAAACGATCAACGGACATAACTTGACAGCGACAGCATGCGGCGATCCTTACAATTATGTAAGCTGGGATGGAATTCATGCAACCGAAGCAGCAAACAAGATAGTTGCTAATGCTCTCCTAAATACATCCATCTTTGGTCCTCCATTTTCCTTTCATAAGTTATGTGATATTAAGGCAATTGGTTGACACTTTTAGCTCTCAAATGTGGGAAACAATAAAGCATCATTGATCTTACTAGGATCAACCAATAATCATAATCTTTGCCTTTCACTCTCACTCTCTTGTTTAAGCCCTTCTTCACAACTATGATTGGAAGCTTCAATTCAAATGACTGATCAATTACAAACTGGAAAAAAACTAAACTCTTCATTCTGTTGACTTGAAAAAAGATTGGCGTTGACTAGAAATTAATCAACAAGATTATTAGTTGTAAGAGATGACATTGATGAGAATCAAAAACTTCAGCCAAACATGATTCTCTTCACTTTAGGCACTGATTCTAGTAACATCTCACATGATTCCATAAATTAATTCGCCTGAATTTTCTCTTGACGAAAGTGACCATTGATTTTGTTTATTGATAACGATATTTAATTATTAAGAAAATCTGTCTTCTTGTACTTTATTTCTTTTCTGATGCGATGTCTGTGGCTCTTCTTCAATCACTCCATCTTCACCTCATTTATTCCCCATGGAACATATTTTTAAATCTATAATTCGTAAATATTTGACACCATTTTTAATACATATGCTCTTGTTAATAAAGCATTTGTTTGGGGTGGGTGGTAGGGGGAGTGATGTTAGTCTGTGAATAATTTTTTAAAGAGAAAGGAATGTCCTAACAACCAATTGGACTTTTCTTGAATTCATAATATGTTCTCCACACACTACTAGAGACAAATCTTCAGTGGTTGAGTTCTGTAATCCATCAGATTATACAAATGATTTTTGAATGATATTCCATAATTATTGCAATATATACACACACTAATGAAGGTGGAATCCCAAAAGAAAAATACCCTACTTGCCGTCTTCAAATTATGCTTTTGGCGCAATACTATACTCTAAAACATGTCAAAGGCTGTCCCAATTAACATAGTAGTATGTGAGAGAGAGAGATTCTAATTAGAAAGGTTTATTGATCGAAATTTCAAATTCAACTCTAAAACATAAAAAAAATGAAGCTATATATTCACTTGCAAAACAACCCAAAAAAGAAAAAAAAATTAAATAATGTGATTAAATAAAAATAAAAAATAAAAACATGGAATTTAATCAAGGAAGATAATTATTTTCAAGAATTGGTTGTGTTCTGATACCTGAAGCTACTGGCAATCTGCTATTACCAATCCAAACTGAATCTAAACTTTCACTCTGCTCAGATTGTTTCTCCATCTCTCTAACTCTTCTCCATTTAAACAACATAAATCCCACAATTCCAACGGCAACAACCATGATCAACCCCACAATCCCTGCTGGAATTCCAACCATCCACCACTTGAAAACTCCCCTGTTGTTCTCTGTTCTTGGTTGATAAGGTATGACAATGGAGTAATGGCCCTCACTCCTCCCCATACACGAGCTTTCCGCCGTCACATTGCTGAACTCCAGCGTGCCGTTGCTGCTGAACCTAACACACCTCATTCTAACATCCTGTGAGATGTTATGAAACCGAACGCTGATGGGGTTGTCTTCCCCTGTCTTAAGCTCAACGAGTCGTTGATTCATGGAGATCATGCTGGAATCATATGCAAGAAAGCCTATTACAGGAGCAACTAGGCTGTAGTTAGGAACATTGTAGTAAGAAGTTGACCAGTTGCCAAGATTCTGATACACTATATCAACTCTCTTTGTAAATGGAGATGGCAGTGTCCTTGGTGGGATTTCAACTGAGCTGAGATTAGCACCATGTCTCCATAGACTGTGAGCTCTGAGCCGAACCACCGAAACTTCAATGCCTGATAAATTGAGAGGTGGAGAAACCTCGTACAGTCTGCCTGTACGAGGTTTAGGCAGTGTGGTCTTGAATGCATAATCATGAAGAAAAGAATTCAGTGAAGTGCTGTCTGATGCTGCTTGAACATGTTTCCATAAATTTACATGACAAAACATGATCCAAATGATAATACAATTCCATTTAGCACCCATCAAAACAGCCTCCTCATGCCTCAACTCCTACATGAATATATTTGCAACAAAACTTTGAAGGAAATTGCAAGATTTTCGAGCCCCTATCGCGTTTTCATGGAATGAGATTAGCACGTGACAGATTCTTGAAGCTTATTCATGTGCAAGAGAGGGTGAATTTGAAGTATATAAATCAAGAAACTAAGGAGCAAGATTGGAGATATATGAATAATCCAAAAATTGAATGATTACTCGTCATAATCTTGTTGGCTTTGGGTTAGATTTTGGAGTGATTGAGCTCAAAGAGAGGGGTTGCAGATGGCATCAATAAGAGGCTTGGTTTATTTATTCTAATGCAAAAATTGAGGAAATGGAGGGGTGGCACCTTAAAAAAAGAAAGAAAAGAAAGCTTCTTTTGAGTTGTTCTTAGGTGTTTGCTAACTTTGTTTAATGGAGTATTCTGAGTTGGATTAGTTGGACTTTGAATATTACACAACTACTTATCTCTATTTTATAATGTAGATATATATACATGACACACATATATATACACACACAAAAATAATTTAAAAGAATGCACAAAATTTATGGGGTTCTATTATGAAAATCTTATAGGACCTTATCACAAATTAATTGTATTAAAGAAAAAAAATATCAACATTAAATTATATGGAGTAGTAACACAGAGCATTTTAGAGGCTTGAAGAAGAAGCACCTGAAGATGTGAAGTGCATGTGGAGGGTTCTCATTTTAAATTTTAAACAAATAATGGAGTAATGAAATGCATTTATTATATAATTAATAAAGTTTGGTGTTAATTAAAATAAATAAAATCAGCTTAGGTAGTGGGTCTTAATCGGGCCGACAATTGACAAAGTAGAGAAATTTGGGGTTGGGTCAAGAGTCGATTTCCAAAATCAAAATCATTAAATAATAGGCTTGGCTCTTATCACCCCTTTGGACTATAGATAGTCCACTATCAGAGAAAATGGGCTTTGTCAGGCAATTTTAAAATACGATAAGACACTCATATGATGATATCAACAAATTTAGCATCATAATTGTGTGCTTAATTTCCCATCAAATATACAGTCCACCATTAATCTTAAAATCTGCAGCCCAATTTCCATGTTAATTAATATATCCAATTAAAATATCTCAAGTGGCATTCCTAAAAATTATTAATTATGTTCTAATTTTTTTAAGGTCCGGCTATTAACACTCCACTTTCACTGTACACACCCCGATAGCTAAAAACACCCCAAATTAATTCTTTTAATTCTAATTTTCCATTTTATACACCCCATAAAATACAACTTTACCATTCTTACTAAATATTCCTTTTGAAACCCTAATCTCCAATCTCCACTTCATAAAATACGTATCATTTCTCACTTCTTAAATATTTCAATAGAAGAATTATATATACGTATTTTAATTTATGGTTAATTACATTAAAATACATGACATTTTCCTCAATTTTCAATTTAATTACGAACTTATTTTTTTATAAAAAAATACATGATCTTTCTATCATTTCTTGATTTAATCACGAATTTTTTTAATCAATTAAAAACACATTCTTTTTATATTTTCTCAATTTAATCATAATTTTTTTTAAATATATATGAACTTAGCCTCAATTTTGGTACAAATTAATAAGAGTAAGCGTACTCTATCGTTGTGTGTAGACGTGGTGACCAAGTGCAAAATTTATAATATCGAACCCAAGGGAGAAAGTGATGTATCCGTATTCAAAATATGTTTCGCTCTAGAATGACTAATCAATAAAGGGGAGGTTAATTACACTACAGTTAACAACTATGAAAGCAATTAAAGATAGAAAATGTACATATGAGATGGAAGATGGGTGAAGGTGAGCAATCTAAGAAGTATGTAAGGCAAGCAATATAATGGAAAAGGCTCATGTAGATTCACACACACACATGCATTGAAGATCATCATGTTATGATATTAAGGGCAATCACTTATGTACCTCTAATCCCTATGACCAAGGCAATTAGGTTCTCAACTCTTTTACAAGTTTAAATCTCCTAGGATTGTGTCTTACTCTCAATTCTCATGAAGGTACTATGATTATAAGTTGGGTTTCCCTCACTAGTTCATCACTAATGTCATATCATGAGGTTCTAAGCACAAGAAGGGTATGACTTACCTCCCCTCACACTAACCAAGTCATCTCGTGCAATCAGCGATTCAATTAAATCACTAAGCATAATATTGGAATGGTCATCCTAACACTATGGATAGAAAATTTAACCATACAAATCATACACGAAATAAGAATAAACATTCATAATAGAAAATATTCATACAATCAATTCATTAAATATGTGGTGTGCAAAATCTACATTATCCTTCACCAATCATATTGCTAGTCTCACATGAGGACTAGCCACTCCAAATCATTACAAAAACAATAAAATCTATAGCTTGCTCCATTTGAGCTAAATAATGAAGAAAACAACAAATCAAAGGTTGATTGACTTCCCTTTTGGAGTTGGCCTTATCTTCCTTCAACATGCTCAAATTTTCACTTCTTGGTGTTCTTCCCTTCTTAGATTGGTGGATTGGTGAAATAGATGGATGGAAGTGAGAAAATCAAGAGGAAATGATGGATGAAATGAATATGAAGATGGAGGATGGATGAAGATAGGTTGGGTGCAGCCCAAAACCCTTGATTTCTACCTTCAAATGGTGATATTGGGGTATTTATACCCCCTCAACACACCTGAAAATCGCACAAAGGGGAAACACGATTTTGGTTGAAGTGCAGAAAAACACGGGCGTGTTTTTCTGCACTTGCCCGTGTTTTTCTGCAAAATCTCGACGTTCTGTAAGTTTTGGCACTTGCAGGAAAACACGGGCACGACATAAAAACACGGACGTGTTTTTATGTAGTTTGGCCAATATTCTATTTTCTTCGACTTTCTCCTTTCTTCTTGGTTTTTATCACCATTTATCTTCACAATCACCTATTCAAAGACATGAAAATCATCATCATCAATTTTCCAAAATACAATATAAAAAGATACAAAAATACAGAACAAGATAACGAAAAGATACACAAAAACGACATAAAATCTAGGTGAAAATAGCGACGATCAATATATAATTTAAAAATTTTAGAATTTAATCATAAATTATTTATTAATAAAGTATAATTATCTTACTTAATAAAAATCAAGATACATTAAATATTTAAAATATAATATATAAATTTAAATAATATAAATATTAAAAAATTATACAACAATTCATAAAAATTCATTGTGTTTTAAAATTAAAGCAACTCTATTATAATAATTGTTTTAATTTTGAAATTAATAATTATGTATCGGAACACAGTGTAGTTTAAATAAATTCATAATAATTAAAATAATAATAAATTCTAAAAAAAAAAATTGAACACATTGTAAGTTTAACCTTTTAATTTATTTCATATAATTGAACTGCGTAACGCCTTGCTAAAACAATTTTAATGAATTTTTTAAATATTAATATTGTAGTATTTTAAATATTCTTTATTTAATGAGTCTTAATTTTTATTAATTAAAATAGTTATATATTTTATTCATAAAAAATTGTGATGAATTAAAGAGTACAAGTTAACCCTTTAATTTATTATTACATTACATATAATAATATATATGTAAGGTTAAACTTATCTTTTTTTCTGGAGATAACTTAGTCCATATTATTATTGGGGTGTGTATAGTGAAATCGGGGTGTTAATAGTCGGGGCCTTTTTTTTAATCGGGTTTAAAATGAGAGTGAAACTGTGAAAGGACTAAATTTGAAGATAGAAAGCCAACCAATCAAAAGGCCAACATCATCCACGTGTCATCCATTTGAAACGCTTTAGCATTGGGTGGCAGAAATTTGTGGATAGATAAAAAAAAAATTTGGCCGAAAATATTTCGAATAATTTTTGAGAAAATCAGAGATAAAGAGTGAGGCTAAGCAAAAAATAGCAAAAGCCACAAATTGATTATCTTATTGCAGGGAGGATCACATTTGAGTGAGCTCTGTTTGTCGGTGTAAATGGCAGCGGCAGCTTCGGCTTCTATGGCGGCCACCGCCGTGTTGTTGCACGGCCTCCCCGCTGCGAAACCGACCACACTCTTCTGCCCAATGGCCCAGCGTCCGACCCTTTCCTCCTCTCATTTAAACCTGCTCAAAGGTACAATCTTTCTAGCTTCTGGTACTTGGGGTTTCTGAAAATTCAATTGGAATGCATTAATTCGAATTCCTATTATTAGACCTATGGAGTAAGTATTTTTACTTGGAATTTTGTAATGGCGTTAATTTGATAGAATGTTTCTGGAGAATTAAGGCATACTTCATTAAATGGCCCATCAAAATCAGGGTTTGTGATTTGGTTGGGGGGCATATTAAGTATGAAGCACACTTGAGCTTTGCAATAGCTGAATGTTGGAAATTTAGAGTGGGAGATAAGATAACCATATGTGAGACCTTTATTACATTGAACATTGGCATTTGAAACAGAGTCGAGGAGGTGTTCCCAGGTTGTTGTGAAGGCCACTTCATCGGAAGAGAGCCCTTTGGATTCCAGTGAACTGCTCAATGACCTTAAGGAAAAGGTAACAACCTCCTAATCACCATTCAAGAAACTTGCAACCTGATTATCATATCTATGTTTTCTCAGTGGGATGCTGTTGAAAACAAGACTACTGTAATCATTTATGGAGGTGGTGCACTGGTTGCTGTTTGGGTAGCTTCCATTGTTGTTGGTGCAGTCAACTCAGTCCCATTGGTATGCCCTTAAAATATAAGTAAACATAAGTGTTTTAATGTTAAAATTAGCAATGATTCAGCATGTGTGCGCTTCAAAATTTTATGTCAGCTTCCGAAGATCATGGAGCTGGTTGGGCTTGGATACACGGGATGGTTTGTCTACCGTTACCTTCTTTTCAAGGTAACAAAGCGTTATTCTGTTTTTGTTAATTAACAACAACAATCATCCTTAAAATTTCTTGAATAGCTATAGAATCATTATAATGCTTTTCGTAGGGTCATAATCTAGGCAAATCTATCCCATTTTATACCATGACATCAATCTTCAAATGATATGGACCTGTTCATGTTATCATGTTTATGGAATTGAGTTGGAAAGATGATTTTGAACCATCTTGGAGTCTGAGGAGTTTGATTTAATTAATTTTATTTTATGGGTGCAGTCAGGTAGAAAGGAGCTGGCATCAGATATAGAAGAAATAAAGAAAAAAATTGCTGGAGCTGATTGAAATGTGTGGATTAAATATACTATGCTCTTATAAATATATGCTCTGTATAACAGGGGGCCTGCTATTGTGATGTAGAGTAGATCACATGCGTCTCTTTTTCCCTTAATTCTTATACTCGAATGAGCGCTTGATGCTTCCCTTATTTACTCCAAACACTCTTCCATTTGATTTTTTTTTTTTTTTTTGGTTTATGCAACTCCACCCTCACCCTGTATTATGTATCTACGCTTTATTTTAAGATAACTTATTCAGGAAAAATAAGAATTAAAATTTCTTCATGCTTTTATTCATAGACACAATATAGAATGAGAATTTTTTTCTTTTTCTTTTCAAAACGTTTAAAGTTGACAAAGTCTCTTGTAAAATGTTGCTTGATTGACAAAGTTTCTTGTGAAACGTTGCTTATGTTCATGTATCAAAGTATGATGGCTATAATAGAATGAATGATTCATTAAAATTAAAATATAATACACATACTTTAATCGTTGATTAATTCGTTTCACATGTCTTTCCTATAACAAAATGCCCCTTCAAAGTTAAGGTGACAAATAATAGTAAGAGTTGAATTAAAAGAGAGCGTTATAATGTTGATTGAGCGAATACATTCTTAGATATACCAATACCGTACGTTTAAAATTAAGCAAAACAAGGTTAACTCGAAGTCTAAGCTTTTCAACTAATTGAATATATTCCTACTTTTTTATTTTTATTTTGAGAAGGAATAGATTCCAACTTTCACTATAGACTAATCTGGAGAAATACCAACACCATTTTTTCAAGGTTGTGAACTCAGGCCGGTCTTAACAGTAGATTTCCCGTCGATTATCAAATAGTGGGATATAATTTAGGCTTTGCGAAACTCAGAAAACGACTGAAAGCAAAATTAAAACCTTGATAGAAATAATTGTACAGGCGGAAATAACCCAATATGAAAACCCACAAAACGCTTTCATCACACGATTTAAGAAGGCATCATTATACATGAGATCATTCCTCCACCTCACAACCCATATTCAATAATCCAACACGTTAACTAAGAAGAATGAAACATCTCCCAATACAAGCTTACAAACCTCTTCAGAGTTTGTCGATATCCTCGTCCTCGAATTCGATGTAATCATCACCAGCACCATCGTCCTCCTCATCAAGCCCACCAGCAATGCCCTCATTAAGTCTCGTGTTCTCAGGCAGTTCTCCATAAGCCTTCAACAACCTTGCTTCATCCGGCATATATTTCAGTATCACATCAGCCTTGTCATCCTAAAAGGATCCCACAACATGCAAGAAAAAGAATTAGATAACCAAATCAATACACAGGTTTTCATATGCTAATTTTCCCATCTAAACTCACAACCATACAATCCAAACAGTTCAAAAGTGAAATTAATTGATAAGTATATTTGCTTATTTTGGTGTGGAGTGATATATTAGAATTGTATAGGGCAGTGCCATGCTTAGTTGGCCATATTTGGACAAATGCCAAACATTATCTTGGAAATTGTGGACTAACATAATATGGTTCCAGTGGTGTAAATAAATAATCCAACACTCAAATAATCCATACCATAATCACAATTCATAATCATATCAATATCAATTCGTCCATCAAGCAAAGTGATAGAGCCCTTAAGAGATAAGGGCATACATGAAGCTAGACGTGAGTTTTCCTAGAGCAGTTCGGTGATAACAATTGCACAAAAAACCAACGCTTAAAGCTCAATAATAGAGATAACCGATACTACATACAAGAATATTTTAAGCAATTTCCCAATTAAAATTCCAATTACACAATTTGGAGACCAAATTGAATGATACAAGAGTTTACCAGAACACCAAACCCAAGATTAAATGGTTACAACTTACAACAAACAGTTTATTGTACCCAATTTAACAATATCAAAAACATCAGCAAAAGCGTGAACACATCCAAAGGGGAAATCAAAATAGAAATAAAACGATACAGAAACAATAAACCAGAAAAATCAGAGGTAGATAAAATAAAAATCCCCAAATAAATTTGTTGAAAATAAATTAGCAAAAGAAAAAGAGAAAAGCGATCATTATATAAATTATAAAATACAAATAAAAAAGAAAAAGATAAAATTTTACCTGATAATCGCGGAGACCAACGAGGATGATATCACCGGCGGCGATCCAAACCTTCTTGTGCATCTTTCCACGGATGTGACATAGGCGTTTAACGCCGTCAATACACGTTGCCTCACATCTGCCGTTTCCGAGCATACGCAGCACCTGTGCATACTCCTGTCCATCTTCCTTAAAGACCAGCTCTCTCTTCTCATCGTCGGCCTCGTTCTTCCCCCTTTTGCGATTCTTACCACCCTTACCCTTGTTCTTCGGCATAGCGGCGGAGTGAAATCCCTAGATCCGACGGTTCTCCCTCTTTTCCTGCTGAGAAATTATTCGGATTTGATTTCTCCTTATCCTGTAATCTTCTACAAGAGGTGTGCGCTACTATTCTTTTCCAGAGTGAGAGGTGGCAACCAACATAAATTTTTTAGCGTTTCTTTTAATTTATAGCGTTGTCACAAGGGATTCTATATTTGGGCTTATTCTAGTCACATAGAGTACTCTCTTAACATGACTCCATGGGCTTTACGTTTTCATGGGCCAGTAGATTAATTACGTTATCATGGGCCCGTAGACTAATACAGTCCCAACATGCTCTTCATTCTTTTCTAATTTACCTATCTAACAGGTAGGGCGGTTAAACGAGCATAGCGAGTTCGAGTAATGCATCAGTTTGATTTGATAATGAGCCTACGAGCAAGCTCAAGCTCGACTTGAAAATTACTCAACCAAGCTCAAGCTTGACTCAGCTCATTAAGCAAAACGAGTCGAGCTTTTGAGTCTTAACGAACTTTCGAGTCTAGTGGGGTCGGATTTTAATTACTCCCTCCGTCCCAGATAAGATGACACATTTTTTTTGGAACAAAAATTAAGGAATATAATAATTTAATGTAAAGTGAGAGAAATAATATTTAATGTGTAGTGAGTAGTTGTATTAGAGGTGATATGTGGACCCCATGAGAATAGATTAATTGTTTTTGTATTGGTCCATGTATTAAAAAGGAAATGTGTCAACTTTAGTGAGACAAACCAAAAAAGAAAATGTGTCAATTTTTATGAAACGGAGTAATATATTTAATATTATATTTAATACTAGTTATTATATTAATATATATGATTATCATTATGTAATATTTATTATCAATATTAATATTATTATTGAGCCTTATCGAGCCGAGAGAGCTGAGCTCGACTTGATAACATAACGAGTATTTAAACAAGCTTAAACTCGAGCTCGAGTAAAAACTCAAGCTTTATCGAGCCGAACCGAGCTATCGATCAGCTCGTTTTTTTGTAACAGATCTAATTATTCTAACTAAACTCTTCACCCTCCGAAATTTGAAAAAATTCCAAAATAAATAATCTCTCTATATTATATTTTTCTAAAATATTATTCTCAGGTAATTTCATCTAACTTATTTTATCATTTATTTGTTATTTAAAAATACCACAATACCCCTAAATATCAATAAAATTAGTAAACAAAATTTGTCTTGCACTTCGTATCTAAAAAAATAGTAAAAATTATAAAAGTTTACGGTAAGGAGTATGAAGTTCCTGGTTGATTCACTCTGTTCTTTCACCCCTACAAAATGGGGATACGGGATTTTGAAAACTCATTATCGGCATCGAGTAATGAAAAACTAACACTTCTTATTTACATGTAATAAAAGATTTAGACGACAGAATGCACTAGTACCACCTTTTGTTTGATGTTAGTAACAAGAAACATCGACTCAAAATGGGCAGCCATGGGCTTCCAGGTTATATTTTAGTGTTTGATGGAAAGCTGGGCCCTAAGATGAAGCAATCCATTGATAAAATAAAGGCTGTCCTCTGCCATGAATGAAGCCCACGGGATGTTGAACAGATTGCGATAGCCGACTGCCTTTCCACCTGTAAAAGTGTAATTACCCTTGTACTTGGTAATAAAATCTTCAGTAGGCTTCGACCTAGCTCCAAATTCATAGTCCACAGCAAATGTAACCGAACCCTTTTCTTGCATCCCCAGGAAGAGACCGAAGCAGTGAGACGAGCTTTGTTGGTCCATGCTGCAATGTGCTGACAGGAAGAACCCTTGCCCACCCAAGTGGAATGCTTGAGAATACAATCGACCCGATGGGAACAAATTTGCGCATTCCTCCCGCTTAAGATCCAAGTAGACCACACACTGTTGGCGTGGGAGTTCAAACTCTACCACCTTCACGGGTCTATATTTATAGGACCGCTCCACCGACCGACGGTTGGTGGAGTTCAAGTCTACCATGGCATAAGTTCGCTGGCGGTGCGTGTCGGCCTTGTAGAATAAGGCGTCTATCACGGCTCTAGTGGCAAAATCGTGATCAAAGTCATTGCAGGTCAGAAGCTTCTTTAACTTGCGGCAGGTCATGTAAGGGAAGCGAATGTAGCGGCTTAAACGAGAAGAAAGGATGTCGCGACGCTCATCCAGCTTCGGATAGTGATTTCGGCTCCACTTCAACACCAAATCATAAACAGTGTCCTCTGATGCCACCTGAAGGTCATCGCTACATAAGATTGCCTCAATTCCAGCAAGAGGCAAATTCATCACCTCTTCATGATACCTGATACCAAAATTCACACCCAATTCAATTCATGAGAGGAAATACAAATTACATGGAAGTTCCAAAGAAAGAAGGGGAGGTGGAGTGAGAGGGAGAGGGGTTGCTAAGGGACTTACTTTGTTATATCCTTGTATCGAGAAGCCAAGAATAGTTTTGCTGCATCAGTCAGAGGCTGAACTGCATCAGCCATCAGAAGAGTGGAAGGAAGATCCAGATACTGTAATGCAGACTCGGTTGTCATAGGTAAGTCCCTCAATAGACGGCTGCAATATCTCATGCATGACGCCACCTCATACTTATCGGCAGCCATAAGCACGTTGAGTAAAACAGGAGCCGTGCTGATGTTTAGTGTGTTGCTATACATAAAATTCAGGAGTTCCATGAAAGCAGCTTCCTCTGTTTCATTCAGAATTTAGATTAACTGATTAATATGTTAGCCTGATAAAGCAAAAGGGAGTTTCTTATCACTTCTCTAACCCTTCAAAAACAAAATCTAGGCAAGGGAATGTTGCTGTCATCTATAATATAAAACTAACCACTAGATATTAGCAATACTCAACTGAGGAGCTGCTCGGAGCCAACAAAGGGTTTTCAAAATATTTCATTGAAAAGAAATAGCATAAAGTATTAATGTCTTAAATTACATACCGGATTCATTAACTCTCACTGTCACATGTTTCTGATCTGATCCCGTCATACCATTAGAGAATAACTGCAACATGAAAACGAAAATTCTTGCATCCAATCTTACATGCGCGTAAAAGACAAGAATATTAGAGCAACAAGTACCTTATAGAAAAATGGACTCTTTGCGGCTAAGATGGCAGAGCTAATGTGTAATGTTCTAACTCTTAGAACTCTAGAAGCATCTTCAGCTGATTTGGAATCAGCATTAATTGCAGCTTCATCTCCTAATTGCCATACAACATACAGGTTCTAACTTAGAGCAGAAACCAAACTATCTAATACAAATGTCACTAAAACAATTCAATAAATTTACAAAGCAGTAAGTATTCAAACCTTTAAAATAGATTAATTCCAAGTAATGAATTTTAATACCTAATGGTGAATCTTTAATCAATGGGATTTCTTCTTCATCGTGTTCCATACCATCTTCAGCATCAGGTTGCTGACTCTCAAATATATGCTCTTCTGCACAATTGTCGACCAAAGCTGCAAAACAGTGGTAAATGTCTCGTTAAGATGAGCATAAGAATTTAGTATACAAAAATAAATAGGAAAAACGATATAGCATAAGCATTCAAGCGATGAAATACTTGTGTTACAGTTGAATGGAGAAATCAGCCGGCAAAATATACCATCGTATTCAACCGCATTAATTTGTGACTCACGTTTCATTCACATAAACAAATAGAGAACTAAAACCAAAACCCTAAATCGACGATAAAAATTTCACAAGGGGGAAAAACAGTTTGACTTGGTGTGGACTCTCTTACCCTCCTGCTTACTGGCATCATCTCCACGGCGGCGCTTGCTCTTGCGCGTGGCCAAATCCATCAGGGTAAGGAACTCTTCTGGTTCGGGTGGGGTGTTGGGGGGATCAGCGATTATTTCGATGAGGAGCAGGCGGTCAGAAAAATTGACGTCGTTGAAAGCGAAAGCGAAGTCGAGGTTACTGCCGCCGGAGGGAGAAGAGACGGAGCCCAAGTCCATGACGGGGTTTCTCGGGTCGAATAGATCCAATTCCCAATCCCTCATAATTTCTCTCTATCACTATTGATATCCGCAAGTTAAAGTACTACTCCCTCCGTCCCGAAAAAGTTTGCGCCCCCTTTCCGATACGGAGATTAAGAAAGTGATAATTTTTAGGGGTATAAAGATATTTTTTTGTAATAAATAAATAATAAAGTATGTTAGGTAGAGATGATTTTTTTTATAAATAATAAGGTGTATGGTGATTGCTTTTTACCTTTTTGCTTTTTTTTTTAAGATGCAAATTTTTGTGGGACAGTCCAAAATAGAAAGTATGTCATCTGAAAGGAGACGAAGGGAGTAAATTTTATAAATACTAAATGAGAAATAAATCGAGTTATGGAAAGAGAGAGATCGTGTATTCAAGTGGCTGCAACTTTAGGGAAAACTGCATCAACGGCTGTTTCACGGTTTACACAAATAATTCTCATCAAATTTAATTAAAATTAAATTTCAAAACTATTGAAATTATTTACCCACTGAACCCTACTAAATTGTTATGACTAGACAAACTCTTATAATATGTTATTCTTTATACGATGAATGAAATAATATATTAATTAATACTTTATACGATGAATTTATATTTGGTGGATCTAACATTTTCAAAAATCAATTCACATCATCATGATATAAAGCAGTAATTAAAAAATCAATTCACATCATCTTGATATAAAGCAGTAATTAATATGATTTGCTCATTTTCCCCTCAAACAAAATCCCGCATCTAGACATCAATTTGAGGCAAGAACATCCCACCACCTGCGTCGCATTTCCCCCTCAAACAAAGTCCCTCGTGGCTAGATATCAATTTGAGACGCGTGCCGATCTGCCACAAACCGCGCCGCATTTTCCCCCTCAAACAAAGTCCTCTATGGCTAGACATCAGTTTGAGACGCGCACCGGTTTACCAACAACCATGCGGTATTTCCCCCGCCGCTCCGGTTAAGTCTGAGGCCTGACTCTAATTCCACTTGTTGGGCTTATTGGCCTAACGAAGTTGGGCCCACTCAATTTACTAGCATGATATTGTCCGCTTTGGGTCGCCCACTGACCCTCACGATTTTTCTCTCTGGGCTCACGCTCAAAAGACCTCATGCAAGAGAGAGTCTTGTCCGCACTTATAAACCCAAATGGGATTCCACAATCCTTGTCATGCACTAAAATGTTCTAATAATGCTTCAAGAAATAAATTCTCACATTACTTTCAACTCTCAATGTGTAGAATAATTTTGTGCATTTCGTGCAGTTATATTTATAATCATTTTTTGTGCATTTCGTGACGGATCTTTTGTGCATTTCGTGTAAAATTTGAAATGATTTTTGGTGCGTTTCTTGCTAAAGTTGTGATTGAGATTTGAAATGGGTCTTTGAGAATTATGTCTTAACCATTGAAGGATCTGTACACAATTTTTGTGTATTTCTTGAAATTTTAGGTTGATTTTTTGTGTATGTCGTGCATATTTTGGATATATTTTTTCACTTCGTGCTGAAGTTGTAATTGAGAGTTGAAAATTAATGTGAGAATTTATTTCTTGAAGAACATTATTTGAGGAAACTTTTTGAAAATATTTTCATGGATTAAGGAAAGTAGAGAAATCTAGAACCATAGATGCATGGATATTGGAAATGTGATTTATTTTGATTAAGGGTAAAGTGAGTATTTTAGCCTTATAAATATTGTACCCATAAGTAATCAATTTTATTTATTTTGATTAAGGGTAAAGTGAGTATTTATCTCAAATTTTTTTTTGCACCATCCCTTGAAATTAAAGTGTCGGCCCTAGTTCGAGCAAGCATGGGGTGACATTTAATACCGGATGTGAGTTTTGCATTCTGCTTTCTCAATACCTACTTCCCTCTCACCCAATTAATAGAGTTGTTCAAAAGTTTGAAACCTGTAAGAAGGGCAAACATAATCAACCTTAAAAAAATAGGGTTAGGGTTTCAACATTTTGAAGCCCGTTTAAAAATTGGGCCTAAAGGTCCAAACTGATTATCCTCGAGAGTTATTAAGGATGGCCCACGGGCTAACAAGGCTAGCCCGTAGAGTTGGTATTATTTTTAGGGATCTAGAAACTTTTATGAGATAATCAAAATTAAAAAATATGTCATCTGAAATGAGACGAAGACAATATAAGTAAAATTTGAAATTTATTGTATTACTATTACTATTATTTATAAAAAATATAAATTTACAATTTCTTTAATACTTTTATCGTATACTAGATCTTTTTAGACGTGCGTTACACGTCGCAATCATTACTTCCTCCGTCCGCTCGAGAAAGGTTATTTTTTCCATTTTGGTCGTCTGTTTCAAAGAGGGTCATTTTATTTTTTACACACATGAGACTCATATACACCCACTAATACAACTAAAGTATGGGGTCCACACTCCCACTAATACAACTATCCACTACACATTAAATAATAATACTCCTTAATCAATGTGCACAAAAGTAAAAGACCCTCATTGGGGTGATGGAGAGAGTAATACTTTATGATTTGAGTGTTTTTGCTGTTCATTTCTCTTATATTTTCTATTTACAAATCTTAATTTTCAAAATTAATAACTCGTTTAATACTCCATCCATCCTATGTTAACGTTAATGTTTACTTTTTGCGGGAGATTAAGAGATATACATATTTATTTAATATGTAGTGAGGTGAAAGAAATAATATTTAATGTAAAGTAAGTATTTGTATTAGTATTGTGTGTGGAATAATTGCTTTGGGACTACCCAAAATGAAAACGTAAACCTTAATGCGGGACGAAGGGAGTATTAATTAATCAATCAATATTAAAATTCTTTACATATATATTTTTTATCTGTTAATATTCATCTTATTTAATCAAAACATTTCAATTTTTTTTTCATGGATATGCCTTATTAGTTGTTATTATAAAGCAAAGTTGAAATTAAATTGTTTTCTTATAAACTTGAATAAGTATCCTCAAACAATTGTTTCTCCGACTGAATGGTATGTGTAGAATGATTTTTCTTTTTTCTTTCAATCCAATTACAATTTCAACTATGTTGATGGAACTTTGAAAAGTAAAATGAATCCAATAGAATATCAAAGATTTTATTGTCAATTCACTAAAAATTAAATAAGTCAATTTGAGTGCAAAATATTGATAATTACTTGTAGAAACATTTTACTCTGCCATTTAAATACACTTCCTATGAATATAAATCTTTCAATCATATTTCATAAAATATTATTTTTAGTATATATTGTATCTTCGACATTAAAAAATAGACAAACAATTTAGTATAAAAAAAATTACTTTTTAGTATATAAATTATTACTTTTCTAAATTAAATATATTACTCTTCAAAATCTTGTAAATTTTGAATTATCGATTTACTTTTTAGTTCATGAAAAATTATTTTTTAAAGATATAAGTTATATATTACTCTTCTGTATTATTATTCTTCAAATAATTTTTTACTATATACTAAAGACTAATTTTATAAAAATATAGCTTACATGTAAACTCAATTTACATTAGATTCGCTACAAAAATAATGTTATTTTGAAGACATAATTTTATTTTTTTGAACATAATTTTAACTTTTTAAAGATATAAGTTATATATTACTCTTCTATATTATTATTTTTCAAATAATTTTTTACTATATACTAAAGAGTAATTTTAAAAAAAATATAGCTTACATGTAAACTCAATTTACATTAGATTCGCTACAAAAATAATGTTAATTTTGAAGACATAATTTTATTTTTTTGAACATAATTTTATTTTTTTGAACTTAGTATATGTTCTTAAAATTTAAATGTTTGCGAGGAGATTAACAATCTTGATTAGGAAACACATTTGCAAACTCAGTATAATAAGAATGAGTGAGGCTTGCGTGCGCCCGGGCGCACGGGAACACATTTTAGGCGCATTTAGAAATTTAGTATTATGAGTAAGGGTACATTGTTTTGGTCTAAAAAGTATATACTCTAATTAATAAAATGTACACCATTTGTTCTAGAGAGTATACACTTTTCATTAATATTTTTTTCATTTTTATACTAAAGGGTATACAATTTAATACAAAATTATAAAGGCGCACGGAGTGTTGTCCATGCGCCCAGATACACACAATAATTTTCTTTAGAAAATAAAGGGTACACATCTGTATACTAAAGAGTATACAATTTAACACAAAATTCTAAAGGCGCATGGAATATGGTTCGTGCGCCCGGGTGCACAGTAGTTTTTGCCAATAAGAATAGTTACTTTTAAGTTAAATATCATTAAGATTCCATTGACCATTATCCATCTCGTAACAATGGATATTGGAAATACTTGTGTGATTGGAACTTATTTCGATCATCTAGTGACAAAGCTATTTTTCAAGCATTCTTTATGGCTTTCTTGATCACTGGAAGCTGTTCTTCAGCACCATTCTCCTCCAACAATACACTTTATCTGTTCATTAACTTTTTTATGAATTTTATCATAGACGGTTTCAATGACAGCCAACTTACAAAAAGAGATACGATTCACAAATCCCAGATCCAGATTCTGCTTCCCGTGATAATAGTTGTAAAGCAAGTCAACTGCATGCATCTAATAAATAAAATGAAAATAGAAACAAAGCAATCAGAGCAGCTGAAAATTATAAAATAAGCTATTTGGCTAAAGCAAATGACAAAAGCTCCAATTCCTGATTATCTTAGGAACTGAAAAGCACATTTTGTGATCTTAAAAATAAAGCAATAACGTTTGCATATCTTACACCATGAGTTAATTCAACTTCATTTACAATAAAAAAGAATGTTTCATAAAAGAAACTCAGTCATAGTTGTTTGCCTATTTTTGTATAGCACTCACGAGCAAGAATACTCGATCGTTGTAATAGTATATCCCAAGAAAAATTATCAATCCTCAAAGGAGTTATGTTCGGATTAGCAAAATACGTGAGATCATGTTCATGTTGTGTTTGAAAGGATGATCGGGGTTTTTGAAATTGATTAACAACTAAAACAAGAAGCAAGTAAATAAAATAGCAAATAAGAGAAAATGACAAGTGAAGATGAGTGAAAATAAAATAGGACGGGTGCTAAAGTTCAAGGAGTGAAAAACATGGGATTAGAATCATCCAAGCATACTCAATTCATACTATCATGCAAAAGGAATCCAACTTAATTGATGTAGACTAAGGGTGATCACGAATGTATCTTAAGCTCCCTTTCGGGTTACAAAGGTTGTTGATTCATTTTAGACTCCCAAAAGCACTTAAGATCAAAGCCCAACATTAACCCCTTCCATCTAGGTACTAGTTAGATTAAACTCTCCCTTTTTGTGTACTAAGGCCAACGAATGGATTGATTCCCCTCATCGAATTCAAATATCCTTTCGGTCAAACCCAAACTCGATGTCTATTTATGCCTTCCTAATACTATAGAGGGTCGTTTCCGTCTCACCCCAAGTAATACATACATGAACATCATGATAGCATTTAATCACCATAAATCAATTCATTGATCAACAATCCATTAAATCAATAATCAATTATGAATAACAAACCATGCCATCACAACATCAAGACAATTAAACTCCATGAATAGAAATCAACATCAATTAAATCAAAAACTAATTTAATCCACATGATAATATAAATCTAATATGCTCTTCATGTTCCTAATTCCACTAGAGGGATTAGCCTAACATAATAAGGGTAACAAAGCAAATAAATGATTCATTACAAATACTCATAGTTTCAAATCTAAAGAAATACAAAATGAATGGATTCTTCCCTATCAATTTCTTGAAGAGAATCTTCTATTCTTCTTGATCTCCACCTCTAGCTCTTGATTTTGAAATCTTTAGCACCACAAATGGAAGATTTGATGGGTGGATGAAGATGGATGAAGATGAAGGTGGAAAATGAAAGAAATGGTGTGTGATCTATGTGTAGGAGTGTGGAATTTTTGGATCTGATCTCAATTATTGAATAAATGGGTATTTATACCCCTTGGGAAGCTTCTAGAAGGATTCTGATTTTTTTCTGATCCCAGACACGACACGAGTCTTGTGACGCAATACGGCCATAAGGTGCCCGTGTTGCGTGAATTGATGACTCTGCACGGCTTCTCCTTACAGGCCCGTATTGGCGACACGGGTCGTGTGCTACAATACAAGTCGAGCTCCGCAACACGGCCAAGTGGTGGTCGTGTCGTGTGAATTGATGATCCCGCACGGCCTCTTCTTACAGGGCCGTGTTGATGACACGGCTCGTTCTGTCAACACGACTCGTGCTACTGAACACGACCTTAAGGTGCTCGTGTTGAATGAATTTGTGTCGCCATACGGCCACCTCTTACAGGGCCGTATTGGCTACACGGCCCGTGTTGGTGCTGGCTCCTGTATTTCTTCACTGTTTTGGCTCGTTTTTCCTCGTTTCAACTCCAAATTGAGATCCGCTTTTTCCTATATCTTCCTTATCATGTTTAGCATTCAATAAAAAGTGAAAATATTAAGTTTAAGCTCATTCACACACATTTCAATAAAAACACAAAACATAACTAAATAATACACAAATACGGATACAAAAAATACGAAAACACATATAAAAAGACACTAAAATTTAGGTGAAAATAGCGCCAATCAATAGTACGATCATGAAAATTGTGTATGCATGAACAATACAGAAGCAAACACCATTTGTTGTCTCTTGCTGCTCTCCATCTTCTCGTAGATTTCACTAAATTTTTGGATATAATCAGCAAGGATTTTAAATGAAGCTGCACTGCCCCTCGTTTTCACATTCTTCTTTGGAGGAAGACCTTCATATTCATCTTCCTCACCGTTTGTTGAGTTCCCCAGATTGCTCCTCATCTCATCCAATCCATTGTCTCGATTCAAATAAGCTTTAGGATTCATGAATACATACCTCCCTGAGTCCACCTCACATGAAAGACCGGCTTATGGCGGTTGAGATGACAATATTGAATCCATTTTCTTGAAATACACCCATTCACTACTGGACCCTCCTTCTCCATTATCCTTTTTGTACTTTTTCTTTAGTATATCAAGACGATTCTGACATCTAAGAAACCTATCATCCCAAGATTCAAGTAAGATAAAAGTCTCGTGCTCAGTCCAATCAATGAGTGGAATCTTCTTCCATATGATGCCTTTGGGACAGAAGCAGTAGTAAGCGAAGGTGTTGATATTCGGGGCGGAAACTCATAACTTGATATCAAATTCTTTAGCTTCCTCTTTTTAGAGTGCATCTAATCATCAACGTCATTGCCCTCATCACCATCTCCGTAATCATCTTTACTTATCCCCTGAACCCCATTTCCTCCATCCTCGTCTTCATCATCATCACCCATCATCATCCTTTTCTTCTTCTTTCTCATAACTCTTCTCAACATCATCCACATCATTTTCACCATATGAATTGCCAACGTTTCAAGGATAACTGGCACTTTGGACTTGAAATTTTTGGCCATTTATGGGGTAATTCTTGGAGTTGTAATTAACATCATCCATCACGCTCAAATGCCACACAAATAACAACAATGTATCTTTCCTAGTTATCTTTAAAGATAAAAGTCTTTATGATAGAAGAATTCTTTCTATGATCATGCCTTCCATTCAACTAACAGCAAAAAAACTTCAGGAAGACCTAAAAGGCATAGGGAATTTTGTACATCATTGCTAAAAATACATAATTAAATTTTGTTTTCGAATTATGAAATTCTATTCAAATTATATCAATTGTGCAAACTTACAGTGTACTATTTGTGCAATCTCAGCATCTATAGATACAAAATAATAATCATAATTAACAAAAAAAAAACTTTTCGAAATTTCAGAAGAACGAAAGATCCATAAGAAATCTTACCCTCAAACAAAATTTGAGATAAGAATTATAACAAAACCTTAAGATACTCATCTCTAATTCATAAACTACCAAATGCACAATCACTCACGGAAACTCTGCTAATAAAAATGATCAAAATAGCATAAGATTTACCTGTTTCGTCAAGACAGTTCTATCATCCAAACCACCTACAAATGTCTTAGCTCGATGATTCTTAGCTTCTAATTTTCTAATTTCATCCAGTTCCCGATCTGTCCACCAGCGTCCGAATACCCACTGGCTTAAGACCAAAGCGAACGATTAAGCAAAGTTATGTTTGGCCCAATGTGTCGATGCTGGAAGACCTGGATTCGCTGAAATGGGCAGTCCAATCCGAGACGTTTATCACCGCCATCACTCTGAGCAGAGAATGGTTTCTCAAGGAGATATAAAGGTTTATGATTGAGGGAAATTAATGATTTCATGGTAAGGCGTTATGGATCCGAAGATTTTTTTATTATAAAACATTTAATGTTAAGAGTACGGAGAGTTTTTTTATTAATTAATTAATTAATAAAAATTAAATGTTAACATTATTAATATAAATGGTGTACCCCACCATTAGGGACCCCCACCGCCCCTGCCCTGGGGATTGGTGGAGGAGGTAAACAATTAATGTTAAGAGTACGGAGAGTTTTTTTATTAATTAATTAATTAATAAAAATTAAATGTTAATAAATCGCAGGATATGCCTCAAGTGACTTATAGAGAGAACTCACTGTTCAACTTGGGGGCCCCTGCCCTGGGGATTGGTGGAGGAGGTAAATCGCAAGATGTGCCACTCACTGTTTAACTTGTGCTTGCAAGGGGCCAAATTCATCCACCCTGCAGCAACCAAGCTCAGTTGGATGACATTTCCACCCTCCCCTCTACCACTCGAGCTATGCCCTGGGGGCAACATTATTAATATAATATAATTCAATAAAGAATATATGTTTGACCGTATACGAAATAATAGATTTTAGGATGCAAAGGGTGGAAATGTATTAAAAAGAAATGAGTGGGGACAAAAGTGTCTAAAATTATTTTACAAGTGCAAGACACTTTTAATATATTAGGATAGGATAATATATTCGCATAATTCGGGGCCCAACCCATTTAGCCGAAATCCTCGTAGGAATGTCAACGGGCCGGGTACCCAATTACCCGGACCCGACCCATTTTAAAGGTGCCCGACCGGACTTGTCCCGGACCCGCACGGATCTTAACTTTTAGACCCAGACCTAGACCCAAACGGGACGGGTCCGTCCCGCCCCGTTCTCCTTTTTAATTTTTTTTTATTTTTTTTAATAATTTTATTTGCACTCATAAATAACTACCTTTCTCAATTCATCATTCTCCATAACTACAAATAATAATTATGTTAAAAAATAAAATAAAAAATAATAAAATAATCATAACATTAATAGTAAGTTAATAGAATTTTAAATGAATATTAAAATAAAAAATATAAAAAATATATTATGTATGGGTCGGGTACTCACGGGTCAAGAGTAATACCCGGACCCTGCCCGTTTCAAAACAGGTTCGAAAATGGATCTCCCCGTTTTCAATTCGGGATGGGTTTGGACCGGCCCATATCGTGCGGGCCGGATGAGTACCCACCGTCCGAGCCCAAATTGACACCCCTAAACCCTCGGATTAGATTCAAAGCCTATTTAAATAGGCCTGAAACAGTTTAGGGTCATAACCTAAAGTTCCCTCTGTTTCTCCTTGCGCAATTCATCGAACAGCAGTTGCTTGTGCGTCGAGGAGACTGAAAAAGAAAAAAGGGAAGAAAAGGAGAGAATCGGACCATACCTCGTCATCATGTTGCGGCCGAACAGCGTGGCGCAGGCGTGGCGGCGGAGGGATGATAATCTCCTCAAGAAGCTGCGCGTGGGTCTTCCTAATGACCGTCAACCGCAACTCTTCCTTCTCGATTCAACGCAAACCGCCATCGAGGAAAAGGTAAGAATTCCTGGAAATTTATTGTGGATTTATGTTCACTTCGTGATCTATCTTTTGATTACTGACTTAATAGAGATAGTGACGATGGTTATGATCCCCGTTTATGTAATTTTTTTTTTTAAAATTAAAACCGTAATCTATGATTTTGGGGTCTCCGAGTGAAGCAGTTGATGGGTTGATTTATTAAGGACCAAATAGGGCTGTTAGGGCTGTAATGATTGATAGTTTAGGATGAGAAATATTTTTGTAGTGATTTCAAATTTTGGACTGAGTTTTGCTAAACAATGTACTTCATAATTTAATAGGGGGAGGAATCGTTAATTGTGCCAGAGGATGCTATGACTATTTTCTCATGTAGGCATGTTTGTCTTTATCCGGATGTGCTAATATTTACAATATAACTTTTATCAGATCAGTCGAGTATTTCATTATTATTGAAGTCTGTAAATTATGAGGTTTTCTTTCTTGTTGATGCCTTTTCATTCTTCAAAACTTTTCTAGTGTTTACGAGACTGAGAGATGGGAGTGTGACTTTGCATGGGGATGATGAATTTAAAGAAAATATACTACTACTAATTTTCGGATTGGCATGAAAAACTATTTTATTTCAGCTCTTGAAGGACCTAGAAATAATTGATTTGATGGCATTAACTATTAGGCATATAGATGCTCACAGTTAATCTTTCCTGCAGTTAAAAAGGTTCTTACCTTTAATGGTTCAAGGAGTACAGTCAAATGATCCTAATGCTAAACTGGAGGCAACTACCCAGTTTAGAGAGCTTTTATCGATTGGTATTATTTAGTTTAGACCTTCCTTTATTTCTTTATTTCTGGTATTATGCCATCATATAACGTCTAAACTTTTCAGAACGTAGCCCTCCTATAGATGTGGTGATTAAAGCTGGTGTGATCCCTCGATTTGTTGAGTTCCTTGCTAGGCATGATCTGCCTCAGCTGCAAGTAAGTTTTCTGCCATTATGCCCTGTTTATATGTAAACATTATGCAAATAAATCTTCAAAACATGGGTTTTCTTGGTTACAGTTCGAGGCTGCATGGGCTTTGACAAATGTTGCTTCTGGGACATCTGAACACACACAAGTTGTAATTGAACATGGCGCTGTTCAGAGGTTTGTACAGCTCCTAAGTTCTAGAAGTGATGATATTCGTGAGCAGGTATCCTGTATCCTTCTTGGAAAGATTTCTATCTCACCCTGGTTTTAGTTGCAAGTTTAGTGTAATTCAATGGATAATTGATTGTTGTTGGTCGAGGTTTGTTATCACAGCCAAGTGCTTACACATCTGAATTTATTGCTCTCTGCTAAGCAGGCAGCGTGGGCTCTCGGCAATGTAGCTGGTGATTCCCCACCATGTAGGGATCTTGTTCTTGGGCATGGTGCCCTTGTGCCATTACTATCTCTATTAAATGATAAATCAAAGCTCTCCATGCTGAGAAATGCTACATGGACCTTGTCTAATCTCTGTCTTGGAAAGCCACCCACTGTTTTTGAGCAGGTCCGAATTTGTTGTATAATAAAATCTTGTTTCATAGCAAATTAGATATTTCCATGTCTTGGAACGATCACTTGAGTTAATGCTCTTGTGAATTTGATGGGTAAATTATTCTGTTTTCTGCACTCTGCACTTGGTCAGGTGAGTCCAGCATTGCCTGTTCTTCAGCAACTTATCCATTTGAATGATGAAGAGGTTTTGTCTGATGCATGCTGGGCTCTTTCTCATCTATCTGATGGAACTAAAGACAGAATTCAAGCTGTGATTGAAGCAGATGTCTGCCAACGTCTTGTTGAGCTTATCATGTATGTTCTATCCCCACTGGAAGTTGAACTCCGCTTTTTTATTGCTCTCTTTTCCGTTTCACATTTTTCTGCGTTTTTAATTAATTGAAATGCTTTTCTTGTCCCCACTGAAAAAGTCGAACTCCACTTTTTTATTGCTCTCTTTTCCGTTTCACGTTCTTCTGCATTATTTTTAATTAATTGAAATGCTTTTCTTGTTCATCTATGAAAATAAATCTATAATAATTTTCAGCTATCAATCTTGTGTTGCTAAGAGTGTTTTGTTTCTTATGAAGCCATCCATCGCCTACTGTTCTCGTACCTGCTCTTCTAACTGTGGGGAATATTGTTACTGGTGATGATGCTCAGACACAGGTACTTTTGACATGATGCAAATGATGTCCCCCCCTGTTAAGATTTCTGTCAAGTGTTTGTCAGAAATACTTCTTTTTCTCCCAGCTGTTTTGCTATATTGCAGCCTATTGTTTACTGTTGTCATGTCATTTTTCATTGTTAATTTTTTAGAGGCTTTGGTGGGGTTTTGCATGCAGAACTTTATCTAAATAAACTCTAAATTCAGTGCACAATTTTATTGGGGGAAAAAAAGAATGTTTAACTTCAGTTAAGGTTTTGTCTGTAATTAATTATTTCTCCTATAAATAATAGGAGTATTAGTTTCATTGAAATATTAAGTGAATAATAAAAGATATTTTTTTTGAAGAACATGGTTTACATCTGAACCTGTCACAATAGTCTCTATTTGTATATTATTTCTCTGTTTATATGAAGATTAGTCTTAATTTTTATATTATCTACTTACACAAATTTAGGATTTAAGTTTTTGGTGAATTGTTAATATGTATAGTTTGTGTTCACTGCAGTATAGTTTTGGTGAAATGTTAATATGTATAGTTTGTGTTCACTGCAGCATAGTAGACTGGTCTTACGAGTCTTACAATAAGTACTGAGAGCTAGAAAAAGAAGAAAAGATTTATTTCACTGTACAGTTGTACCAGATAATGATACTTCTTCATAGGATCTGGTCTCAAATTTTCTGAATTAATCTCTCTTCATCAAGTTTTTCTGGATCTATGTGAAAGACAATCTCTTTCATTTTCTATGCATTTGCTCTTTGTGTGATAAATTCTGTTTTGACAAATTGTTATGGTTATCCTTGTTAAGCTAATGTATAATTTTGATATTCCTATACAATCATGACTGTTGATTCTATGTACTATGTAGTATCACTATTCTATTCACTTACATGATTGTTCAGAATCACAACATTTAGACTCCCTCGGAAATATAGATGATTTGCATGTTTATGTCTTGTATTTGGTTTTATCTATTCTGAATTTTCACACGTGGCTTGATTGTTTGTCAGTTTGTGATAGACAGACAAGTCCTTCCCCGTCTCCAGCAACTGCTTACTAAAGATTATGAGAAAAGCATTAAAGAAAAAGCTTGTTGGATTATCTCTAATATCACTGCTGGTAATAGAGCTCAAATTCAGGTACTTGTCAACTTTTGCTTCTTTCCTAATGGAATTTCTATTTTCCCAACGATGCAAAAGAATCTATTTCATGAAACTCAATTTCATAAGTGTAACTAGTGAATGGACTTGAGGAAAACTTGTGCATATAGTTCAATCTGAATGATCACTTCATCTTTCTTTGTTGGCTGCTTGAGTCATTGAATCCTTATAATAGTAAATTGTGATTTTTCAGACATTTATTTCTTTTGGATTGATTATTTTAGACCTTGTGCTCAGGCAGGTGAAGGCGATAAAATCTTCAATAAAAGTGGTCGAAATGAGAATGTATATTAGGAATGGATAAAAATTATAGCAAATATATTTATTTAGAATTTTTTAGCGCTGCTTTCACTGAAATTCATTAAAATTTATGATTAGAAGCTTCGTATTAGATATTGTTTGTTTTAAAATCAGCTGCAAATTGTGATTATGATCATGATTCAATTGTTCATTTTCTTATTCTAAAAAACTGTATCTATTGCTTGTTTATTGATGCAGGCTGTCATTGATTCGGGAATCATTGTCCCTCTGGTGCAACTTGCTTCCTTTCATACAAGGAAAGAGGCTGCATGGGCTATCCCGAGTCCTATAAGGAAAGAGGCTGCATGGGCTATCTTGAATGTCACCTCTCAAGGATCTGCCGAGCAGATTAGGTATGTTGTCTCCATTTTGAATCTTTTTCAATAATATCATGCTAACTCGTTGTAATCTTGACTGTATGAATATTTGGAGTGCATTATTATTATTATTATTATTATTATTATTAAGCCGAATAAGTTGGGTGTACTTGTAATTGAAATGTCGTTGATCTTTTGCAGATGCTTGGTGAGTCACGGTTGTATAAAGCCGTTGTGTGATCTTTTAAAATGTCCAGATCAAAAGATCGTTTTTGTCTGCCTCGAGGGATTAGAAAACATGTTGAAGGTGGGTGAGATCGATAAAAAAATAAGTGGTGGAATCAATTTACATGCCCAACTCATTGATGAATGTAATGGGAAGTACGAAATCAAGAATCTGCAGGGCCATGAAAACTTTGACATATCTGAAAGGGCGGTGAACATTATTGAAAAATACTGGATTGAGGAAGCAGAAGAGGACCATAGTTTCACATTCACCACTTTTCGCGACATTCTACCAAGTGTTCTGTAGGAGGCTTTAACTGTCTGTCTTTTTAGTAATTAACTTCGAACTTAATGTACAGGTCCATCTTTATGTCGTATTAGTAATTAACTTCGAACTAGATGTACAAGTCCATCAATAATAAAGGCTTTTTAAAGATCATCACATCTCAAGTGAAAATAATATGAAGATTGAATTATAGTCTCCTGTTACACTTTCATTTTATATTTGTACCGCTCGAAGTATTTTATATTTTATTTTCATTAAAACTGATAAAAAAATACACTATAATAATGCATAGTATTTTCTTACACATCTCATCACTCAAGTGAGTCATATATGTAAATTTACGTCGGATTTATCTATTTCCAGGAGTCATAATTTTGTAATCAAAATGTATAAACGGTGGCAATAACAAAATATATAAAGGGCATCATGAATTACTTTGCGCACCAATCTCATTTCTCAATTTTCTTTTTCTTCCTTCTTAATCCCAATCTATTTTTTCTCCATTTTCTTTTTCTTCCTTCTTTCTTCCGAATCTAATTTCTTATTTTATGAATTATCAGAAAGAATGAATAAAAAGTAATGATATTTTTAATATAAAGTAACACTGATAAAAATAAAATGATAATAAAATAGTTGAACTATGTAAAGAATAATTACTAATAATAATAATAATATTGATTAATTAATAATAATAATAAAATATAATAAATTAGAATTGATATTAGTTGCACCCGGATGTAAGAATGCACCTACATGTGTATAATTTTTTATTATATTTTGTATACAAGTTATTCTATTTTGTATACATGTTTCTTAATAATTGTATACTTTTTTCACACTAAATTTTTCTTTAAAAAAAATTAGTATCCATATGTGTAGAATTTTTTATTCAACATGCATACATGTTTTTTAATAATTGTGTATTTTTTACACTCAATTTTTCATTAAAAAAACTAACAATTAAATTGTATACATTTTTATTTATAATTGTATATATTTTTTTATATATTTGTATACGTTTTTTTAAGTTGGTGCACCATATCTTATGGTGCACTATGATGAACACTATATTTAGCCAATAAATTATATAAAAAGTAAAAAAAATAATTGATTAAGATAGCATATTGTAGTTTGCGTTCGTGGGCCAGTGATGATTTTGGTGCGTTAGTTGTTAACCTTAATTAATTTTCAACTAAACAAATAAGGCCTTGTTTCTCATTAATTATATTATTTACTTTTATTTTGTATTAATGAATACCTTGTTTCTCATTAATTATTATTTACTTTTATTTTGTAGGATAGGTCTTGCGTATTCACATAAGTCCATTTTATATTTTTTAAAATAATTATCACTTTTGATATAAAATATTATCACTTTTTATTTATAATATAAATTATTCATGAATAAACATTATCACTTTTCATTAATAAAGAGTGTATATTGGGGATGCACCAATATCTGTATTGACTTTTTATTCTATTTTGTGTACGTGTTTTATAATAATTATATACTTTTTTCACACTAAGTTTTTCATTAAAAAAACTATCATCCATATATGTATAATTTTTTATTCAATAGTGTACATGCTTTTTAATAATTGTATATTTTTTTACACTCAATTTTCATTAAAAAAACTAACAATTAAATTGTATATATATTTTTTCTCATAATTATATACTCCATCCGTCCGCCGAAAGGTGGACATTTTGCCATTTTGGGCGTTCGCACCAAAGGTCCACATTTCATTTTTTAAACACATGTGACCCACACACATCACTAATACAATAAATTTATGGGACTCATACACCTTACTAATACAACTACCAACTAAACATTAAATAATAATACTCCTTAATCTACGTGCAAAAAGCAAATGTCCATAATAAGAAAAGTTGAGTAGCGTATATAGCTTAGGTCATCTCCAGCGTTTAACCCCATTTTGCAGGACATTCATCCCTAAAATTTAGTTAACTCAATAAATCATTTCCAGTAGTTAACTCCATTTTGTAGCACATTCATTTTTTAATAATATTTTATTTATTTTTACATTTAATTTATGTTTTATTATTATTTTTATTTTTAAATAAAAATAATAATATAATAAAAATATTAATAAGCCTAAAATTAAAACACCATAATCATTAAAATTACATTATAATTTATTTACACATGAAATTAAGGCAAAAATTAAAATTAAATTACATTACAAAATACATAAACATAAAATTAAAATTACAATATAATAATTAAAACTACAACACTCAAAATTACAATTAATTTATTTTCATTTATTAAAATTTATAAATATTTTTAAATAATAAAAAAATTAAATAACCATTGTATCTACAAAATTTAAATACTATAATATATAGGAAAAATTTCACATTTGGTCCCATAAGAATTCCTTCAATTCAATTATAGTCTCGTAGGAATATACTGGTCTCATAGCTAGCTGTTTTGGTCCCATAAGAATATTATAATCGAAATTTTTAATTCCAAATTAACTTATATTATTTTAAACTACCAAATTTATATTATTTTCTATGTTTCAAAATAGGCATAGTCCGTTTTGGTCTTGTTAATGGTTCAGAATATTTCGTCAACTATTAATAATTTAGATGAAAAATTCCTATGAGACTAAATCTGTCAGTTTTGGGACTTTTTTGGCATTGAGCAATTCTTACGGGACTAAATATGAAATTATCCCTAATATATATACACCCCACAATTCATTTCACTAACTACATAACTAACATCAATAAAAAAAATGCAGTCAACACTGTAGCTTCCGCATTTTTTAGCTGCTACAGTAAAATTCTCAATTTTGCAGACAAGATTGAAGCACCACTATATTTGGGCTGCATCTTTAAATTGCAGCCCCGTTGGAGAAGCTCTTAGAGAAAGTGAATTTGAAACTGAATTATACGTCTTTTGAAATTATGTTACTCCTACTCCTATTTCTTTTCTTTTCTTGGAAAAAAAAATAAATAAATTGGATAACAATTCCAAACTAAAATCTTGTAATGAATTCCATTATAAGGGACAAAAAGTACATTTTCACCTTTCAGCTTAAGTACTTCATAGGTCTAAAATTACTGGATAGTATTTTAAAACTTTCACCCATGTTAAAGGAAAGTTTTATGGAGTAATTATTGAGTTTTATTTCATGTATCAATATATTATTTGTAATCTTTATTTATTACTATTAAATAGTATTTATTAATGAGGTAAGTATAAAATGTTTCTTTAATTTGATTTAGAAAATATGTATATTTAAATTATTTTAAAAAAAATAAAAATTAATTAAAAAATATCTTTAATAAGGGTGAGTTTTGTGCAGGATCATCTCACTTACACGTAAGAAGGATTATTCGACAATCAATCAACACAATATATAAAATAAGAAATTAAGAAAAAAGCCAATGGCCGGTCACCCGTGGGCCGTGTACGACTTCTTGAATTAAGTGCAACATTTTATCTTCTTCTTTTACATATTTTAAAATTTTATTAATTATTTACTATTAATATTATTATTATACTTAATATAATTAATAAGAAAATTAAAGGTGATAGTTGAAAATACAAAAGTGATACTACTTATAATGAAAAAAAAAAGGTGATACATTTATTATTAAACTATTTAATAAAATGTTTATAAATTAAAAAGTGATAATATTTTTAATGAAATAGAATATATGAACATAGAAGATTGATACTCGATTAATCAAATTATTAATAATTTGTAAGAAAGACAAAAAAATAATAACATTTTCAATTAAAAGTGATAACTTGATTAAGAAAAAATGATATACATCCAATTAAACTATTTAATGAAAATTGTATAGGGTAAATAAAAAGTGATAACATTTTTAATAAAAAGTGATACTATATGATTAAAGAATAGTAAAAATAAAAAGTGATATATATGATTAAAGAAAAGTAATAAACGTCCCATTAATTAAATTATTTAATAAACACTATATTCTTTTAAAAATAGAAAGTGATAACATTTTTAATACTTAATGATAACTTATAAAGAAAATGTGATAATCATTTAAATAATTTTTTCATGTATTATTATAATAAATAGGGAGGATTACTACTAGGTACACAAAAAACCTTAATTACTATGAGATACAAACATACAAAAGTATTACTACTAACTACAAAAATATATAGTGATATTCCAATATTACCCCTATAAATGTGCTGCACATAAATATTGTGTGCAGCAAGGTGTGTGCAGTAGAAAAAAAGTGTATGCAGCAAAAAAAAGTGTATGCAGCAAAAAATGTGGTGGTCCGGCGGAGCTCCGGCGGCGGCAGTCAACGGCCGGTCAACGATGGTCAACACCGGCCAACTGCCGGTCAACGGTGGTCAACTGTCGATCAACGGCCGGTCAACGGTGGTCCGGCGGGTGGGTGGGTGAGGGTAGGGTTGGCGGTTTAAAAGTGTATGTGTTTAGGGGTATATTTGGTATTTTACTTTAATATTTTATATATAATAATTATTATTTTAAATCAATGTATCTAATAGTAATTAGGGGTATAAAGTGTGTACCTAGTGGTAATTAATCCTAAATAAAAAGTTGTAATTAATTAATTAATATAAAAAGTAAAATTATTATTTATTTTTTTCCCAATTATGTATTATTTTGACACGATTAATATTAATTAAATTTATAAAGAAAATATTTTCTTATTTTTTTTACGAGTAATAATATAAATATAATAATCAATAATATAGTATATATTTTGAATTAAAAGCCTAATTCAAATGTAAAAATTTAAAAATAAATAAAATAATAAAAGTGGAGAGTGAAACGGCAAAATTAATTAGTAGTACTGGTTTAGATTACTCATGTTATCAGGTAACAAGTTTTACTAAAATCCACGAGTTTTAATATGGTATGTATTTGACCCGTCTCACAGATGATAATACAAATCTTTTTCCATGAGTAATTAAAGTTTTAGATTTTGTTGAATAAATAAAATAATAAATTTAAATAATTATAATTATTAATTATAGTTAAAATATAAAAAATGAAGTAGCTTTTCTTTTATTTAAATTCATAAAGATATTAACTTTAAAAAATAATTTTTAAATTCAATAATTATATTATACACAAGTTAATCACCTAATACGGAGTAGGTACATAATGAAGAAATGAGAATTAGAGTATATTTATAAATTTAGGGGTGGGTAAACACGACCGTACCGAAAATATTGATACCGTATCGATATTTTCGGTATGATGTTTTTCATACCGATGTCGATACCGAAATATCGGTATACTGATATTTCGGCATACCGAAATTTCGGTAACTTAAAATGCATAACCGTTACCAAACCGTAATTCATACCTTGCCGATTTTTCGGTAAATACCGCATCATACCGAAATACCGAACGAAAATTCAATATACCATGTCCTATTCAATATTATCAATATACCGAAACATATCAAAAATTAAATATTAAATTTTAAACTATAAATAAAATTCACATAATTTTTTTCAAAATAAGCCCAATCCTGTTTAACTCTAAGATTAACTAGCAATATCCATCTCATATTCATGGAAAACAAAAAGAAATTTACTGGGCTTACAGGTTGAAGACTTGGACAACAACGACGATCCCTAATTTTTAGGAAGAGGTCGATAAGTACATCACTGAAAAAACCCTAGAAAATGTAAATCTAAAATTAAACCTACCCTTAATCGGGGAGAAATTAAGAAGAGGTGGAGAGAGATGTAAATCGGGGAGCGACACAACATTGACGGCGGCAAGAGAATGGATTTACTGTGGGAGGCGTACGAGGCGGATTCCAAGAAAAGCGAGAAGAAGACTGTGAGATTGATAACAGCAGAGTGAAGAAGTTTAGAAGAGGCGGAAGAGATTATAGTTGGTGTTCGACGTTTGGATGAAGAGGAGCGAAGAACTGTTGCAGCAGTGACAACTGACAATTTGAAATTTGGAAATTGTGTTGTATGTGTTGGGTTGGGTTTCCAAATATGTGAAGAGCCCAATAGCCAACAAGGTAGATAAACCCAAGTAGGCCCGATACTTGGTTTTATCTTGTCCCGTAAGTCATTGACGGAAGAGAGAAGAAAAAGAGGGCAAAAACATAATTCACGTTTTTTAGAGAAAATCCAGCGCAGTGATATTTTAGAAGCAATAACCAGAGTTTCAACCGTCGGATCGAGCTGAATTTTGGTCAGCATGTTTGGAACTTGAGGAGGTACATTTTGAACGGTGGAGATCGTGTTTGGAGCTTTTTGTTGACGGAAATACGCCGAAAACAGAAACAGGTTGTTTGGGCAATTTTGTTCTGCGCAGTCGAGAGGAAAGAGCCATTTCTCACAAACCAACCGTTGGATCGAGCTGTAATTTGGACAGAACGTTCAAGACTCATAGAGGTTAATTCTGGACACTGAAGATCGGATTCTTAGGTTCCTAAAGTTGTGAACTCTGAACGTCAGTTGGTGCAGTTTGGTGAGGTCTTTCTAATCTCGTTGTTTGTTATCAAGTATTGAGCATCTTAATACGTTTGTGATAGAGTGTCTGTGGTGGCAGATTGTAACTCTTGGATTTTTGTCTCATAGTGAAGTTTTTGGTGGACTTCGATCCCGTGGTTTTTTACCTTCTCACATTGAGGAGGTTTTCCACGTTAAATTGTTTGTGTAGTGCGTTGTTGATTGCTTGCTTTATCGTGCATTATATTATTAGGATTGTTTCCTGCTAGATTCACACAAGAGAGGGATAATTGATCATTCCGCTGCGTAGACGATAGTTTATTATTTGATTATTCGTATGTTTATCCTAACAGTATGCACGCCTAATCCTAATATGTGAGGGATTATGTAAATGTTAAATGGGCAGTTAAGTTAAATGGGCTAGGCCTATTGAAAATATTATTTTTTGGGCTCAATTACTTGGGCCTTAAATAAAATTATAAATGTAAAGATAAAATAATATAATATATATAATTTTTTTCGATATACCGAAATACCGAAATTTTAAATCGGTAGATACCGATACCGAACCGATATTTTCGGTACGGCGATTATACCGTACCGAAAATATCGGTGTACCTAAATTTTGATATTTTTGAATATGTTCCGATACGATAAGCTCGACATACCGAGTTTTCGGTATTTTTCCCCACTCCTATTTATAATGAAGGTTTTTATTAAATTCATGTGAATATGCTGTAATTTATTATTTACACGTTTTAATTTACATTATATAAAAAATAATTGAACTTTTTACCATGAAAGACTATATTTTAATATGTAAAATTCCAAATAGTCAACAAAATCATTAATCTCCCAAAAACATCCACCCACCCACCCAACCTTTGATAAAAAAAACAAACCACAACTACACATGCATGCACTTCGGGTTTTCTAAGCCACCATGGCATCTATGATATGAGCATCCAGCTGAAAACAGAAATACATAATGAGTAAACAACAAACACAAACTCAAATTTCTTTCTCAAAACTTCCGCTGTATAACGCATGTAAAAGATAAACGAATATAATAGCAGTGTTCCCACGAGGAAAGCAGTGACATGACCAAACTCCACAAACTCTGACCCGAACCATTCTTAATCCATATGCATGTGAACAAAAGCAACCTCTAAATGGAGGTTTATGTTTATCAAAATATACTTCTAGCAATTCTTATGTGCGACAATAAAGTATGGAAAATAAAAGAAACACATTATATATGAATTTCAAATAAATCAAATTATGCAAAAAGGTTGTATTCACAATGATTCAAATTTTCAAAAACTAGTAATCCAAAAATACTCTTTACAGTGACTTGGGATCTCTCTCATGTATTCTACTCAACTTTTCAGGACACCATAAATAAATAGTATAACCATCAATATACTAAGGAAACAACTTTTAAATAAACAGCACAAGTTAGAATCATCAATATCCACTTGATAACATGATCACTCATACTGATGCTGCATGCTATATGCAGCTTCAGGAAAGGCAGAAATGCACAAGAAAAAGTATTTCACTCAAGTTTCTTCAAGCAAGGGAGAATGTCGAGATAAACGACAAAATTAAGAGGCCTCTCTCACTGGTATTCATTTAAGTAGCTCCACACAAGTTTTTAACATCCTCTTCATCAATTTTGAAGGAAAGCTTGAATATAGTCCTGTTTGAATCCATATTTTTAAAATATCATGCAGGCAAGGTAGTCATATTGGCTACATAATGATAACACCATTTAAGCAAGTTACAAATATGTATTATAACAGAACCACATAATTTGTTAAACTTCATTAAACATAGGCAGCCAGGACCCAATAAAATAGTAGCATTACAAATATACTTCATAGAAATCAGTAAGTTGCCAAACAAATAAACACAAGGTTCCATCCTATCATAGGCACATTATATTGCATGAATGTTGAATGATAAAGGGAGAAGAGTGCAGAAATAATAAAACTTACATAAGACAAGATTCCATCCTCAAAATATCTGGAGACCATAGAAGCTGCAAAGGGAATACAATGCAGTTCGATTCGCTAATTCAAGATTTGCAGTGATGATACTGGGGTACCTTCCAGGGTCATGAGCACACAGTTTTGACAAAGATTCAGCCAGGAATTGCTTAGGATCTTCGATTTCTAGTAGGGGGTCCTCCTCTCTCCTCCCCGCATTGTCCGAATTGGCATTATAACCACTAGTTTCACCAAAATTTGGAATCTGTGAAATAAGAACAACAATACTGTCGAGCATTGCTCCCCACAGCTCTGAATCTGGCAAATACTCACATAAGAGTCTGGTCGAAGCCACAGAAATTAACTTGAGTTCTGTTGAACCTGTGAATTGCTTGAGATAAGGAATCCAAAACTCCTTCAAAATTGTGGAAAAAATACCTGACTGAACAGCATTCAACGAACTAAAAAGGTTTTCAGGGTCATGCTTCATAAGGAAAATAGACATGAATATGACAAGTGATTTGATGAACTTCACAGTTCTTCTTTTTTTCAGAAGGCTAAGCAAAATAAACCATATGTCGGAGATGTAAGAAGAGATCATATCATAACCTAGATTTTCAATAAACACAATCAATGTGTTGAGCACATGAATTCCTTGTTCAACTTCATAAGTACGGGGAGATTTGACTAGTGTGCAGAAGGCATTAATTATTTAAGATAGTCTGCCTGGCTCATTTAGCTCATGTGGAGCTTTCTTAATGAAGGCCTGGAGCAAACACACAAGGTTTGTAGTGAGAAGTTGGCTTACATATGGGTAGAACTCACTAACACCTCTTGATGAGATTATCCGTAAAATGGGTGCTTCAAAAGAAGAAATAATAGATGGATCCTTCTCATAAGTCCTTCTCACTAGTATGGCGATGGCTTTAAACAGATAATAGTTAAAAATCCCATTCTTTGGGTTCTCAACCCTATCAAGAACACTCACCAACTGATTGATGCAAGGTACGGCAAAATCACTAGACACATTAGCAAACTCAACCATACGCATTATGCACATCATTACATGAAGGTTTTCTTCAGATCCCTCGAATCGCAACGCTTTAAAGAGGTTGTTCTTCAAGAAATGCAGAATAGGATTAATATCAGCTGCTGAGTATCTTAATCTCCCTTCGTCATCCGTAACCAAAAGCAGCTTCTCGATCAATCTAGTTGCGTACGAATGCACCACATTTGAATCATGTGCTACGAATCGCACCACATCACATAGCAAGCTAGCCGCAACCGCTTTCGAAATCTGATTTCTAAAAACCGTAGAGAATTTTAATGCAGCTGCTTTTACCATTGGAGAACCACTCACATTTCTCAATTCGGGTACGATTTGCGACCAAAAGAATCTTTCAATCTTCAAGTCATCACCTGGGGCAAGGGAAATAAATAAATAAATGGCACAATCTTTCTGCTTCCAGTTTGCAGCTGGGTTCTGTGAGAAGGAGGCCAGAAGACTCTGTATCTGGGCGGTAGCCTCTTCAGCAACCTTCTCCTTATAATTCTCAGAGATTCCCTTAAGCATGTCACATGCAATTCTCCTCCTAGTGTCCACATCAGTGTCTTCCGTATCACTCCTTATGAACTCTTCATAATTCATATGAATAAGCTCCTCATCTTCCTCCCTCAACATCACATTAGGAATTACTACACTCTGACAAATCTGGGGTAAAACTGTATCTATTGAAAACCATGTATGCAGATTGCTCTTGCTAACCTTAGTTAGATACTTAATAATAGTTAAAATTAGTTGTTCCCTGGTAGAAGAGCTTGAATCGACCACTAAAATTGCCCATAATTTCTCTATAATTCCACTCAAATACTGCCGAAATTTCACCTCCTCCTCTTCCTTAGGCATGTATAATAGAGTAAGAAAGTTACAAATTGAAATTCTCAAGTCATCAACTAAAACAAGCCCATCATTTCCATTATCTTCCAAAGCAGAATATCTAACCGTCAAATATTTTTTGAACAAGATCATCCATTCATGCATATGATCCAAGAAGAAATCTGACAACTGCCCAACACTGAAGGAATACAAAATCCTACAACAAAAAGATTGAGTCTCAATACAACCCTTCAGAGAACTAGCATTTGCTCCAGCCACATTTCGGTCCAAACATACTGAAGTCCGTTTAAACACTTCTAGTAACGGTGCAGAAAATGTATTCACCCAATCACTAAGTACTTCTCTAGACCGTTTAGTTCCTACTGCAGCAGATGCATCCAAATCAGTCGCAAACAATGTATTGATAACTGATAATGCTCCATTCACTAGTACATACTCATTTGACTCATTCAATAATTCAACCAACTCAGACTTATTCAGCAATTTAATTAATTCAATGGATAATTCCGGCCATGCTGTAGGCAACTCGCCCTTCCAGATAATTGCTATACTTAGACTAATCTGAGCTTGAATTCTAGATGAATTATGGTGCATATATAGTAAACTAAGCAGAAATGATTTTACCTGCTCCTTCCAATCGTTTTCTACGATATACCACTCATCCTTGATAAAGTTTTTCAAATAAATCGAAGAACATAACCTTATATATTCATCGACCGTAGGGTCAGAAATAAGCCTGAGAGGATGATAAAAGCACCAGAAGTTCCTAGCATGAGTGACATTTGAGAGGCGCTCCTCAGCGCAGCGACGGATATTTGTATCAACAGAAAGACAGCCATTAAAGCACTGTACGAAAACGTTTTTGGCCTTTTGCAATTTTGCTCGAGAATTCAGAGCCTCCATGGAATATGGATGAAGGAGGGAGATGGCGGGACGGTGAACGTGATTTGGTGTAAATGGGTGTACGATAAACCCTATTTGAAAATACTCTTTAGTTTATACTCTTCCATCCCAAAAATACATTTACACATTTTATTTTGATCCATGACAAAAATACTATTACCTCCTAAAAATAAAAATAATACACAATATCAATAAATTTACAATATTACAAAAATGTCATCTTTTTTTATATACAATATAGTCAAAGTCAACTATATCATACATTTTATTTTGCACAATTACCATAAATACATTTTTTCTTACTACATTACACCACAAAAAAGTTACTAAATTTTGTGTCAGAGAATACTCGAATGTATTCTTGAAACGGGAGTAAACAATTGTGTATAAAACTATTATCCTAGTGTATAAAAATTTAATTTTTGTGGAGTAATATTTTCTTTTAGTATATACAAATTTAATTTTTGTAGAGTAATATTTTTTATTCATAAAATTAATAGTTCAATGTCTTTAAAAAAATTAATTTATATATTAAAAAATAATTGATAAATCAGATTATTTAAAAATTTGAAGAGTAGTTTTTATTTAGAAGAGTAATTTTAAAATCTAATTTCAGTGCACTGGGGAGACCGGTGCGAGTATGAGTTTGGAATCAAACCCATACATTTCATTTAGAGTCTCATTATTTGGCTTCAAAAGTACTCAACCAAACACCTCCTTAGATCACTTTTTTACTTAATCATAACCACTCAATTAAATAAAATAATTAAAAAAATTAATAACTACTTACTACCACATTATTTTACACTATAGATTATGTGTAACGGTGCATCGAGTATACCATTGAATAATCCATAATTTTATATATATGTTTAGAAAGAGAAATTATGACATTGTCCAATAACCATATTAAATTCATATTTTGGTTAAATAATTATCTAAACTTTCAATTTAGTCCATTTCTATTCGATTTTAATTATTTTATTTTACTTTGAATTTAGTCCAACTTAATCGGAAACATTTGATTTTCCTCTCAAAATACACACACCTTACCACACCCCTATCTTCCCTCACGGCTAGCATCTCTGCTACTCAACATTGTCACTAGTGCGATCAATTCATCATTTTTTTTATTGGACAAAGGGTCAATTTGACCCTTTATCTTACCCCTCGAGATCAAATGAACCATTGATCTTATTTTTTATTCGTTTATGCACTTGCCCTTTTATAATTGGATCAATTGAGTCCTTGTTTTTTTTTTTTTTTTTTAAATGATCAATTAAGCCATTTATCTTATTTCTTGTAGCAAATAAACCCTTCATCTATTTTTTACATCTTCAACTTTCGTTTAAATTATAATTAAATCAAATATACCCATATCTTCTATAAATTTAACATAAAACACTTACACCAATTTTTAACAGCTCATTTTCTTAACTTCCTTTTTTATTTTTTTAGTATTATTTTTTAAATCTTTTTTTAATAAATTAATTTATTTATTAAGGTATTATTATTACATGTTTAATAAACAAAAAATGTAATAATATATGTTCTTTCTTTATTTATTTGTTCTGCTTTGATTTTTTAAATTTTCAATTATTTAATATTACTAATGTTCTTTATTTATTTATCTTACATTTTTATTTTAAAATTTTAAATAATAAATTTTAGATCATATTTATTATTATATTAATAAAATTAGTTTAATTATGTACCAGATACATTTAAATATTTAAAAAAAAATTGCTACCGAATGTAATTAATTTTAATTAATTAATGTAATTAAAATGGAATAAAACAAAAAAACCAATATTACATTTTGCTTATTATTAATAACAATAATAATATAAAAAAAAGTTAATAAAGAAGAAGGTTAAAAGAAAAAGAAAAATATAAATAGTAAAACAAAATAATACTATAATTCAAAAAAAATTAGAGCATCAACGTTGCATAATTAATAAAGAGGGTGTGTGAATGAAAAAAATAGATGAGGAGTTTATTTGATCAAGAAAAGTAAGATGAAGGGTTTTTATTATCCTTTGTATTTTTGAAAAAAGAATAAGAGTTTATTTGATCCAATTTAAAAATGAAAAGGGTTTAGATGAACAAAAATTTAGATAAGGGGTCTACTTGATCCCAAAGAAAAAGATGGAGGGTCAGACCCTTTGCCCTTTTTTATTTATCCTATTAAATAAAAAAGAAAAAAAAACTGCGTTGAAAATGTTTTTAGAAACCTAAGTAAGTCGGTGTCCGCCTTGAATATAATGCCCAATTAAAAAGAGCAATCAGGGGTCAAGAATTGTGGAATCAACAAAATATCATGAAATTGGACATTGGATTTTGTGTTTGGCCATTGAATGGTGGTAGGCAGATGTTACTAATTACATAAATTTAATAGAATATACTTGTTACATAATGCTAGTGATGTAGTAAAAAAAAATCATTCTAGCATTTGTATAAATTGGGCTGTAGTAAATATTCTAGGCCCAGGAAAATTTTACTGTAGTAAATCTTAAGGTCGGCGGGAACGAAATAAACTGATGGATTTCGATCCTCCTCCACGCAGATTTGGAATTGGGCTCAAACGGCGATGAAGCCTCCGTTTCCCCAATTTTGTCTTCTCAGCACAAGCCAACCATGGATCCAATTAGCCTACATGCTCCCTCCGTTCCACAATAAGGAGTGCATTTTACCATTTTTGTCCGTCCACACAAATTAATTTTTTCTGTCTCCATAACCCCACACTAATACACCTACTTAAAATATTATTTCTCTCACTCCAACTACCCATTAAATATTATACTCCCTCCTTCCCCTTGATACGTATCTATTTTGCCATTTTGGTCCGTCTCATTACAAAGTATTAATTTTCTTTTTTAGATTGATGTGACCACACACTCAACACTAATACAACTACTCACTACACTTTAAAATATTATTTCTCTCACCTCAAAATATATTAAATTATTATACTCCTTAATTCACGCGCAAAAAGCAAACGGCTACGTTTCAAGGGGATGGAGGGAGTATCTCTTAATCTACATGATAAAACTCTAATTTGAGTAATGTATTTTTTTTAATTTATTTTCTACAAGTATATACATACGATGGCTCTATTCATTCATGCACGTTTGATCAAACAATATTTTTCTGAAACACTAGTACTCCTAAGTAAACTTGAACACCAGAGATCTGACGATTTAGAAAAGTAATTACTATTATTATTACTAATTCACAATATATTGTCCTATAATGTTAAGGTAGAATTTTCTACTGTGGCCGCGCGCAATGTAGAATGGCTTTTCTAATTTCTTTTGAAAACCTAGTTGTTACACTCTAAAATACTCTGTCTTAATTAGATGCAAGGAATACTTTTTTCCGATGAAATAGCTTTTCTAGTTTGCCTATTAGAATAGCTTTTCTAATTTCTTTTAAAGACCTAGCTGTGATCCCTTAGTATATCTAACATCAATCGCAAAATGGAAAATCGAATTGAATGAAAATAATTACTATGTTACAAAGATGCACAAATGAGTTGATTTGTTTTGTAAATTATCTTTAGGCAGCATAATAAACAAAACACATTCTTTAATCAAAGAAAAATTAAATGGACCTCATCTCAATTTACAACATTCCTCTTATCTAAAATCTGATATGAACACTGAGTTGCATATCCCTGTTACAGCTTTAATTACCTTGTGACAACCTTTTACAAGTCCTAGTACGAGACTGCTGGCTATCTTCCCTGGCTTCCATTAACTTTGCCTTCAGCGTATTCAATTTTTTGCTTTTTTGCAATCTTGAAGAGGACTCGGAGATGTCAGGAGTGCCCACGGGTACCTCAGATGTCCACTTTTTAACAGGACTTGGAGGGCCTACAAACGAGGATGGGTCGAATGAACCTTCCATGCAAGTATGCTCGTGCCCAAGATTCTTATCCTCCAAATTGATATCAGCATCAGTCACTCTATTCTTTCCTCCCCGAGAAGATCTTTGCATCATCTCGCCTTTTCTAGGCATTCTTCGATCACTCCTCTCGTTTACAATCTCTGTTCTTGATTTTGGCAATCCTTCTAACACATTCTGCTGGTTTCGTTCATTTATATTATCGTCTAACTGCATCCGTGAGTTAGATGGTTCAGAGGCCTTTCTTGATTGTACCTTTCTGTTCACGGCTTTCGTTTCTGTTGTTTCATTTGCTTGTTTTACACTACGCCCTCTACTGAATTGAGGGCGATGGTTGATGGCATCAATAGAATCATCTTCATCTTTCACATTCCAAGGAGCACTTGCAGGTTCGTTCATGTGAAATGACTCAAAAGAACGTGGACCGGGACTTTTTGACCCTTGTTGAATCTTTCCAGATTGCATTTCCCGAACAAAGTATTCAATCTCGACATATAACTTGTCCAAAGCTGATTGCTTTTCTGAAACATCACGAGCATCTGCTAATTTCATTTGCGTTCGCTCATCTAGCCAGGCTTCAGAAATGTGAAGAACCAATCGGTCATTTCCTTCCATGCCAACCTGATCCACACAAAATTTGTGTTTCATGAGCCGTACTTGTTGTTCATAATCTCTAATTCCTTTAGCAAAGGCATCACAGAGATCTTCCAGCAAGAACCGAGCTTTCCTCTCTTTTTCGAGTTCTCTCAAAGCATTAGCGAAAGAAGATTTTATCTCTGAAAGCTCCTTGTGATGGCGAGCTTCTGAATGCTTTCTTAATTTCAATTCATCTTCAAGCTTTTCTTCCACTAGCTTAACTGCATCTCTGATTCGCCCCTGCTCCTTTTTCCTGGCAACTTTATACTCCATTAGTTGCTTCATTAATCTACCATTTTCATTTTTATCTCTTTTTTTCTCTTGCATCAGCTCTTGAATACGCGTATTGGATTGGTCCAGATCTCTCCTCAGTGATTTTACCAAGGACATATCCATTGCATGTTTTTCTTCAAGGTTCCAAATTCTATTCAACACTTTAAGCAACTCAGTAGATGTTTTAAGACTGTGAGTTGATTCTCCAACTTTACTACTAGAGACTAAAGAACTGTTTGGGGTAATCACAGATTTATGAGGAGTAATCTGCAAAGAAGACAAGCATAGAATTACAACCAAAGAAAGGGTATGAGAAGCATAGCCAAACACATCTCTAATATAACTAACACACATATCTCTAACATAACAGTTCACTACAAAGCAACCAAAAATATGCAAACGAACTTTTTACTAAAGTTGGGCTCTTTACGAGATAATTCATTTACTCCATTTGAGTAGTTAGAAAGATGCTCTAGAGTCATTGGATGTACCTCCTTTGAGCTAGAGTAACTAGAAGGAGAAAGAGGCTGTTGATTTCGCCCAGCATTTTCGACCCCTGAATTGTGTCGAGTCAGCGGTGCTGCAAGGTGCTTTCTCAAATTACTGCCACGCATCTGCTGTAACAATAGACAACACAACCATGACTTGTACTCTCAACCAATGATAATCAACTTTGAATCAATACATTAAGCTACACACTTATTCCACAAGGTTCAACAAGCTATATTAGACACATGACAAACAAAGACCAGAACAAGAAATGATATAAGGAATGCAAGCGTATACAAGCAGGCCCATGAAGATAATTAGGATTTAGGACAGTTAAGCAAAACAAGCCCACCTCTAAAGATAGAAATTGTTTTCACTCTACAGAATAGAGAGCGGACAACATACAGCAAAACAGTAATATTTCAGATGAAATCAAACTTGAGAGTTCACCTGGTTTGTGGAGCTCTTCTCATGTAACTCCTTGGGATTCTCAAAGGCCTTAGGATCACTATTGCTCGTTTTTGACACTCTAAGATTGAGTTGGGGCTCCATCTCCCACATATTGGCACCCAATTTTCTAGCTGTAAGAGTGTTTGATTTAGAGGAAAAATTAAAATCTGGAATTAGGGTACCATCAGATTGGATTAAGCCGAATTTCCAAGCGGGTGATGGAGTGGAGTTTCCCTCCCTTTTCCCTACCAAAATCCCGCGTTTTAACTTTTCCCCCATTAATTCACCCCTTTCTAATTCTCTCTCCCCCTCCTTTACTTTTTCCTCCCCTTCCATCTTCCCCCTCTTCAATTTCCCTTCCTCTCACTACAAATTCTAGCCCACACACACACACACTCCTCTTCTGTCTACAAATTGAAGTGCTGCAGCATCATTCTTTGAGACAATTGGCGCACAGTTATCGCTATCCGACATTATGGCTACTAGAAAGCAGCTCCCTCTCTCTCCGGGAATGAATGAATGAATGAATGAAGCTAATTTCTTTAATTCTTTCTCTCTCCAAATCCATCGCATTCATGTGACACTTTAACAGTATCCTTCCAAAAATTTCTTCCCTTTATTCAACGCTTTCATTGCATGCCAGTCATGCTTGTTCCTCAAAAGAGATGGCTACGCTGGAATAAAGCGATTTAGGGAGGTGGGATTAACCCTTAATCTTAATCTTTGGGGAAAACACAAAACTAATCTAATCGCTCAATTACATCTTTTCAGTTTGTTGCCTGACACGTGGCACTCTCACAGGCCAACCTGTACTCAAGGTTGGTCCAATTTTCAGCATTTATTAATATAATGAATTTCTAGTCCAATACTCTCTAATTGGCCCAAACTGATTAAATTGTGCCCACATTCTTAGTCAATTTTATTGACAGAATGTCTTAGGATTAATTATTTATTTTATGTATTTTAAAACGTTTAATTTGAAAGTGAAATTAGGGTGTGCACCCAATGCATATTATAGAATAATAACTTTTAATTTAATAGTATAGTGCTGTTAATATATATTATTGAATTTATCAAAATTAGGAAAAGGGTATTCTTTGTAATATACAACTTTAAAAAATTTGCCTTTGTGTAGGAATCCAAGATAAGTTCTGAAACTAAAAAGTGCACAAGTGAACCAAATTGCAATTACTATGCATTGAGAAAAATAATGACATATAAATTTAAGCATATGTAGTGAATTTAGTAATAAAGAAGAGCAAACTTTGGATGAACAAAGCGTTGTGGTCCATGGGCTACATAACAGTCAACACGTAGGTGCAGTGTGATCAACATCATGGCCACACCCCAACTTCCAATATTTATTTAAGTTAATTGTAGTATTAAATATTAATTTGCGGATACTTGCAATTATTTACATCGAAAAAAATTACTAAATTCAACACTATACTCAGGATGAGAATTATAAAGTTCTAAGTTATGTTAATAAAACAACTCCCACGAACAGACAAAAAAATATATGTTAATTTTTTTATGAGATGATTATCTGTGTGAACCATGGCTGCCAAGATTTGTATTCATTTGTATAATACTAATAGGTTAATCATTTAGAAAGTTTCAGCATTCACTACTAGAATAATAATTTTAATAATAATAATTAATGAGTCGATCTCTGTCAGCCGACCTGGGCCACTAAATGAGACAAAAATGAATAGTAGAGCAGCTCATTTATGAAATTAATTGAAAAGACATTCTTTAAAACTCGATGGGCCATGTTTTCTATCGTTTCACAAAATATTACTATTACAAAATAAACATACTTTCGTTGTTGGATCACAATTAAAAATCAAGTTGACGTTAAATTACATGTCCTTTTATCAAGAGAGAGATGGGGAATGCAATAAATGCGAATTGAAGATATGGTTGACTTGTGTAAATGAAACACGAGTGAATGCAGGCAGCCCCATGTGCAGTGGATGCAACCATATTCAACGTTCGGACCAATATTACACTAAGTGGAGTGGTCCAACTTCTGCCACACCAAACATAACCGACCATGTACTTTCTAATTCTAGGTTAAGACAACACAAAAACAGTAACCTAGAAGATATTGCCCGAGGAGAAACAATAACAATCAATTTTTATCCACCCTATTTCACTTTTTTGAATGTAAATAAAGAATAATGATATTACAAATAGATATCTCTAACTTCATATTACCATAGTGTGACAAGAAAAAACATCCAAGTAATGAAAAAACATGACTCATGTCAACTAAGGAGCGATTTCCAGCCTCGGTTCGAAGCAAAACCCAGTGAAGAGCTGAAGGGGGAACCTCTTTATCACGGGACATTTCTGAGACCACTTCCATAGTTTCTGATTTACGTCGAAAACGAGAAGGGCGGGTGCCCCGTAACTCTGTATGTATATGAGGTCGTCTGTTCCGCTGCTTGCAAAAACGTCGTCAAGTTCACCAAAACCTTGGAAAAACTTGTGTGGCATTCGGGCTAGCTCTTGCCATTCTCTCCCCTTGAGAAGCCAAATGCCGATCCCCTTAATGATCCCCGGCCGGTCCTGTTTACCGATGCCTCCCACCATTATGAGCTTTTCCTTTAGGTTCATCAAACGGCCACATGTAAGAGAACACGGGACAGGGATGAAACTCCTCATCAGTAGGCCGTGGGCCGACCTCTCCCGAAGATTGTACATGATAAGGCCGTGGCGGTTGTCAGGTCCACCACCTCCGATCGAGTAAATCAGAAAGTACAACACCCCGTCGCATATTACACTCTCATCACCAGCTCTCCACCCCGTTAAAACCTCTGTCAGTGTTGTGACCCATGTCATCGTTTCTGAATCGTACAGATGGATAGAGAGATTCCACTGGAAGAAGATGTCAGGAACCTGCTTAGATTTAACTAAGGAGACAGTATAATTGTGAGTTGTTCGATCAACAGAGACGGTCAAAGCGCTGTAGTCGGAAAATTTTGGGCCTGGAGGTTCGTTGAGTCCCCTGCAACATTTGGTAATGGGGTTGCATACGTACAGCTCGCTCCTGCTATCATTGTCCATAAAGCAGACTAGCCCACAAGATGAAGCAACGAACCAATCGGATTTCTTGATGCAGGGGAGGTCAATGCCATACCATTTCCGAAGAATGGGATCGTATGCATAACCAACTGGCTCGTCAGAGCTCGTGAACATAAAGTACCACGGTTTCGGTGCTGATACATTAGAATTGTTCCACAGAAACCTTTTCGATGACACTATTTCGTGCCATCTTTTACACACACAGCCTGCCCTAAAGATGCTGGCAATGGGGAGATAGGATAATATCCGTTCCAACAGATCATCGGGCAAAACTAAGTCCATATAAACTGCAGCAACTTCTCTGTTAGTTTCATCATTCAGCTCGGGGAACGAATCAAATTCTACGGTGCCACTGGTGAAGTTGTCGAAGCAATGACTGACCCATGATGTTTCCTCTGCCATACTTTAACCTAATGTTGAAATATTCTATTAAAAATTAGTACAAGCATTCTCTAAACTTAAATTAGGTAGCAATAGATGCTAATAAATCAGACTGCATTACATGGAGTGAACCTTACAAGATGCATGAAATCAAAGAACAACTGCTATGCAAAAAGTAGAAGTTTCTGTAACACAGCCAACGAATTGAGTATTATTATCAATCAATATCTAATGAACAAATCACAAATGTCTTCAAGGATGAATATATAACATGATTACGGAAATTAAACATAGAAGAACAAATGCTACTCTATATGTTGAAATTTCCTTAGCATGAGTACAATAATCTGAATATACTATTCCATTAATTAGCAGTAACCACCAAATTTACAGGAACTAATTGTTGGCTCTTAAACTTCTCACAAGAATTTCAGTTTGACTTGCATTGGAATCACGAATGGCTAAAAAAATTCAATATATGCCAAGGAGTTAGAGAAGAAGCTCAAACTTATTTCCATTACTAAATGAACCGACACAAAGAAGAGTATTCTATCTTGTGTAAATCAAAGCAAAAGAATGAAGGCCAGATAGATTCTCAGTCTATTCCCCAAAGATCATAAGATATATCAAGAGAACCACACACAAACATAGGATGATGAAAGATTTAGAAAAATACGCAGCCACAAGTTTGAGCAATGCCTTTATGAGGGTTCCATAAACAAAGACAACACTACATAGGTTATATAAACAAGGAAAAAAATCCAGCCACTGGTTTTTTCCAGAAACAGGCTAAAGCATCCAAACAGGCTATACCCCCTTAGCCATTGAGGCCACAAGCAATGCTTTTCAAACAGACATAATTAATCAGCCAATGAGATTGCATTATTCCAAAACCAACCGCTACTCAATTTATTATTCATTCAACAGAGAACAACTACTTTCGCAACTTCACACCAAACCTTGAAAATCTGTAAACTTTGAGGGGCCAAGAAAATGGTCCAATGTTAGGTGAAAGATAAAAACTGTCCAAGCTTTTAGTATTTAGGGAAAACCATAACACACAAATAAGAAATATAAATAAAAAATACAGGTAAAAAAATTACCGGATTCAACATAAACAGATCTCAGAACACCGAGATAACCCCATTGATGAACCCCCAAAACTCGAATTTATCCGCTTAAAACAACCAAAATTGTACCTTTAGTGCAAATTCCTTGCCTCTGAGCAAATGGGTCTTCCCAGAAAACAGAAAATCCTCAAGATTAGTCAGAAAAGTTGCGAAAACGCATCAAATAAAATCAAATTAAGCAGTGTGCTTCCACAAAGAACAATCAAGAAACAGAGACGTGGAATGGGGCTAAATCATTAGAATATTCGAGAGCGAGCGGCAGGCAGTAAACAGATTTCTTGGTGATAGTCATGATATTGTATGAGAGATGTATATATAGCCTAGGTGTATTGTTTGTCTATGGATGTTACGTAGAGGGGGTGTTTGTTGTTGGTTTTTTTTCCCCTTTTATGTTGAAATGATGTAACCAAAATGACAGAAACAGAGGAATGAAGGAGAAGGGGCGATTTTTTATTGCTAGCATTTTTGGTTTTGTTGAGATAGACAAAAAGCGAGACTACTGAGAGTTGAGGTGTTTTTCAAGGAATATGATGGGGGTGGTAGGGTGGGGGGTTTAATGGGTGACAGTGAAAACGAAAAACCCCAAAAAGAGAAAAAAAAAAAATTGTGGGCAACGCAACGCAACTTTGTTTTGGTCACAATCAAATAAAATTAGGGACAATTAATGGTGTCTTACTCATCGCACCTTCCTTATTTCTTTCATAATCTTTTATTTTTCTCCCTTTTATCACAACACCTCCCCCTTTTTAATTTATACAGCCAACACTTCGACTAAATCGAAATAAATGATATTAGGGCCATCTCTTTTTAATATTTCTGTGTGAGTTGTTTTTTAGTGAGAGTGTTTATGTTCTCTTAATGAATGATAGAATTCAATTGAGTCTCTCTTATACTTTTTCGCTAACTAGAATATTTATTTCTAAGTTTATTTATTTATAAAAGCTATTGTTAGGGGACTTTAATGTTTATGAACAAAATAAGTTTGAACCTAGAGATAATGATGAAATCATATCGGAGAAAGAAAATTTGCACAATTACGTTAAAGATTCAAAATGTTAGTCAAAGATTTAATTTAATTGTACAATTTTCTTTCTTCAATATAATTTCATCATTATCTCTATTACTAAACTTTTAATATTCTATTCTTTTCGTCATAAGATTTAATCTGATTCCATTAGCTATTATTACTCATATACCTAATCCTATCTTTTTTTTTCTTTATTATTGAATTATTCTTCCACTGTTTATTTCCTTCATATAAAGGTAATTGTTGAAGTTTCTTGAAAAAATGTGTTCTTAATACAAAGGGCAATAACGTGAATCTTGAACTATACATGCTCTGTTTTATTATTGAGTGAGGCTCCTGTGCACCCGGGCGCACGGAGCACATTCCGTGTGCCTTTATAATTTTCATGCCCCTTTACAATTTAAACCCAGGGGCGGATTCAGAATATTTTTTTTCTGGGGGTACGACATGTAATTAAAAAAATATTTTGTATTTAAAAGCATATGATAAATTAATTAAAATTAAAAATTATAATTATTATTGGCATCATCGAATTTTCATTTGTAAAAAATAATTTAAGACGTTTTTTCATGAATCTATAACATAAATTTTAAAAAGTAAAAATAAATTCCATTTAAATTTGTGTTGCAATTAATAATTTAGGATACAAATGATTAAAAAATATATATAAATAATTTTATGAAACATGAATATTAATATGAGTGTATTAAAGAATTAGGTAACAAAGTTTAAATATAAAAAAAAGTGTTGCACAATATTATAAAATAATTTAAAAAAAATATAAGCAAACAGGGTAAAATGAAAAGGGGATTTCAAAGAACAGGGAATCGAACCCTGAACTTTTTGGCCAAGATTACGAGGCTTAACCACTAATCTATGAAAGGACTTTGCTCACTAATGCCTATATATATGTATATAATGTTTCATTTTGGGGGTACAGCTGTACTCCATGTCCCATACTGCATCCGCCCCTGTTTAAACCCCTAGCAATACATAGGTTTAAATAGGATTGGAGGGGAGGGTTGTGTTCACATGGGGACACGGAGCATCTTTCCGTGTCCCCGGGCGCACAGGAGCTTTTGCCTTTATTATTTTAAGATGAAAACCATTGTCTTAAACCGCGGATATTATTTGACCTTTTAATTTTATAGTTCATGCTATGCTTTGTCGTTATACTTTCAATTTTCACAATGTAACATGCGCCATATTAAGGATTATTGAATATAAAATCTTAATCTTGGTTGGACTTTCAATAGTTTGATGATTTATTCAAACTTAAGTGTTTCTTTATTCCAATTTCAAGTTTCAAAGCTTTGATTTTCTTGACATGTACAGAATTGGATACCTAGCTCTTTATCTAATTAAATCTTTTTTTTGGGACTTACTTTTGATTAATATAATTCATCAAAATAATATTGGGTTAAATAGTTCCAATGGAAAATTACAATATCTCATCTTTCTTATACCGTTTCATGATATATGAATTACATCATTACTAAAAGCAATATTTTATAAAAATATACTGTTTGACAAAAATCACGTAAAACAACTGTTACAAAAAATATTGAATATTATTTTTTAATACAGAGTATAATTTTTTTCCAATGTTACATAATTTGCAATCACTAGATTGAAATGACGATAGTACGATATATTTATTTTATGATATATCATGTTTTCGCAATAATGTTTGTTATACTATATAAATGATTAAAGTTTTTTTTTTCATTGTAATTTAATAAGAAAATACAAATTATCTATTGTCATGAAATGAAATCAAAATTGCAATTTATTATTCGAGAACTTAGAACATATATGAATTCATCTCTTTTCTTTGCTCTTAGAATTTGTTTTGGTATATACTACTCCCTCCGTCCCAGTGAAATAGACACAGTTACCTATAGTTTATAATAAGGTAGTGTTCGCAATGCACTGGGACGGAGGGAGTATATACTTTGTCAACAAGAGCAAGGATTGCCCTTATGGGCCATAGGGCCCACCAAGGAGATCTGTTTACTTTTTTTTTTTTTAATATTTATTTTAGGACATGGAATTATAACCTTTATTTCCATTATTTGTTAGTTTAAAGACATTCGTCCAATAGCCATGCTTTACCTAATCTTTGTCCACTTCATGCTTTTGGTGGAACAAAACATCAGTCTTAATTTCCTGCATTTTAAAATAAGAGTGGTAAATTTGTCAATTTATTGACTTGAATTTCTTTCAAACTCAAAGTTAGAAAAAAAAAATTAAAAAAAATTAATTAATGCACAAGACGACTTATATATTATGTAATTAAAATAAACCTTCATACTAGGCTCTGCAAAACTATTGCGTCTACTGTTACGATTGATGGAGTAATATTAATTTTGTGTGCGGCGTTACGTATGTTAGCTTATTATAAAATATATAATATCTTGCCAGTTTAATGTTTTATTTGTAATTCATAAGATTTGAGTATAATTAATAATCAACAATCGAGCTGGATTGGATTCTGAAGCTTGCCCTACGGTTACATATAGCCTCTATTGATGAGAAATTAATTCAAGTTTTTTTTCCTTTAATTATTAATAAAGTTAAATTAAAGTGTAATTTAACTCAATTTTAACATAGAGAAATGAGACTATGGTAGACGCAAAAAATGAAAATCCTTACCCATGTGATAATAAATTGACATTGATTATATATTAAATTGTAAAAATGTAATAAGTGGACTAAGAGATGAAAAAATAAAATGAAACAGATATGATATTGTCACTCTATTCTTGAAAAGAATTCTGGATTTGTCACTCATTCTTTATCAAAACACAACTTCATTTCTCAAATTTAATTCCTTTCCATGATCACTTATAAAAAAACCACAAAAATACAAAAGATGAATCAAAGAATCGATAAAATTACCCGCCACAGCCCACCAAATAACATAAAAATAGTAGTAATATCTTGAGGTGCGAAGAGAAATGCAGGTACAAAATCAAATAGCAGAATCTAATTGGTTGAAATACGGGAGAAAGAGAGGTGTTCGTTCCCCTGGTGATTATAACAACCGGTGGACAAAAGAAGAGATGTGAGTGGTTAATTAATCTTTCCATACTGAATGAATGGAGTAACATTTAAAACAGATTTGTGTGACGTCCCAAATTCAAATTAAAAAATTAATTCTGCCAACTGGCAGTTGGGTTAATGAAGCATGACATAATTGCTACAATTCTAACAACTACAATTAACTCCATTTAATCCGTAGCAGTAGCTACATATATCTAGCTGGCTGCCTCTACCCTCTCTCTATAACACTCTCTCTCTCTCATTAATGAAATTACAGTAAACTATAATCTGTTAAATATCTTTTAACCGTGGTTGAAACGGAATTAAGGGAGGATAATAAATTGTAGCACATGGTGTAGTGTGAATCACCATATTCGCTTTTAAGTGGAAAAATATGTATATTTATTTTTTAATGTGTCAATCACATGAACCACATGATGTGATTCACTCTAAACTTGTACCTTTTGGGAAATACCAAGCATCAAAAGTTTTTCCAAACTAAGAAAGAAAAAGAAAAAGCAATCTAGACCAATTCTCTGCATTTTACATCACTTCAAAATGAAGGTTTAATTATAAAATATGGAGGTAAATACTGGTATACCTTACTATAGGTAAATACAATATCATGCTTCCTCCTAAAGCTAATTTTAAGGTATTTATTTTTGTCAATTTATCACTTTGATCGTCTACTCTAAGGATATTTATTTTTCTTTCTAAAATTTCACACGTATAATCCAATATTTACTACTTAGTAAAGTACAAAATTATAATACTTTTTAATCAATTCATGTATATAAGTTAAATGATAATTATTGATGTACATAGGAAGTATGACTTATGTTTTATTCTACCATACTATATGAATATTAGTTATGCTACTGCTACCTCGCATGTGTTTAGAGCTAACCATAATAAAGCTCGATTTAATTCAATATTTTCTAATAAATGAGGTAGTTCATTTCTAAAAGGATGTAGGAGCAATAAATAGTCTCAAGCACATCTTTTAAACCTAATAAGTTGACCTATTAAATTTTAGGGTTATTCTTCGGTGACTCGTGGTCATCCATGACACTCTCACATCAGGGGGCGGGACTCATATTTTAGGGCCCCCTCATGTGAGAGAGTTATGAATGACCCGTATAATCCTCTTAAATTTATATACATATACATATTATACGAATAATAAAATAAATGTTGCAATATATAAAAACTTTAAAAGGTTAACACACATACTGCATCCTCAATTTTTTATTTTATAAAGCGTGAAAATTCCTATACTTTTTTTTCTTGAAAAAGAAAGAGAGGTTTTTCCAAATTTATACCAATGAAAAATTTAAATTGATAAAAAACGAAGAAAGTATTATGTATAAAAAATGATTACCTAATTAATAAAATAAAATAATTACAAAAGCATAAAATTATCTCACAAATATTTCATAAATCTAGATTATTGGGTAAATATTCCGCCTAAATTTTCGTACAAGAATTCTACTCGACTATATTTGTTACTACATTAATTATTACGGTGTAATCTGAAATTTTCATCTCATTAATTCATATACAACCAAACTTAGCACAGTCACTCAGATTATTTCTCTTCCCCCAAAAGTAGCTATATATATATATATATATATGGAAATAAAATGCTCATATAATATAAATTATAAAATTTAAAACGACAGAGATGCATACACCTTTAAATAAAACATAATAAAATAAATTAAAGTGCACACTTAACATCCAATACTTATAAACTTAATTATTGTTTATTGTTGAGAATGTGACGTTGGAATTTTGACAATTCACTTAGTTAATCAACATCAACTATTTGTCAGCTATGCAACAATAACTTTGATGGCCAATCATGTATGTCAGGATATCATCTTTTATAATAATTTTTTAATTATATAAAGATATTTTAATTAAAAAAATTATTATTCCTTTTACTATAAGAAAAGAATCGCACAATTTATTATTATTAATTCTTTATGATTTCAACTATATATCTTTAAAATCGTTTTAAGAAATTGTTTTGAGTATTAGACAAGTGGAGTAATACTTTACTGTGCCTCTTATCTATTTTATGTATCAAAATTGAGATTTAAATTTTTCGGAAGTGAGAATTTTTCAAACTATATGTTATATGCAAGTACTCTTAACTTTTTAGTGATCAATCTGGATTAAAAAATATTAATGCGACACGAGCTGCTGATAGTATAACATATTGGATCGATACCTTTCATTGTGTTCATAAAGTAGTAAAATAATAAGACAATTAGTCAACATATTAAAGCATGGATTAATTATTGTTTAATTAATCTATGTTATTTTAGGTAAATACACTTTACGAAGATGGAAAGAAACTTCATAAAACAACAAAGGAAAGTATAGAAGAAAGAAATTCGTGGAATATGCCATCCAATACAAATTCCAATAAATCCCTAAATATGGATAAACCATAACTCATCAATTAAAAAAAAAAAGAGAAATAATTTTATTTTCTAATAGGACAACAAAAGAATTTTTTTTAATTTGCCAAATTGCACATTGTGGCAAAAAGGTAATAGCTCGATAGAAAACCCAAGGAAGAGAGAATTGTGTGAGCGCAAGAATCACTCAAATCGGAGTTTGGACGAGGAAGTTATGCTCAAAATCTTAAAGTCGTGCAGTTGGCAGCGAGAATTTTCGATTTTCGAAAATTACCTATTTCTTGGAACACAATTAATGTCCTTATTACACAATCCTCCATGATTTACCAATATATTTTATTTCCTTATTTAATTCCCTTCTCACACCTACATATATTTTACATCATTATTCATGTTAGAGGTTACAACAATATATTCATCCATCAATCATATTCTTTCCTCCATCCATCAATCACTTTGAAGATTCGTTTGTGGAATTAAGAGAAGAACAAAGAGGATGATTCAAGACAGAGAAGGACGCCCACATCTAGAGTTTTACTCATTTCCTAATTTGCAAATAATTAGGTCTCGAATATTATTTTATTAAATTAGATGTTTTAACAAAAAAAATGTAATTGAGACCTTTATATTTATATATGCTATGCTATTTATAAGAATATACTATACATAGTCTTGAATATATATATATATATATAGTTAAAATATTGCAATAAATTCGTATTATAATGTGTATATATAAATGGTCTATAAAGTTGATCTTGCATAGCTTTAGAAAAGAAATAAAAATAGTAATTTATTAAAGTGGTGTGACACCTCTTTCCAGCTAAGCCTCCCTTGCACATTATAACTATCATGACTCATGTCTCACTTCCATATAATTAATTTCAATTCCCAAATCATTTCTTTTTCATTATCTTTGTCCTTTATGAATACAAGAATTTCTCCTAAAAACCAACCACATTCAGACCTAAATCATATCTCATTTCAAAAATTTTTAATAAAAACATGTTGCACTTTGAGGCAAGTATTGGGTCAATTTCATCTATGAATTAATGAATCCTTTTATGTCCAACACTTTAGTTATATAAACATTCAAAACACATGTAAATAATTTAGAAATAATACATTGTTATAATTAGGTTTATTATTATTACGGAAATAACACCATTAATACCGAGTTAAAATCATTTTTGGTCCCATAAGTATAGGGAATTTTTTATTTCGTCCAAAAAAAAGTAAAATTTTTAATTTCTTCCCATAATTCCTGATATTGGCTAATTTTGATCCCAAAATCGACGAAAATTGATTTTTTTGCCGGAAAATTATTGTGTACCACATGTAATCACTAAAATTAGGGCTTTCTAGCAATTAAACGTGACAAATAAGAGTTAACATGAATCAATGAAATTGACATGTCACCTCCAATCAAAAAATATAATCTTATTTTGTATTTCTACAAACATAAAATTAAATGGATAACTAATAAAACAAAGAGAAAATAATCATAATTAAATATTTAATATTTTTATTAATCAATTAATTAATCAACTAAAAATAGAAAAAAAGAATTTGAATTACATTCAATGATTTCACTGACGAAGAACAGCGCTGCGGCGGTCGTCGCCAGGCCGCCTTCTACACCAACGGCGCCGCCTCCACCTCCATTGCAGCCTCCGCGTCACCACTGATAACTCGTCCTCCGACAATCCTTCCTCATCGCGCGATCATCGTGTGCTTCCGCCTCCGCCACAGTTAGATCCCCTTTTCAGTTTGAAGTTGGGGTGGTATTCCATCCTATGAAATTATTGATTTTGGGTTTGGTAATCAATCGTTGGTCGTGATTTTGGAAAATTGAGGATTGGTGTGATTTGGGTATGTTGATTAGGGTTCTTATTTGTTTTCTAATGTGCTAACCATAGAGTGTGCAATGTGTGTTCTTCAAAGTCTTTTTACTGGTGTTCTTGCTAAGGCTCATCCACATCTGCACCACCTCTAGGATTACCCAAGATTAAACATCAAACCCATTGTTTCAAGTATTCGATCGATCAGGGTAAAGATCTAATTCAAGGAATTCGACAACAACTGTGGCGTTGCCATCTCACGAAATTAGAGCTTCTTGTAAATTATTGAATTTGGGATCAAATTGGCCAATATCAAAAGTTATAGAACGAAATTGAAAAATTTATCTTTTTTGGGGCGGAATAAAAAATTCCCTATTATTATGAGATTCAAAAATAATTTTAACTCGTTAATACCCAATCATTGATTTAATTATAATTTCTTCAAACTTTAAAACTCGCACGAGATAAATTACCTTGTCCGTGCACAATTAATTAACTTAATTTTGAGAGGTAAGAATTTAATTAATCTATATATATTTATATATAAAAGCACATAGGGTCAATTAAAGTTTTCCCACTCAAATTTTGGTCAAAATCTCTCCATAATATCTTTTCAATTTCTCGATCCTCTTCAATTTCTCTTTAATTTCTCACATCCCAATTATATTGGTTTTCCTTTTTAATGTATGATTTAAATATAATATTAATTTTATGACAATTTATTTCACCCATCAATTATTTAATTTTTTAAAATCTATTACATTTATTAATTCTAATAATTTTTATGTCCAACAAAATAATTAAAATTAAAGATATTTTTATATGTTTTTTTTTTCGATTAACATGTTAAAATTTGTTTCAATTTGAGTTAATTATTGAAAAAATTTGGGTTGTATTTGAAAATAATATTGAGTAATTAAGTCCATTATTTGAAATTATTTATACTTTAACATATGTGAAATATAAATATTAATAAAAATTTAAAAATTTTTGGTTTCTTATAATTACATTAATTTGTTATACACGAAAAGCGAATAAGGATCGTGTAACAACGATTCAACTAAATACTATTTAATTATTACACATAAAGAACTAAACTAAATACACATACCATCACAATATAAAACCTCATACATATATATTATCTTCGTCTCATTCTAATAGTTATATTTATTTTTTTGCACGGAGATTAAGAAATTTAGTATTTTAATGTGTATTGAAGTGAGATAAATAATATTTTAATGTATAGTGAATAATTGTATTAATGTGGCGAATAAGTCTTATTGAGATATTACTTAATTGTGTTGGTCTCAATATGTATTAATGTGTATTGAGGTGAGATGAATTATATTTTAATGTATAATACATGGTTGTATTAATGTACTGTATAAGTCTTATTAAGATATTTTAATTACTTAATTGTGTGGGTCTCATATAAAAAAAAATATAACCGTTAGAATAAAACACCCAATTTAAAAATATTTAATTATTAGAAGGAGACGAAAGAAATATGTAATTATATTATTTATGTGTCCAATAATATATATATATATATATATATATTTATTATTACAAAATATAATTTTATTTTTAAAATTTATTCCCAATGCACGGGTTAAAGTAAAAGTGAGTTAGGGGGTGGTAGTGGTTGGGATTTGCGGGGTCATTCTAGAGATTCACCACATCCAAAACATTTGTTCTTATGATTATGAAATTGACCATCTTAAATCATTTTCGAACTAAAGTCGTTGCCATTTCATGTTTCTAACATTAACTCTATATTATTGTCTCATTGTGTCGGTGACCTAAATTATGAACAGTGTCACATGCTACACTGTTTCACATTAAAAATTACCATTAAAAAAATTATATCAATTCTCAATCTAAAAAATGTCTTAATTACGAATTTAATTACCACTAACTTTATCTAACATACTAACATAGTTTATAATTTATTTATTATTTAAAAATATTATATTATCCTTCAAAAATTAATCAAATTAATAGTTTTTTTTTTTTAATTTCATATTAAGTCGCAATTTAATGTGAATGGAGAGAATAATAAATATAATTTTAAATAAATGATTTAATTCTAAACGCAAGTTCATTTTTACTATTTGTATATGAGTTTTAATAAAAGTAGTATTTATTAGCTTATAGCAGTGTTTAATAACGAGTATGGCTTAAAAATAAGTCATGAATTTTAAAATAAAAATATGTAACGATGCAAAATGAAAAAATTACGACTTTTAGTTAGGAATGGAATAACTTACAAGTCAACGTCACAAATTAAATTACCCTTCATTTTGTGTGGCTGCAGGTTTGGTATTTTTAATCCTAATATATTTATCGTTTGACTAGTAATTACCAGTCGATAATGCAAGAATTAATTAATGAATTTAATGTAGTATATTTACCCTATGCTACGTGTTTACAGTATTATTGTTGATATCTGAAATATAGTTTCCATATAAAATAAAAGTTGTCATTTTCACCAATATTTGTATATTATAAAAGAATCTTCAAAATTTATTTGAATATCGAAGTTTAATAAATAAATAAAAAAGACTCCATTCAAAACCAATAATAATAATACACTACTTGGTGAGACTCTGTGCATCCGGGCGCACGGAGCACATTCCGTGCACCTTTACAATTTCCATGATTTTTTATAATCTCCGTGCACCTTTACAATTTCCATGATCTTTTATAATTAAAGCCCATAGCAATATATAGATTTAAATAGAATTGAAGGGGGAGAGCTGTGTTCACATGGGGACACGGAGTATCCTCCATGTCCCAGGATGCGCAGGAGCTTTTGCCTTTTATTAATTGGCTAATTATACCGTGCACCCACTTTAAAAAACGTATATAAATAAAAAAAATATATACAATTATGAACAAAAATGTATACAATTTAATTGTTAGTTTTTTTAATGAAAAATTGAGTGTAAAAAAATATATAATTATTAAAAAATATGTATAAACTATTGAATAAAAAGTTATACACATATGGATGCTAGTTTTTCTAACGAAAAACTTAGTGTGAAAAAATATATAATTATTAAAAAATACTTATACAAAATAAAATAATATATATATATAATAGAATAAAAAATTATCCACATATAAGTGCACCCTTTACCTGGATGCACCTAATATCAACTCATATTAATTAGAGTCCGACTTGCATAAAAATTATCTCAACTAATAAATTACATTTTAATTTAATTTTTACTATTAAATTAATTATATAATAATTATTTTTTTAAAAAATAACCTATACCCTATTTTAAACCTATTAATCTAATTTGGGAAAGAATGAAGTGATTATGCTTAAACTCCATAAGAAACCATCATAAAATCCAACCAATATTTAGGCAAGAATGAAGATCTGACCTGATTTTGCTTATCCATCATAAATCATGAGTCAGGTCAGGTCAGATTAGACCCACCAAGTGTTAATTTGCTGCAAGAAACGTGTTAGCGATTTCTAAATAGTCAACGCCTTTGTTCTTAAGTTTACAAATATTTCCCCTTTTATTCCATATAATTTCCATTCCTACGAAAGTGAAAAAGCTTCACCATTATAACCCATAAATATTTCACGACCTCATCTAGATGTACAGTTTCGGCCACTCAGAATACGACACCTGTCTTTACAATTATTATAACCTTTCATTGTGGCAAACACTACTCGAGTCATATCTCAATAAACAATCGAATTGGACAACACTGCAGCTTCCCAACTGTTCGTTTGGCTCTTCTATATGGTTTCCAATAAATAAATAAATAAAAATAAAATAAATTCTATCCTCATTTATTGTTGCTTTAAAAAAAATACAGCTGAATATTGAATGTTATTTACTTAGTATCAACACATACAATTTCGAGACTTGTTCATCTATATTTTATTAAACATAATAATACTTTTATTTTTCTGATCCATGTAATACCTTATTTTCGTGGTTCATATCCTATATTATATATTATTTTACTCATAATTTTTAATATTTATTTAGAGTTTAATATAACATTTTAAGATATAATTATTTTACATCTCATCTTATACTACCATTTACATAGGCAGGTCTCTATAATTTGAGGGTTGTTGTAAATCACATGTACGAATTAGAAGGATAAGAGCCAAAATAAATTAGGCCCAATTACTCCTATTAGTTGGTGAGCTACGTACTGGGTTTCCCCTCACTTAACCAATTGGTTAGGAGACCTGCAAAGAATAAATCTTTTCAGTTTTATTTTAGAAAATAATTGTTAAAATTAAAATATTTTTTTAATGATATGATAATTCATTTTCTTCAAAGTTTGAATAATTTAATTAACAAATTAAAATGAAAAAAACTATAAAGGAGAACTCAGTAGCTAAAATAAAAATAAAAAAAAACCGAAAAATAACATACATAAAATGCATTATACATTATTTACTCCATTCTATTCTATATCTAAAAGATTGGAACATTATTTCAAAAGGTAAAGAAATTAGTTAAACATGATAGCAATGTTTCATCTTGTATACTTCCACTGTCCCGCACAAAAGTTATATTTTACTAATTAGAGCGTCTTGTTACAAGAGTTATATTTTCTCTTTTAGTAGATGATCACATAAATTAATCACTTTATTTTCATGGGCCCACACACAATATTAATAAAATTACCCACTATATATTAAATTATTATATTTCTTAATCTCCATACAAACAATAAATATAACTCTTTTCATGGGACGAAAAGAGTATATATTATGCACTGTTTACTATTTCGGATTAAAGGGAGTAATATTTTTAGATTTCGAAAAGGAATTAATAGTGGAAGCTTATGCATTTACTATATTTCAACCTTTTTTTTTGCCTTCAAATTTATCTGCCATCATTCCCGCATTGTGATCTTCCAGGGATTTCGTCCAACCATATTTTAGCAAACATTCTAGTTGACAATAATGAGAATTTAATTGGTTAGTAAGGACTAATTTAATAAATTAATCACCAATTAAATAATAATTAAAGTGAGTGAAATTAGTCTTACATGTAAAATTGATTATATATGGTAAATTTGATCAAATATGGTAATTGATCAAATATGGTAGTGATCACAATCACTACTTGAAATAACAATTGATCAAATATAGTAAATTTGATCAAATATGATGGTGATCACGATCACTACTTAATATAACAATCCTACCATATGAGAGTGGTCCCTGAAACTTATAAATAGGGTAATTGTACATTCATTCATATGACATGAAAAATACTTTTGACATCCAAAAACACAAAGCATCTGCATACAATTGCATAGTGCATAGTCTAGACGATCTAGTCCTCCATTCTTTCTTAGTTCACCGGAGTTCCTGCGATTGCGGTGCTGCTTCGCCGGAAACCAGAAGTCGTTTCACCTTTGGGGAAGATCCGCCAAGACTGGAGCACTACATGGGCGTGTTTCTTCTTGCGGGAAGAGTTCTACTCGACTCGACTTCGCCTATCATCTCGAGACGTTCAAGATCCTAGATCCGAGATCCAGATCTATAAGAAAGGTTAGTAATTCTCTGCTATAATTCAATATTCATTGTAATAGTGATTGATTGGTGTACCTATAAACCAACAGACAATAAAGCTCAATGGACTAAATATCACGCCCTTATAATAATGGTTCAATTATTATATTAAGTGTTGTGATCTTTTTTTTATTAGACAATAAAATATATTATTAAAAAAAATAGGTACCAAAAGTACCAAATTTATATATAGTGACAAAGTATAGAAATTTAAGATCCACTCAACCTTCCACAACTAATCTAGGATCTTTCATCCAATCAATAAAAGAAAAAGAATTTATCAGTGAATCCTTAGTTGAAATCCAACTCCAATATCTCCACTTAATCTCATCTACTATTCTCCTCCTACTCCATTCACCATTCTCAAATACAATTTTATTTCTCCATTTCCACAGCACCCACACAATACAAACCCACAAGCCAATATCAATACTCTTACCTCTTTTTCCATAGAAAAATTCAGAATGATGAAGGAAATGTTCTTTGATTCCATTGTGACTAACCCTAGATAACTTCAACCACGAGTAACAATCAACCCACACTTCATGAACTAAATCACAATTAAGAAATATGTGAGAAGATGATTCTTCGAACTTACCACAAATTGGACATTTCACATTATCCAAAGAGACAATTATTCTCCTACGGAACAAATTTGATTTTGTTGGCAAACGATCCCACAAGAGCCTCCAAGCCATGGTAGAAGCTTTATTTGGTGCAATATAATTCCACACATCGCACAACTCTTTCTTCAATGGCATATCGTTATGAGTAGTATCATTTAGGGACACCAAAGCTTCATAAGCATTTCTTGTTTTGTAACAGCCTTTCTTATCCATTTTCCACCACCAAGTATCTTGTTTACCTTCTTTGAAAGGAAACCTATTAATACAAGAAAGAAAATTGTCAAAAATATTTTTTTCTCTCTCAAACATCTCCCTCCTCAATCTCCACTTCCAAATCCACACCCCTCAATCCATTCTCCTAAAGAGTTCACGAAGCATTCTTTATTAAGACTAAGATAGTAAAGCCTTGGGAATTGAGATTTAAGAGAGGAACGACCTACCCACATCTCACTCCAAAACTTAGTATTGCTTCCATTTCCAACCCTAAGCTCCATATTATCCCAAAACCACTTCCCTTTTTGGCCTTCCTTATTTGCAACCTGAACTTATCCTCAATTTTGGTACAAATTGATAAGAGTAAGCGTACTCTATCATTGTGTAGAACGTGGTGACCAAGTGCAAAATTTATAATATCAAACCCAAGGAGAAAGTGTATGTATCCGTATTTGAAAGATGTTTCACTCTAGAAGGACTAATCAATAAAGGGGGAGTTTAATTACACTACAAACTAACTAAGAAAGCAATTAAAGATAGAACATGTACAAATGAGATGGATGATGGGTGATGGTGAGCAATCTAAGAAGTACGTAAGGCAAGCAATATCATGGAAAAGGCTAATGTAGACTCACACACACATGCATTGAATGTCATCATGTTATGATATTAAGGGCAATCACTTATGTACCTCTAATCCCTATGGTCAAGGTAATTAAGTTCTCAACTCTTTTACAAGTTTAAATATCATAGGATTATCTCCTACTCTCAATTTCCATGAAGGTACGTACTATGATTACAAGTTTGGTTCCCCTCACTAGTTCATCACTAATTTCCTATTATGAGGTTCTAAGCACTTGAAGGGTATGTCTTACCTCTCCTCACACTAACGAAGTCATCTCATGCAATCAATGATTCAATTAAACCACTAAGCATAATATTGGAATGACCATCTTAACACTATGAATAGAGAATTTAACCACACAAATCATACATAAAATGAGAATAAGCATTCATGATAGAAAATATTCATAACAATTATTTATTCGAAAACGTGGTGTGCAAAATCTACATTATCCTTCACTAATCATATTACTAGCCTCACATGAGGATTAGCCACTACAAATCATAATAAAATCAATATTGTCCATGGCATGCTCTAATTGAGCTAAATAATGAAGAAAACAACAAATCAAAGGTTGATGGGCTTCCCTTTTAAAGTAGGCTTGATCTTCCTTCAACATGCTCCAATCTTCACTCCTTGATGTTCTTCCCTTCTTAGATTGGTGGATTAGTGGAATGGATGGATGAATTTGAAGAAATCAAGAGTAATGGATGGATGGAATGAAGAGGGATGAATGAGTGGTGGATGAATGAATGAATGGAGAAGATGATGAATGGATGAAAGATGGATGAGTGGAGGATGGTTGGATGAATGGAGGATGGATGAATGGAGAGGAAGATGGATGGTGTGTGAGAGCAGCCCCCAAATCTGTTCTGGTGGAGGATTGGGAGGTTTTGGGTATTTATACCCCCTTGAAAAGCCCTAATTTCGAAGTGTTCAGCAGGCAATTTTGCATGAAAATTTGATCGAGTTTTTAGAAATTTGATCAAAATTTTCTTACAGTATGTGTAGCCTTTGATGCTCTGTTTTTGCCCGTGTTTTTTGAAAAAAAGCACAAAAATTCGATCGAGTTTTCAGAAATTCGATCGAATTTTTATGGCAGCTTCGCGCTGCTTCACTGTTTTGACTCGTTCTCCCTCGTTTTAACTCCGAATTGAGATCCGCTTTTTCCTACATCTTCCTCTTCACCTCTAGAATCCATTTATATCTGAAAATTACACAAATTCCACCAAAGTACAAAATTTTCAAATATTTACAAATATCGCGCAATCTAGGGTACTTAAACACTCAAACTAAGCATAATTGTATGGAACCATACTATAATTGGACCCTAAATTCATGAGATTTCTACACTCATCAACCCCCCAAACTTAAAGTATTGTTCGTCCCATAACAAAGAAAAAAAAGAACATGAGGGTAGAAATTGTGTGAATTGGAGAATGGATCAAAGAAAGAGTATAATAATTTTCAACTAATCAATCAACTCAAACCACATGACTTAAGCATCAATAAATCTATGCACAAATCATGGTGGGAATAATGCAAGTACAATACTCATTCTCACTAATCCTCTCAAGGTAGTCTATGCACTCACACTCATAGTGGAAATTTTGGACGTTTTTACACTCATAATTGATTCACATGTACGCATTACCATAGATTTGACACAAGTCTCAAACTCTACACCACTATTGAAGTGTGTTAATCATTGAATCAAATAGGACTTCATATATGGATGTAATAAAGGCTCTTTGGTAAGGATAGGGATATATGGATAAAAGTGACTCAAATATGTATGTGGATGATTAGAAGAGAAGTCTCCCTTCTCGTCAAGCACTACTCCTTAATCATAAATTCACTTTTTTTTCACTTTTCATGTACTTCATCATCCCTTCCTCTCATAACTCTTGAATTTAAGTATTTCTTTTGTAGCTCTTTTTCTCCATACCTTTTGCAATACACATTTGAGCTTTTCTTTCTTTTTTTAGCTCTTATGCTCCTTTTTTTTAGAACTTCATTCATTTTATTTTTTTTGCTTACACATCATAATTCACTAGCTCTCATTGTATTTCAAGTAAAAATTCTTAATTTTCTTTTAAAGCACAATTTTTGCTTTTCTCTTCATAACCTCCTTTAATAACCATCTCCAACAATCATCCACATAAAATATTTTATGTAAAGGCTTAAGTGGGTTTTATTGGCTTGTAATGAGCTAATAATCAAAGAATGGGCTCCATAGGCTCAAAATGGCTTATAAGGGAACAATGTTATAGTAAGGATATCATTTGGCTAGTGACTTCAATTTTCAAGGATGGCCTAAGATCATTTTCAACAATCTCCACACAATGTAGCCTCAAGCAAGACGAATGACAAGTTCTAGAACACATACACATGAATGATACATACATCAAAGAAATGAATCGCATAATATTTGTGCATTCAAGGCTCAAAATCTCGCGGTTCATCAATAGTGTAAAAACAAGCATCACACAAGCAAATTCCCAACCATAACAAGTACACAAGCTCATATCTATTCAACCACATGATCTAACTCAATCTCATAGTCTCAAACAATCACCAAATTAGCTCCACAAGAAAAGATTCAATAATAAGCAATCAAGGAAAGACTCACAAAAACAAGAGAAACAAAAGGTGCGCCGATTCAAAATGTACAATTAAGAGCAATACGAGCATGTAACAAAACGAACCATCCCGGCCCCCAAACTTAAATTTAACTAAGAGTTGAATTTTAGTTTGAATAGATTTTTGTTATCAATTTTGTTGCACTTCTTTCTTCTCTTCAAGACCATCACCGAAAGCTCCTTCATGTTCATATAAAAGACAAGAAACACGATAAAAACTAAAAATAACTAAGAAAGCAATTAAATGAAAGCAATAAAGATAATGATGCGTTCCTCCCATCTAGCGCTAAGTTTAACGTCTTCAAGCCGGACGGGATATGGAGAACTCATTGGACTGGCCAAGGATATCGTTCGTTCTTGCCATCAAATTTTAATCTTTGTGCTTCTTCCTCTATTAGGCATTTGTGGCAAGCAACGATCTAGGTAGCATCCTTTGAGATTGACTTTAGAAATTCAACCCGCTTGAGCTTGCATTCCATTAACCGCTCTTTTCTCGACCACCACTTATTCCTTTTTATCAAGTAAGTTCCCAATACTTCTTCAAGCTCTCTTTTGTACCTAAGGCATTGAGAAGAATCAATAGGTAAAACAAAGTCAATATAAACAATATTTTAAAATTCAATGCAACTTGAAGAGTTAAAAGATGTAGAAATGCTCATTTCACGCCCAAACTCATCATCAAGTGCTCTTAGACCTTGTTCCACTTCATCGAATTCATACTCATCGCTTGATTCTTCATCTTCACTTGAATTTTTCTCATCAACAAGAGACAAGAAATCTTGGATAATCTCTTCATTCTCAAAGTTCTCTTCTACCTTAGGCTCTTTACTCCTCTCACTTTTCTCCTCTAATCTTTCTTTTACCTTGTCTTCCTTATCCTCAATAAGCTCATCATCTCTTGCGTCTTCTTCATAATCTCCCGAACACTCTTCTACATCTAACTCTTCTTCAATATTTTCATCAAAATTCTCCATTTCATAAAGAGTGTTCCGTTCTTGTATCATTTGACTCAATTGACGTTCAATGACCTCAAATCTCCTCTACTCTTCCTCAACTTTTCTCTTTCTTTCTTCCCTTACTTCTTCAAGCATTTTCATTATTTGACTTAATTGATCTTGCAAGGAAGGTTTTCCCTCATCATATGATAGACACTCTTCTTGGAAATTCTCTTGGATATACCCGTTTTGCATACATATTCCATTCCCTATTTGGTAATTGAGCATGTTCCACATTTGTCCCCCATTAAAGTTGGAAGTAGGTATTGAGCAGGCATTTTGAGGCTCATAGCTTGAAAGACTTGGTTGAAAACTTTACCTTGTATCACTTCAATAAGCATATCTTCTAAGTATTTCCATCAAGGCATTATTTTCGGATAGAGGAGTAACCGTAGGAACTTGATTGTTGTAACAACTTGGTATGGAATAAGTGTTCCTTGATATGGTTGAAATGTATTCACATTGTAAGCTCCTTGTCATCCCTCGTATATTCCATTATTGTAGCATTGATCCTTTTTTACTCTTGTTCTCAAGATCTACTACAATTCTTCTCCACTTACCCTTTTTGGTTTTGCTCCTTCTCCCCTTCTTTCAAGGTTGATGTACCTATCAAGAAGAACAAAGTAAGAACAAAAATTTTCCAAAGCAAAAATATATGCAAAAAAAAATAAAAAAAATGTCCTAAGTAGAGCTAACAAATTCAAACACGTTACACCGAAGCCTTTCTCCCCGGCAACAGCGCCATTATCCTCAATTTTGGTACAAATTGATAAGAGTAAGCGTACTCTATCATTGAGTAGAATGTGGTGACCAAGTGCAAAATTTATAATATCAAACCCAATGGAGAAAGTGTATGTATCCGTATTTGAAAGATGTTTCACTCTAGAAGGACTAATCAATAAAGGAAAAGTTTAATCATACTACAAACTAACTAAGAAAGCAATTAAAGATAGAACATGTACAAATGAGATGGATGATGGGTGATGGTGAGCAATCTAAGAAGTATGTAAGACAAGCAATATCATGGAAAAGGCTAATGTAGACTCACACACACATGCATTGAAGGTCATCATGTTATGATATTAAGAACAATCACTTATGTACCCCTAATCCCTATGTACAAGCCTGCAAATCAGAAGCTTGTAGGTTGTAAGTGGATATTTAAACTTGTAAAAGAGTTGAGAACTTAATTACCTTGTCCATAGGGATCAGAAGCTTGGATGATTGTTGACAAGCCTGCAAATCAGAAGCTTGTAGGTTGTAAGTGGATATATAAGAAGAAACCAGTGACAAGTAAGGAAGGATGAATCATATATAAGGCAATACTTGTAGCAAGAGATTTTTCACAGTAAGAAGGTGTTGATTATAATGAAATCTTCTCACCAGTAGTAAAACATTGCTCAATAAGGATCTTGTTGTCATTAGTTACTCAATTGGATTTGGAATTGCATCAGATGGATGTAACAACAACATTCTTACATGGAAATTTAGAGGAAAAGATCTACATAAAGATTCCTGAAGGTGTTAGTTTGAAAGATGCAGACTCAAAGGCTTGCCAGCTACTTAAATCATTGTATGAACTGAAGTAAAGCCCAAGACAGTGGTACCTCAGGTTTGATGATTACATTACATCAAATGGTTTTGTCAGAAGCATGTATGATAGCTGTGTGTACATAATATGTAAGGATGGATGCTACACTTATCTACTACTTTATGTAGATGATATATTGATAGCATGCAAGGATATGATAGGAATTAATACAGTAAAAGATACTTTGAGGAAGGAGTTTGACATGAAAGATCTAGGTGAAGCAAGAATGATACTTGGCATGCAAATTGAAAGAGACAGATCAGCTGGTCAGCTAAGATTATTTCAAGAGTCATACTTGGATAAGGTTCTTAAGAGGTATAATATGAATCTCTGTAAGGATGTTTCAATACCAGTTAAGCAAGGTTTAAATCTGTCATCACTTCAAGGTCCTCAAACAGATAAGGAGAAGACAGAAATGAGTAATATACCATATGCAAGTGCTGTTGGTAGTTTGATGTATGCAATGATATGTTGTAGGCCAGATCTGGCTTATGTTATGAGTATGATCAGTAGGTTTATGAGCAATCCTGGTATTGTACATTGGGATGCAGTAAAATGGGCACTTAGATACATCAAAGGAACTATATCAGTTAGATTGAAATTTCAGAAACAAGGTACTTGGGACAGAGCTGTTGTTGGTTATGTGGATGCTGATTATGCAGCTAATCTTGATACAAGGAAGTCAATAACAGGCTATGTGTTCAATTTGTTTGGTACAATAATAAGTTGGAAGGCTACACGTCAACACATAGTAGCACTCTCAACCACTGAAGCTGAGTTTGTTGTGTTGGATTGTATACTAAAAGTCTAGCTTTAGTATGAACAATGTCATAACAATATTTGAAATGAGAATCATTGATCAAATGATTGCATCTTATAATTTATTTTATATGCATGATGCAATAGTCCATTTACTTTATACTGTTGATAATATGTTGTGCGACAACACGCAGAAGATCATATTATCGGTTTCCTTATAAAGTATAAACAGATGCTCACAACTGAGATAGACAGGGACTCTCTATCGGTATGGTTGTAGTGTGGTTTGATATTAGCTTGTCTTGGCTATAGAATCACATTAGTGCACTTGTGTGTATTGAGCAGGACCGCCTGAGATCGTTCGACTTATACTGACTTATAGAAGAACTTGATCTCTGTTATTATGGAAGTTCGTGCTCTTAATCCCTATACAATAACCTCGACACGTAGGGCAGTATGTATTTCTTTGATTCATCAATGGGTGAGATTTATAAGTATTAAATCAATATACTCAGTGAGTTGGGAAGTAGTGCTGTCTCTATGATGTGCTGTTGATTGTAGAAGGAATCCATGTCCGACATAGGTTGATGATGTCCCATTGAGGAGCTCATAAGGTTTATCATGTAAATCTTGCAAGTGGATTAATTTCCGGCATGATAATAAGGTTGAGTGGTACTACTCTCGGATGAGATATTAATTAATTTGAGTTGTCAGTAACTTAATTAATTAATGGACATTGTTTTTCTTAAACATGGGGAGACCATCGGGCTTATAATAAGAAGGAGCCCAGAACATAATTTTGGGATTGGACGGGTAGTGCAGTAATAATATTTTAGTGGACTATATTATTATTATTGGATTTAATTAAAAGCTTTGGGCTAAGTTTGGTTAATTAAATTCAATTGAGGCCCAATCCAATTTCTCCTTCTGGTCCCTGCTGTAGCCCAACTATATAAGTCATCTCAGCTCCTGTTAACCCTAAGTCAGTGCCTCATTTGACAGTTAGAAAGAACAGGAGCAGATTGAGAGAATCCTGCGGATTGTTGCCCACACAACAGCAGGATTCGACTTGGGACATACAACAGAAGATTGAGAGGTGGTTCTCTGCTGTTCATCCTCTACATCAACCCAGAAGTACGGTAAATAATTATTTTTGCTTCCGCTGATTGTTTGCCTTAAAATCCTAACGATCACGTTTGAACCACAAGATCCAATTGCCAACATGTTGCTCTCACAGAAGCAATAAAAGAAGGTGTTTGGTTGATTGAAATTTTGGGAGAGTTTGGTGTTCAGCAAGATGCTATTGAAGTATATTGTGACAACCAAAGTGCTGTACATCTCTCAAAATACCAAGGGTATCATGAGAGGACTAAACACATTGATGTGAGACTTTACTTCATAAGAGATATGATAGAAGAGAAGTTAGTAGCTGTCAAGAAGATTAAGACATCAGACAATCCAGCTGATACATTTACTAAGGCTCTATCAGTTCAGAAATATGAATTGTGTAAGAGTCTTATTGTTCTTCACTAAAAGGAAGAAAAGAAGGTGTGCTGCAGCCTATAATTGCAGCAAGGTGGAGAGGTTTTAATTACTTATGGTGATGCATGGTCTAAGGTGGAGATTTATTGAAAATAGATCATGCATGCATACGTGTGTGTGATATAAGACAGCTGTATACACATGGAGGATGATGAGTGGTTGAGCAGCAAGTTCGATTGTAGGTTAGGATCAACTTGCTGCATAAGGTGAGCCGTAGGATTAAAAGAGCTGATGGATTGATGACATGTCAAGAATCTTAGTTGGTTGGTGATCAGCTGTAACCATTTGCTAGCTGGTTGATCACGTGGGATTACACACATGAAAGTTAGTCAGGCTGATGCATGCTATATATGGGAGGAATGCATCAATTATCATCATCATTCATTCATATCAGTTGAAGAAAAGATTAGGGTTCTTCAGAAGTTTATTATTCATCTTCATTGTGTAGCTGTAAACAATTCATCATCAAAGTGATTTTACTTCTCCATAAAGTGGACGTAGACCTTTAAGATCGAACCACTATACATCCTTGTATTCTTATTCGTTTTGATTTCATTTTTCAATTGATTCAATACGTGAGAGAGGGTGAGAAAGATAGAGTGTGCAAGTTTGTTCAAAGAGTAGCTCAAACTTGCTTGCATTCATAAGAATGCTAATGACATCCACATTCATGACGACTGCCATCTCACAGCTCTTAACATGGCTACCATGTCTCTCCAGGTGATCTACAACCTTTACATGACTTTAGTATGAGATACTAAAGTTTTCATGAAAATATTGCAGAGGTTTTCAGGGATGACTTGGGAAATTTCAAGGCATGGTTGGGTCTCTACGAAGCTTCATTTTTATCCATGGAACTGGATTCAGCCAATGAGTTCTCGACTCGCCTTCTAACAGAAAATGTCAAACAACTCAGCGCAGAGCAGAGTAGTTTAACAGAGCAGATCAGACATGGGTTGGAGTTGCCTCTGCATTGGAGAGTGCAGATGGTTCATTCGCATCTACGATGCTAACCTCCATTTGCTGGAATTCGTTAAGTTGTGTTTCAAAATCAAACACAAAAGCTGAGGTTTGCGACTGGCGGAGAGCTTCCTATGGGCTCTGGGTTACAATGCGGAGCCTTGTTTCAGATACACCTACACCAGGGAGATTATGACTCAAGTGGCTCAAATGGTTTCAATTATAGACGACCTATATGGCACGCTTGAAGAAATCGAGTTTTTTACCAACTTCATACAAAGGTTAGCTAGTCTCGTTATTATTAATTTAAGTTTATAATATTGTAATTTCATCCAATTAATAATTCAGGTGGGACATTAAGTTGGGGTGCTCATGTCCTAAAGGAACAAGGTCTCAACATCATTCCAAACATTAGGAAGCTGGTGCGTTTGTATTTATTGGTTTTCCAGTTAATCACATGATATTGGGTTGGTAATTTTTTCACAACCTTAAATTAATTAACTCATTTTGTTCATGGATGGGAATTAATGGGATGATTGGTACACAAAAGAGGGGATGTTCCAAAATCGATTCAGTACTACATGCATGAACCAAGTTTGGTGCAAGAGCCTTGGATCTTGTCCGAATGTCACTCTCCTGCACTATGGAGATTGGTCTCACTTATTGTGGATCCAATCCCAATCTCTTCAGCCCCAACATATTGATTGCTCCATTTCAAGTTTTAAATTAGATTTTCTTTCTATGCATGTATTGTATCTGTATCTGGTCAAGATGTGGAAGAGACCCACTTTTCTTTCTAATTTGTGTGGAACAATTAATACTATAACAGCTGTGCCTGTCTTATACTTGTATGTAACCACAAATAATTAATTATATGCCTTAAAGCATTTGAATATTTCAATTATATAGTTTTACCATTAATTGTATGCATTAATTAAGAGATTATTGACTGCTTCCACACATTAATATGAAGTGATCCAGTCAATTTAACCGTCTCCCTTACAGTATTTAATTACAAGAAGGAAGCCCAAGCTGCCCAACATTTATTTATATATTTCAACTACTACAACCAACTACTTTTCTGTAATCACATTAAGATAATGATCACTTGTTACTATTTAATTTCTTTCTTTCTATCCCAGATGATGATTATATAGTTGCCATGAAACAAACAGAAAACTACTAACTTGTAAGTATTAATAACAGATACAAAGATTGTGTATTTCTGTGATCAAGCTGGAGATGTGCTTATTATCATTAATTCCCATGTTGATAACAATATTAATAAGTAGGGGTGGTGAAGGAGTGTCTTTTTCGAAGACTGGTTGCCCTGAAAGATGTGGAAATGTGACCATTCCATATCCTTTTGGGATCGGTTCTCAATGCAGCTCTGGTGGATATTTTGCAGGTAACCTTTTACTTTGAACCAATTGATTGATGAAGAAAGATTTTTTTTAATTAATCTTGAAATTTTAATTTTCTCTGTTTTTGCAGTAATATGTAATGACACAACGAATCCCCCCAAACCATACTTGGAGGTTTCGAGTAATCCGGTGGGGGGGAAATTGGAAGCCCTAGAATTCTCACTGGACAAAAAGTACGTTCGAGTGAAGCAGGGCGCCTTCCCTCTAATGTGCAACTTCACTAATAAGGTGATACTCGTCGGCCAAATACTCAGCAGCACCCCTTTTCGCTACTCCACTTTTTACAACAGTTTGGTGGTCGTTGGTTGCAAGAATGAGTTATGGTTAGGGAATTTTGGCCCCAATACTTCCTTCGGTGGATGCGCCCCCATTTGCGGTACCAACATGCCATCTTGCAGAGGAACCAACTGCTGCAGTGGAATGAACTGTTGCCAGACGGCAATCCCCTCCATCTACGGGGAACCTGAAGTCTTTTACACCTCTCAACCCTCTCCCACACCAACTGTTTGTGGATATGCCTTTATCAGTGATCACAGATGGCTGGGAACAGAGTATGTCAATTACATTGGCACATCTTCAAACTTCCCGGATCCTGCTAATATGTCGTTTGGTGATATACCTATGATTCTTGAATGGGAATTCGATATTCCGATGGAGAGTCTCAGATCGCCGGTTGTGTGCAGGAATGAGAGTGTCTCCAACTCGCTTTCATTGGATGACGGCGGTGGTGATTCTGTTAACATTACTAGATGCTATTGTGAACCTGGCTTTGAAGGAAATCCTTATCTACCAGGAGGGGGGTGTCAGGATATCAACGAGTGTAATAACGCTGCGTCTAATTACAGTATTTGCGCGAATGGGACTACTTGTGTCAATACGGTGGGGGGCTATTCATGTGTTAGAGACGACAGTGTAGACAAACTGAAAGCTACAATTATTGGTATCAGCAGTGCAATGGGTGCTTTGGTTTTACTTGGGGGAGCATGGATGTCGTCTAAAGCTATAAGGAAACGAATCAAGGCGAACCGCAGAAAGGCATTCTTTAAGCGCAATGGTGGCTTCTTGTTAGAACAACAGCTATCATCGAGTAGTGATACTGGTGTTGACAAAATTAAGCTGTTTAGCTCGAAAGAGCTGGCACTCGCCACTGATCGCTACAATGAGAACCGCATACTTGGTCGGGGCGGACAAGGCACTGTGTACAAAGGAATGCTGCCTGATGGAAGAATTGTTGCAGTTAAGAAGTCCAAGAAGGTGGAAGAATCCGACATTGAAGTGTTCATTAATGAAGTTGTGATTCTGTCACAGATCAACCACAGAAACATTGTCAAGTTACTGGGATGCTGTCTGGAGACTGAAGTCCCCCTTCTGGTATACGAATTCATTCCAAATGGTACCCTCTTCCAACACATCCATGATAAGAGCGATGAGGTCTTCCCACTGTCATGGAAGATGCGTGTAAGAATTGCTGCAGAAACAGCAGGAGCTCTTTCTTACTTGCACTATGCTGCCTCTGTTCCCATCTACCACAGAGACATCAAGTCCTCAAACATACTCTTGGATGATAAGTATCGAGCTAAGATTTCTGATTTTGGGACATCAAGATCAATCGCCATTGATCAAACTCATCTCACAACAAGGGTACTCGGGACCTTTGGGTACTTGGACCCCGAGTACTTCCAGTCGAGCCAGTTCACAGAAAAGAGCGACGTTTATAGTTTCGGTGTCGTGTTAGTTGAGCTCTTAACAGGGCAGAAAGCAGTGTCCGCAGTTAGAGACGAAAGTGGAAGGAATTTGGCATCTCATTTCTTGCACGCCATGGAGGAAAACAATCTGTGGAAGATGCTTGATCCAGATGTTGTGAAAGAAGGTGGAGCAGAAGATGTGGAAACAGTTGCAAGACTTGCAATGAGGTGTCTGAATTTGAACGGCAAGAAAAGGCCAACGATGAAGGAAGTGGCGGCGGGGTTGGAAGGAATTCAAATGTGGAAACAAGGTTTAGATTTCCAGCCTAACCAAGAAACCACAGAGTTCCATTCTTCTATTCAGGTTTATGATGATTATGATTTTACATCTACCTCAAACACTACGAATTTCAGTGTGACCACTAAAGATTCATCATCGGAGTTTCCTCTTTTGATCACCAACTCATAAATCTTATACCTTCCATCTCACTCTTTCTACATTCTTTCGCTTATTTGCTCTCCAATTCTCTCTTATTTTTGATATTGTGATTGTTTATTTGTTTGATTCTGCGAGGTATATGAATAAATATTAGAGTTGGGCCTGACCGGCCCAAATTACTTATATATGAAACTGGGCCTGATGTCAAACGTGGCTAGAAGCCTATAGCGGGATGAACGGTACTGACCAAATTAATGAATGAATACGTTAATGATAATATAAAAGAGCTGGAGTATTTAAATCCAAAAATATAATTGTAAAAGTGAGATGGGTATATATAATTTTAAATGATAATAGATTTATGTGTTAAATGAGTATGTGTGGATAATCGGATCCTATATAAAATTTGTATCATTCTACATAAAACTCCCTTTTAAGGAGTTTTTTCAGTAGGGGACCCAAAAGATAATTCAACTATCAATATAAGACTTAAAAGAGTTTTTTATTGATTCAGGACTTCAATTATCTAAAACTATCAATTCAAGATCTACATCCTTAAAAGCTTGTTTGGTGGGCACTAATTACAGGGAAGAAAATATTAACGTTCAATTTTCTTCTTCAGCAATTCTCTCATCTTCTACAGCAATATAAATTTTCACATGTTACTGGAGAAGGAAATTTAAAGAAATAATGGAGATGATTTGATGTCTCTTTCAGTACTAATCTTGCTCGTATGCTTCCTTCCCTCGGCGTTGCCAATATCGTGAAAAAAAATTATGAAAGTACCAAATCCTTCTCCCGGCCTTCTGTAATGCAAGCGCCCAGTCTTCATATTTCTTACAGTGTAGAATTAATTGAAAAAACACATCATACATAACATTCTTTCCATTAATCAATTTCTTCAGACTCATAATTGAAAATAAGAATTAGTGGAAAAGAAAAATTGAAAGTCAATATTCTCTTATTTTCTCTTTTTAATTATAGCGTTCCAAACAAGTTTTAAGGATATAGGTCTTTAATTGATAATTTTAAATAATTGAGGTCTTGGATCGATAATTTTTTTTTTAAATCTTAAATTGATAGTTGACTAATCTTTCAGGTCCTTTAGTGAAAAACTCCAACTTTGAAATGATTCACTATATATTAAAGTGTTTTATTATATAAGATATTCAAAATTAACGTATATATATTGAAAGGGGTGGGCTATTTGCATCCCCGGAATTACTAAATGTACCCCATAAATATTCAATAAGACATAATTGCTCTTATAAAACTTATGTATGTTCAGTTGCAACAAGCGAACAGAAAAAGAATTCATCTATTCTGTTCGGTAGCAACAACCTATTCTGTTCGGTAGCAACAACCGAACAGAATAAAAAAAATTCATCTATCTTATCTGTTCGGTTGCTACCGAACAGACATCTTTGTTCTATTCGGTTGTTGCTACCGAACAGAATAGATGAATTATTTGTTCTGTTCGGTTGTTGCAATCGAACATATATAAATTTTATAAGGCCAATTATGTCTTATTGAATATTTATGGGGTACATTTAGTAATTTTGGGGTGCAAATAGCCGCCCCATATTGAAATTGTGAACAAATATATAGATTTTGGTTGCACATTGTAATTTCCTTTTTAGGTAATTCTCTAATTCTCATATCTCAGTTTATTTATAAAGGAACTTCTTCTGATTTAAATAAAAAAAATTAATTCCTGTTTTTAAGAAGAGCAAAATGTTTAGTAGTTATTCCGCCGAGAAACAAATCAGCGGAAAATAGCATAGAAATGGGTTTGACCCATATTAGAGTATGGCGTGTCCAATCCAATTCCACCAATTTAAAAAAAAGACGGTCCTATTCTAATCATTACCGTGAGATAAATAGAGCTATGGTTTAAAATTCTAATTCATTATTAAAATATTATATATTAGATTTCCTTTTTGTTAAGAATGTCATTCTTACATCATTTCTCGGTCACGAAGACTACGGTTCACATGACGTGCAAAGAATTGGTGGGGGCCTCATGGCATATGCTTAAGATCTCAACCCAAACCATGATTTTGAAGAATTATGTTAAATAGGAATAGTCATTTTAAGGTTATATAGAAAGGGGAATCTTTAATATTTAATCAAGTTAGACAAGTCTCTCTAAGAATCATGTCCTCATACTATGTTAAATGACATATCATCTAAAATGTTAAGTTTATAAAAGGAAAATCATTTAATATTTAATCAAGTCACCCTAATAAATTAAATTCAATAATATATATTTATATATATTAAATGTGTTTTTAAAATGGTATAAGAATCGTTTATTAAATGGTTTTACAATATCACATCTTTTTTTTTTTCGCGATTCGAATTCTCTATATTTCTATTTCATTTTGCTTCATCATCTTTGTACTATACCATTAGATAAATAACAAGTAGGAGAGAAAGATAAATTATACTCCAATAAAAAAGTATAAATCATAGGAACAATGTTTATTATTTCTTACTTCTCTTATGTATCAATTATAAGGGATGTCAATGAGCCGGGTCTGGGGCGTGTACCTAATTACCCGGATCGACCCGTTTTAGAAGTGTCTACCCCGGACTCACCCCGGGTCCTATTTTCCAGACCCAGACCCAGACCCAAACGGGGCGGGTCTGCCCCGTCCCGCTCTCTTTTTTTTCTTCATTTTTTTAAATTTTTTTTATTTTGATTTTTTTAATAATTTTTTTAAAACTTAGGTGGCACTCATAAACACTAACCCTCTCAATTCATCATTCTCCATAATTTCAAGTAATAATTATGTCACAAAAATAAAAAAAAAATTTAAATAATAATTATAATCACAAAAATAGTAGTAAAATATAGAATTTTAAATGATTATAAAAATAAAAAATATAATATTTATATTTAGTACGGGGCGGGTGATTAGTGATATTTTCACCTACATTTTAGTGTCTTTTTATATTCTTTTCATATTATTTATCCGTATTTATGCGTATTTTGGTTGTGTTATGTGTTTTTATGGAAATATGTGAGAATGAACTTAAATGTATGAAAACAGGTGAAAACGGAGCAAAAAGAGAGATTAAATTGAAGATCCAAAAAAGGACACAAAAACTCGATCGAATTTCCATAAATTCGATCGAGTCTCTCTTACAGAGTGGGCTCGAAGAATCTGTATAAAAACTCGATCGAGTTTCTAAAAACTCGATCGAGTTTCTCTTACAGAAAAATTTGGAAACAGGGGAAGTCATGAAAACTGTAAGAGAAATTCGATCGAATTTTTGAGCATTTCGGATGACGAAAACGTGTTCCAGCTTGAAGAATTGTGATTTGCATGGAAATTCGACCGAGTTTCTAAAAACTTAGTCGAATTTTTTGGTAAAAATTCAAGCTGTCAAATGAGATTTCAAGGTTATCCAAAAGTATAAATAACCCCAATTTCAACATTCCAACAGATTTGGCGAGGGTTTTTACTGTTTTACACACATCACACACTATTTCCTCCATTTCACACCATCATCTTTATTCATTCACCATCAATTTCATCTACTTTCATCTCACCATCAAAACCACCATCCATTTGAGGAAAAGAAGCAAGGAAGATAGGAGAATTGCAAGGGGAAGAAGAAGATCACAATTGGAGGCATCCAAGGGAGTTTTCATCCAACTTTTGTATTGAAACCTTATTGTTCATCATGTTTTGTAAGGATCTTAATGTCTATGTTGATTTCCTTTTGAATATGATAGACTAATCTCTTTTATGAGATTAGCAACATGAGAGTTGTTGGATAATTTTTGGATTTGTGTATTTATATTCATATGTTGATTGGGTAAATAAATTTTCTATCATTGATGTTTGAGATCTTGATGTTTATGATGATTTGTGTGTTTAATTGTTCTAAATATGTAATTAGATTGAAAAATCAATTATGTGCTTAGGATAATTACGTGAATCATTTCATCAAACACTTCATGTACATTATAAATTGTAAAAAGATTGAAAAATCCTTTAGAATTTAGAACCCTTTGATAGAACATGTGGTTGGTTTGATCGAGAGGTTGATTAATTGTGTGAAGGGACTCTCATTTCAAGCTTAGTACCTAGTTGGAATTGTTTGTATGAGAACCAATCCGTTGAACTAATTGACATTCATATCTTATCAATTTCGAGAGGGAGTTTAGGTGAACTTAGTGTTGGCTCTTAGTCTTATACCCATGATTCATATGAATTTGATGCATGTATCCTAGAATTTTCACTTCTTAATTGTTGTTAATCTCACTTTTATTTAATTGGAAAACCACCCTTCACTTATCTATCTTGTTTGCTAATCATTGCTTGCTTTGGTTATTGTTATTTACTTGTTCAATAACCAACCCTTTAATGATTCATCTCTATAAAATTACAAGAAACGTGAGATCGCTTAAGCACTAGTACCTACCTCCCTGTGGTTCGATAAATTGTTGAATTGGTCATCCCAACTACAAAATGACTAATCAGCGGGTCGGGGCGGGTACAAAGTAATACCCAGACCCGTTCTATTTTTTGTTAGGATGAATCTGGGGCGGTCCAAATCGTGGGGCTGACGGGTACCCACGGTTCCGGGTCAAATTGACACGGCTTCAAAACATTATTAAATGATTTCACACAGACTTGAAAAGACACTTTATCTTTAACAAATGTGAGCAAATGAAAAAGGCAAAATTTTTAAAATAGCCACTATTCCTTAAGTTGAATTTTTTCTAGCCACTCTTATAATAACAAAATTTTCTAGCCACTTTATACTATTCATTCCAAAATTACCCTTTCCTTCTTTAAAATCAAAATTTTCTTTTTATTACCTTTACCTGATTGATATCTGAGAATGATTTTCAATACCCTTTTTTTCATCACAATTTTCTTCTTTAAAATAGACATAGTCCATTACGACCATATCAGGCCCATCATGCTTCCGTACATTAATTAAATAACATTAATCTCGTAATTAACCGATTTAAAATAGTAATAGTACCTTTTTTGACCGTTAGTCCACCGGGTATCTGGGAGATTTTACAGCTGCTCCTCACAACCAACCACGCACCCCGCAGTGTGATGGTTCAATCCCGTTCCTTCAGCGGACTTCAGCACAACTCTGGATCGTTTCCTACACCGGGTGTACAGGTTGCTGCTACTGTTTCTTGCCGGAAAATATGGAGATTAAGGTTACAAAATATAATGGAAGGTTACATTGGGCAGTAGCCCAAGATTATTTATTTATTGAATGGAGAAATTTATTACACACTCATCCTCACCGAACAAGAGGAGAAACTCCTTTAGCTACCTATGATAGCTAGAACCGAAACACTCATACAAAGAAAAAAAAGAAATTACAATGTTTATTTAATGAGAGAAAACAGAGGGTGATGGTCGATGCCTTCTGCTTCCTCAAAATTCTTATTTATAGAGGCTTTCGGACTTGAAATCCGGATTTCAAAGCCTCCTAATCTTTTATGACGTCACTGCTTACGTCACTTCACATCGGATACCCACCTTTCAACAGCTGGTTGGTCCCTCTTTATTGGATTCTTTTTCTGTGACATCACTGCATGCGTCACTTTTACCTTGGATACCAGCTTTAGTGGTTGGCTGGTCCTTCCTCTTTATTGGATACCCTCTGGTGGGTCACCTTCTTGTCGGTCACATGTTTTTACCCTTTTTAGAAAGGTCATCTGGCTCTTGCTTTTTTGAGGAGTCATTTATCCTCTTTGGTGCTTGATGATTCTCCCAGCCTTTGGGTATTCCGAAGAGGTTTTTCCCTCTTCTTTTCACGTGTCTCCTTTGGGGGTGGATCAGCAGTTATGATCATCCCTATGCCCAGCCTTATTCCTTTTCCGAACTCGGGTTTGGTTTGGGTAATACAGCTGGTACATACTTTGTTTGTCCATTGCCCAAAGTGGGCCATGTTGCAGTATCTTCGATGGGTTTGTTTACTCATCGGAATCTTGTTTCTCCAGAGAAGTTCTTATTTTTCTTGGAAAGCCTTCTCTGCAAACCCTGTTTTCTTCCCTGTTAAAGTATTCAACAGAAAAGACCCATTCAACGACTTGTGCTCGAACTTGAATGGGAACTTCACCTCCACCATAGCTTTGATGCAGGCATACAAATCCCTTGCTCTTCGCGTAGAGATCTGTTCTTCAGAAAACGTAGAAACCAAAACTGGTTCCTTTCCAGAAGACTCCTTGATTTTATTTGATGCTGACACATCAGGTATTCTTAGCTTGATAAAATGAAAGGCCTCGTGGTTGCCTTTCCTAACTGGTTCTGGAGCTGTACTGGTGAAGTACAGTTCCAATACATCGCCTCTAGATAGAGTCGAGTTATTTTCCCAAGCCTTGTAAACTTTATCTCCCAGCCAGTCTGGAAGTTTTGCAATTTCTGGGAAACCTGGTGCAACAGTATAGATTGAGGTTAGTGCCCCAAAGTCATACCATTGTTTTACATCTATTGGATTTGAGCCTTCTCTCATCCAAACTCGGGGATATTCTCCAGATATGTCCACCCGGCATTTCTCCGGTCGGATTCCTTGTCTGGTGTTTAATTTCTCCCAGCAGGCCTGGTATTCCTGCCAATAAGAGAAATCAGCTATGTTAATACCAACCTTAGCAGGGCCTGTCATGGGCCTAAGGCTGATCTCTCCCTCTTTAACCCCAGAGGTGCTGGGTTGACTCGTCGACTCTGGATGTGACTCCAGGTCTTCGATTTTTTCTTGGACTGGTTCCTCTTTTGGAGGTTCCAGACTAGGACTTGTGCTAAGGGTACTTGAGTCCCTTGCTCTGGGTTTAGAGCCCCATTCTCGACTACTCTCCTTTTGTCGATTGCAATTGCTATCAACAGCCCGGAGGAGTGGCTCTCGTGTTGCTTCGAAAAGACTTGCGCCGTTTCAAATGCAGTCTCGTATATGATTAGACACTTTGGTCTGATCACTATCTTGTATTCTTCCAGCACGCCTTACATTGAGTGCTAGATTCTCGAATTCCCTTTGGAGCAACTCGAGGTTGTCTATCAGGTGCCTTGAAACCGTCAGGATGGAGTCTATTTCAGTTCCCTCCATCTCTCGTCAGGAAATCTGCCAAAACATTATCAACAGATTTAATAATGACAATATTAAAATTATAATATTGGCATTCAGCTTGCCATCTAAGTAGTCTAGCCTTTTCTGGTTTAGATTCAATTTTATTTTTTTAAAAAGGCTTTGACGCTTGTGTTATCAATCTTGAGGATGAATTCCTTTGCAAGAAGAAATAGTGGCCATTTCTTGAATGCCTTCCGAAATGTAAAGAACTCCTTCTCATTGATGTGCCATCTGTTTGCTTCGCTCTCCGTAAAGAGCCCGCTACAGTATCTGCATGTCATCTCTCCTTTTGTTGTGGTCTTTGTAAGAACTGCTGCCCACCAATGGTCACTGGCATCTGTATATAGTACCAGATCATCCTCGTCATTAGGAATGTCTAATTTGGGGAGCTTTTTGCAAATCTCCTTTAGTTGTTTAACCATTGCTCGGTGTGAATCTTCCCATTTGAATTCTGCATCATTTTTCAACAAGGGACTGAACACCTTCCTGTATTGCGCTAGATTGTTGATGAATATTCCAGCAAAGTTGATCACTCCTAAGAAACTTTGGAGTTGTTTCTTGTCTTTGAAATCTTCGGGAAATCCTTGGACCTTTTCTACAATATGTGGTTGTAGAATAATTCCAGATTCGTCAATCTCTACTCCAAGAAACTCGATCTGTCTTGTTGCAATCACTGCTTTCTTTTCAGAGAGCACCAATCCTTCCTTGTGGCATACTTCTGAAAATATTTCCAAATGTACCAAGTGTTCCTTCATGTTCTTTGAGGCTATGAGGATATCATCTACATAGACAAACATGAATGAGAAATAATCTTTGAAAAGATTATCCATCTTCCTTTGGTATATCTGGGTGCGTTTGCCAAGCCCATTGGCATGACATTCCAAATATAATGGCCCTGTGGTGTGGAGAAGGCTGTGAACTTCTTGCTTCCTTCTTCCATCATAATCAGGTAGAATCCAGATTTGCAATCAAACTTTGAGAATACCTTGGAATTCTTGATACAGTTGACCAAGTGTTCCCTACTTGGTATGTAGTATCCATCGAACTCCAAGATGTTGTTGATCCCTTTGTAGTTGATCACAAGTCTCGTCTTTCCCCGCTTGATTTCTCCATGATTTCGGACTAGAAATCCTGGACTGCTGTATGGAGATACTCCTGGTGATATTAACTTAAGGTCTAGATGTTCCTTAAGTATTAGCTGCATATCCTTTCGATCCTCTTGGTTCATTAGGATAGACTTATTTCTCACGAACTCATGCTCATTTCCTTCTTTTACTTTGAGTGAAGCTTTGAGCTCGTTCTTATCCCACCAGGCTAAAGGATCCTCATTGAAGTTCCTCTGTATCTTTCTTTTGACGTCCTTCAAAGATGTTTGTTCTTCGATTGTGACGTCTCTCTGTAGATTTTCTCCCAAGCTTGCTTTGAGAAGGTGGATTGTGTTCTCCTTCAGTTTCTCCATCTTCCATCCTCATCTAGTATCGGTTCTCATCTGAAGGACTGCTTCACCATATCTCCTTTGATCATTTATCTTTGGATGGCTAAGTTTTCCTTCATCACCACGCTTGCTGCGAAATCTGATTGGCATTTTTCGTTGAAATGCATTACGCAGTCTTGGTGCGATAATCTTATGTTCACAAAGGGTTGTGAAAATAAGCATTCTTGTTGCATTTTCTTGGGTAAAACGCTTGAATGACTGTAGAAAATTATTTTCTAACAGAATATCTATTTCGGTGTCATGGAAATATAGTGGTGGAGTTTTCACTTTATACCATGGGGTACGATCTGCTCCTTCGATCATGATTTCCGCCTGTTTAATTCCTCTGTTAAGGATTAGCACCCTTTGCGAGAAATCTTTTCTGAGAACTGTTGGCAGCTCTTCACCTGAGCCTTCCGGGAAGACTCCTTCTTTCGCTGTGCAGATGCCGGCTCCTGAATCAATATACGCCGCAAAGTATTCTGCACGATGCTCTTTATATATCATTCCTATGGTGATATATATTGAAAATGGACTTGTGGCCATGGGTGGATCAGAGCTTGTAACCCTGAGGCTCTATTAGTAGACTTTGTATCTTTTTCCTTTGACCGTAAACTTCATTCCATCTTGTAGCCTTTCCCAAGATTTGTGGTCCTCGAGAAACTCCAATCCCAGAACTAATTGTTCTGGAAATCTTCCTGCTATTCCTTCAATTACTAGCTCAAGTTCTCCGAGTTTGAGATGTCCTTGATATTTTCCAGTTGTTGGTTGTTGGAGATAATACAAGACATCACAAGGAATAGAGTTTTCCCTTTTAGTGATATCGAATATTACTTCGACTTCTCTCCATCCTTCTGGGCATTTTAGTTCACCTTTGGTTGTGAACTTTTCTGGTTTCTGGATTACCTCCACGATGGGTTGCTTTCTCCATTTTTCACTGATCATTCTGTCTTCTTGGAAAGAAATCATTCTTTGCTCGAATCTGAGGCTATCTTGTCTGCTCCAGACTGGCTTGTCTTTGATTCGTAAATCCATGTCGTGGATCGGCGGTAACTCCATTATTTCTAGCCTGGTTGCACACGCAACCCTTTCGAACACCTCTGGTATCTCGATATACTCCTTCATTTGGAATAGATCCGAATGATGGGTGTTGGACAGGGCATATGAGATACTATAGGTGATGGAGTAAGGCCTATTCCCTTCTTTCATCAGATCTTTATTTTTGAAGTCTTGATGAAGGGTGAGTGCCCTACTGAAATCTTTATCTGCCAGATTGTAAGCAATCCTTGAATCTTTCATTGACCCGTGTGGCTGCTCTTCGGAACGTCTTTCTTGTGGGAGTTCTTCCTGTGCTCCTCTGGTTTGACCCTGAGGATGAGGCTTAGCTTCTTGAACTCCATCTTGATGGTCCAGATCTTTGCCCTGATTTATAACTTCGGGCCTTCTGTTTAGACCAAAACGATCTTGGTCTTCTGGATCTCCATCCTCCGCTTCTTTGACTGTAAGGATGATTCTTCTTCATCATTTTCTGCTTTTTTGGGTTTCTTCCAATGATGGTTGGAAGATCATTGCTTTCGCAACATAAGGGGACTGTCTTGTTGATTCTCCTCAATCTCTTGTAGTTCTTGTGTAGTGCCGCTTGATGACACCACTCTGCAATCTTGGCTTTGAGGAAGGACATTCTCCTTGCTATCGAATCAAGCTCGCATGGTTCATACTCTTTGATCAGCATTTCTCTCCATGGGCTCGGGATCTTGGCAAAGAATATGTGGAATACCTCTTCCTCTTTAACCCTAGATTTCCATCTACACTCTGTGAAGAGTTTGATGTACTCATCGACGTGACAAATGTCAAGTAGTTCTAGGCTGTATAGGGCATTCCTATACTTTTTCTTCTTTTCTTCTTCCATTCCTTCGAAGTATCCAACCCCGATGAAATGGATTTTGAAGATCTTGGCCATTCGATCGACAACATTGCCTAGATCTTCTCCTTCCATAGCCTCATTTTTGACTTCGTCTGAGAGCTCCTTGATAGGCTTTTATTGCGCACTATAATTTAATCCTCAAGTATAAGGATGTCAATTGTAGTAGCAAGTACCCAAGTTAAATTATCGATCCCGCTAAGACAGTTAATTATTTATTTTACTATTAATTACTAATTAATCAGAATTGAGTAACCAATTTCCAATGTTTGTAGAGAATTAATCTAAATAACGAAATATTAAATAACTGAATTAATTAAAAGCAAGGAAAAATAAAAGCAAGTTTCTAATCAAGAGATGACAAACAGTTCTAAGGTATCAGGTATTGACCAATTAATTTGGGTTATTAAACTTACGATTGTTCATTCATGCAGTTTCACTGAAAATACACCACATATCCCTGTTATCCCACCGAATATGATTCGATTCTAAGCTAACAGTATAATCTGGTTTAAATCCTAAGGTGCGCAAATATTACCAAGCCTTATTCCTAGATACTAATCAAAGCAAGCAACAATACCTTCGGATGGTAAGCCCGACTAACAAGATATTTTCTGGAATTACTACAAGGTTCTATTCACTTCCTACTTGATTGTCTAATTGCATTGTTCCACTAAACTAATCAAGTATTTGATTAACCAGTTCATGAAATTAAAGTGCTTATAGCGGAGCTACTCTAATCCCTAACAGATAGACAATACCAATCTTGAACGCACACAAGCTAACACAATAATCCAAGCATTATAGCGGATGTCATGAATATATTATGAAGACGTTACGAAGCAGAAAAGCATGTCTTAATAAAATAAGTAAAATCAAAAGCTCAACTGCATAAAATCCCAATATTTGGTCTAAATCTCCAAATCAATTAAATCAATCCATCAAACCCTAGAACTGTATATAAAATTAGCCCATGACCCTTAGTGTTGGAGTTGTCTCAGATTCCTTCTCCGTCTCTCCGATTGACTGATCTTCCTCTTGAATAGCCTTTGAATCCCCTTTGATGTGGATGGATGATGGGATGGATATGGATGATGGGATGGATATGGATGATAGGGGGTAATCCCCTTGTGGAGGGTGGTGTCTCTTATGAATAATGATGTGAGATATATATAGGTGTGAGAAGGGAATCAGATAAGGAAATAATTGTGCTCCAAGAAAGGGAATGAGATAAGGAAAGAATTGTGCTTCAAGAAATAGCTAAAATTGGCTAATTTTCGGAAATTTTCGAAAATTCCCGTTGGCAGCTGCGCAGTCTCACCGTTTCGAGCATAACTTCTTCATACGGACTCCAATTTGAGTGATTTTTATGCCAAAACGATCCTCTCTTCCGTGGCTTTCCAACCATATATCATATGATCAATTTGGACTTCTACACAAATACAGAAAAATTATTCAAGTGGACGTGTATTTTTCACCATTCCTTCACACTTTCACTCTTCATTCCAACTTTTAACTTTTGATCCTGTTTTACCCTTTAAAACTCAACAAAACACCTTAGTAGCATCAAAATCATGTAAATACTCAAATGTACACAATTCCATGCAAAAATAATAACTTTCCTAAGCAAAACGGTGTAATGTGCATATGTAAAATGCGTGAAATTCAACTGTCAACACTCCTCCCAGGCGCATTTTACTGATCCTTCCAGGCTCATAGTAAGGAATCTTATGAACCCTTCTTTGTCCAACTCCAATGCTCCTCCTGCGATCTTCATGGCATTCGTCCATTCATTGATCAAGGCTTCTCTATTCTTGAAGTCTAGAGTGTCGAGGTTTAAGATCAACCCGTATGGATTTATCGGTTCTAGGTGAGACCGACCATATGGGGTGTTGTGTATATTAGATCCTCGAACTCGGCTTGCTCCTGTCGACATTCCTATGGCCTTCATTTTGAAGTTTTGGAATGTATCCTCTTGTCCTTCCCCATGGATTCTTTGTGATCCAGAGGTTCCTTCGTCTTGGCTCCGATCCTGTTGGGTCTGATGAGTCTGGGACTGTTGTTGAGCACTTGATGCTTCTCCAACGTTCATCTTTAGATCTACAATTGATAGTCCTTGGAAGGACTCATATAGATCTTGTAGATCTTCAAGATTTGCTCTTTCCATCTGGAGATGTGGATTCTCCTCTAAGGATAGCAATCATCTTTTCGCTTTCGGACCTTGGCCTTGTGACCTCCGTCGTCTTCCCCTTTTGGTGTAAAAGGGGTTCTTGTCCAAAGATTAGTGGTAACCTTCCTCCAAGTCGTCTCCCTGTCATCTTTGTCTCCAGGGACTTTGCTTGTTCTATCAACTTCATGGTGAGGTCGAATTGCTTGTTCTGCAATTTCTCCACCTTATCCATCTTGAGGCTGATCTCGAACATTGTCTTGGACATGCTTTGACAATATTCACCAAAGAATCTTATTGTATTCTGCAATTCTCTAAGATCTTGGTTCATCTTAGAGTTATCTGCCTCTATCTCCTTCCACTCTGTCATTCGGTCCAGTGGGAGAAGTGATAGGGCTTGCATATCTCTCTTGGACCCTGATTGGATCGCTTTCTCCATTGTCTGTGGATGGGGACCCTTCCATGGATCTCGGTGAAACTTTGGGTTTCCACGATGTTTCTTGGTACTTCTTTGGAGTACATTATCTGCATCTGGCGTAGCTCCTCCAAAGATTCTTCCTCGGTATAGTTGGCACGAATTTCAGCCAACTCTTTTCTTTTATTGATGCCTTCATACCATCGGTCGGCATCTTCATCTATTTTTTATGTAATTTGTCTATACAACACACAATAATATTGTTGTATAGAAGTGCTCGTTTCGTCGTAGTTGACAGCCCAGTAGTCCCTATTGCTCCAGCTTGGAACAGGGCTAATAGTCCTGTCACTCTCGAATGTCGAACTTTCGTTCGGATCCATATCTCTTTGAAACTCTCCTCTCGTTAAGTGATATAAGTTTATAATAAATTTTTCATTCATAAATAAATAAACCTAGGGCTCTGATACCATTTTGACCGCCCCGCCCCTTACGAGGGTTCCCATCAAAAGGCACCTATCAGTTTGCCAACCCGCCCAGAGCACCACGGGTTCGCCTTAGGTGATGGGCTATATTTTTAAGGGTCGTTCCCCGCGGAGATCTGCGCTTCGGGATCATACGTCACGCAGCAGAGGATAGGGACTCTTTATAGGCTCTGATACCATTTTTAAAGCGTGATAAAAGTGATGAAAATTTGATAAACATATAGGCTGAATAGGCAAATACATGTAGGCCGAATAGGCAAATATGTATAGGCCGAATAGATAAATATGTATAGGCCGAATAGAACAACTATTTAGACGAAAACATATAGGCCGAATAGGCAAATACGTATAGTCCGAATAGGCAAATACGTATAGGCCGAATAGACAAATAGGTATAGACCGAATAGACAAATACGTATAGGCCGAATAGGCAAATACGTCTAGGCCGAATAGATCTTCTGTTTGGGCCGAAAAATATCAAGGATATATAAGTCATTTCGAGTATAAATCAAATTTATTTAAAATTGTTTTTAAATAAAGTTGGAGGGGTAAAATGGTATTAAATACAAAAAGTGGCTACAAAAAATTATATTTAACAAAGGTGGGCACAAAAAATTATTTTTAAGCCTAAGTGGCTACTTTTTCCATTATTACAATGAAAAATGTGTTATTTTGGCAGTGAATAATTATCAATGTCGACGTCATGTATTCCTAACTCCTAAGTAAGGCGCCAATCAAAATAGGTCGTTGGTTGAAAGTCTAAATAGCTGCCCAGAGTCAATTAGTCAAAGCAGAAAATTATTCCTAAGATATGTGAAAAATCTACGCGAGAAAAAAATGTCACATATTTTTGCAACCTACACATTTTACTCCATCGTATATTTCTGATCATCCTTTCGTTCATATTAGTATCATTTGCTTTTTCAAAAAATATTATTATTTTTTATATAGTTATAGTTGTATTAGCATATATTTGAATTTGCATTAATAAGTTTCATTCGTTTTGAATAAATTAAAAAGTATTATTATTTAATATGTAGTGGATAATTGTATTAGTGAATAGGTAGATACTCATATTTTAATATCAGTAAGGGTGTGTTAATATATACAAAAAGAAAAATGAGACTATTAAAATGGATGAAAAATGAAAAAATAGATTTCTTTTAATTAGTTCACGATGAAGTATTAATTTTAATTAAATAAATGTAATCCATTATCTATGCGTTTATTTTATCAAGAATAGTTTTTAATTTAAAATATATTTCATGTTTTTCATTATAATTTTTGTTTTTTTTAAAGTAAAATCCACCTCAAATATTAAATTTAAATAAAGAACACATTTAAGAAAAGAAAAAGACATTTTTTGTATTTGGATAATTATATTTTTTTGCCTTGAAATTAAAATATTTTAGCGTAGTGAAAATGGATGAACAATATTTTACTCTATATATTTTTTTAAAGTTTTCTCTTCAAGTATAAAAATTGTACCTCCTAACCAATTTTAATGAGAGTACAATGTTAATTAAGCAACAAAAATAAACTATGAACAATTGTAAGAGTAAATCCTTTAAAAAAAAAAAAAACTAAGCATAAAGATTGTATAATGGAAAGAGAGTTGGTAACGTAAACTTGAAAATTAGCAGCCATGAAATTATTGTATAAAAGAGCAATTAATCACTTCACTCTTCACCTTCATCATATCTCTAACACAAGGTACGTACCACTTCATCCTCGTAATGCATTTATTTATTTGCTTAGAATATATATATATTCAGGTGGACAGTTGGTGATGGAGGAAAGGAGGTGTGGAAACAATGGAAAGAGTAGCTGGGACAATCTCTCCACTCCCTATGGGGTAAGTTATTTTGCCTTTTTAATCATATATGAATCAAAGCAATTTTACAGAGAGAAAGCAGAGAAGCTGAAAAATGAGGTGAAAATACTGATCCACAGATATTAATGATCAACTTCAAATCATCAATGTCCATCAAAACATTACTCCACTCAATTTATGATAATCCACAATCATGATCATCTCACAGCTCTCAAATTTAGACTGCTAAGACAACATGGCTACCATGTCTCTCCAGGTCTCTTGTATATATACCTTTGAAACACAATTCACTTTACAATTATCTCTCTCCACTCATTATTTTATACAAGCAAGATGAAATCATGGTAATTAATAAATAATAATGTCTGGTGTTAATTTGTAGTACTTGTGAATCTCAGGGTGCGAAGAGTACCTCAACAATGGCAACTCCTTTGGTTCTCATGTATGGTTACTTTTGCCTGCCAAACCCCATCTCCAAGTATTATAATTAAAAATATTAAAAGAGCAGTGGAAAACTGGATAGTCTCATTACGATTCAATTCTCACTTCTCGTATTAAATTTTCATGTTACATCCCTTTTCAATTTCAATCAATAAAGCCATTTGGATTACATGCTTTGTAAACCCTTAGACACAAATTGTACTTGAGCCCATATACCTTCCTTGCTTAATTATATTTGGGCCTACAATGTTTTAACACCCAAAGGCCCAATTTCACTTTTCGACTAAAATCAATTTTATGTGGACCAAATTTATTGAATCAATAACTATGGATGTAAATGGGTATGGTAGGGTACGAGTTGAGCAAATCCACATACTACCCGCTATCCAATTACCCTAATCATACTCTACCCTATTACCCTCAATTGAAGCATCGGGTAGGGTACGGGTTTATCCATCGGGTAAATGGGTAACCCGCGGATATGCGGATACCCATAAGAAATGATGAACAAATATTTTAAATGGGTATAATACGGATACCCGCAGTAACTTGAACCTGACATACCCTACCCGCACCTTCCCGTATCAATTTTTCCCTCAAAATCGACCCAAAAACATCAAAATAAAATATAAATCATAAGAATAAAGTTCATAATAGAGAATAATATTTAATCCTAGTGAAACAACCAAAAAAAGTAATTCAACATTGCTAGAGCTGGATGATTGATGAACGGTATAACCGTACCCTCCTATTCATTCTCAATGGAAATCGAATTCGGGTCACTCATTTGTGTGAGAAGCTTGGTGGTCAAGTGGACTAGCCCACTTGATTATAATGAAAAGAGAATCTCTTAAATGAATCGCTGAGTTATCATTAAATATTACTATAAAATAGGATTATATAATATGAAAAGAAAATCTCTCAACATAATCAAATAAATTGCTAGATTATTATTAATATTACTATAAAATATGATTATATAATAATAATAATACGGAGTATAAAATTTGCATTCATTCTAAGTAAAACATTTAAATGATTCAATATTAATTTGTTTAACATAATAATGTATGAAATTTGTATCATTCTACATAAAACTTTTAAATGATTCAATACTAACTTGTTTTATTTTATTATAAGATATTGTTCTCGTATTGAAAGTGTGAACTAATATATTGATTTTGTATCGGACATTGTAATTTCATTTGAGGTTAATTCTCAAATCTCGTTCATTTATAATAAAGGAACCTTTTTTTAAAAAAAAAAAAACCTGTATTTAAGAAATTAGGAAAATCGAAGATACATTTGTGACTTAAATAAAAAGAAAGCGCATAAATAAATCATAATAAGAGTTTTTTCAAATATAAGACCCCAAAAATAAGAGTAATAATATGAGGCAGGGTAATCAGACAAAAAGATGGTTCCATTTTATTGACTTATCGTGGTTAGAATTTAATGTGGGACCTAATTGCTACTCCACATTCTACCTTTTCTAACCTCACATTAGAATATTCCATTACCATTCTTCTCTTTTTTTCTTTTTTTCCTCGTAATTATTATTAGAATAAAAAATACCCGTTCGACACGGCAAGGAATCGGATTACTCATTCATATACATATACTTCTTCCTTTTCTAATCAAGCAATCACATATTTGAAACTCTTTAATTTTTATTTACATAAGTTAATGATATAAAAAGTTATCTCTACACTTCATTGTTTACAAAAAAATGATGTATTTATATGCGATATAAAATACTAATAAATATATGAAGAATTATTTGAGAAAATGACGAAGACTCCCATCTCAATTTCTACAATATACTTTACTCAAATTAATTTCAGTAAAATAGAGCTTGCATTTAGTCGTGTTTGGCAACTCATTTATTCTTGTGTCATTTGTTATTTTAAGGATAAAAGTGATAATAATTTATAGCGAAAATAATAATTAATTACAAAAGTATAAAATGATATCACCATAAAGTGATCTCACACAAGGCTTGCCTTATTTTGTATTGCTCCAGTCATATTAATTGTGGTAATGTAAGTTATTTAGTAAGTATAATAACAAATTTTGTATTATTAAATAATACACACAAAAGATATTACAAAGATAATCCGATATGGATTAAACTTGAGAATTGAGTAGATAGTCTCTAGCTATCCTCTGATTCCTCTATTGAGTTGACCTCTTGACTCTTTCAACTTTTGGAGCCGGATCTTTGGATGAAGCTTGTCCGAGCTTGGAGTTGACTTGAAGCTTTTAAAACGTTTATCCGGAGGAGTCGAGCCTTTGTTCGGATCAAACGTTGACTTGAAGATTTATTGTGAAGAACGCCGTTCAATTTGGTAGAACACCGTTGACCTCACGAATATTGCTGGATGAACTTGATTTGAAGAAACGTTGAATTTGAGGGGCTCCGCACCTTGATCTCAGATTGAATGCCATTTCTAAGTTGATCTTTGAAGAATAACTTGATCTTCGCAGAAATTCCAAGTTTCTTCAGAGCTCTCTGGGTTTTCAAGATTTTCAAGATGTTTGGAATGAGGACTGAAGACCCTTATTTATAGGTGGAGGAAATAACCACTTGAGAGATATTTTCTCCTTCAAAAGATATGTTGGGTTTTTTTTCCTTGAATTAAGCCTGCTGGACTGGATACAGACCTATTTAATTTAATTAGGTCTGCTGAATTTGATTTGGGCCTATTTAATTTAATTAGGTCTGCTGGACTGGACTTGGGCCTATTTAATTTAATTAGGCATGCTGAATTTGATTTGGGCCTATTTAATTTAATTAGGCCTGCATGATTTGATTTGCTGGACTTATTGACTTGAATCAAGCCTACTTGATTTGGATTGAGCCCATTTAACTTGAATTGAACTCATTTAACTTGAATTGAAGCCCTTATGACTTGAATTTAGGCTGAAATAATTATATTAATTATCAATTATTTATTTATTTATTTTAGGAATTAATTTATTTAAATTTCTTTATAAATAAATATTTAATCAATATTTAATATATTTTTCTTCGCATTTATATTTATTAGGCAATAAAATTTAATTGCCTACATTAAGACTATATAATTTATTTTTAAAATTCATAGTAAAAATTATCTATATATAAATCTAAATATTAATTTTCAATCCACACATCTTTCATATATAAATTGATGAGTGTCGAAATTGCAAGAAAATAGGGTTCATTTCAAGGCAAGCTTTATATTATTAAGGTTGTTTTTAGTGAATAATTTCTTTAATTCCTTAATTTTTGTGGAGAGAAGTATTTTGTTTGAATTTGCAGGATTTATTCATAAAATGAACTTCTATAGTCAATTACGAAAGTGTGAGAAAAAACGGAGATCGATTCGGAGTTAAAACGAGCAAATACGGGCTAAAACAAAAACGTTGCGCAAGCTAAAAATTCCAGACAATAATAGGTGCAGCCCATTTCTTCTAAGTTTTAACAGCCCATTACACGTGAGTGGGCCCATATGCCCATTTGATTTGGGAATCAATTCAATGGTAATGGCAGACCCACTTTTGTTAAAATCATAGAAGCAATTCAGATCAATATTGACACTTAATTTAAGTAATTAAAGTGGGGCCATTCTATTTGATTATTAAAAAAGCCCACTCAATTGAAATAAAAGGAGAATTAGCCGTGAGGAGGAGGAGAATTCGACCAGTAGCAAATTTCCACTTTCCAGCGCAGATGCAGTTCTTCATCCCCATTCATCTTTCATCGTCCATACCTATTTAATTCATTAAATTCTTTCATCCTCTACTCCAAGTGATCAAGGAAGCAAGGGGGATTGAGATTACAAGAGAAGATATATGCTTCATTTGAAGAATTTCAAGGGAAGAATTTATTTAATTTTGTAATTATTTTAGGGTTTAATCATGGGATTTTGTAGGACAATTTATTTTGTTTTGCTTGATACTATGTTAGTCTAATCTCCTTTGTAAGATTAGCTCCATGATTGGTGTTGGATAATTTAATTTTTATGCAAATTAATTTTAATCTTGAATGAGATTTGTGCTATTTCTATTTAATTGTTAATTGCTTGATGTATATGATTGATTTGTGTGATTAATTATCATAGGCATGTGATTAGATTGGTCAATCAATTATATGTTTAGGATAGTTTATTGAATAATTTCATCATATACTTTTTCATGTGCATTAATTTAGAATGAGATAGATATATCCTTCTAGATTTAGAACCCTTTGATAGAACATTTGATTAGCTTAATCGAGAGATTAGTTGATTAAATGAGGAGACCCAAGCCATTAGTGAATTTATAGTACCTTAAAAGGGAATATTGCATATGATTTAGTACCTAATTAGGGAACTCATAGAGTAATTAGTACCTAGTGGGAGGTGTTTGCTATGGTATCGATCTTAAGTGCTTTTGAGAGCCTTATTGAGGGCCTACATACTATTCATTTTGGTCGAGTTTAGGTGGAATTAGTGACTGCTCCTATGTCATTGCCATGATAGATTATAATTAATTGCATGATTACTTTGTTATCTATATCATGATTGTTGCTAATCTCATCTTGCATCATTTGGAACCCCTCTTATCTTTCTATTCATTTATTTCTTATTTGTTGCATTAGTGTAATTGCATTCATTTGCATCTATCCTCCATTCCGTCGTCCTTATAAAATCACGATAAACTTGAGATCGCTTAAACTCTAGTACCTACCTCCCTTGGGTTCGATAAATTTTTTAATTGGTCATCCCAACTACAATCCGATCAATCAAAAATATCACAATCATTAATTAATCTATGAGAAATTTTCTCTCTTTTCTCATCTTTTTTCAAAACATTAATTAATACTCTTTTATATACAAATTATTAATTTGATATAAATTTAAAACTTATCTTATCAAAATTCAAAATAAACATAATTATTAATACTTATTATTTTTAAATCTCACGTAAATTCAAAATAAACATAAATTTAAGAGTTTAACTGCAGTTGCATCGATGCACTTGAATAATCTCAATTGTTAAGTCATATTCTCATTTAATCTTTACTACTCAATAAGTAATGTTACATTATATGAGAGACATCATGTTGAGACGGATAGAGCTATGATTTAAAATTTTGTCCATTATTCAAATATGATTTTAGAGATAATTCAATAATAAATCATTTATACATATTAAATAGTATATTTAAGTTCGATTTTTAAATGGTGTAAGCATAATTTATTAAATGGTTTCAGAGTATCACCCTTTATTTTTCAACTTGAATTCCTATTCTACTTTCTATGCTTTCTACTCCCTCCGTCCCAAAACAATTGACACATTTTTTTTGGGTACGGAGATTAAGGAGTATAATAATTTAATGTAAAGTGAAGTGAGAGAAATAATATTTAATGTATAGTGGGTAGTTGTATTAGTGGTGAGTGTGATGTGTGTGTGGGTCCATGTAAATAAATAAATTGGTTTCGTGTGGGTCCCATATCCTTAAAAAGGAAATATGTCAATTGTTGTGGGACAACCCAAAAAGGAAAGTGTGTCAATATCTTTGGGACGGAGGGAGTATGTTTTATTGGGTATGTATTTAATTTTGAACACTGGTTGTGATACATGTAAAAAATGTAGTGAATGAAATAAAAAATGAATACGTAAATGGAATAAGTGATCTCATTTATTTATTTTTGGTAGTGAATAATCATCAATGTCCACATTAAGTAAATTTCATAAATGAGAAGCTTTCCTGTGAGACGAATTTTTTGTAAGACGGGTGTGAGACAGATCGACCCATCACTAAAGTATGCTAATTATATAGGTAAAATATGCTTATTTGTAGTTAAAGTATGTCAATAATGAATCATATTATAACACACTGAAAATCATACTTTATGCATAATCCAACATACTCTAAAAAACATACTTTAACCACCATTAAACATACTTTATCTATATAATAGAAATACTTTAACACGTCTTACAAATCGTCTCATATAAATAATATCTCACAAGAGAATTTGTCTCTACTGATAATTAGAATATATATATATATATATATATATATATATATATATATATATATTATCCTTAATTAGTTGAAAGTCTAAATAGCTGGGCAGGGTCAATTAGTCAAAGCAGAGAATTATAAAAATATGGGACCAATCAACTCGACAAAAAAGTCACATATTTTGGCGCTGTACACCTTTTACTCCATCATATTCTAATATTAATTTTTAATTAAATAAATGTAATTCATTATCTATATGCGTTTATTTGATCAAGAATAATTTTTAATCTAAAATATATTTCATGTTTTCATTATAAATTTTGGTTTTTAAAGTAAAATCCACTCCAAATATTAAATTTCAATAAAGAACACAACACACTTTTAAAAAAAACATGACATTTTTTTATTTGGGTAATTTCATTTTTGGCCTTCAAATTAAAATATTTTAGCGTAGTGAAAATGGATGAACAATATTTTACTCTATTTTTTCCCCTCTTTAAGTATAAAAATTGCACCTCCTAACCAATTTTAATGGGAGTACAATGTTAATTAAGCAACTAAAATAAACTATGAACAATGGTAAGAGTAAATCCTTTAAAAATAAATAAAAAGTTTCTAAACCTATGCATAAAGATTCTATAATATTGGTGTTTTCTTAATATATATATATATATATATATATATAAGGGATGGAAAAATTTCACTATTTCAAATATTCCAAATTAATTCCAAAAGCAAATAAAATACATTAAACATATGTGTGTTTATATTGTGTTATTATTAATGTAATGATCAAATAAAAATAAGTGTTATTATTCAACAATTTTATTGTTAATTAGTTATTAATTAAATTTAATAATGAAATTAAGATTTTAATTAACGGAATATTTCATATGTTAATTTTTTATTTTTATTACTATTTTTTTTTTCTCGTGATAGACATCTTTTTCTAGAGACTTTATCTAAAAATTTATTTTAATATATGAAGTGATTATTTTTGGTGAAGTTGATGGATGTACATTTTATTTTATGATGATATTTCAACACTGGCAAGCTTGACTCGCGTCATTTGGTAAAAACAGAGAGAGAAAGAGGTGTTTATTTAGTGAAATAAGTGAAAAACCGACAAATCAAATCAATGAATAATCATAGTATGTGATTTAATGAGTTCAAACCAGTCCACCACGTGACCTCAACAAATACCTCCTAATGATGCGGTAACGGGTCGGGTTATGAGAATGAGTGGGTCATACACATTTGTCATTTCGGTTATTCCGAGGAAGCACGACCATATTTGTCATTTCGGTTATTCCGAGGAAGCACGCCTATATGGTCATATGCTCACAGTCACACACTCAAATATCATGGTGTGAAAGCTTGTTCAATATAATTTTAAACTTACATCTATTTATAATAAATTTCATATTAATTTTAGTTCGTAAATTTATTTTATTTTTACTTATTTTGAAAAATTATAGAACTTAAATTGAAAAATAAAAAATAATATTTTTTTCATAAAAGAATTAAAATTTGAAAAAATAAAAAAAGTTAGTATATTTCATTGATAAAAATAATTAAAAATAAAATAATTCGGTAAAAATTATAGAATTAATATTAACTGTTGAGATGAGTAATGGGTTTACCTAGCAATTAGACGCATTCCATTTATCCCAAAATACTTGGGCACTTTTCTTCTTTTTCAAATAATTAATTTGTACATCTAAAAAACAACGCCACATAATATCAACACCCTAACAATATTACAACCTATAACAGAAATGCTACTTTCGTTTAACACGCAAAGTTAATCAAATCATATAATTTTCAATTAAATTAAAAAAAAAAACTTTTTTTTTTCACATCATTAAACTAAAAATCTTTTAAAAAAAAATTACGTGCAAATCTTTTATACCGCACTCACTTTTTTCTTCACACATCCTCTTGTTATTTCTTAAGGTTAAACCTTTGGTTTAATTTTTTTAATTTCAAACTTTTTGTTTAATATGCAGAATAACTATAAAATTTTAATAACATTTGAATTATTATTAGTGTGCACCGATCAATGTACCGGATAATCAGAACAATTAATACCTTAATACAAGATTAATACTCTACGGGATAAAGTAACTAATTTATATGAATAAAACTACTACCCTAAAATTAATTAATAAATTCTTGGCGCTCCCCGGAAATAATCCAAAACCGTACGTGATACACAAATACTTGTTTCATAAAACTTAAAAAAAATTCCTTATAATGGAATAAATTTGGCTTTGTATATTTTTTCTTATGCAACCAATTGACTATGTGCATTATAAAATTAAGTGCAAGACCCCCTACCCTATTTTGACGTATGTGATCCATTCCAATGAAAGGTATTATATTTGTTCTAATTACTGGTGAAGGTATTGTTACGCCACTGATTACATGAAATTAAAATAAAAAAGAAGTTATTAAAGAAAAAAAGGGTTGCTGAAAGGGAGTGGGATTTATTAGTGTGTGGTGAGTGCACACCCAAGTGAGGGGTTGTTGGGTGGAGATTCTTCTATAAAAGAGATACTCTCCATTACTCATTTCTTCATCCTCCTCTTTCATCACATCTCTGCTTAATCTTCATCCAAACTTCTCCAACTCAAGGTACCACTTCATCACAACCCCCCCTCTATTTATTCATATATATACACTTTTGTCTAGAATGTTAACTTGATTAATTACATATGTATGGCAGTTTGAGGTTTAGTGGATATTCTTGATCATGGAGGTGGAGAGGAGGTCCGGAAACTATGGAAAGAGTACTTGGGACAGCAATTACATTGAGTGCCTCAACACTCCCTATGGGGTACTTAATTGAATTTATATATACTTGAATTCAAAATCATATAAAACTGGTTTTAATTAATTATATGCAGGCAAAAGAGTACGTAGAGAAAGCTGAGAAGCTGAAAGATGAGGTGAAACTATTGATAGATGGAACCCTAGATGATGATGAGATTGCTCAACTTCACCTCATCGATATTCTTCAAAGGCTGGATATCTCCCACCACTTCAAGGATTCCATTAAATTATTACTAGACAAAATTAATGGTAATAAGCTCGTGGACAATCATGACTTGAATACCACAGCTCTCAAATTTAGACTCTTCCGACAACATGGCTACAATATCTCCCAAGGTCCATATATATATAGCTACTGATTTCTGATAATTACTACCATATATGCTTATAGTAGGTTTTCTTGATTTTGCAGAGGTGTTGAGCAGATTCACGGATGAGGTAGGAAATTTCAAGGTATCCTTGAGTGATGATGTGGAGGGGCTTCTTTCACTCTACGAAGCTTCTTTCTTAGCATTTGAAGATGAACCCGTTCTTGATTCAGCCAATCGTTTCTCCACGCATCATCTCACCAGAAAGCTCGAGCAATCCGTGGGAGATCTAGAGCAGAGTGTGGTCAAGCGGATCAGGCATGCCTTGGAGCTTCCACTGCAGTGGAGAGTGCAGAAACTCCAAGCTAGATGGTTCATACAAGTGTATGAGTCCAGACCGGATGCCAACCCTAGTCTGTTGGAATTTGCTAAGTTGTATTTCAACATGTCACAAGCAAGTTATCAGGATGATATTAAACGAATTTCACGGTACGTTAATTTAATTTAAAATCAATAAGGACATGTTCATTAATTGTTAGCAACTGTATGCAGGGGACATAGGAAAAGTGGTCTAGGAGAAAAGTTGAGCTTCGCCAGAGATCGAATGGCGGAGAGTTTCTTGTGGGCTCTGGGGTTCACTCCGGAGCCTAAATTTGGATATACAAGGGAGATTATGACTAAAGTGGCTCAAATGGTTTCAGTCATAGATGACATCTACGACGTATATGGCACGCTTGAAGAAATCGAGCTATTCACCAAGTTCATTGAAAGGTTGGTATATAGGAGTATTCTTGTAGCAAATCATTCTAATCTTGTTACAATATGGATATTGATCCAGGTGGGACATTAATGAGATGGACACAATTCCCTTATACATGCAAATTTGTTTCATGGATCTCAACAACTTCGTCAATGAATTGGGTTATCATGTCCTAAAGGAACAAGGTGTCAACGTCGTCTCAAACCTCAGGAAATTGGTATGTATTCTTCAGTCAACGCCTATATACTTAATAATGGTAAAAATATATATAAACATCTTTTTTTTAGTGGATAGAGCTTTGCCAAACTTACATCAATGAAGCAAGATGGTATCACAGTGGATATTACCCCAAAACAAACGAGTACCTGAACAACGGGTGGATTTCGATTTCGGGTCCCATCGTTCTCATGTATGGCTTCTTTTGCTTGGCAAACCCCATCGACAAGGAGGACTTGCATACTTTAGAGCAGTACCCTGGTATTGTTTATTGGCCCTCCTTGGTTTTTCGTCTAGCAGATGACTTTGGGACCTCATCGGTAAGGAATACATTGACTGTTTTCCAATAGATGACATGTTATTAATAATGGTGATGGATTACAGGAAGAAATCAAGAGAGGGGACGTTCCAAAGTCGATCCAGTGCTACATGCATGAAACGGGGTGTTCGGAAGATGAGGCTCGGGTGCACATGAAGAAACTGATCTACGAGTGGTACAAGAAGATGAACCAGGAGATCTTATTAGCGGACAAACCGAGCTTGAGGTATTTTGGTGAAACTGCCTACGATCTTGTCCGAATGTCACTCTCTTTCTACTTGCATTATGGGGATTGCTTTGGGGTAAACCCTAATTCTGAGACTAAGACCAATCTGCTCTCACTCATTGTGGATCCAATCCCTATATCTTCAACATGATCCACTCTGCTTGTGATCACGCCTCACCATTTTTCTATTTCCTGTACAATATTATCACATAACTTAACTCACTTCATTACCATTTCCACTACCTACTATGTATATCAACCTAAGATATATGTTGTATTTCTAGCCACTTCAATAAATTTCTATTTGAAATGCTTTATTTAAGTTTATGTAATTGCTTTGTACGCTAGCTATAAACGTAAATAAATCTTAATTTGTTTCACACCTCTATTTTCTGTTCAACTTTAAATAGATTGACACAATTATTAAAGTTGTATGACTAACACAAATATATGACTCAATTGTATGTTACAAATTATTATAATAAAATTTTGTGAATAAGTCCATAGTTAAATATGGGTTAATTATAATTTTTAATGGAGTAAAATCGAGTCAATATTACTTTTGTCATTTGGGAACTTAAAGATATACCACTAAATTGGGACACAACTGAATATATTTTTGTGCTATTTGCAATTTCTCCTTTTTAGGGCCTCATAATAACTGTTGGTAATTTTCTCTTCAATGCCTAGGTGCGGTCAATCATATTTAAGTAAATTAAAAATATAAATATAAATTCGTTCATTTATAATTTCTTGTTTGTTACGATTTTGACCAAATGTTACAAGGTTTCATTTTATTATTAATCACAATTTTACATTGTTTGTAAATCTAATTAAACTACCGTGCCATCGAAATGATTATATTTGAATAATATATTACTAAATAACATTATTTCTATGACAATGTGATCAACAGTCAACACAACCGAGCTTGACTAGCCGTCTTCTGACTACATCTACGTATGGAATTAGGGTTAAATATTTAATTTACGTATTTAAAAAAAAGTATAATAATAATGATAATAATAATAATAATAATTAATGAATTAAAATTAATTTATCATTTCAAAAAAATCATAATTCGGTATTTGTTTTACAACTATATCTATCACTGACTATATTGATTTCCGGCAACTTATTTTTACCATAGTAAAATACAAGATAAATAAACCATAATATATTATTATCAATTTAATCACGCTATTTTTTATTTTTATAATTTTAGTCACAATTTTGATATGAAATTTGAATTACTAAAATTAAAAGGATTAGAGAGATTACTACTAAGTACAAAAAAATCCTTAATTACTATGAGATACAAATTAAAAAAATATTACTACTAACTACAAAAATATACTCCATCCGTTCGTGTGCAGCAAAAGTGTGTGCAGTAAAAAAAGTTCGTGTGCAGCAAAAGTGTGTGCAGTAAAAAAAGTGTGTGCAGTAAAAAAAAAGTGTGTGCAGCAAAAAAGTGGGGTGGTCCGGCGAAGCTCCGGCGACGGTCCGGTGACCGGTCGCCGGAGCTCGGCGACCTCCGGCGGCGGCAGAATTCAGGCGACCGGCCGGCAGCGGCGGCGGCGATCCGAAGGTGGGTGAGTGATTAGCCATAGTTTAGTGGAGAATGACCAATTCAAGAAATTATCGAACCCAAGGGAGGTAGGCACTAGTGCTTAAGCGATCTCACGTTTCTTATAATTTTATAGAGACTAATCATCAAAGGGAGGTTGATCAAACAAGAAATTAAATCAATTAATGCAAGTGAACAAGCAATGATCACACGAACAAGATGTATGGATGAAAAGTGGTTTACCAAATTGATTAAAAGTGAGATTAACAACAATCAAGAAGTGGTAATTCTAGGTATTATGTATCAAATTCATATGTATCATGGATTGAAGACTAAGGGCCAACACTAAAATCACCTAAACTCTCTCTCGAGATGGATAGGATATGAATATCAAATAACTCAATGGATTGGTTCTCACTTAAACAATTCCAACTAGGTACTAAGCTTAAATGAGAGTCCCTTCACACAATTAATCAATCTCTCGATCAAACCAATCACATGTCCTACCAAAGGGTTCTAAACTATGAAGGACTTCTCAATCTCTTCACAATCTATAATGCACATGAAGTGTTTGATGAAATGATTCACTTAATTATCCTAAGCATATAATTGATTTCTCAATCTAATCACATATCTAGAACAACTAAACACACAAATCATCAATACAATTCAAGCAATTAATAATCAATGGTAGAAAATCATAGATCCAATCAACATATGAATTTGAATACACAAATCCCCAAAATTATCCAACAACTCTCATGTTGCTAATCTCGGGAGATTAGCCTACCATATTAAGAAGGAAATGAACATAGACATTAAGATCATTACAAAACATGATGAAACTATGAGGTTTAATACAAGAAATGAATGGAAACTCCCTTGATGTCACTTCAATGGTGATTTCCTTCCTTCCCTTGTTATCTTCCTCTCTTCCTTGCTTCTTTTCTTCAATTGGATGATGATTTTGATGGTTGGATGATGGTAAATCCAAAGGATGGTGAATGAATGAAGATGATGGTGTAAAATGGAGAGAATTGTGTGTGATGTGTGTGTGGAAAGGTGGAATTCGGATCTTCTTGTCAATTGTTGAATAAATGGGTATTTATACCTCTTGGGAAGCTTCTAGAAGTTTCTGAAAATTTCAGCAGTTTTGACACCTACACGGCTCGTGTGCTGTAACACGGCCCGAGTCGTGTCTATGGCTTCTGGTCAACGGCGAGCTCTGGACAGCGCACGGCTCGTGCGCAGCACACGGCCACAGGGGTGGCCGTGTTGTGTTTTCTGACGTTGTCGCACGGCCTTCTCTTACAGGACCATGCTTGGTGCACTGCCCGAATTTCTGCACACGGCCCGTGTCCTGCACTCGGCCACAGAGATGGCTGAGTTGGTGCTTCTGGCGTCCGCACACGGTCACTTCTTACAGGGCCGTGTTCCGTACACGGCCCGTGTAAGTGCACGCCCTGTTTTACTTCTTCCGTTTTTGCCCGTTCTCCCTCGTTTCAACTCCAAATTGAGATCCGTTTTTTCCTATGCCTTCCTTATCATATCTAGCATCCAATAAAAAGTGAAAATCATAGGTTTAAGCTCATTCACACACATTTTAATAAAAACACAAAACACAATCAAATAACACATAAAATACGGATAAAATAATACGAAAACACATATAAAAAGACACTAAAATCTAGGTGAAAATATCACTCATCAGTGAGGGTTTAGGATTTGAGGTTATATTTAGTATTTTACTTTAATATTTTGTATGTGAGAGTAATTATTTTAAATCAATGTATTTAATAATAATTAGGATACAAAGTGTGTACCTATTAGTAATTATACCAAATATAATATATCAAATTTTTAATTTTAAACTATTTAATAAATTTAATTACCGAGTTTTTTTTTTAAATAAAAAAATCTAACCCTATTATTTATAATAGAACGTGTATGTCGTCTCCTAATTATATTAGGTGATGACGTAGGACCAGAATGAAAATAACGAGGTAGAGGGAATGTACTTATTAATTCTGACGGCTGCATATCATGTGTTTACTCTTCATTGCTTTTTCTAATTCTTCCTAGTTAGCTAATCAGGTGCTTTGGATTTCGTATATTAGTCAACATTTGTCATTTTTATAATTAGATAAGATAAAAGAATAAATAAATCAGACCACTTCTATTGACTGGCATTTACATCCCAACAAAAGTTTGTCTGGTCTTGTACTAATTAGTAATTACTAGAGTAATAAAATAAGATAGCTTGGTAATATAGACTAATTAAACAGCTACGAAGGTCTCTTGATTTTTATTTTATTTTATCATGCGGCGTGATTTCTTATGTAACATAACAATGCAACGTTTAATATTTTTAACTATTGGTAATCGGAGTAAATAACGTAAATAATAGAGATTTTTATTCTTGTGTATATTTTCCTTATTTGTCTCCACTAATTGTGGATTCTGTTGTAATCCTTGTACTATTTATATTGTTTTGTACTGATCAATATACACAGCAAATATTCTCCCTATTCTCTAATCTTACATGGTATCAGCGGGATAACCGAAACCCTAATTTCTCTTCTCTTTACTGCGCCTCTCTTCTCTTCTCTTTCCGGTCACTCTCTTCTCCTTTCTCATCATGGCCGCTGCAATCCCTACCACCGCCATGATCAATCTCGTTCAAATCAAGCTCTCTAACACTACCTACTTGATGTGGAAACGACAATTTTTGTCTATGGCCACGACGTTCGAAATGCTTGATTTGATCGATGGTTCCTCCCCCCCTCCTCCGACCATGATTGGCGATGCTGTCAACCCGGCCTACACGGCATGGTTTCTTCGTGATCAACGCCTCCTTGGTGTTTTGTTTGCTACCCTTGAGCCCGAGGCTATGGCTGAGGTGCTTGATTGCACCTCGGTTCTGTCGGCTTGGACGGGCTTGGAATCCGCTTTCGCCCATTCTTCTACGTCGCGTGCGAACCAACTCCGGGAGGAGTTGCTCTCCCTTCGCCGTGATGACTTGTCTGTCATGGAGTACGGCAGACGCTTCAAGCTTCTTTGCGACCAGCTGTCCGCGATCAAGCGCCCGGTGGATGAAGGAGATAAAAGCCACTGGTTTCTCCGCGGGCTAGGGCACTCTTTTGCGAATTTCGCAGATACCCGGATGGCCATGTCTCCGGTACCTTCTTTCCGGGATCTCCTACATCAGGCCATCCAGTTTGACATGATGACGCGCTCAATGGATCGATCTTCTGCTGCGGCACAACCAGCAGCCTTTGTTGCCGATCAGCAGCGCTCATCTGGACAGCCGGCTGCTCGTGGTGGACCTGCTCGTGGTGGTCGGCAAGGTGGTTCTTCTCGTGGAGGCCGTCGGCAGTTCACGCCGCGATGTCAGCTGTGTAGGGGCGATCACTATGCTGATCGTTGTCCTCGGTTTTTACAGCTTCAGCACCAGGCCTGTAGCCGTCCGTCTGGTGGCCGACCAGCTCCATCCTCCGGCAATTCCACGGTGGATCTTGCACAGGCGTTTCATGCGGCCTGCAATGTCTCGTCCCCAAGCTCAGCCTCGGATTGGTACGTTGATTCGGGCGCCTCCGCTCACATGACGCCTCACGGCGATCACTTGGATGCTCTCGGGCCATATTCCGGTAATGGTACTGTTACTGTTGGTAATGGACGCTCTTTATCTATTTCTCATATTGGCTCTAGTTCTATTTCGCCTAATCTTCATTTGTCAGAAGTTTTGGTCGTACCAGCTCTCACTAAAAATTTATTGTCCATTAGCAAGCTGACCTCAGATTGTGATGTTGATGTTTTGTTTACTGATAAGTCGTTTACTATTCAGAACCGAGTAACGAAGACAGTTCTGGGTCAGGGAAGCTGTGAAAATGGTCTATATATCCTGGAGAAAGGTAGCTCAGCCTTGGTTGCTGCTCTTAATAAGGATTTACGAGCTAGCTTTACTTTGTGGCATTTACGCCTTGGACATGTTGCTAATAATGTTATTACTCTGTTGAATAAACCAGGACATTTATCTGTTACCTCTTTATTGCCGAACCCTAGTATTTGCTCTTCTTGTCAGTTGGCTAAGAGCAAGAGACTGCCTTTTTCTTTAAATGAGAAACGTGCTTCTACTGTTCTTGAATTGGTGCATTGTGATTTATGGGGTCCTTCTCCCGTTATTTCTTCTAGCGGGTATAAATATTATGTTGTGTTTGTTGATGACTATTCACGTTTTTCTTGGATTTATCCGTTACGTGCTAAGTCTGAGTTTTATGATGTGCTGGTTCGATTTCACAAGTTTGTGTGCACCCAATTTTCGGCTTCACTTAAAACTTTTCAGTCTGATGGTGGTACTGAATTTGTGAATAAGAGAGTTGCAGAATTCATGGCCTCTAATGGCATTTTACATCGTTTCTCGTGTCCTTATACACCTCAGCAAAATAGCCGGGCAGAAAGAAAACACAGACACATCACTGAGACTGGTCTCTCTATGTTGTTTCATGCTTCAGCACCTTCTTCGATGTGGTTTGATGCTTTTGCTACTGCTGTATTTGTTATCAACAGGCTTCCGTCTTCTGTCTTGGATAACAAATCACCCTTTGAGTTGTTATTCAACGGCTCCCCGAACTACAATATTTTTAAACCCTTCGGTTGTAGGGTTTTTCCTTATCTCCGAGATTACGCGGCTAACAAGCTTTCTCCGCGCAGTCAGCCCTGTATTTTTCTGGGTTACAGCAGTTCTCACAAGGGTTTTCGGTGCTTCGATCCTGCTTCTGCGCGCATCTACATTACACGTCATGCCCAGTTTGATGAACAGAACTTTCCCCTCTCTGGTCGTGCTAGCCAGTCAGCCCCAGACTTACCTTTATCAAGCTTCTTGGATCCAGTGGAACCTAGTTCAGCTGTTTCTTGCTCCTCTCCACTGGGCGTTCTACCGGATTTTGTTGATGATGCTCCCCCACTTCCTACTTCGGAATCTGCGCCTGCCCCTTTGGATGTTCCCATACTGGATCATCCTCCATCACCACCGGCGCCGCATGTTCCGCCGCCCCCACCGGCGCCACTTCTTCCATCCCATCGCATGGTTACTCGAGCTCGGGCTGGTATTTTTAAACCGAAGTATCCTGTTGATCTTGCTTCTACGGCGTTGCTTACTTCTTTGGCATCTGCTACCGAGCCCCGTGGTTTCAAGTCCGCATCTAAGTTTCCACATTGGATGACGGCAATGCAAGAGGAAATTGATGCCCTCAAACATGGGATCTGATTGAGGCTCCTCCAACCGCGAATATTGTAGGCTCTAAATGGGTGTTCCGAACCAAATACCGTGCGGATGGTTCTATAGAGCGGTACAAAGCTCGCCTCGTCGCTCAGGGTTTCACTCAGGTTCCAGGCTCTGATTTTCAGCATACCTTTAGTCCAGTTGTCAAAGCCACAACTGTTCGTACTATTTTAGCCTTGGCTGTGCATCATCGATGGTCTTTACATCAGCTGGATGTGAAAAATGCCTTTCTTAATGGAACTCTGCCTAAACCGGTGTACATGTCTCAACCACCCGGTTTTATTGATCCTCAGAAGCCTTCTCATGTCTGCCGTCTCAAGAAGGCTCTATATGGTCTTCGCCAAGCCCCATTAGCTTGGTTTCAGAGGTTCAGCTCATATTTGTTGACACTTGGGTTTCGTCAGACGTGCTCTGACTCCTCTTTATTTTGTCTTCGGAAGGGCTCCTCGCTTCTGTACCTTCTCCTGTATGTTGATGATATCATTCTTACGGGTAATGATGATCGATTGCTTCAGCAGTTTATTTCTCGTACTCACGCCGAGTTTGCTATCAAAGATTTGGGGCGATTGAATTATTTTTTGGGACTTGAGGTGTCTTACACTTCTGATGGGATTTTTATTGGTCAGGCCAAGTATGCCCATGATATTCTGGTGCGTGCCGCTATGGTAGATTCTAAACCAGTTTCGACTCCTCTCGCTGCTGGTACTTCTCTACAAAGTTCTGGGTCTTTCTTTGATAATCCTACCCTCTATCGGTCTCTGGTTGGAGCCTTGCAATATTTAACTATTACACGGCCTGATCTGTCCTTTGCTGTCAACACTGTCAGTCAGTATCTTCAGTCTCCTACTGATGATCATTTTTTGGCTGTGAAGCGCATTCTTCGCTACGTGAAGGGTTCACTTCACTATGGTCTTTACTTCAAATCAGGTCCGAATAAGTCTATCGTTGGTTACTCCGACGCTGATTGGGCAAGATGTGTTGAGACTCGACGGTCTACTTATGGGTACTCCATCTTCCTAGGTGGTAATCTCGTCTCTTGGAGCGCCAAGAAACAGCCCACCGTCGCTCGTTCTAGCTGCGAGTCTGAGTATCGGGCCTTGGCTAACGCAGGTTCTGAGGTTATTTGGCTCGCAAATTTGCTCCGTGAACTTCATCAGTCGTCAGGTCAACCAGCCACACTACTCTGTGACAACAAAAGTGCTGTTTTCCTCAGTCAGAATCCTGTGGCTCACAAACGTGCCAAGCATATTGATATTGATTGTCATTTCATACGAGAGCTTGTTTCTTCCGGTCGTCTGCGCACTCAGTTTGTCCCTTCCAATCTTCAGATAGCTGACATTTTTACCAAGGGATTACCTAGACCGGCCTTTGAGGTTTTGCGTTCCAAGCTCTGCGTTTGTTTGCACCCTACGCATCGCTTGACGGGGGGTAATCGGAGTAAATAACGTAAATAATAGAGATTTTTATTCTTGTGTATATTTTCCTTATTTGTCTCCACTAATTGTGGATTCTGTTGTAATCCTTGTACTATTTATATTGTTTTGTACTGATCAATATACACAGCAAATATTCTCCCTATTCTCTAATCTTACAATTGGAAACCGTGAATGCTGCATTAGTTAATCTAATTATATATAGTTGAAGATTATTTAATTAATCTCTGTTGGTCAGTGCATTTCTTTTTATGTTGTTAATTAAATAAACGAAACTACTCAAAAAAATAAATATCCGTTCTTACATTTTATGCATACTTTCTGATCTCAATAAATTATTTCTACATTTTATTTACACTCATTCAATATCTTAACTTAAGTCAAAAAGTAAGATTTTCTTTTTTACGTCCTCCATCACTGATATCAGACTCGTGTTTATATACGCACAATGAAAAAAAATCCAAACTTATACTCCATTTCTTTAAAAAGTAAATCACTTTTTACTTTGATTAGTGATATAGATTTGAGCACAAGGAATTAGTCAGATCATAAAATCTTTTCCTCTTCAAAAATTATGTTCATGTAAGTAAATTGCACTATATACTCCCTCTGTCTCTGGATGTATTTAATGTGTATTTCTTTGCTTGGAGTTTGAGAAAAAAATATTTTTTTATATATAATAAAATAAGAAAGAAAATAAATATTTTAGTTAATTTAATAAAAAATGTGTGTAAAGTTGTTGAGATTAGTAAAAAAATATAATTATTATGTTGGAATGGATGTAAAAATGAATATTTTTACCACTTTTAATAAATAATAAAGTGTTAAATATTTTGTGAGAAAAATAAAAAAAAAAAAAAAGAAAGAAAAAGTGTGAATACTAGATTTCATAACTCCTAGATATTATTTAAATATATGGGTCAATTGCGTGCCACATTAGGGGCTTGAAAACGCCCCATGATATAGAAAAAATATTTTCTTTTTCCTTATAATATAGTAAAATATAGTAACAATGTAAAGCATTTCCGGAAAAGTTAGGGAAAGGCGTTCTATAAGATTAAATATAAAAATATTTTTAAAAAACAAATTAAAATAATAAAGGGATATTGGACGTTGTAGCTTGACTTTGAGAGTGTAGGAAAGGGATTGGAAATGGGGCAGCCTGCCACTCTTGGTGTATATAAGACATGGATGAATTGCTCCTTTTCTTCATCCACCTTCATATTCACTATCTCCAATCAATCATAAGCCCAATAATCTCTAAATCAACATAAATGGAGGCCGAAAGAAGGTGTGGAAACTACGGAAAGAGTAGCTGGGATGGCGATTACATTCAGCGCCTCTCCACTCCTTATGGGGTAACATAACATCCAATATCTTTTCCTCATATATATATATATATTCATAGAAGTATATCTTTCTTTAATCCTGCCTTTTCTACATCTTATATTAATACTTATCTTTGTTTTTATTGGACATGCAGGCCAGAGTGTATGTAGAGAAAGCTGAGAAGCTGAAAGATGAGGTGAAAATGGTGATAGATGGAAGCACAGACAAGTCAGCCCAGGTTGAGCTTATTGATAATCTGCAAAGGCTAGACATATCTCACCACTTGAAGGACTCTGTCCAAAAGTTATTGGATGGAATTTATGCTGATAAAGATTTCACAAAGGATGACTTGCATATCACTGCTCTCAAATTTAGACTCTTCAGACAACATGGCTACCCTGTCTCTCAAGGTATGTATTTATATATACACCCTTTTATGCCATTATAATTAATGGTAAACTACGTACACTTATATACCTTACACTTTTCATGATATTGCAGAGGTGTTCACTCCTTTCATTGATGACTTGGGAAATTTCAAAGCATGCTTTGGTGATGATGTGAAGGGCCTTCTTTCTCTCTACGAAGCTTCATTTTTATCATTCGAAGGCGAACCCTTGTTGGATGCTGCCAATCATTTCTCCACTCATCATCTCACAAGAAAGCTTGAGCAGTTGCCGACAGACCACAGTTTAGCCAAGCAAATTAGGCATGCCGTGGAGCTTCCGCTGCACTGGAGAGTTCAGAAACTCCAAGCCAAGTGGTTCATAAACGTGTACGAGTCGAGACCGGATGCGAACCCTGTCCTGTTGGAATTTGCAAAGTTGTATTACAATATGTCACAAGCAAGTTATCAAGAGGACATGAAACGCATCTCATGGGGGCACAAAAAGAGTGGTCTAGGAGAGAAGCTGACGTTCGCTAGGGACCGATTGGCGGAGAGCTTCTTATGGGCTTTGGGGTTCACTCCAGAGCCTCAATTTGGATACACAAGAGAGATTATGACTAAAGTGGCTCAGATGGTTTCAGTGATTGATGACATCTACGATGTATACGGCACGCTTGAAGAAATCGAGCTGTTTACCAAGTTTATACAAAGGTAATTGGTGTGTTTATCTATGAATAATTAAAACATTTTAAATTATATATTCTAACAGCTAGCTTGTTTTATTATACATGGATGATCAGGTGGGATATTAATGAGTTGGAAAGTATTCCACTGTACATGCAAATTTGCTTCATGGATCTCAACAACTTTGTGAATGAATTGGGATATCATGTCCTAAAAGAACAGGGTGTCAACGTCATCTCTAGCCTCAGGAAACTGGTATGTACAAAACCAGCACATATATATATGTAATGAAATGGATTAGTATGTAATAACATTCTTTTATTAAATATATTGTTTGCAGTGGATAGAGTTGTGCCAAACATACATCGTAGAAGCGAGATGGTACCACAGTGGGTATTATCCCAAAACGGAGGAGTATCTCAATAATGGGTGGATTTCCATTTCTGGCCCAATTGTTCTCATGTATGGATATTTTTGTCTGGCAAACCCCATCAACAAGGAGGATCTGCAACTCTTAGAGAAATATCCTGGCATTGTCCGTTGGCCGTCTGTGGTGTTTCGTCTTGCAGATGACTTCGGAACTTCATCGGTATGTACCTACCCTGTCTTGTTGAAATAAATAATTAATTTGTTACATTATTTATTAATGAATCTTGGTGATGGATTACATTGCAGGAAGAAATCAAGAGAGGGGATGTTCCAAAATCCATCCAGTGCTACATGCATGAAACGGGTTGTTCCGAAGAGGAGGCACGGGTGTACATGAAGAAACTCATCTACGAGTTGTATAAGAAAATGAACCAAGAGATCTTGTTGGCTGAGAACCCGAGCTTGAGGTACTTTGGTGAAACAGCGTATGATCTTGTCCGAATGTCACTATCGTTCTACCTGCACTATGGAGATTGTTTTGGGGTAAACCCTAATTCTGAGACCAAGAGGAATTTAGTCTCACTTATTGTGGAGCCCTTCCCTGTATAGTTACGTCAACATGAGTGTGGAAAATCACCGCTTACTGTATCCCAAATTAATCAATAATGGCCACCACACTTTCAACTCTCTTTCATTATTTAATTCAATACAATATTCTATTCTATTCTATTTCTCTTTCTACTCTATTAATTAATGAAAATATATTTTTTTATTTCATTCACTTGTTTTTATATCAAACTTTAGTTGTATCACTTTTACCATTATTATTATATTTTTATTTAGAATAAGTCAATTTTTGGTAATTAGAGTAGAGCATACCAATGTTCTTGCTCAAGCCACGAAAATTATTACAAAGCATTTCTAAAGAAACACTTACGATACAACTAAACAATGAACGTATAATTTTGATGTTTCCAGTAATGTGATATGCTGTCGCGGGCGTACCAAAATATAATTTATATTTCCAACTCACACTTATAGGTAGTATAGTAGTAAGTAGGGTCGAACCCAAGAGAGTATAATGAATCCTAATTAAATTAAAGTGTTACTAACATATGAAATAAATAAAAGGGGGGTTTTGTTTGTGAAAAATTGATAAATACTCAAATAATAAATCAACTCAATATTTAAATAACAAAGTAGATGAAAATTAATATAAAATTAACCAAGTCATAAAAGTCTAGTTTAGGATGTCGATCCCCTCTCATTTACTAAATTAATTAATCATATGAATTAAACATCTAGCCTAGTGCACAAACTCAAATCCCTAGATTGACGGTACGACCAATCAACCCGAATGTTCTTACGTTCATCAACTAGGGTACGACCACTAAATTGAACTATCTACGAGTGACCCTATGGATTCAAACTCGTAGATGCATTAAAACTCTAAACATAGGATTACTAGGCTACGAAATCCGGCTAGGTATCATACAACCTAGATTTTATTACACCTAGAGGGAATTATCTCTATTTGTTACTTAATCCAATTCCTACAACAATTACGGATTATAGTTCATAGAATAACAGTAAGCAATTAAATAATTAATCTAGTTGATCAGGCCAAAATAATTATTAAATTACTATAGGAACATCAACGCATGTAATAAAATAAACTTGCACACAAGATTCAACATAAAAATCCTAAATAATTAAATTAATAATTCAACGGGAGGTTCACGAATCCTAAACTAGAAAAGGGGATTAGCCCCGCATGTTCATGTGAATTTCAGAAATAAAATAAGAAAACTAAAGAACCGATGATGTCCAATGCTTCTTGAACTTCACGCCAACAATCTGACCCTGGAGAGCGTCGATGCTTCACGTTAATTCTCCTCCTCCTCTGATCGTGTTCTATTCCTTACAAAAATAATGAATAATATCCCATAAATATCTCTATCTTGATCCCCAAGTAATCTTGTTTGATTTCTTTCCTTACTTATCTCTTCCTAAAATATCTCCAGGATCTTTTCTTTTCTTGTTGACTAATCTATCGTGCCTTCTCCACAATATGGGCCTGACTTGGGCTGATCTCTTCGCTGGAATCGTGTGAGAAAATATAAGAATATGTCCAACAACACTTTCCTTATTTATGCTGAATTTTCGCAGTCCCTTCTGACACTGAGGGGGTCAGTGTCAGTCAATTTGGCAGCACGAATTTCCTGCACAAAACAGCCCGTTTCTCATCAATTTTACAACATAAAGGCCTCTAATAACCATAGACAAGATAAGTCAATTCAGCACCCAAATTAGCACATAAGTCAATCAATTAAACATGAATTTCAACCAAATAATTATGCTAGAATATGACTCATCATAATGTTAGCACCTCTTATATTTAATAATAATAAAAAAATTACTCCCTCTATTAATCCACAATAATTCATATTTATTATTTCATATTGTTTTTAAAAAAAAAAATGAACTCCATCCATTCAAAAGAGTTCAATTTCGTCTGGTTCAAACGGTATTATTTCCCTGTTTTTTTTATAAAAAACCTCATCAATGACTCACAATTTTTTACTAATACAACTACTACTATAAATAAAATAATATTAATACTTCTTAATTTATGTTAAATGATACCCTTACATGCGGAGTATTTATTTCTTTTTTAATTTAAATTTTTACTAAAGTCACTTACTTTTTTAAATGGTGCTTATAATTTAATTCTAATGACTTAAAAATGGATTTGAATACATATTCCAAATTTTATATTTCATTAATATTCTATAATATTTCATTAATCAATTTTATATTCACTTTTTATATAGTAAAGAGGGAATTAGAAAAATGTGGAAACAGTGAAAACTTAATTTTATACTAATTAAGTTTTAAAAAATAAAAATATTGAAGGAAGGAATTTTTTAAAAAGAAGAGTGTGAGAGTTAGTCGATAAAAAAGAAAAACTTGAAAACCGTAATTAAAATATAATGCCACTTATATTTTTATAGATTTAAGTTTAACTGGCCACGAGATCTTCGTTTAATTTACTGGATGCAAAAATTAAAAAAATATAAATTCAATTATTACTAGCCCACCACCTCCTGCACATTAGTCAAGAGTAGATAATGCTAAGTTAAGGTAGCCGAGGAAGACTGGTAACAGTTGTAGGTGAAAACAGTCTGACTTGGCGGCTATTTTGTCTTTTTCTAATCCATTACCAATTTTCTATTTTTGGTGTACCCCACCATTAGGGGCCCCCAATTTTCTATTTATAATAAGACACACAAACGCTAATTCATTCATCAGACAACTTCCGTTGACCGTTCAACTCTGCTAGATTGATTGCATCTTGTAAGATACTTAAAACAGGTTTTATTTAAAAAAAAAAAAAAACTTGCATACTTATTCATAAAATGTAGTTAGAATAAACATTTTTGGTTCTATTATTAATATTAAATGAAAATGATCAAATATTGGGATAATGTTATGTTGAGATTGTTTTTATAAAGTTTTGAAAGTTACTAAACTAATTTTCATCCTTTCGATTATATTAGAATGAAGATAATTTCATTAGATTTTAATTGAGTTCATGTTATATTTCGTATTGTAAAATTGTTGAATGAATTAATGACATGTGAAATAAAATCTATATCTATGGTAAAAGGAAAGGTTGAAACTATAACGTAGGTAATAGTTGTAAATGACTTTAACGTTGTGAATTTTTTATTTTTATTTTTAAATTAAAAGAATTCCGCTCAAACTGCAATCTTTCCACACATATATATGACACTTTTTCCGTGTGGTGAGGCAGTGATTAATGTTATAAATAATAATTAATTAGCACCATAGAATAATTTATACTACTATATATCGATCGTATTGAGGCATGTTCAATAATTTTTAGTGGCCTGCTAGTAGTGCACTATTTTTTTAGATGGTACGTATAACCAATGAAATTATATAAAATAAAAATAAATAATAGAAAAGGTAAAAAGAATTAAATAGAGAGAAGTATGAGTATGAAAAATTAAAATTATTATGATCGATTGGGATTAATGATATATATCGGAAAAATAGAAATATAATATAATTATATATATATAGGTGAACAGGAGGTTTTCAATTGAAATTATAATGAGTTTCGATTACCCTGAACAGAAATAAATCAAGACATTAAACAATTTTCTCTCCCAAGAAATAAGAATAATAAAAATAATAATAAAAAAAATAAAAACCGAAACAGATTTCAATACTTGTAAGCTTAAATAATAAAATATATACTTTATTCATGTGTAGGTTAATTTCCACGTTATTTCGGAGCATATCAAAGGATATTATTTATTCCAATAAAACATGAATATGATGACAATTCGGACATGGCGTTCTAGCAATATGGATTGAATATTAATAATAAAATAGGAAAAGGGTGTCTGACTGTGTGAGTGAAGGAAAGAGGGAGGAAATAGGGTTGTATTGTAGTAGTATATAATGCATGAATGGATTCCTCATTTTCTTCATCCTAGCCACCCAGCTTCAGACATATATATATATCTTCAGCTAATCTATATAAGCCAAGAATATTATCTATCTACCATATTCATGGCCATGGAGCAGGAAAGGAGATCAGGAAACTATGGAAAGAGTAGCTGGGATAGTGATTACATTCAGCGCCTCTCCACACCTTATGGGGTAAGCTACCATTAATTAATAAGGAAGGCATGGTTTCGATTGCGATTGATCGTGTATTTAACTAGTTTGGATTAATTTGCAGGCTAAACAATATGCTGAGAAAGCTGAGAAACTCAAGGATGAGGTGAAATTAATGATACAAGGAGCCAAAGATGAGATTGCTCAACTTGAGCTTATTGATGTTCTGCAAAGGCTTGATATATCTCACTACTTCAAGGATTCTATCAAGATCTTACTGGACACAATCAGTGCTAATAAACACATGGAGATGGAGGAGAATCATGACTTGCATATAACAGCTCTCAAATTTAGACTCTTCAGACAACATGGCTACCCTATCTCCCAAGGTTCATAAATCTTAACATATATATGCTCTCTCTCTCTTCTTCCACCATTAATTGACATGTTTTCATGATATTGCAGAGGTGTTCAGCAAGTTCATGGATGGTGGAAGTTTTAAGGCGTGTTTGGGAGATGATGTGAAGGGGCTCCTTTCTCTCTATGAAGCTTCTTTTTTATCATTTGAAGCTGAACCAATTCTTGATTCTGCCAATCATTTCTCCACTCTTCATCTCACCAAAAAGCTCGACCAATCCACGACAGACCAGAGTGTAGTGAAGCAAATCAAGCATGCCTTGGAGCTTCCGCTACACTGGAGAGTGCAGAAACTCCAAGCCCAATGGTTCATACACGTCTACGAATCCAGACCGGATGCCAACCTTACATTGCTGGAATTTTCTAAGTTGTATTACAACATGGCTCAAGCTTGTTATCAGGAAGACATGAAACGTATTTCATGGTAACTACTAATTAGAATCAAAATATATCATTACTACTTGTTCATTTATATAAGTATATTAATAATTTTTGGCACTGTAGGGGGCATAAAAAGAGTGGTCTTGGAGAGAAGTTGACCTTCGCAAGGGATCGATTGGCGGAGAGCTTCTTATGGGCTTTGGGGTTCACTCCAGAGCCTCAATTTGGATACACAAGAGAGATTATGACTAAAGTGGCTCAAATGGTTTCAGTTATAGACGACATCTACGACGTATATGGCACGCTTGAAGAGATCGAGTTGTTTACCAAATTCATTGAAAGGTTAGTATAATTACTCAACACATAATACACAACAATATGTTTCAAACAAATTACAAAGAATGATAGTATATGTCATGAATTAACTTGGTGACCTGCAGGTGGGACATTAATGAGTTGGACACAATTCCGTTATACATGCAAATTTGTTTCATGGATCTCAACAACTTCGTCAATGAATTGGGTTATCATGTCCTAAAAGAACAAGGTGTCAACGTTGTCCAAAACCTCCGAAAATTGGTATGTATAAGTAGTCTAGCTTAATCTTAACCATCGATCACAACGTTATATGTATTAAATGGCATATTGATTGTTTGCAGTGGATAGAGCTGTGCCAAACTTACATCATAGAAGCGAGATGGTATCACAGTGGATATTATCCCAAAACGGAGGAGTATCTCAACAATGGGTGGATTTCAATTTCGGGCCCCATTGTTCTCATGTATGGTTACTTTTGTCTGGCAAACCCCATCAACAAAGAGGACTTGCATACTTTAGAGCAATACCCCGGGATTGTACGTTGGCCATCCGTGGTGTTTCGCCTTGCAGATGACTTTGGAACATCATCGGTAAGACCCCCTAGCTAACATTATTAATTATTTACTTGTTTATAACTAAATTACTAATACTACTTCTTACAGGAAGAAATCAAGAGAGGGGATGTTCCAAAATCGATCCAGTGCTACATGCATGAAACGGGGTGTTCGGAAGAGGAAGCACGGGTGTACATGAAGAAACTGATCTACGAGTTGTACAAGAAGATGAACCAAGAGATCTTACTGGCTGAGAAGCCAAGCTTGAGATATTTTGGTGAAACAGCGTACGATCTTGTCCGAATGTCACTCTCCTTCTACCTGCACTACGGAGACTGTTTTGGGGTAAACCCTAATTCTGAGACCAAGAGGAATCTGGTATCGCTCATTGTGGAGCCCTTCAAAATCACATCAGCATAAATTAACCCACAAAACGCGAGGATATGTGGAATGAAAAGTCGCTAATTGGCTTTGCCAAGTCATTCATCTCCACTTTTAATAAAAACGCTACTCATTCAAATTTAAATTCTTTCTACTCTGTAATATATGTAGTAAACAAACATATATTTTATTTCACTCTATCTCTATTTATTATGTGAGTAAATTTCCTTCTTCCTTATATATTTTTTTACCAAATTTTTTTCTTGTGTAAAATATTACCAAATTGTTCAATTTTTTTACGAGTGTTTAACAATTACACATATTTATTTTTATTTTATATATTTTGATTACACGATTATGACTCCTAGAAATAGACATGATCAATCGCTCCATCATATATGTCCAATCACCAAATCCAATGTCCAATTTTATACTATAGTATATCTTTAAGTACGTTCTACAAAAGTTAAAAAACCGTGAGAGAAAATATCAATTTTGGTCCTCTAGAATATGGCAAATTCAATTTTAGTCCTCAAGTTTGGTAATTTCTCAAAAGTGGTACTCCGATGTCTATTTTTGGTCCACTTTTGGTCATTTTTGTCCACTTTTGGTCCTCTAAAATAGGTCAAATAAGGACTAAAAGTTGACAAAAAGGACTAAAGGTGGATAAAAAAGACTAAAAACGGACACTGGAGGACCACTTTTGAAAATTTACCAAACCTTAGGACTAATATTGAATTTTTCATATCCTAAAAGACCAAAATTGATATTATCCCACACCGTGATGCTACAAAAGTTAAAAATTTTCAAGTGTCAAAATAAATTTGCTTGAAGAAGAAAAAATTTAAACATAAAATTATGTTGAAGGGCGGTCTATTGCCATCCAAAACTTTATTAAAGGCACCCGCATCTTAAAAAAATTGACAGTGAAATTCTTATTATATTCTCACTCCTAAATTTACATCAGCATTAGTCCCACTCAATTCAGTTTGGTAAACACACCCAAATAATGTATTACTAAGCACACCCAAACCCATTCCTTCCACACGATCTGCATAGAATTCATCTTGGTAGTTTCGATTTTGGTAACTAGCATGATCGGCGTTTGTCTGCTGCTTCTTACACAGTCAATTCCACGGTCAGCCCGGAGCGTAGCCCATTCACTGTCGTGAAAGCGTTTGCCTCCGGTATAAGTCTCTACACCGCCTTTATGCATGTGATGTCGTATTACTTCAAGATGATGTATCGAGCTTTTTGAAGCAGCATCCATGGCATATGTTTCCTTCACTGGGTTCGTGGCCATTCACATGTCCAACACCATGGAGCCAGGGTGGAAGAAGATTGGGGTTCGAAACTTCACAGTTATAAGTTTATTCCTTCTCAATTGCAAAATCCACCTACCAATCATCACCCAATGGAGAATCATAAAATTAATAATTTATTTTGAGTTTTTCAATCTTTATCCCTCTCCATAGAATATGAAATTAATTAACAAAGTTTCAGAATCTTCGTAAACTCTATTTAATTTTACTATTTATTTATGAATATATTTAATGAGACAGTAAACAAAGTGGCTGTAAGAAAACAGTAACAAAGAACAGGGTTGTGATGTTTGCTGCAAAACAGCTAAAAAAAAACATTACATATAAGCTTTCCATTAATGGAGACTAGCGTTGTATTCAGTAGCGACTTTGAACCTCAATGTTGGGTGGGCTTAGTAATTTGGAGTTTGAGTTTTGATTTATGAATGGGGATGTAAGAGTATTTTCACTATCATTTTTTAAAGGCAAAAACTCATGCGCTCCCGGGGACACGAAGGGATACTCCGTGTCCCATGTGAACACAACACTCCCCCATATATTCTATTTAAATATATGTATTGCTAGGGGTTTAAATTGCAAAGGGGCATGAAAATTGCAAAGGCGCATGGGATGTACTCCATGCGTTGGGTGCACAGGAGCCTCGCTCTTTTTTAAAATTTCGGGTGCTCTTAGTAATGTTTCGGGTGGCAATAGCGCTGCCTTTATGTTGAATTTAAACATTAAAATTTTCAAGTACCATTCATTTTAGGTAAATATAAATGATTATAATAAATTACGAATTATATTTTTCACTCCATAAAAGTTTCCTTTAACATGGGTGAAAGTTTTATAATATCAAGTTATAATTTTAAACCTATAAACGTACTTTTTTTAACTTAAGCTGAAAATTGTACTTTTTCTTTCTTATATCATATACTCCCTCCGTCACAACTTAAGAGTCTCATTTACTTTTGGGCACGTGGATTAAGGAGTATTATTATTTAATGTGTAGTGGGTAGTTGTATTAGTGGGTGTGGAGCCCCATGTTTTAATTGTATTAGTGGGTGTGGGTGGGTCTCATGTGTCCAAAAAAAAAATGAGACTCTCTGGGTGGGACGACCAAAATGGTAAAATGACCCTTTTAACCTGGGACGAAGGGAGTAATGGGATTCGTTTCAAGATTTTATAGTTTCTATTTTTTATTTAATTTTTTTCTTGATCATGTGGTCATCTTGCAAGAAGGAAAAAAAAAAATTACACAATAATTTCAAAAGACACTCTAGTTTCAAATTCACTCTACTTTATGCTATATACGTACGTTAGTTAATTTATACTTAAATATTTATTACTTTACTTGAAAATAAAATTGGTAAAATAATAAAATAAAATTCACGAATCATATCAAAATTACAATATAATGTTATTACTGAATGATGTCATTTTTTTAATTAAGGTTATTATAGTATGAAAGATAATTAAAGCCTTGATCTTGATAACAATGGCCGTTGATTAAAGTGCACCACTTTTTCTGTACGGAGATTTAGGGCCTAATTCTAAATTACTAAAATATAGCGCATTAACACAATAATAGTTATTATTAACCTTTAGACAGACTATTAAAATTTTCTACAATTATCGTTTCTAGTCAATACTGCCAAGCTTGACTCACTCTCTTCAACCCATGACTGTCCTGCATGTGTAATAATTAATAATTCAATAACCAGAAATGATAAAGGATAAGAAAAAAAGAATTTAAAAAAACAAATTAAGAACACCTCTATTGACTGTTAATTTGTGTGGAGTGTCCATTCCAACAAATAAATTGGTAAAAGTAGACAGATGAAACTCTTCGGAAAGACTCTAATTATATACTACTCCCTCCGTTCCATTTATATTGTTACTTTTACTTTTGCACGTTGTTTAAGGAGCATTAATATTTAATGTATATTGAGTAGTTGAAAGATGAAATTTACTATTTTACCCCTTGATTAAAATACATTATTTTAAAAAAAGAAAGTGATGCACAGGAACATGACATCAAAACATAAGAATGGAAATGGAAATTATCTCCAATTCTTAATTTAAAAACCATCATCACAATTCACATGTAATGCCACCCAATTCATGGAGTAATTCATAATCTGCAACAGTTGGAGGTAATAAATTTTATTTTCCCTCTATAATCAAAAATAATTTACATTTACAAATTTACAAATTCTCACCTAAAATGCACTATATAAACACTTACTACTCCAAATACAATAACTTCCCCAACAAAATGAAGCTCTATAGCAGCTCATAAATACAGTTTACAAAATGAGAGTACCAAGACCTAAAAACCTAACAACCAAAGAGCGTAATTCCATTGCCCAATTTTTGTTGGAGGGGTCGAGCAATGGCCAACCAGCTCGTGGGAGGCTCATTTTAGCCAGTTCAATATTTGGAGTGCACATTGCTACTGTTAGAATGATATGGGAAAGAGCTAGAGAGTAGCTGCTATCAGGTAATCCAATCTCTTTAGTGAACAACAAAACACTTAGACCACATAGAGTTTATGGCCAAATATTGGATAAGGAAAAAATGAAGACAATTCAGTTTAAGAAAAGGGGAACAATTAGGGATTTAGCAGAGCATATGGCCACATCTAAGAGTACAGTTCATAGGTGGATCAAGCAGGGACATATTAGACCTCATACTAGTGCTATAAAGCCATATCTCACACTCCAACACAAGATTAACAGGGTCAGACACAGTCTTAAAGCACTAGAAGTGGACATAGTGAAGAAACTGATCAAATTCAAGAGTATGTCACAAATAGTTCATATAGATGAGAAATGGTTCAACATAACAAGAACAACAGAGAGATACTACCTCCTACAAGAAGAAACAGAACCAATAGGATTTTTGAAAGTAAAAATTTTATTGGAAAGATCATGTTCTTAGCTGCAGGTTGCAAGACCAGCCTATGACTCTAACGGGGACTGCATTTTTGATGGGAAGATAGGGATTTTTCCCTTTACGGAACAAGTTGCAGCACAAAGGAAAAGCAAGAACAGAGAGGCAGGAAGTATTGTAACTAAACCAATGTTGTCAGTGACATGGAATGAGAAAAAAAGGTTCTAATTGACCAGGTATACAATCTGAACACAGATTACAGTTTATACACATGTTATACATACAAATACATTCATTTTGCATTATATTTCATTTACAATCATAACAGGTCCTACCAGCTATCAAGTCTAAATGGTCAAGTGGAGCATGCAAAGATATATACATACAACAGGATAATGCTAGGCTACATATAAAAGATGATGATAAAAAGTGGAGGCAGGCTTCAGCACAAGATGGATTCAATTTTCACCTTATGTTTCAGCCTGCTAAGAGTCCGGATACTAACATTTTGGACTTGGGTTGGTTTAGAGCTTTACAATCTCTACAATTCAAAGAAGTTGCTGACAAAGTGGAGGATTTGTTAGAAGTGGTGAGGAAATCTTTTGAAGATTTAAGCCACACAAAATTGAATTCAGTGTTTCTAACACTGCAAGGCTGCCTAAAGGAAATTCTAATTCGTAGAGGTGGAAATGAATACAAGATACCCCATATGGGTAAATATGCATTACAGAGAGCAGGTGAGCTTCCAACTAATTTGGAAGTGGACCCTGGGGTGGTTCAATCAGGCCTTGAATTTCTAATTGAAGAAAATGCAATAGATGAGTTGGAAGATCTAATTCAGGCTATGGAGGAAGTTTTTTGATTGAAAGTTGAAGCATTTTGCAGTACAGAACGGTTTGAAAGATTTTACAGTACTTTTTGAATGCATTTGGTATGCAATGGAAGTATTGGATGCAAATTTGAAGTTTTGAATGTCTACATAGAACACAACTAATGGAGGGTGGAAGCATTGGATACATTTTGCATGTGAATAGGGGTTAAGATTGTTTGTTTACAAGTAAAACACAACTCAAAGAAAGAGTTTGTTTTAGCAGTAAACAATCTTTTGTAAAGCTGTGAATCTAAACCTATAAATTGAAGTGTATGACTTATGCAAGACAATTCACCCAAAACACATCATATATCACACACTATCAAACTTCAAACAAGATCAAATAAACAGTAACACATCAAATACCAAATTCATACCAAAAAAAAAATTAAAGGGCTTAACAGGGGATACATCACATACATACAGTAGCAACTCATCACATCACAGTTTTGAATATCACACTCTTCCAAAAGCAATTTATCAGTTCACACTTTGTAACATCACACTGTTCCAACATTAATTCCTCACAATTTAATAGATTAGAAAGACATATGCATATAACACAGTTTACACATCAACACAAATAACACTCTCAGAGTTTAATCTCATCATCGAGTGTTCGTGTCTCCAAAATGCACGGTTGATGACATTACAATATGAAATTGCAAGTCTCCAACGAACCACGCATAGTGACACTAAATCACACCCCATAACCCCACGGATATCACAAGTTTTTCATCATGCAATACACAGACACCGCCAATCATGGAATACAGAGAGAGTAAAGCCATTATACCTCCGCTCATTTGGGCAATTTAAGGGCTGCAGGACACATCTCCCTCAAAATCCGAATGAGGCACTTGTTTTGCCTCAACTATTTGGGGGTCACTCCTCGAAATATCGGCGGCCAGGTCATACCATGGGAGTTCATGATCTCCTCGTCGGTGTCAGAAACGACGTCAAATAGTTCTCCGACCAAACACCCAGTCACATCGGAGGCTGAGAACACCTCGTTCTCACAGGACGATGTCGATCTGCGAAGATCTGACACCTCCTCAGAGAACCCACCCCACGACTCAGCCGTCTCCACAGCCTCCTCGGAGAAGCACTCACTCTTCACCGTCACCATTTGTCTCGGTCGGAGAAGCCAGAGAGCCAATGAAGAAGACGGAGGGGTGACAGAGACGAGCATTTTCTCCAAAATGGAGGGTTGACGACGAGCAAAATGGAGGGATGACGAGGTAACGATGAGAAAATGGAGGGGTGACAGCGAGGCGAACAGAGAGAAAATGGAGGGGTGACGGCAACGCGAACAGAGGGAAGATGGAGGGGTTATGGCGAGGTGAATAGAGAGAAGATGAAGGGGTGACGGCGAGGCAAACAGAGAGCGGATGGAGGGGTGACGGCGAGACGACCAATGAAGAAGATGGAGGGGTGAAGGCGAGATTAGTGTTGGATCAAAGGGTAGTTTTGTAAAAAATTGTAGGCTCCACTATCTTTTTATGGAAAGGTAGCAATAGAGGTGGGACGCCGTTTTGGGTAAAAAGTTGCAATATAAATGGGACGGAGGGAGTACTATACTATGAAAAATATTGTGTGTAATTTTGGTATCCGAGATTTGTACAGTAAATGTGACTATGATCTCACTTTTTAAAGCTATGTTATTTATACAAACTATAAATCGAATGAAGACTTAAAAACATTTAAACTAGCATGAACAACTAATTAATTTATGAGAAACTATTTGGGATTGAGATCTGGAATAGGAGAAATAAATATTATTAGATGGTAAAAATTGGTATTTTTAAATCAATTTTTAAATGAAATAGGATTATGGAACACGAACAAAATTAGAATACGATTTTGTCCTCAAAATAATATATAATTCTAAACAGATTAATATAGATTTAAAATGGCATAAATTATAATATTGAAATAATCTATGTTTCCACGTTGTTTCAGAGAACATCAACTATGATATAAAATTATTTATAATTTATTCAAATTTAAAAAGGAGAATTTGATGACCTATAGAAGAGGCGCTGTACAAGATTACAAGAAAGATATGATAAAATAGTTAAGTAATTAAAATAAAAGTAGTTTTTGGTGAGTGAAGGAAATGGAGTGGAAATTGAGTTAAGGGTGGTGGTAGGCCTGCATTATATCTACTATATAACACATCATATCCATTAATCATCTCTTCATCCTCTCTACATTCATATTTTCAATCTTGATCAGTTGATCATCCCAAGAATTAATCTCTCAACTACTTAATTAGAGTGATCATCATGGAGATGGAGATGGAAAGGAGGTCTGGAAACTACGGAAAGAGCAGCTGGGATAGTGATTACATTCAAGGACTCTACACTCCTTTTGGGGTAAGATTACATGCATATATATAAATAATTGCATGTAATTCCCTGTCTAAAATCATTTATTGGAAACAGGCAAAAGAGTATGTGGAGAAAGCTGAGAAGCTGAAAGATGAGGTGAAAATGATGATAGATGGCACCACAGATGAGATTGCTCAACTTGAGCTTATTGATAATCTGCAAAGGCTAGATGTATCTCCCCACTTGAAAGACACCATAAAAAATATACTCAACAGAATATATGCTAGTAAACACATGGAGAATCATGACTTGCATATCACAGCTCTTAAATTTAGACTGTTTCGACAACACGGCTATCCCGTCTCTCAAGGTCCCTAATCTCCTCCATTTTAACACATGCTCTCTGCTGCTACCATTTAGGAGTAATACTTACCTGACAAGATTACATGACATTGCAGAGGTGTTCAGTAGATTCATGGATGGCCTTGGAAATTTTAAGGCAACCTTGGGTGATGATGTGAAGGGACTTGTTTCTCTCTATGAAGCTTCTTTTTTTGGCATTTGAAGCTGAGCCCATACTTGATGCAGCCAATCATTTCTCCACTCTTCATCTCACCAAAAAGCTCGAGCAATCCACGACGGACCAGAGTGTAGTGAAGCAGATCAAGCATGCCTTGGAGCTTCCGCTGCACTGGAGGGTGCAGAAACTCCAAGCCAAATGGTTCATACACGTGTACGAATCCAGGCCAGATGCGAACCTAACTTTGCTGGAATTTGCTAAGTTGTATTACAACATAGCTCAAGCAAGTTATCAGGATGATATGAAACGTATTTCATGGTTAGTACTTAAATTAGAAACACTAGCTAGTAATCTTTGCCATCAATAAAATTTAATATTCATAGCTAAGAATTAATTAGTACATGGAGTATTCATTTATATATTTGCAAATGTATGTTGAAAACAGTGGGCATAGAAAAAGTGGTCTAGGAGAGAAGCTGAGCTTCGCTAGAGACCGATTGGCGGAGAGCTTCTTATGGGCTCTGGGATTCACTCCTGAGCCTCAGTTCGGATACACGAGAGATTATGACTAAAGTGGCTCAAATGGTTTCAGTGATAGATGACATCTACGACGTATATGGCACGCTTGAAGAAATCGAACTATTCACCAAGTTCATAGAAAGGTTGGTGTACAACCCAATTCATGTATACATAGATATATAAATCAATCAAATATGAAAATACTAATGATTTTGTTCCAATATGGATGTATAATCCAGGTGGGACATTAATGAGTTGGAGAGTATTCCCCTGTACATGCAAATCTGTTTCATGGATCTGGAGAACTTCGTGAATGAATTAGGTTATCATGTTCTAAAAGAACAGGGTGTCAACATCGTCTCAAACCTTAGGAAATTGGTATGTACACACATTCTTAATTCCTTTTAATGGTACGTAGCAAGTATTAATATGCTGACATCTACTTATTATTACAGTGGATAGAGCTGTGCCAAACTTATATAGTGGAAGCAAGATGGTACCACAGTGGGTATTATCCCAAAACACACGAGTACCTCAACAATGGATGGATCTCAATTTCTGGTCCAATCGTTCTTATGTATGGCTACTTTTGTCTCACAAACCCCATCAACAAGGAAGATTTGCAGATTTTAGAGCAGTATCCTGGTATCGTCCGTTGGCCGTCTCTCGTGTTTCGTCTTGCAGATGACTTCGGAACTTCATCGGTATGAATTCCAATCCCCATGAAACCATCTTCTTGACACAGATCATATCTTTCACTACATTAATTAACATTTAATTGTGTTTTTCTTACAGGAAGAAATCAAGAGAGGGGATGTTCCAAAGTCGATCCAGTGCTACATGCATGAAACAGGATGTTCGGAAGAGGAAGCACGGGTGTACATGAAGAAACTGATCTACGAGCTGTACAAGATGAACCAAGAGATCTTGCTGGCGGAGAAGCCGAGCTTGAGGTACTTTGGTGAAACAGCGTACGATCTTGTCCGAATGTCATTATCGTTCTACCTGCACTATGGAGATTGTTTTGGGGTAAACCCTAATTCTGAAACAAAGAGGAATCTGGTGTCACTCATTGTAGAGCCCTTCCCAATAACGTCAACATCGCTAAATTGAGCCTCTGGAGATAATGCGCTTCTCATTCATTTTAGTTACACCTATGTCGTGAAATACCAAAGTCGCTATTTCATTCAAATTTCTATTCTTTCTACTCTGTAATAGTATATTATATTTTACTTTCATTTAATTTGAGTTATTAATTTCTTCTGCTTTTACCGACTATTTATCTCTAATGTGAACGTCAACAATAACCACAATCTAAATGTATTAAGAGTTAGGATTATGTTCACTCGGGGGCACGTAACACATTCTGTGCACCTTTGCAATTTTAGTGAACCTTTGCAATTTAAACCCCTAGCAATACATATGTTTAAATAGAATTGAAGGGGGAAGAATTGTGTTCACATGAGAACACAGAATATTCCTCCGTGTGTCTCGGGGCGAAGGAGCTTTGCCATGTATTAATCAATCAAATTAGCATACCCCTCCATCTTATTTCTTGAATTAGTCCAAATTTATGGTTAGCAAGAAATACCCCATTTTAAAATCGAGTTACACTTACAGCTCAAACACCGAGCAATATAGAATCTGCCCGATTTCTTCTCTTTGCCACGTCACACGCAACTACGGAAAAAAAGAAAAAAGTTAAGTATTTAAAAAAAAAAAAAAAAAGACAAATATTCTTAACAAATTATTCACTCAAAACTTCAATCTTTCTTGTCGATATGCTGATGTTGTGAACCCTAACTTGCTGGGAGTGTTTTTTAAATTGCCGGGGAAAATTAGACAGTTCAAATTGGTGTGGTTGCTGGAGGACGAGATGAAATTGAAGGGCATTCTCCACAAGAATACATTTGCGCTTGTTTCGTGAAGGTTTGCGAGGGCGAGGAAGGTAAGAGAAGTCATTGAAGCATTCGAGAAAATGGAGAAGGAGTACAAGATTGAGCTGCAGGATTACAACAGATTGCTCTGTGCAAATGTTGAGAGTGCCCACCAGGTGTTCGACAAATAGAATAACAGAAGGTTCACGCCCGATATCATATCTTACACGATTCTATTGGAGGGTGGGATCAATAATGTAATTTCCTCAAGCTCGATAAGGTTTATCGTGAGATGGAGGAGGATGGATTCGAGCCAGTTTTAAACGGACGTTAGGGCTCACAACATCAGCATAGGGAGAATATTTCTTTTTTTTAAGAATATATTGTTTTTAATTAGACGTTTTTAAAATATATAAAAATCTTTTTCTCAGGTGGTGTGCACAGTGTAATGTGGCAAAGAGAAGGACATGTGACGTGAACAGCTGGAAAGCCTCTTCTATTCGATGGTTGGAATTGCAATTCTGCTACAAGGTGGAATATTTTTTTTATAAATTTTCATAAGTTTAGATTAATTAATCAGTAAGAAGTAAAGTCTCCCATACATTGGCCGCATTGATATTCGTTCTAATTCAATCCTATTAAAAAAAAATAACACTTTTAATTTGTTCCTTAAATTAATATCTTTTAATATAAACTATTATATTCCCTAAAAACCTTTTGCACTAGGTGCACCCAACATGTATATATTCTAATGAAACTCGTAATACAGGATCTTCTCCTCAGTATAATAATAAATCTAAACTGACTTTTTAAGGAGTATTATTTTGTGGTGAAATTTTAAATTCATCTAATTTTAATAACGTCACAATTTCCGTGATATGTAATTTTATCATGATTATTTTTTATTTTTATTTTTTTGGTGCAATTTCTAGTGAAATTAAAACAGCTTTTACACCTTTTGGACGGATGGTGATTACATTAACAAACTTATCATTTCGGAAATGATATATAGAACCAAAATGGTTTCCCATTATGTTAGAATTGGCCACTTTGTTCAGTCATAACATTTGTGGGGCAATTTGCAAAGTTAGTTATGACATGTAATTACAAGATCCATGTTTTATCATGATTCATTTCCACACGGATTCTACTTTTCAAAAAGAAAAAACGATGTTAAAGAAGCCGACAGTCAGTGTCCAAGCGAAGACTTGCACTAGTAAAAGTCTCCTACATTATTATTTACCCTATGAGAGCTCAGTCTAATTAAATTCCCAGCTATATACATTATTAATTCATCATATTTACTCAATTTCTCATCCACCTGCAGCTGTTTTATGTCTACGGATGTTCTGATCAGGTGTGTTTATGCTTCCATTTTTTTTTTTTAAATCTAAAATTATTTAGTTGCTTCAAATGGTTTTCCTCTGTTTAATGATTGTGTTATGCTGTACAGAATCAATTGCTTAAATATACCCGTGGAATAAATTTATTGATTCTTTAAATCTAGCTTAAAACTTAAAAGTAGTGAATGGATGTACGAAGACTAATACTCATTTAATTAAACTAAAAATCTTCGATACGAAACCACTTCTCTTTCATGTGGTAAATTAACCAATCATAATTTGTTATTAATGAAAATTTTACTACTCTCATTTAGATAAAATACTAGTGATATTTTTCAGTAAATAAATTAAGGTGAGTGCGTTTAATCGATTATTATATGTGAATTGATGTAGTGAAGCAGATGTTAGAGCATTAATTGTTGTAATTTGTAGGGATGGAAAAAGGAGTATGTGTGGGATTGATGATGAGGTTGTTGTGGATAGTAGTGATGACGGTTGGCAGTACTGTTGAAGGAGGAGGCATATCTTTGTCCAAACCTGGTTGCCCTCAAAAATGTGGAAACGTGACCATTCCTTATCCCTTCGGTGTTACTCCAAAATGTAGCTACAATGCATCCTTTGCACTCACCTGCAACTACACCACCAATCCTCCCAAACCATACTTGAAGGTAAGGGGAATGAGGTTACAAGTAGTTGAAATTTGGTTGGAAAGTAAGGTTATTAGGGTCAATCAGGCTGTGTCCCCTCTGATGTGCTCCTCCAACACAACCTTCACACCTCTGCGGACAATATCTCTTGTGGGGAGCCCTTTCACCTTCACCGGCTACCTGGCTGTGGTGGGCTGCGATAGTGAGGTCCGGTTGATGGACTCACGCACCAGTTCTTCGACTCCTCTGGGATGCAGACCCAGCTGTGGATCCGCATTAGGGTGCTACGGGATCAACTGTTGCCGGATAAGCTTAACATTAACAGCATCTGGTCCAGTCCAAGAGCTGGCAATACAGTACAGAACCTTTGAACAAGGACGTAATGTTTGTGGATTGGCCGTTCTGGTTGATTATACTTGGTTAAGGATTGATTACAGAAATCGTTCCGGAAGCCCTCAGAAGGCACTTGACATGTCGTTGCAGTACGCACCAATGGCACTAACTTGGATATTTAACGACCTGCCGGTACAAACTCAGTACCAAGGGGTTTTATGTTACAATTCCTCTTATGGCTTCTCGCCTTCATTAGACAATAATTATACTAATAGAATCAACACCAGCCAATGCTATTGTGACGACGGTTTCCAAGGAAATCCATATCTGCGTTGCCATGACATCAACGAGTGCACCAATGCAACCTTAAATAACTGCACAGCTGGGACTACTTGCGTCAACACCATTGGGTCTTTCAGGTGTGACCCTCTACATGAAAATAATCAAATGAAAACCATGATCACGGTTATCAGCAGTGGGGCAGGTGCACTACTTTTGCTAACCGGGGCCTGCTTCTCCTCCAAACTCATAAGGAAAAGAATCAAGGCCAACCGTAGGAACAAGTTCTTCAAGCGCAATGGCGGCCTCTTACTACAGCAGCAGTTGTCTTCAAACGACAGTGCCCTTGACAAAATGATCAAGTTGTTCAGCTCTAAAGAACTGGCACTAGCAACAGATCACTACAATGAGAATCGGATACTTGGCAGGGGAGGACAAGGCACTGTGTACAAAGGAATGCTGCCTGATGGAAGAGTTGTCGCGGTTAAGAAGTCCAAGAAGATGGATGAAGCTGACATCCAAGCATTCATTAACGAGGTCGTAATTCTGTCCCAGATCAACCACAGAAATGTCGTCAAGTTACTCGGATGCTGTCTCGAGACAGAGGTTCCCCTTCTCGTCTCCGAGTTCATCCCAAACGGTACACTCTTCCAACATATCCACGATCACAACGATGACTACTTACCTTTGTCTTGGAAGATGCGTCTAAGAATTGCTGCACAAGTAGCAGGAGTTCTTTCTTACTTGCACAATGCTGCATCAGTTCCCATCTATCACAGAGACATAAAGTCCACAAACATACTCCTGGATGAGAAGTATCGAGCTAAGGTTTCTGATTTTGGGACATCAAGGTCTATCGCCCTTGATCAAACTCATCTCACAACTAGAGTACTCGGGACCTTCGGATACCTTGATCCCGAGTACTTCCAGTCAAGTCAGTTCACAGAAAAGAGCGACGTTTACAGTTTTGGGGTCGTCATGGTCGAGCTTCTAACAGGGGAGAAAGCGATATCCAGAGTCAGAGCTGAAACAGGAAAGAGTTTGGCCTCACATTTCTTGCAATCCATGGAGGAACATAATTTGACTGACATTCTTGATCCTGAGATTCTCAAGGAAGGTCGAATGGAAGAGATTGTGGCAGTGGCGAAACTTGCTAGGAGATGTCTGAATTTGATTGGGAAGAGAAGACCCACAATGAAGGCAGTAGCAGCTGAATTGGAAGGAATTCAGATGAAGGAAGATGGTACAGTGTCTCCATTGAATAATCTTGAAGAGATGGAGTTCGATTCAATCGAGATTAGAGAGGATTACGATTTTCCATGTACCTCAGACAGCACCAATACGACTGCCATGGCTGCAGATTCATCGGACTCTCCTCTTCTGTATGACAAATCATGAGCCAACTACTGCTGCTAATTATTGGAATATTAGAAATAAGAGTGAACCTGTTGGTTCCAAAATACCAACTACATTCTGAGTCATTATTTTTTTTTAGGGAAAACTAGTTTCTGTTTTTCTAAATTGCAACATCATATTGTACTAAAGGGCCCTACTTTCATAATGGCATACAAATACATGCGAATATGAAATACCAGATTTTGATCATGTTTCAATTAATTGTATATCTTCCAGTTATGTCATAAATTTAATTCATAAATTATAAATAGCGAGAGTGTTATGCATTATACAGCATTGGGATTGTCTAAAGCCGATAAATCACTTTTGTCGTTATTAAAAGAGAGAGGAGGTGAGAATCCAAGCTCTAATACAAATGATCATATACTCTAATTAGGACAAGGGTTTAGAATTTATCTTTAATGTAAAAAGTTAAAATATAACACTATTGAGCACTAAGACTATGGTGCAATGAGTATCCATGATCACAAAAGTTATACGTATTTGAGAAGAAGGTAGAAACTCAGTTTTAGGCAGATATTCAACACATAGATCACACGTGTTGAATATTATTTGAAGCTTAACATGTGCTTTTATGATCTTCTTTATGCACCATCAACTAAAGCATGCAGTAGTGGACTCGTCTTTATGATCTTCTTTAAATAATTTCCACAGAAATTTACTTTTATAATAATCTCAACAATCTGATCATCAATCAGCTGGAGTAGGAGTATTATTTAACAGAGCTTGCAGCTAGCTGTTTCAGATTAGTCTACTTAATCAGCTCCATCAATCATCGATCGAGTAAGAGGTATTCTTTCACTAATTTTTTGTCCAAGAGTTTTTTTTTTCCGCAAATTAAATGGCTTTCCTCTGCAATCTGCACGTAAATGAAATATTTGGAGTTATACATATGTAGAGAGATTACTAATGGGCCAAGGAGCTAATTAATTAATTAAATAGAGCCAAGAGTTTGATACATAGTTATAGTACTTGTTTGAATTTTACGTGAAACTTTAATTCAATACGTAGTTAATTGGGTTGCACGTGGTTATGCATTAGTTTCATTTTCAAATCTGAGTGCAACTAGATATATATCCATGAATGATGGTATATTTGAAGTTTGAGATGAGTAATGCAATTGAATTTGTATAGTGATAATGGTTGCAAGATTAATAACTGTGGAAGGATCCTTGTCCAAACCTGGTTGCCCTGAAAAATGTGGAAAAGTGAGCATCCCATATCCTTTTGGTATTAGCTTCAATGCATCCTTCACACTCACCTGTAATCACACCACCAAACCTCCCAAACCATACTTGAAATTGAGGGGAATGGGGCTACAAGTGGTTGAGATTTCGATGGACTCGAAATCTGTCGGGGTGGAGCAGGCTGTGTCCCCACTGATGTGCTCCTCCAACGCAACCTTCACGCCTCTGCCAACAGTATCTCTTGTGGGAACTCCTTTCACCTTTAACGGCGCTGTGGCTGTGATGGGGTGCAAGAGTGAGGTGTGGTTGATGGATCCAACCACCAATGCCAATTCGTCGTCTCCTTGGGGATGCAGGCCCATCTGGGGACCCGAATCCACATTAGGGTGCTCCGGAATCAACTGTTGCAGCATAGGTATAAGATTTGTGGAGCAAGAGCTGACAATACAGTACAGAACCTTTGAGCAAGATCATGATAATAATAATAATAAGAGTAACAGTGGAGCTGGTATCTGCGGATTCGCCTTTCTTGCTGATAACTATTGGTCAATGAGTGATTACAGCAAGAATCTTTTCACAACATCTGTGAATCACACAAACATGTGGTTGCAGTATGTAAACTTGGAGATTTAATGACCTGCGGGTACATACTCACCCAGGGGTTTCCTGTGACAATATCACCTACTTCTTCTCCCCCACATTAGACAATAATGATACTAATTGAATCATAGCCTCAGCCTCTTTTTGTTATTGTGACGATGGCTTCCAAGGAAATCCTTATCTGCTTTGCCATGACATCAACGAGTGCAGAAATTCATCCTTGAATAACTGCACAAATGGAACTACCTTTGTCAACACCCAGGGATCTTTCAGGTGTGACCCTCCAGATGTCAATCATCAAATGAAAACCATGATCACCGGTATCACCAGTGGGGCAGCTGCACTACTTTTGCTCACAGGGGCCTGCTTCTCCTCCAAACTCATAAGGAAAAGAATCAAGGCCAACCATAAGAAGAAGTTCTTCAAGCGGCAATGGTGGTCTCTTATTACAGCAGCAGTTGTCTTCAAATGATGGTACCGGCCTTGACAAAGTGATCAAGCTGTTCAGCTCCAAAGAACTGGCGCTAGCCAGGGGAGGACAGGGTACGCTCTTCCAACATATCCATGATCACAACGATGACTACTTACCCTTGTCCTGGAAGCTGCGTGTAAGAATTGCAGCTGAAGTTGCAGGGGCTCTTTCTTACTTGCACAATGCTGCATCACAGAGACATCAAGTCCACAAACATACTATTGGATGAAAAGTATCGAGCTAAGGTTTCTGATTTTGGGACATCCAGGTCTATCTCCATTGATCAGACTCATCTCACCACTAGAGTACTCGGGACCTTTGGATACCTGGATCCCGAGTACTTCCAGTCTAGTCAGTTCACAGAAAAGAGCGACGTCTATAGTTTTGGTGTCGTCATGGTTGAGCTTCTGACAGGGAAGAAAGCAATCTCCAGAGTTAGAGCTGAAGAAGGGGTCAGTTTAGCCACACATTTCTTGCAGTCCATGGAGGATAATAATCTGTCGGACATTCTTGACCCTGAGGTTCTCAAGGAAGGTCGAATGAAAGAGATCAAAGCTTGCTAGAAGGTGTCTGAATCTGATTGGAAAGAAAAGACCAACAATGAAGGCAGTTGCAGCAGAATTGGTAGGAATTCAAATGATGGGAGATGGCTCGATTTCACCATCGAATAACAATCTTAAAGAGATGGAGTTCGAATCAATTGAGATCACTGAAGAATATGATTTTCCAAGTAGCTCAGGCACTAACAATTCTAATGCGATCACATCAGAATCTCCACTTCTGTTTGGCAAATCATGAACCAACTGCTCCTCTTTACTGAGTTTGCAAAATAAATCAAAGTGGAGCTGTTGTAGCTCATCACACTCCAACTGCTTTGCTTTCCCTTTTCATCAGCTTTTATTTGCTAAGAAAATTAGCCTATGGTTTTTTGTGTTGAAAGAATATGTGGGATTTTGTAAATTTGCTATGTAATGGTCCTGAGCACTTATTTATGGCATAGAATTTTCCATTGCATCATTGCATGCCATTGTTTGTCCTTTATTTATTTTTATTTTTTTCAAATAAAAAATCAGTCTAATAATGTAACTAATATGTATTAATTGTTGAATTTAACGACTCCATTCTCCATTATTGATGCCTTAATTGTAGCCACGAAATCATTAGCTATAGACCATGTCTAATGTCTAGCACTATTAATAACAACAAGATGACTATTAAATAGTTTGAGTTTTTTCTAAAGATTAATTGCTCCTATTATATAAGTTGGAAACTATTTTGAAACTCAAATTTCATGAAGATACTTTGGGTTTTCTTTTTCCAGGATGGTATCAATAAATAAATAAATTAAAAAAAGAAAAGAAAAAAGGAAAAACTGTACCAAAGTTTAGAGGACTTTGGAATATAATAATTTATTAAAATCATAGATTGTGAATATATTTAAAGTAAAAAATAATTTATGCTAATTACGTATCAATTAATTGATCATACCAATAACTTACCTTTTTTCTTACCAACCTTTCCTCTTAATCTAGTTGAAAATTCAGTATCATTTAACATTAAGTAGAAATGAATTTTATTTATTTAATTGATTGGATTCGATATGTTCGTTTTTTTTTTAAATAAAAAAAGAAATAGGTAAAAAATCATTTTGGCTTCGAAATTAGAAAATAAATATGAGTGGTAAATGCAAATAACCCAAATTTTTACGGCGAAAGGGTGATTGACTTTTTTATAACACGGTTCTCCATTGGAGTTGAAGACTATGTATTTGACAGTCGGTGGACTACCATCACCCTTAATCCGTTAAAGTTTTCCATCTCTCTCTGTGCATCCACTTGAGATCTTTTATATAATTTCGCGTGAAGAAAATGGAAAAACAAGAACACTTGCGGCCCTAGCTATAATTACACATTTCTTGATTTCAACCCCTTCTTGATTTCAATCCATACAATATATTACTATATCCAAATATTTCGAAAGAGCTGTCGTTTTTGACATACAGCTAATCTTCTCGCGACATTCGTAAGAATATCTCCTAATGCGTAGCCCTGAAGATTGAGGATTTAGTGTTTTCTTGATGGGAGTGTAAATGGGTTCACTTGAAAGTAACTCGCCTGTGAAGAGGGATCTCCATTCGCAGCGTCCTTCTTTATTTGGGAATACTAGTGGTAGTGGGAGTGGTAGTGGTAATGTCATTGGAAATTGGGGGCAGAGGTGCAGATCAAGATTGACAAGATTGGTGCTCTTCAAGAAGATCGACTATTTGCACTTTTTGTGCGCAGTAGCTGTTTTCTTCTTCTTTATTTTCCTCTTTCAGATATTCTTCCTTCCTGGTTCTACGACTGATGCCGAGAGAAAATCCGATAGAATTCGCGATTTGTTTGGAAAGAATGGTGAAAGGGGTATTACGGACATGGCATTCTTGAACGACTTGGATTTTGGTGAAGATTTGAAGTTTGAACCTTCGAGAATCTTGGCCAAGTTTCAAAAGGATGCTAAATATATCAATGAAAGTATTGCTTCTCGGAGGGTTATCAGATTTGGGTACAAGAAACCCAAACTTGCTATGGTAAGCGTTTTTTTTTTTAATGAAAATATTATTTGGTACCCATATCTTGGTTGTCATCATGGTGAATGCTTTTGGCTGTTTCAGTGATTTTTGGGTTCTTTTGAGTGCTAAATTCTTTTAAGTTGCATTTGTAGCATCTTGTTGGAGCTGCATTTTTAAAAGGTGCCCGGAATTGTGCTTGCAGGTTTTCGCAGATCTATGGGTTGATCCGCATCAGATACTCATGGTTACTGTTGCTACTGCATTGCGGGAAATTGGATACGAAATTGAGGTGACTTACTAAGCAGAGCTCTGGTTTCCAGTTTATGACAATCTTTAGTGGGATTAATCTGGGTGGTTTGGCATCTTTGGTTGAGTTTTTGTTGAGATCATTTTGTAGTAGCTTACTGTGCTTTTGCTGGGAATCTGCATGTCAGTAGTACCTTGTACGGTAAAATGTGGGTATGATTCTAAGAATAGAAAGGTTGATAACTTGTTTGATGCGTGACACTTGCATGACTTAGAAAATACGGACGTGGTAACACAGATAACCTATCCTTATTACTAAAATTAGATCGGTTCTACCTACTTCATAACTTTCAAATTTTGGAGCTCAGACTTGTGAGATTCAGTGACAATGCCATTGAATTAAATCTACGTGAAAATTATGTATTTAGACCTAAATCACACCCTTGATCAACAACACTGGTTTTTAGATTACAATCCTAGCCTACAACCTGTTAGAAAAAAGGCAGGCACACCCACATACAGGGGAGAGAGAGATGGTCTCCAAGATGGCAATTCAGATGAGAGAGCTAAGTTGCTGAGCTGATAAATATAATTAGATATACTAGTATTGCTGCTAAATCTATTGTAACTTGCCAAATTATAGTGCATTAGTTTATCTACCGTGCTCTTTATGAGAACTTTGGTGTTAGCGTTATTTATCTTTTGGTATTTGAAGGTATTCTCACTGGAAGATGGCCCTGTACGTGCCATTTGGACAGAGCTAGGGCTTCCTCTAAGTGTGATCACTGCAGATGAGAACATGAAGTTCAGTATAGATTGGCTAAAGTATGCTTACTATCCTCAATTTGTCAGATAAATGAGAAATCTATTTCATACCAATTTTGTGTTGGTTGTTAGATCTTGTAAATAAGATTTCAGAAGCTGCTAACTCATTTTATCATTATTCATTCTTCCGAGTTTTGTGGGCATGTTTGGGTCTAATTTCTTTGGGTAGAGAAATCTCATGAATTTGAATTTATTCTCATCGTCTAGAATAACTTATATTAGCTTGGATCTGTTCGTACTCAACTTCATGTTTGAGAACCAAGATATTTAAATTCATGACCTCTGTTTAATTGCTTCATGTACGTGATTAACTTGCTTAGATAATTCAGTTCTATATTGATTCACTAGCTCACTGTAGCGTCCTTTCCAATGAACTGCTAGTTCGGCTGAATAAGATGGCTTTAGATGATTATTTATTTAACAGAATTAGAAGAATGACCACTGAAAAAGACAGCAAAAGATCGTGTATGTTCTAAAATATTTGCCTTTTCCCTTGCAGCTACCATGGTATACTCGTGAATTCTCTCAAAGCTGTGGGTGTCTTGTCTAGGTATGTATCATCCCTTCATATAGTCAAAATCAAAATCCCTCCAGTAGGGTGGTTGATTCTCTTCTCATCTTTCGAATTTTAGTTTTCTTAACGATTGTGTATTCCTCCATTATTTTCTCTGTAAGATTGTGCTTAGTAGTCAACTATATTTTTCAACAAAGGAAATAACATTTTACTTCTTGCAGTCTTATGCAGGAACCTTTCAGGAGTGTACCCCTTGTATGGACCATCCATGAACAAACACTTGCTGTACGACTGAGAGAATATATTTCAAGTGGTGAAACTGAGCTTGTTGAAAACTGGAGAAAAGTTTTCCACCGTCCTACTGTGATTGTTTTCCCTAGCTATATTTTACCGGTACTAATTTATACACCTTTGGTAGTCAGCATGTGATTCAAAATATCTATATAAAACTTATATATATATATATATATATATATATATATATATATATATATATATATATATTATATATATTATATATATAATTTTTTTGTAATTTTAGGTGATCGATGATTTGTGATTGTTATTGCTCTTTATTTGTATATATTTCAGCTTGCCTATTCGAAATGTGATCCTGGAAACTACTTTGTAATCCCGGGGTCCCCTGCAGAAGCTTGGGAGGCCGAAATGCTGATGGCTTCTAACAGAGATTCTCTGCGTGCAAAGATAAACTATGTACCAGATGTTTTTTCTATTGCAATTGTGGGAAGTCGGCTATTGTATAGAGGTTTATGGCTGGAACATGCCTTAGTTTTACAGGCTCTATATCCAGTGCTTAAAGAATTTAGTCTTTCGAGTTCTCTTCTTAAAATCTTCATCTTGGCTGGGGAATCCAAAAGCAACTACAGTAGAGTTGTGGAGGTACAATGTTTTACTTCTTTAGTTATTCCAACTAATTTGTCTTAATTAAAGCTATTCCTGATGCATTTAGCTGTGTAATATCTCTGAAAAAAAAATACTGTGCTATATATATCACCATCTTATGTAATGCCATGTTCAAAATCAAATAAATTCAAATCATTCTAATTGAAATCACAAAATGCACCATGTAGATTGTACATAACTGGGAAGAAAGTGATGATTTTTTTTGCTTCTTGATGATATCATGTCAAATATGTTTTCGCAGACCATTGCACTAAACTTGAAGTATCCAAATGAATCGGTCAAGCATGTTGCTGTCGATGAAGATGCTGACGCTGTTCTGAGCACTGCTGATCTTGTGATATATGGATCCTTAAGTGAAGAGCATACATTCCCAGACATGTTACTAAGAGCCATGTGTTTCGGGAAACCTATAGTTGCCCCAGATTTACCAATGATTGGGAAATATGTAGGTATCTACAGTCTGTATTTTTATTTAATTTGCACCCTTGTACATGGGCCTCTTAATAATAAGTCAACGGTATTACTAACTGAATTGGCCACAATTCTTAGGTTAGTGACAGGGTGAATGGATTCCTTTTCCCGAAGAAGGATATTGGGTTTCTGACAGAAATCGTGTTTCAATTGTTCTCAAATGGAAAACTCTCTCTTTTAGCTCGTAATGCTGCGTCAATTGCTAAACGTACTGCTAAAAACATGATGGCTTCAGAAACTGTGGAAGGGTATGCTTCCCTGTTGGAGAAAATTCTCATGCTTCCATCTGAAGTTGCTGTTTCCCATGCTGCAATAGAGATTCCTACAGAGATAAAATCTGAATGGCATTGGCGTCCTTTTGGAGCTATTAAAGAAGCACTTTCTCCAAACAAAAGTGCAAGGATTCTCAAGACCTTAAACAAGATTGAAGAACAATTTGTCCATACCCAGAACAATGATACTCAAAAACACGTGATGTGGGATGATGCACTTTTATATGAAATTTGGGAAGACCAAAAAAACACTGACCTGGGCACCATGAGAAAAAGGAGAGAAGATGAAGAGGTTAGTGATTTAATTTATAATCACCTTTTATGTGCTTAACCATAAGATAGCATGAGCCTCTCAACTTTATCCTAAGTTTTGGGAACATCTTTTTCTTCGTCTCTGGAAAAAACTAGGTGAAGGATAGAACACATCAGCCTCGGAGTACATGGGATGATGTATATAGGAACGCCAGAAGGGTTGATCGCACATTGCATGAAAGAGACGAAGGAGAGCTCTTAAGGACAGGTCAACCTCTTACTATCTACGAACCTTACTTTGGAGAAGGAACTTGGCCCTTTTTGCACCGTAGGTCGTTGTATAGAGGTATTGGACTGGTGAGTACTCCACTTTGATGTCTTTTTACTTGCTTTTTGCTCAATATGTTTCCTTTAAGCTGTTTTTGTTGGGTGAGCTTGTATAAAGCTCATAATCGGATGTTTTTGCATGAATTCTTTTTTTAGTCTACAAAAGGTCGAAGATCTGTAGCTGATGACATTGATGGACCAGCTCGTCTCCCACTATTGCATAATGCTTATTATAGGGATCTCTTAGAGGAATTTGGTGCCTATTTTGCAATTGCCAGTCGGGTGGACCGTATACATAAAAATGCTTGGATAGGATTCCAAACATGGAGAGCTACAGCCAGGATGGTATGTGACTGGATTGAAATTTTGTTCTTCCAGATTACTTCCTTTTAGTCCATCTTGAGGGCCATATGATTTGTTTTTGTTATTTGTGTCTAACATGGAAACTTTTGCAGATATCCTTGACCCAGAAATCTGAGAAGTCATTGTTGGATGCGATTGAAGCAAGGAGACACGGCGACGCACTCTACTTCTGGTCCCGTCTGGACTTGGACCCGAGATATGACTCCAAGCAAGATTTCTGGTCATTCTGTGACGCTGTAAATGCTGGGAATTGCCAGTAAGATTTTCATTTCTCTTTTTATGATTTCATATTCTGGACCTACATCAACTGAGGAAATTAAATTAAAAATGTTTACAGTTGTCTTTATTAGCAGTTACTAATCCATATTGGCTTGAACAATTTCTCCTGTTAGTTTCGTGTCTTCAATTAAAACTTGTGGGGTTTCAATGTTATAATATCATTTATATTCATAATAGAAATACTCATGAAATTAATCTTTTTTCACTGCATGATGGCTACCAGGTTGGCATTCTCCAAAGCTTTAAAGAAAATGTATGGCGTGAAACATAATTTGACTTCTCCTTACATGCCTTCGGGTGAAGGCACTTGGTCTGTCATGCATTGCTGGGCTTTACCAACTCGGTCCTTCTTAGAGTTTGTTATGTTTTCAAGGTAAGTAGTTGTACTGGATCCTCGATTCTTGCTCTATAAATCAATCTTAACAAGAAATTTTATGCATTTGTAGGATGTTTGTGGACGCTCTTGATGCACAGTTATACGATGAGCACCACAAAACTGGACATTGCTATCTAAGTCCATCGAAGGTGACAAATCTTCACACAAGTAGTTCCTTCTCAATATTTCCTATAAGAAACCATCTTCTCTTGAAATAACATGCTTTAAAAATTCTTGCAAACCACTGATTTGCGTGTCATTAACGCCTGAAATTATTAGGACAAGCATTGCTATTCTCGTTTGCTGGAGTTGCTGGTAAACGTTTGGGCCTACAACAGTGCAAGACGAATGGTGTATGTGGACCCGGAGACGGGATCCATGCAAGAGCAGCATGAACTCAATAGCCGAAGAGGCCAAATGTGGATCAAGTGGTTTCAATTCAGCACCCTCAAGAGCATGGACGAAGACTTGGCTGAGGAGTTTGATTCTGAACGCCCAAAGTACCATTGGCTATGGCCATCGACTGGGGAGGTTTTCTGGCAGGGTATATATGTGAAAGAGAAGAATATGAGAATTAAAGAGAAAGAGAGGAAGAAGCAACAGAGTAGAGATAAGATACAACGAATACGACGAAGATCTCGTCAGAAAGCATTGGGAAGGTACATAAAGCCCGTAGAAGAGGAGTTGGAAGAGGAGTCTAATTCCACAACTGCTCTACAAGCAAGGCTTCTGTGATAGTTCTGATCTTTGATAGAGAATATTAATCAACTAATTCTTTACTCAGAATGGATGCCTAGGATTGTATATTGTGTTTGATATCTTGTACGTAGCACTAGATCGCATCCTTCTGAACTTCTTTGGGGTTTTTTCAAGTGTATACCAATTTTCTTTTTCCTTTTTGGTTCATTCATTTTTTTCTCAAGTGTAAAAGTATTTTAACAGATAAAGAATTTGGTGCTTGAAAGATTTGTGAATGAATTTGTTGTAGCACAGGAAACAAGCAGTTTTCATGTTAAATTGAGGTGGTACCAACCCCCCGCCAGGAATTTTCATGTACAACTGTGAAAGTACTCTTGTAATACTAAAACAGAACTACAAGAAAATTTGTTAATAGTGTGCATTTCCATGTACAAGTGTGACACTAAACTCTTTAATAGAAACGAACTATATGAAAATTTGGCAACAGTGGGCCATGTTCATTACAACTTAATTGTAATTTCAACTCTAAACATACTCAAAACAGAATGTCCTAATTTCCGTACATGGAGAAGCCTCAAGTGGTGTTCATCCTTCAACCTCTTTCGATAGCAAGGACCAATGGATTATGAATGCATAAAATTCTTCCAATCTCCACAGAACAGGGAGAATGTAATCTTAGGTGTGAAATTTTCTACGCTGCTTGTTAAGTTGTTCTCAACCAAAAATACTCCATATTTTCCAGTTCTATACACCACAGCATCACATTCTTGGAGCTGCACCAAAACACAAAGGAAATTAGAATCAATGAATGAGACTTTTTTCAGACGATCGAAGTTCATGAACAGATGTTTAATCTTACCTCCACCTATGGTAGCTTCAGGTAGCCTTTCAATGGAATATCTGCGCTTCGTAATATACATGATAGGCACCCCAGGAACCTGACAATTTGATTAATTTTTATTTGTCAATTTACTAAGATACATTGATATCTCAGTATCATAAAATGAAAACAAATTTCTAGTTCAACATAGCAGTAGCAGTTGAGCTTACCTTACGAATTCTTCTTTTCAAGTCCCTATCACAGGTTGCAACAATGTAGCACTTGAACTGTTTAAAAAAAAATGGTGGCAATCAATATATTTTTCATATCAGAAACCATATGTAATCGCCTCAAGTTGAGAACAACAGACCATTTAAGAGCTATATACAATACAAAGAGCACAGCAAGAAATTAAAAAGAACTCTTTTAGTTTAAAGGCCATATATCAAGATTCAGCTAATGATTGACTTGTACCTGTGTAACCCTATCAACAAGACAATCATCAGCATAACTTCCTTTATGAGAGCAGGGAAGCCTTTCAAATCGAGGATCCTTAGCAATTCTGTTAAAACGAAAAAGAAAATAGGTCAATCATAGATGTGGGGTAAAAGAAAATTTTACAAGTGAAATATTACTTCTAAATTATTCAAGGGGGTGTAGCCAAAATACATCTTTAAGGCTTCACCTTGCATCAATATTAATTCATAATAAGAAAACATAAACATAAGTTATTTGCATAGCGGCATAGCCTCACAAGAGAACAAGCACTCACTACTTGTGCTAACAGCACCAGAAGATGTTTAAACGTTTTAAGAAAAAGAACATACCTCAGAGCAACTCGGTATTTCTGGCCCAACTTTTCAAGCTCAGCCATAACACAATCTGTGATACAAGGAGTACCTACAGGGAAGAAAATGACAGAAGAGATTAACAGAATACACAAGTGTGTCAAAAAGTTGTGTACATAAAATGATATCATTTCTTACACTTTGCATATAAGCAGTCCATCATCCCTTTCTCCAAATCCAACTGTACAATAGTTGGGACGATCAGAAAAGCAATTGACAAAAATAGTTAGACACAACATTAGATGCACCACATATATACAACACATAAAGGGCATCATATAAGCTTATCTTCATTGTACTCCTAATAGGTATCAGCAGTTATAGTGTTAAATTATTGGAAGAAACTTCAGGATAGCAATTAGATATGGCCGCTTAAATTTCACTAAATCTTTGAATAAGCTGCACACTTCATAGTTTATATTATAATTATAGTAAGGAGAAGCAACAAATTATAAGGCCACAATTCAATACTACATAACTGGCCCGAATTTATTTTCCAAGCTGTAAATGAACTATTTGTCGAATGGTGATATCAACACATGAAATCATACAAAACAATATCAGAATTATACTGAACCATGAGAAATCAAAAGGCACCATCGCACACTGGCCACATAACTTCTCAACTACCCTTCAAAGGGACAGATGCAGGATAAGACTTATGTATAACTCTAAACTTAGCCAATGATACTTCCCAACTTTAATCATGTGCCCCAAATATCATAAATAAAATGTATACTATGAACAGGCAGCACTCACTTTATTTTGGATGGAGAAATTAATGAAATTAGTATCCACCAAAACTTGGTATGGTGGCCCCAATGCAGTGTTGTGCTTGAAGTAAAGCGCAGATGAAACTTGAGGTCTGCAATTAATAATAATACATGAGTTTAAATCAAATTTGACCACACACAATGGATACACGAGTTTAAAATCTAATACGGGCAGCGGAAGTTTGTACCAAATCCATGTGAAACATTATCAACGGAAACAGAATTTAATATAAAAAAAAATAAAAAAATAAAAAAGCTATAACTTACACATTTCTGGGGAGCTTCTCATTGCTTAAATCTTTCTTATTAGGGTTTAAGATCTCTTCCTTGTAACTGCGAGTAAAAACGAGAAAAAATAATTAAATTTCAGAAGAAATTCACAAAAAAAAAAAAAAATTCCTTCCTTGCAAAAAAAAAAAAAAAAAAATCGTACTGTTTAATTGCCTTATGGGTGACCATTTTCTTCATAACAGCAAATTTAGGAGTTTTCTTAGCTTTTCCCATCTTCAAAATTGATTCGCAAACTCACAAAGAAACTACTGTGATAAAGATTTACAACTCAATAAACAAAGCGTAAACCCTAAAAACCTAATTCGTTCCGTCAAATTTGGGAATTTTATGGAGACAGAAATAATGGAATATTTCTGGGCTAAAAAGCCCAGCTGTTTTGGGCCAAAAGTATATAGGCAGGTCCATTAAGTAAGGCCTAGGTATATTTTTCAACTATAAAAGTCCCAAATCCTTTCCCCTCCGAAGCTTGTCAGATCTTCTCCGCCATCCCACCACATTGCTGCAGCTGTGAATTTTTTTTTCTCCATTTTGGTATGTGATGTAAAATATAGTGTTTTAAGAAGAGGATTGATTTCACTTCAGGACATCTAAATAACTTTGCGTGTCAAGTCATTAAATTAAATTTATTTTTTTGCATTGGTTAAATTTTGAATTTAGCATTCCAATATTTATTTTATACCATCAATTTTATCTTTTTTTTGGGAGAGGGTTGGTATCACATAAATCATGAACACGTGTATAAATAGGGTTCACCATGTAAATCCTATGTTCCCTTCCCAATTTCAATTTTATATACTCTATGTAGGATGTTTAAATTAAGGAAATCATGGTTTAGGATTTAAACTCGGGTTACAGGAGACTATCCCCACATGAATAATGTTCTATTTGATTTCACTTCAGGACATCTAAATAACTTTGTGTATCAAGTCATTAATTAAATTTATTTTTGTGCAGCTGAATTTTGAAATTAGCATTCCAATATTTATACCATCAATTGTATCTTTTTGGGGATAGGGTTGGTATCACATGAATAATGTTCTATTTGACCTATTTAATTTAATTTCTTATGCTTTATATATGCGTAATCATATAATTTATCGTGTTCTTTTCTTCTTGGTAAGGTGCAGATTGATGTGAATGTGAAGGTTGCCAGAAGCTTTGAAATTGAAAGAATAACCCCAATCTACTTTATTTAGTCAGCATTTATCTCTTGATAATGTTCTAACCTTTCAAAGAGTATGCAGATCTTGGCATTGGATACTTAAACTTTGTAGCTAAACTTCCTAATAAATATTTGAAACCTGATATGAGGCTGAAAACCTATATAGCTTTTGGATTTAATGAAGAGTTAGGGCGAGAAAATTCTGTAACAAAACTTCATGTTTCTGCTGTGCCGGAGTTTAGGACATATTACAGCAGGTGTTGCAATTTGAAACATTTTCATAAATAAAAATACGTTGTAATTTTTTATTTTGAATTAATATGATATCCTGGTTGCTGTCTTACAGAATATTTTTTCCAGAGAAATTGAAAGAAAACTATTGGCGTTGATCGTCAAAATGTCTTCGTGCTTCCCCAATCCCACTAAAGCAAAAGACTGCTTCCATAAACATAAAGGAGTTCTTAGGTTTTTACAACATTTTTTCAGCAAGGTTATTTCCCTACCTGCATTGAATTTTGCATTCAAGATTATTTTAAAAGACTTAATTTTAAGAAAGATTTATGGCTATTTGAAATTGTTTGCTGGAAACTTGGACTCAAGATTTCTAAAAAATTAGATCAATTTATGGCATGATTTGAAAATTAAGCATGGATTATGACACTACCGCTTTCTATTTTACAGCATCAGTACACACACAACAAACACATGGTATGCATGACAATTTTATTAGATGTGGGCAAGTTGGAGATAAATTTTATTTATGGGTTATGGCTATTCAAACTTCTCTACAAATGAGCCTAATTAAAGTATGCTTTTGGGTTATGATTTGTTTATCAATGCCTCCAGTTTTCTTCGTCATAGCTACACAACATCAGACATATCCATGAAGATTTGTTACAGAATCTCCACGGTCTAGCTCTTTATTAAACCTATATAGGTTTTTGGCCCCATATTAGATTTCTCATGAAGCTTAACTGCAAGGTTTAAGTATTCATTGCTATTGATGAGGAAAATATTCCAGCATATGGGATAACTTTGAAAAATTATTTATACTGATCGGGAGAGAATCAGATGGTGAGAAATATATGAGTAGAAAGCTTTCTCAGTCTAGTTTCCAACGCAATAAACGGAGAGTCGTTCGGAGTTTTTTACAAGGAGTTATGGTCATTTTTCTGGAAGGTGGCAGGTGCACCCGAGAATCTGCAAAATTTATGCATATGAAGTCTTTTGAGTCTTTCCAACTATCTATTCTTGGTCATATTTACTTTATTAATTGTTATATTAATGTTATGCATGTGTTTTAGTGGTCAAAGAAACATTTAAAATGATCAAATGAATCAGCAAAAGTAAGCTCTAGTAATTAATATATGGATGATTCTAGGTTCTTGTAATGGCTCCTATAAATAGAGTCTCATTCCTTATATTTGCAATCAGAAAATATGTAATGGCTCCTATAAATAGAGCCTCAAGAAATACACAATAGGGGACTAAAGATGTTGTTCCCAACAAAGGTACCCCTCACCATCATTCAATGTTTCATGTTAATAAATCAGATTTCGTCAAAGGTTTCTTCAAAAAAAGATGAAGCAAAATTCAATCAACCTAGTGCTTCGACTTTCAATACTCGTTGATGCTACAAATGTTAAGGACTTGGACATATAGTTGGCTGTCCAAATTGGAAAATCATCTCCCTTGTGGAAGAAGACGAGCCAGAAGAAGAGGAGAATCCAGCTTTTTATGAAGTTGAAGATGAAGAAGAGATCATGTATGCTGATCAAGGTGAACGTTGTTTGTTGCAAGAAAGTGCTTGAGTGCTATCCAAGAAGAAGAAGAATAGTTGTGGCATAATATTTTTCACACTCGGTGCACATCCAATGGAAAGGTATGTAATGTGATTATTAATGATGGGAGTTGTGAAAACATGGTGTCTAATGAGATGGTGGAGAAACTCAAACTGTAAACAAAGGTACATCTGTAACCTTACAAACTCTTTTGGCTTTCTAAATGAAATAAATTAAAAGTAGATAAGAGATGCTTAATTAATTTTCCATTGGCAAGAATTATAAGGATAACATTTGGTGTGATGTATATCCATGGATACTTGCCATCTACTCCTTGGAAAATCATGGCAATATGATAGGAAAGTCATTTATGATGAGTACAAGAATATTTATTTCTTATTTTTTTAATATGACGGAGTGAAAGTTATATTAGGTCATTCTAAAGATAACAGCGGCACCTATCCTTGTACTTCCTGATTTTGACAAGTTATTTGAGGTTGATTGTGATGCTTCAAATGTGGGAATGGGTGCAGTGCGTTGCCAAGAAGGGAGGCCTATTGCATTCTTTATGAAAAGTTGAATGGAAGTAATTTGGAGTTCTTTATGGCAGTAATCCAAACAGTCCACTGGATTTGGACGTTCCTATCATAACCTCTCATTCTTATAGTGGAGATGTAGAAGAAAGAGCCAAGTATATTAAAAAGATGCATCAAGAAGTACATAATCATATTTCTAAGAAAAATGAAAGGTACAAAAGGAATGAAGATAAGCATCGAAGGCCTGATACATATAAAAGTGGTGATTTGGTTTGGAATCACTTGAGGAAAGCATGTAAAGCTTAGTCCACGAGCTAACGCATTGGAGAAAATGCTTATAAGATTGAACTCCCTGGAGATTATAGTGTCTCTGCAACTTTCAATGTCGTTGATTTATCTCCATATCATGGAGATATTACTGATACAAATGAAGGTAACTCAGGGACAAGTTTGCTCGCAGTAGAAGTGAATGATGAGAATAATATTCCAGCATATGGGGAAACTTTGAAAATTTACTGGTACTGATCGGGAGAAAATTATAGTGAAAAATATATGGATAGAAAACTCTCCTAGTCTAGTTTCTAACGCAACAAACGGAGAGTTGTTTGGAATTTTCTACAAGGAGTTATGGTCATTTTTCTGGAAGGTAGCAGGTGCACTCAACAATCTGCCGAAGTCATGCATTTGAAGTCTTTTGAATCTTTCCAACTATCTATTATTGGTCAAGTCATCATATTTACTTTATCAATTACTATATTGATGTCATGTATATGTTTTAGTGGCCAAATAAACATTTATAGTGGTCAAAGAAACATTTGAAATGATCAAATGAATCAGCAAGAGTAAGGTCCAATAATTATTGCATGGGTGATTCTAGGTTCTTGTAGTTGTTCCTATGAATAGAATTTCATTCCTTTGTATTTGCGATCAAAAAATTTGGAAGAATATAATATATTTTAAGTATCTACTCTTGTCTAGAAGAAGAATTTCTTCTAATTATCTCTTAGTTTTTTGGTGAATTCTTTAAGCCGACGAGTTTATTCTAAACTTGTGGTGGATTCCATTAAGTGAGGAATTTTACCCAAGTGTTTGCTTGTATTACCTCTTAAATCTCCAATTTTTTCAGTATCAATTAGAACATGCATAGTCTTTTAAAGGTAAGCAGTTGATGCGAGTTAACTAATAACTATATTAAGTAGATGAAACTCATTCTTTCAATGCAGCCTTAGTTTAGGAAGCATTTTCTTCATTGTTTCGGCTTCATCTGGTTATCTACCTCTTTTTCGTTGGGTTATGATTAGTGTACCTTTATGATGGGAACTTAAGCGATCATGTATGCTAACTTTTCTAACTTTTTTTTATTTTTTTTGGCCTACTAGACCATTATCAGTGCCTTCCCCACACTTTCTTATAGAGTTATAATGAACAGTTGACAGAGATGTTAGCTAGAGAGGGTTACCAATGATATGTCTATTAAACTAAGTTAAAGAGATTAAATCAAATTTTGCCTTATAGCTGTTGTTTCCCAAGCATGCATTTTAAAGATTATATCATTATCCGTGGCCAGATTTTTGCGTGGCATTTACGCTATTTTCGGAATTGTTATGTACATGGGTGGTGATGTTGTATGTTACATACTCCCTTCATCCGTTTGCTTTTTGTACATAGATTAATAAATATGATATTTTAATATGTAATGAGGTGAGAGAAATAATATTTTAATGTAAAGTGGTAGCTATATTAGTGTAATATGTGGGCCTATGGAGAGAGAAATAATTAATTTGTGTGGTACCATTTACTAAAAAGGAAAATGTAAAGATTGAAATGAGACACCCAAATTAAAAATATGTAAAGATTGAAATGAGATGGAAGGAGTATAAGACATATGTGCAAGGATTGTATGCTCCCATTAGAACACGAAAGGGAATATTCCCTCCATCCAGACCATCCCACCATACTACGAAATAAAATTTAATTAGTATTGACAACATTTGATGCATATATTGCAGACAATTTACACAATAGTAGTATACAATTGCAACGTACCAGCAATGTGCAACACATATCACATAAATCTAGTTATTAACAGGCCAGATGGTATAAGCATTGGAGTTTGGAGACTTTGGTGAATTCCCGTTTCAAGCTTAAGGTTTTCCTTGTACATTTTTTTTTATCTTAAAATAAAACTAAAAAATCTCGAAATAATAATGTCTTTAACTCGGCTACACATTCTTTTCAATAATAATAAAAAAAAAGGATTTTTTTCAATTGTAAGTGAAACAATTTTTTATTCAATATAATATAGTGTTGCATAGGGAGTCCTTATATTTAACTATTTTCGTACACAACGTTTAAAATTTTAAAAAATCAAAAATTAAAGAATGATCGCCCCTCACACTATAGTACAAATGACAACAACAAAATTATTGATGAATTTGCAAACGAAAATAAAAAAGATTTCTTATCAACTTTTAGAAAGCTTAATTTACACAATCGGGCATTTATATAGCGGCACAAAAAGTTCCTCTTTAATTGTTAGTGCTCGTTTATTAATCCACAGAATAGAATCCTATGGCGAATGGACAGAGGTGCAACAAATGATATGGACACTTTCCTTGTACAATGCAAATATTTGGCAAAACTAATAAAATTTCTTTAATTTGTGTGCTTGTTTTGCGAACAGATTCATGTATTTGTTCTACGATTTGGTGCCTTTTGCTTGGCGAAGAAAGCTGAAAGCACGCTCTTACTCCGAACAGGTGGCTCAAGGATCTCCCTTTGAGTCGTATTATCAAATGATCTATGTGGGGTTTGAGGTTTGGGATCCTCTAAAGAATTCTGCAAAAATAGTTTAATTCAATCAAAGAGAATCATAAGCGATGAAGGAGAATTTCAAAATCAATATTCGAAACACAGAAAGAAAAGCCAAGCATGAAGATAAAGAATGCAGAAGTTACTCGTCTCGTGACACCCAAGGTGTGCATGGCTGCTCTGGTAGCAGGGGAAGATTTCATCCGGGTGTTCCTTTGACCACCCACTTGAAAAACAATGAATTTTAGAAAGATGAGTATTTCTACCAAGTTATCATCCTTCATCTACTTTTCAAATACTTTAGACTAAACATACCTAATGTATTAAATACTGGAGAACTTTTTCCGTTTGTTTTTGAGTCTTCAGCACTGAAGAGGCAAGCAAATATCACATTTTTGTGCTCAATCCTCATTGATCAAATCTGGTCACAATTTCCAAGTGTAAAAATTATGTGACATACCTTATAATACCACAAGATGACCCTTTCATGGTTGACTTTGCAGCTGATGCCATATGCCAAGAAAGAGTTTTTGCAGCCGAAGCACCTAAAGCCAAAGACATCAAACAAACATGTTGCTTAGATATAAAGATTACATTGTTTTGCAGCTCTGAGAAACCAATCACCTGAAGGGTAAAGACGTCCTCTCACTAGGATAGATTGTTTAGGATCTGCCTCTACGTGTGGACTGAAATGTACCTTCTTGACAGAGTCTAGCTTGGATCAATCAAAGAAGAAGAATATGAGGGACTTGAAGTAGGCTTAAATTTATAATCTCAAGTGGTAAAAATAAACTAGTCTTAATCTTACTTGGCAAAATATAATGTTTGTGATGCTTTGGGATGATAGCTAATAACTCCTGCTGCCTAACGCCTTCTTTATCCGTATATGTTTGACAAGTGTGAATTTTCTTTCACATATAAAACAAAGTTGAAGTCTCAGACATGTTTTACCCTTCAGTAATTAAATGGTTAGGTGACAGAATGAAAGTTACCTGATTTAAACATGTAACTTTCAGATCAATGGACGAGATCTCCACTGTTTGTTGCTCCACAATATCACTCAATTTGTAAGCAACTGTTCCAAGGTGATCAATTGCATTGACTAGAGCTCGTACAGCATAGTCCTTCAAATTGTCCAGAAACCTTGTGAACAAAAAAAACAATACATAAGTATATTTCAGTCAAAGTTAATCATATAATCTGTTTTTACCAATCATAGTGAAGGACAACCAATTGAAATACTTCAGTTCACAAAGTGATCATCGTTGACCATAACATTTAAAAGAAAAAACTTCCCAGCGTAACTCCATCTTGGCTCTCTAATAAAACGAAAAATAATAAAATTTTGAAACCAACTTAATGTACTTGATATGAAAGTTAATACAATGAACCTTATCATAGAAGTATGCCTAAGAAACATAGTCAAGAAAATACACATAAAAAAGGTGACAGAAGTCTCACATTTGCTTCTGCTCACTGTTAAGATATGACTTCTCACAATACTCTGCTGCAGAATACAGTTGCGGTCTGAGGTTCTTAAGTTCCTGGAGAAAGAAGATTTAAGAAAAATCAGCCAATATAACGTTGCTTGAGTCATGGAAAAAGATTATAAAACTGAGTGCAAGAGCACAAAGTAAAAAACGGAGCCTGTCCATAGAAATAGAAGGTACATCGACATTTGGGAGAAAAAGAAGGATATAGCTTGAACAGTCACAAAATCCTGTGCTTTTAAACTCTGATAAGTTGATGAGTTTGCAGCGGTCTTGCATATTAGCAGAACGGCACTTGACTTTCTGAAGGGGGAAATTGTTTGTGCTAGCATGTGTAGGGTAAAGCACTGGCTGTAATCTATCTATCCATTTATTTGATCACAGAGTTTTTCGGTGCGTGTATTGCCGATATATATTTTACTTAGAAATGATAATTCTTATGATCAAAACAGTTTTTTTTTAAAAAAAAACTTGCTGCGCAAACATTGTTTAGTTGAGCCTATTCTTCATTAAGTTTCTTGTTTTGAGGACGCAAGTTAATAGACTTGGAAAACTTATTTTCAAACTCTTCTAGAGCAACCCTCAAATAAAAATGACAAAACTATAACTATTCGATTTGGGTCCCTGTCCATTATCTGGGTGTAGTTAATTTACTTAAACTTGATGAAACTAAGTCAATTACAATTACTTTAATTAGAATCATATCAGTCTACTTAAATTTGATGAAAGCAAATCCCTCAACATTATTTTGATTCAAACAAAGTCCATCACTCTGTTTACCATTGACAGCTTAATAACAGTGAAGGGACTCAATGTCGTTGAATAATGATAGAGGGGCTAGAATTTAGTCGAAATGTTCAGAGGGAACATCATCGATAGGAATCAATTGTGTTCCTCATCACTGGAGTGCAAATTTATAAAGATTTTGAATCAAATTCAAAGCTAGCAACAAAGCGAATCAGAAAACGGGGGAAGGAGATAAAATCCAAAAATTCTCCGAGGAAAAAAAGCAGAGCAGCAACCACATTTACCTGTAATGCCGTGATAAAACTCTTATTCTTCTCCATCGAGATCTCATCAAGCGACATGGTTTTCTTCTCCGTAATATCGTTCTCCACCTCCATCAAATACAGACTTTCACCAACACTTCCACAAAAGTTCAATCAACAAGCCCTAACATCATCACATTCAGGAAAAAAAAAGTAGTTGATTGACAGCAAGATTTCGTGAAACACAATTATGAAGCAGTAATTGGAGGAATTAAGGTCATCAGGGTAGATTCGGAGCTAAGCAAGGTATATATGGAATTAAAGAAATAGAAATTGTTAGTCACATAAAGTGTGTGCCACTGTGTTTTAGAGCGTGTGAGGGAGAAGCAACCCCGGGAAGCGCAGTGAACTGTAAGTTAGGAAACGGGAAAGCGACGTCGTTAGATGGTGGGAATAGAAAGGTAGTTGGCCTAGTGGGGCCCTTCTTTGAAAGTTGTGGGGTCATTTCCTTTACACACCACTCCCTGCATTTTCATAATTGGACAGCAGATTATTTATCATTTATCTATCATTGTTTTTACTTAGTTTGATTTTTTTATTTTTTTTTTAAAGTTATTTTTTTGGTTTTTTATATTGACGTAGGTAATGTTGATGAGCAACCCAACACCAAATTCATTTATAATATTAGCTCTTTCATTAGCATAATTAATTTTTTTAGAATCGGTGACCTACTATTTAAAATATTATCAAGTAAATTATGAATATATTTATGGGAATTTTATATACCAACCAATCCCCGTTACAAAGTGAGAAAATTAGGGGAAAAAAACGCGAAATAACATTGTACTACCTCGCATGCATGTGGTGATTTGGATCTTCACCATAATCATTATTAAAGTTACCATAATGGTATTGGACTAATTAATATTTTTTAGATAAAATTCCTCATTCAATTGAGATGATCAAATGATCAAATCCTCATCGACTCATTCAATCAAGTGATCCTAATTTCACTCTTTTTTTTATAATATTTAATTAGTGATTAATAATTTTAATTAATCCTTAAAACCAATTAAATTCCCCAAACATATTCTAACCACGTTAGATTTGATATTGTTACTCAACATTCGATTAATTTATCAATTTGAACGCTATTTACTTCCCCCTAAGTTTTATGAATAATTTCTCAAAAAAAAAAAAAAAAATTGCGGACTTCCAGAATAAATTTTATTTTTATTAACAAGTTTTTTTTTTCAATTTTTTTTTTTTTTTTGAGGCAATACCTACTCTCAAACTTCTACTCACATTAGACGGGAACAACGATAATTTAAATTAAAAGGATTTAGTTTTAGTCAATTTACGGTTTACCTTTGGCACTTAATAATTTCATGGTTCCAGAATAAGATAAATAAAGGGCCTTTACGCTAGTTGCGTTGGTTTGAGCCCAGTAGTTGAATGAAGCGGGCCAGCCCAAACCCATAAGGTTACATCCAAACACCCCATTTCTAATAATTAATTTGTCGTTATTATTATTATAATTATTGGGAGAAAACGAAGTCTAAATAATTATTTGAAGCAATTTATGAAACTTTATTAATTTCAAATTATCCGAAAACCCAACGCTTATCCAATCGCACACCTCCCTCATTTTCCAACAATTATTTTCACACTTATCTTCTGCAACCAAACAAAACTCTCCCGTATATTCGCATCGCAGAAAGAAATATCAAAATGCCAAATTGAAATCAAAATTAACTTCTCAAAAAAATATTTCCCTTTTCCCCAATATTATCATATGGCGCTCTTAGTTCAGTCGCCTGCAATTTCGTTGCTCGCAGGGAAGGGATCTCCCAGAATAATTACTGCAAGAAGGAGAAATTTTAGGTTTAGTGTTTGTGCGGGTGTTAAGGATTTGGAAAGGGAAGGTTTGAAGTTGAGGGGTGGTGACAATTACGAGGATAGTTTGAGGTGGTGGTTGTATGGGCAGGTGAAGCAGACCGATACGGCGCTGTTTCCATCGACGAAGACTGAGGACGAGGAAGGAAAGAAGCAGGATTATTATGTCAATACGGGTTACGCGATTCGGACTATCCGAGAGGAGTTTCCTGAGCTTTTCTACAGAGAACTCAGCTTTGGCATATACAGGTATTGAAACTTAGGTTATTGTTATATTTGGAGTGTAATTTCTTGCTTGGATGATTATGTGATCAGAATTTAGTTAGATTACTTATGGGTCGGTGCAAATTTATCCATTGTCAATTATTGGTTTTTGTTTTAACTTGCGAATGGGCTTTAGAGTTTAGTTCACCCTTAACCAACAATTTAAGCTATTATGTTTCGTGTTCAATTTTGCAATCTGCCTGTAAGTGTTGTAAGATTGTTGGATTTGGTTGATTTTGCAATTTATAGTAACTGCGAAAAGAATATATGCTAGCAAAGATCTTTTTACTGCTCTTACTAATATGCAATCCTAATAGGCATAGATATAGCCTTTCTTGCAGTTGGTTTTTTTGTCTGCTGAATCTTTGGTGAATCTAGTGATTCCGTGTGCGTGCTTGCTACATGGAGGCTATAGTTATCTTTCTGCAATTCAGTTGTTTATCTGCTAATAATGGTTTGGAAAATTATTATTGAGTGTGTGTGTTATATTGTTGTGTCTCATGGCAGAAATTAGATGTCCAATGAGTTTTGATTTGTGTCCTTCAAGTAATGAGTACTTGTAAAATTGAAAGCTTCTTTAACTCTTCATTGTTCATTGTGTTTTATAGGGAAGACATTGTCTTCAGAGATCCACTCAACACTTTTTCTGGTATCGAGAACTATAAGTCAATCTTCTGGGCACTAAGATTTCATGGAAAGATCTTCTTCAAGGCCTTATGGGTTGACATTATGAGCGTGTGGCAGCCTGTGGAGAGTGTGATAATGGTTCGATGGACTGTTCATGGCATTCCGCGAATTCCATGGGAGAGTCGAAGCAGATTTGATGGCACCTCAGAGTACAAGCTTGATAAGGATGGGAAGATATACGAGCATAAAGTTCACAACATTGCTACCAATGGACCCCAAAAGTTTCAAGTAGTATCTGTGGAGCAGTTGATTCAATCTATAGGCTGCCCCTCCACCCCAAAGCCAACTTATTTTGAGTCATCTCCTTCAATGTCAAATAATCTGCCATTGATGAAACTATCTACTGTTAAATGCTACCTAGCTTCCATTGTAGCCAGACTTCTGAGATCTGAGGGCAAATCATAGTGCATGCCATGGATCCTCCAGTTGACCATGCTGGTAAGAGATTGGTGTATGATCTTCCTGAAGCTTTACGCCTCACGAATTTTGAATATATACATATATGGTGTTGATAGTAAAAGGAGATTGTGAAACTAGGCATCTGAAAGTGTAATTGTATATATACTGTCTGTGTATAGCGTCCCGTTCGAGTAAATCTTGTAGTACTGTTATTCGGGTGTTATCATTTTGTAAAATTAGCACATGCTGTATAAGCTTAAATAAATGTGTTTCGATGCATATGTACTGAGCTGAAATAAAATAGGACAATCTCTTCCCAAAATTGTTATGTAACACCCCCCACAAATTAGAAGCTTACTCACGTTATTTTTTTTTATTAGCTCAAATTCTTTTTAAGTTTAAATAATTTTTTTCCCTATAATTTAAAGTCAGACAATATTTTGTCAGCCTCCAAAAATTATATTTTGAGAGTGATCTCATAAAAAAGGCAAAGTCTTCCCTTCAGTATCCTTTCAATATCTTCTTTTAAATCAATTTTTATCTATCAAATCCCTTAAAAGAAAGTCTTCTTAATCTATATTGAGCATTTTATAGAAGGAAAGTCTTCTTAATCTATTGCAACCCTAATCAGCTAGGGTTTGCCAAAAATTAGCTTAAACATTCACCTTGTAATATTCCTCCCCTCACCAAGTTTCACAGCCGTAAACCAAGGGTGTGAAGGCAAGAAAGGTACAAATAAAATTTAATAAATCAAATTCTGAAAATTTTTATGTTTATGACCTTCTTCATGGAGTAATCTTGAGTAATACTGTTTTCGTTGGGTTAATTGATATTGTTTTCATTTCCCTATGTCTTGATGCAATTCTATGAGGTTGCTGTCGTTGGAATAACTGATGTGGGAGTCTTATATTAAATTTTCTATCCATAAATGATCATATTTTCTTGTCTTGGTAATTCTTGAATTGATGGTTCAAGATTTGTGAATGTTATGTATATATGTGTCAGTATGATTAGTGTTGTACATTGAGGTACTACCAAAAATGCAAAATCTTAGATAAATGGGAATTTATGTGTCTGCCTTTGAGAATTTTTAGTGGGTTGGTACTTGACTCATGTTTAATTAAAATTCTTTTCAGAAAACCCACTTTCGTTTATTGCTTAATGGGAGGATGTCTTGAGTGTTTGTACTCAATTAGTCCTTCGACAAGTTTAAAGTTTGCATGCTTAGATACTTATTTATGGATCAAAAATTTGAAGCAAATTTATTATTATTATTATTATTGTTTATTGTTTAAGTGTTTGGTCATACCCCTTATTAAAGTACTTTTATTAAAGGATTTTAAGTATAAACCCTATTTATTAAAATTGGGGTGTGACATGTTATGATATTGTCGCTTCCATGAAATTCATCTCTTTGATGTAAGAAATAAATTTTATGATAGGATGGAAAATCCACTCATCAATCATAATTTATGCTTGGTTGTTCGTTGTGGATCATTTTCATACAAGATCTGAATCGGTAACAAAAATTTCTGAACCTTACTTTTCTACAGTTTATATTGTTAGAACATGACAAATACAAATCAAAACAAATTCGACTTCAAGATGTTAATTTGATTGGATTTAGAAATTCAATTCAGTTTGACTGCAAACTTGAAGATCTTGTAATATACTACTATATGTTAATACTGGAAGAGAAATTTGGTATTATTTGTCAAATAAAACGACAGAGTTTAATCGTTAAGTTCTCATAAGAAGACTATATTAGTTAACCAAAATGAGGTTAAGTACTGTTTACCCCTGAGACAGTATTGGGACCTCACTGAGTTCAATATAGACCATTAATCATGAATATTTATCAATACCTAAGATCCATCATTAAATGTCCCTATCCTTACGTGACTAAATAGTTTACCAAAGAAATTACTACAATGAAACAAATCGTATGTAGCCAACCATTAGCAGAGCAGTACCCTGCCAAAATTGTGGGCAAAGGGCATTTTATTCATTTGAATGGAACTCCGAGCATATGTCCAAACAGAAAAACTTCATCGATCAAAGAGAGCAGACAATAGCTGAAGGACATCCAAATATATCTTATGAAAGCCAAAAACAAATAGCAGCTTTTCTTACCACCCTTTACGTTAGACACTTCCATTAATCTAACTCTAGGTAGCTGTTTAGCCACGTTTATGACATGAAAACAAGAAATTTCAGACAAAATAATAGCTACAACATGTCATTCTTTTAGCCTATAAAAGGCATGCATCTTTACAGTTGTTCAGCGCAAAGCAAGTTTGCTGAATAATTTCAGAGAGTAAATAAACTCAATCGTAAGCCTATTGATGGATTTCAAGAAATCAAGCTTAACAGCAATCCTTCCACTACTGATGCTAATGCTAGTGGTGGGATCTGAAGCTGGAGGGATTTCAATATATTGGGGGCAAAATGGAAACGAAGGGACATTGGCGGATACCTGTGCTACTGGTAACTATGAATATGTGAACTTAGCCTTCCTTTCGTCATTTGGCAATGGTCAGAAACCAATGCTCAACTTAGCTGGACACTGTGATCCATACAGCAATGGATGCACCGGGTTGAGCTCAAACATCACATCATGCCAAGCCAAGGGAATCAAGGTGTTGCTTTCTATTGGAGGCGGAGCAGGTGGCTACACCCTCGCTTCCACCGAAGACGCTAGACAACTTGCAACTTACCTCTGGAACAACTTCTTGGGTGGAAAATCATCTTCTCGTCCTCTAGGAGAAGCTGTTTTAGATGGGGTCGACTTTGATATAGAGGGTGGAACAAGTGAACACTGGGATGAACTTGCAAGGTTTCTTTCAGCATACAGCAAGAGAGGTAAGAAGGTATACTTGACTGCTGCTCCTCAGTGCCCATTTCCAGATGCTTGGGTCGGAGGGGCCTTGAAGACTGGACTCTTCGACTATGTGTGGATTCAGTTTTACAACAACCCTCCATGTCAGTACACGCCTGGCAACATTTCCAATCTTGAAAATGCATGGACGACATGGACTTCATCTATTCCAGCAACAAAGATATTCTTGGGACTGCCAGCAGCTCCTGATGCAGCAGGAAGTGGCTTTATTCCAGCAGCTGATCTGACTTCACAGGTGCTCCCAGCTATTAAGGGCTCTGAAAAGTATGGAGGTGTTATGCTCTGGTCCAAGTACTATGATGATGAAACTGGTTATAGCTCTTCCATCAAAAGTCATGTTTAGATTGTGTCCTGTCCTGCTCATCTCATTAGAGGTAAAGAGATTAAGAGAAAATTACAAACTAGCAAGAGATGCATAATCTCTTGTGTTATCTTGTGTAATTAATATTTAACACATCCTGCAGTTTATTTTAATTATATATTCAAAGGTGCAATGATAGTTATATCTGTCTGAAACACTTTGATCTGCTCAAAATTTGGCTTATACACACTTACAGAGAGACAGACATCCAGCAGGACAAGGATGGCTTGCAAACTTGTTCATAACATGTATAATCTGAACTTATCTTAAAGAGGCCACAGACATGGAGAATGCATCTGTTTTACATAATAGTAACACTTTAAACAGGTCTATTAACCATCACTCAAAATAATAGCACAAAAAATTGATAGTATTATATCATTTTCATCAGAAATTGAGTCAAGAACATGAACAATCAATTGCTTCATCATATGAGCATAATCATGTTTCAGACAATTTCAGGAGGAAAATAGGCTTTGCAATGACAAATACAATAATATGTCAATTATTTTGAAGCTTATTCTTCCTCCTTGAACCAAAAATGATAATTTCAAACAAAAGTTGAAAACAAAAGCTGTTAACGGCGCAAGCTTCCTACAAATTTTGAAATCCTAATAGATAAATAACCGAAAATTTAAAAAGTACAAACAGTTTAATGAAATGACATAACCGCGAAAAACTCTTTACAAGCCCTCCTGAAGTTATCATCCATGGATATTAATAGCTTCCCAGAGCAAATTCTTGGGACCGGGCAAGGACAAATCCCGTGCTGCCATTGCAGCTGTTCTCAAGGTCTTAATTGTCAGAATATTAGCATCAATGAAAGACAAACTCCTGTAAGGTAGGTTGTGTTTCTTGCATAGTTCTTGAACCAGGGGAGAAATGCTCCTCAAATGACATCTAGGCAACCTAGGAAACAAATGATGCTCAAGCTGGAACTGAAGCCCTCCAAAGAACCAATCCATTTTAGGCGAACACGAGATATCAATAGTTCCACTGGTCTGTTTTTCAAACCAATCATTCCCCTTTGGTGCTCCAACATACACATTAGCAGCAAAATGGTTCAAAGTGAATTGAACATGTTGGATGGCGGTAACACAGAAGCTTACCAACACAAACAACACCCTCTCATTCCAATTAGGCAAACAAGAAACAAGAAGAGGAAACCATGTCCAGAAGACTGCAATTCCTAGAATGTTTAAAGCTCTATCAGGCACTTTCCTCTTCGAGAAGAGAAGCAAGAAAGTCTGCAAATAAAGATTGACTCTTGCAACGCACATCACAAGATAATAAGTCAAATGCTGATAGCTCACAAAAAACCTTGCCAGTGGATCAAAAGTTAGCTCTCTAAGGTAAAATTTGGATGTAATAGAGTTAAAAAGCTTGGATGAAACAGCTAAAACGGGCAGATGCTGGAGATCCGGATCATAATCGAGGCTATTACAAGAAATGTGGTGAGCATTGTGAGTCCATTTCCACCAAGCAATACTGATCCCAGTGAGGCAATTGCCAGATAAAATCTGCGCTAATTTGTTAAATGCAGGGCTCACCATAATCTGATAATGACCAGAATCATGACCTAAATAAGCAACCTGCATCCATGAAAGTCCTAATAAACACCCCGAAAGCATGTGAATCAAGAAACTATGACAGCAGAGAACACCATAGAAAGTGGCTAAAAGCAACAGCGAAACGAAGCAAAGCGAATAAATCACCCCATGCCCCTTTTTCTCAAACAACCCTGATTTCGCAAACTGAGAATAGAGCTTTCTGTAGTCTTTAGAGATCTCAGAAACCTGGAAATCCTCCAAGTAATACCCTGTAAACAACCCATCAAGCACTTTCCATGCAGTACCTGGATGATACGCAATGAACGCATCCGTAACATCTTGGCCACCCAAATTCAAAAGTGGGATTTCTCCACCTGGATGAATCTTCGCCCAATCTGTAACATTGTAAACTTTCCCCTTGATCGAAACCCACAGATCACCAACCTTATTGTGCTTCTTCAGCTCATCAGATGTGACGTATTTCTTCTGCTGAACAGCCATTGCTGATAACGGCGGAAGAAAAACAAACAGAACAATTAATCAGATCGAAAGTACACAAATTTCACCAATAACAAAGGCACAAAACCCCCTTAAATCAACAAACTGGAGGTTGGCTTGATTGAAAAAGAACCCCAAAAGGGGCGAGCTAAAATTTCTGAAGCTCCCTCTTTCTCTCTCCTCTCTCTAGATTGTATAATCTTTAAACATAATACACAAATTTTGGTTTCTGATTCTGCTTAGTGAGTAGAGATATTATGCGAGCGAGGCTTACGAGCACGTCTTCGCCGTTTAACGCGGGGGTCTCCTGTTGGACCCACAACTAACACGTCTAAGGAACAACCATCACCTGTCTTTTTTTTTTTCTTTTTTTCAAATTAATTTGATAGGGTACGTGTTGACTACCCTATAGTATATTAATAATTTTATTTTTATTACTAGAAGCTTGGTCAATATATAATACTTCATTCTTCCGTTATAAGGTAAGAGTCTCATTTTACCATTTTGATTATTTCACCTAAAGTATCTCATTTTTTTTAACATATATGACTCATCCACACCCACTAATACAATTAAGACATGTGATCCACACCCACACACTCACTAATACAATTATTCACTACACATTAAATAATAATACTTCTTAATCCACTTGCCCAAAAAATAAATGGGACTCTTACCAAGGGATATAGGGGTATGTAAAAAAATTAAAATAAATCCAAGATATTTTGTGAGGAAATTTCCCATGATTATATAATATCCTATACTAAGTTAAAGTCAAAAGGAAAGCAATCTATTGTCACATTCTTAATTAATTACTCAGTAAGTTAAGAAGAAACAATGAAAATGACTAGCTAACGAATTATATAAGCAGAAATAGATATTAATTCTCCTGGCATGTTAGAATTTATAAAGTATATGAGGAAAAACAATTAAATACAGCAAATCTAATAGTTTGTGTATTCATTCGATCTTATTATAGAAAACTATATGTTGAAAAAAAATTCCCCGAGCATATGTACGGTATATCCTCTCGATTGTGTTTTCCTGTCCTAAAAATGAAGATATTAAAAAAATAATTGAGAATATATTTGATGATTAATTTAAAATTGATTAATTGGCGGTCATTATTTATTTTTATTAGGTGTACGATAATGGTAAGCTGCACCGCTGTCACTGGGGAGTGGACCCCATGACTTGATTCAATTTATTCGCCTTCCAGCTATTTGGGTTCATACTCCAGCAAGATATTTTTTTGTTTTTTCTTGTTTTAAATTAATAATAAATAATTAAATACTACTCAACGACTAATTCTTGCTTCAAATTACGGAGAAAATTTTGCATGTAGCCATTAAAACTTGACTTTTATTGTCAGTAAAATAATAGGCTTAGGAAAAAGGATTTTCAAAAATTTTTTAAATTCATTGTATTTAAATGACTTTTTCTTAATTATTATAGCATTATGAATTATGAAGCTTAGTTTTAAGTATAATATTCGATAATATTAAGACTCATCCAACAAATTACCGAGTCATCAAAATGCTTTGATTCAACCCCATATTCTAGATGCAATTTTTTGGACATTACTTAGTCAAAAATTTCATGATAATTAAAAAATAGTATTAAAGTAACTAATTTATTACTATTATTTATTTTTTTATCAAATTGCATTTGGATACATATTTGAAAACGATAATGATTTTTTTAACATGATTCACTATGTTAAATAAAAGAAATCATTTAATTTAAAGATAATAATCACTACTTCCTCTGTTACAATTTTAATGTAAACTTTTACACCAAGTAACCCTTCAATTTATATAGCCACTACAATTTACTTTAAAATTTTGTAACTTACATTAAAAGTATCATTATACATTTCAACAACTATTTTATATCCTAATTTACCCAACCGTAATATATTCCTTGATATTTAATTGTGGCCTTTGGCGTTGGTGACCGTTAACGCGTGATATTAATAAATCTGCTAGACTGTGCACGATCAAACTTTTGCTCATTTGAATACTTCTTTGGATTAGCAAAAAATAATAATAAAATTGTTTTTATTATTATTTATTGCCGTCGATCCTATCCTAACGTGGGGAATTATCAACATGCACTATAATTAATAATTAATGAACGATTAATTATTTTTACAGACACTACGACATCGGACATACATAGTTAATTAGCCCTATTATTTAGTAAATTTTACTGCCTAAATTTAGAATAATTTTTTATAAATATTCATTGGATAAAAATAAATTTCACTTGCATGTTTAACCCATTTAATTTAATTCCATTTCAAAAGTTGGGAAATAACGCGTTTAAGTAATAGCAAGTCTTCTTAGCTGAATAATAGTACTTGGCTTTAAGTATTCTCATAATTAATTGTTGAATTTTTTTTTTCTCTGTTGGTGGGCTTGGTTTGGGGGGTGGGTGGGCGTGGGGTGGTGACCTATTTCAATGTGACCGTCGAGTCACTGGTCACTAGAAGGTGGACCAGCGGTGCTGATAGCTCAATTTCATATTCCCCAATAGATTTCGGGAAACTCATTTATAAATTTAAATTAGTAGTACTTATTATTATATATTTATTTATATTAATTAATACATTTACTGCAAAAATAAAATTAAAATTAAAATTAAATTAAATTATCTCCCTATGTACAAACACTAAGATCCGATTCTATTCTCAGTTTTTCTAAACTTCATTCAAGAGATCTCGAATGAGATATTTCTTAGTATATATTTATAATTTTATATTAAAAAGAAAAATAGACCTGTTGGGCGACTACTTTTGTTGGGCCTTGTCATATTCATACAAAAAACAATGCAAAGAATATTGAACATTTCTAACACATACATGGGTTCTTAACATTTGGGTTCCTAAGTAGCATTGTTTTAAGCCCATTTAGTTATTTAATTTGTTGTATATATTTACTAGTGTCAACACGTTGCACGCTGCATGTATTTGATATTTTGTAATGCAATAATTTTTTAATTTTTTTAATTTTATCTTTTTGCATTTTTTTTATTTATGTTTAACATAATAATAAATTATTTAATTAGATCATCATCTATCTATTTATTAAATTAAAGATTCTTTATATATAGTTTTTTTACCTAACAATTAACAATCATTTTATCTATATTACTACTAGTTACATAAAAAAACCCTTAATTACTATAAGATACAAACATACAAAAGTATTACTACTAACTACAAAAAATATAGTGATATTCCAATATTACCCCTACAAATGTGTTGCACATAAATGTTGTGTGCAGCAAGAGTTCGTATGCAGCAAAGTGTGTGAAGTAACAAAAGTGTGTGCAGTAAAAAAAAGTGTGTGCAGCAAAAAAATGTGGTAGTCCGACGAAGCTCCGGCGGCGGCTTTTCGGCGACCGGCCGCCGGTGGTGGCGGTGTTGGTCCGGCGGTGGGTGAGAGGTTAGGGTTTGTGATTTAAAAGTGTATGGGTTTAGGGTTAAAATTAGTATTTTACTTTAATATTTTGTATTAAATAATAATTATTTTAAATCAATGTATCTAGTAGTAATTAAATGTACAAATGTGTACTTATTAGTAATTAATCCTTTTATCTAATTCAATATTTTTATTTATTTCATGATATCCTCTTAGAAAGAACAATGTACAATTACACTCAATCACATAACTAAATCACCAAAACAAACATTAAATAATTATTAAGAATAAACTATACATACAATATACATATTATCAATTAGTAATGTTCTTTTTTATTACAAAGTAATTAACCAAATATCAACTTTTAAAATTCAATAGTTTTATAATACAAAAAGAAAAAGAATAATTACAAATACAATAACAACAATGTATAAACACAAAAGAAGATAAACTTCCTAATTTGTAAAAAAAAAATTCTTTCCGCTTTTTTTTTCCCTGTATTGTTTGTTTAAAATAAAATATATTAAGAACATTGATAATTTTAAATAATAAAACTAAATATATACTTGTATTCACGCTATGCCACATTTTTTTTAATATAAACAATCACCACATCGACTACGATTTTAATTGATAATGAATAATGATGCAACTAAAAAAAAATTATCTCAAAACTTGGAATGGAAATAATAAATGTTTGGCAATATCACTGCAATGTTATTTATAAAGTAAAGATTCGTAATCTATCTCCGCTCCACCAACATCTTAATTAAAGATATATAACAGTTGCAAATACTTTTAAAATTAACATGACAACCTGCATTACACAAAGAAATTTGTTATTATAATATTTTATAAGTTAATTAGTCGAAGACATGCATGTTTATAAGCATTGCTACCATACTGGCTTGCCCGGGATGCAAGGACTGATTGGAATGACTAACTTATTGGTTTGCTTGCTTTCCCTTTGTTTCGACCCTCAGAGAATCATCATAGGTAGGCTATCGCGTGATTTCGATATATCAATAGAGGCCTTCGAAAGAGGTGGTAGACGGCTGCTGCTATTCAATAGTTCGACCTTGATTCTTTCTCGGATCAACAGTTTACTCTGCTTATGGGGTCCGGCTTACGACCCTCGCTGGGGTCTAGTGCACTCCTCAAGCATACTTTCTTCCGCTACCGAGCCTAGAAAACGTCCGAAAAAACCTGCTACGGAACTACCGAGAAGGGGCAAAAATATCTTTCTGATGTTACTGTATTAGAACGTGTACCTTGCCGACCTACTCTACAACTTTTAGTGCCATATCTTCTAAAATCAAGTTGTGTATCGTCCGCTTTTCGAATCATTGATAATTTTGTTATTATCCAATTGTATTCGAATGGGTCTATTCAAAAATGTAAAATATCACAATGGGATAAAAGAATCAATTCAAAATACAAAAGACCCTGCAATTCCAATTAAGAATTCGCTAGGATGGGCCTTACCCTTGACGGGCCTTTCACTTCGCGGGTGAAGCTGCTACTGAGCAGGCTTCAATCTATGATTCAGGATGAGAGATCTATATGTATGTGTCTGTACCTCTCCGAGGAAGAGGCCGTCAAGCTGCCACAGTGTAAGTTTTGGTGCTTCTTTCTCAAATAAGACGTGCAGGCCTGCCCCTTTTTTGAGTTTGTTCGAATATGAAATCTAATCTTGGAATTACAGCATCCCATTTTTTTTACTACCCAGGGCTTCGATAAATTTCGCAATCGAGAAATCGGCAAACTAGAATAGGCTGATTGATCCAGGTAGCGACGCTTGGGCTCGAAAGCCGGCCTTACTCAACAAGCCCCTTTATTAGGTTGGGTGCTCATTGAAGATTCTATCTATAAAAGAAGGTCAACGGGGGCCGCTTTAAAACTTGCTTCTTTACTGCCTTAACTAACCTCTTCGCTTTGTTTGATAAGTATTTTTTTGCCACTATAATTTTGAAAATGGTTAAAGCCCTTAAACTATAAGATAAGTAAGCCTCCCCCGACCATACAATGGCGCGGCGAGCCCACGCGAAGGGTCAAGGCTCTTTTCTTTTCTCTTGCTCTTGTCTATAGGATTGGAAAAGAAATGAAGTAGAAGAAGAAGCTCTGTCATTCAATCCCAACGCCTTCTTAACCACCGATGTAGCTTGTGAATGAAAAGGGCTTGAAGAGAAATTTTGGAAAGAGAAGGGTTCGAACCCTCGGTACGAATAATTCGTACCCCTTGTTGGTCCAGAGGGACGGAGCAGGCTAGGTTAGCCAAAAACCTATCGTTTAATCCGCGAATATAGAAGAAGAAGAAGAGGCGGGGAAAGCATTTGAGTCTTTACTTGATCCAGGATGTGTGATGTATATGTCATTCCGAAGTGATCTATTAATCTACTAATAAGTCGTTTCATGGCAGTAATATTTTTTCAAAAAAAAATATCGTATTTAATAAATTATATATTTTGATTATTTAAGCTCGTACATTATTTATATTATATTAAATGAATTTTACAAAATTAAAATAAATATTATGGAATATATTTTTTAAAGAGTAATTGATATTATTACTTAATTTCTTACTATTATATTATTTGAATTAATTATTTTTTAATTTTATAAAGAAATATAATTAACATAAATATTAAAAGAATTTATTTTTTTTAAAAATACGTTATATTTTTTTAAATTATATTAGAGTTAAATAAAATTTTAAAAAAAATAGTTCATGATCAAAGTTATTATATGTCAATATTATTATTTAATTAAATATATGTAAGATTTATATTAAATGGAATCATTAAGTAGGCCATAAAATTTTTATTTTATTTTAATCTTTATATATATAAATAATTAATTTAATTGTTTTAATTAATATTTTTTTTTAAATTTTATTTTGACTTTAAATAAAATATAATCAATTAAGTATTAATTTTCACACTTTACTTTGTTAAAATATAGATTATTTCCTTTTATTTTGAATTTAAAAAAACTAATAATTTTTTTTAATTATCACTATACGTTTTAAATGTTTTAATTTAATATTTATTTTTACAATGTAGAATAAAGAAATTAATATATATTTAATCATTAATGCTTAACACTTAGAAATTTGTTATAATTAAATACAATTAATTGTTGATAAATATTAATCATTAAATTAAAAAATAAATAAATGAAATGAATTAAATAAGGATCAACCAATCAAAAAACAACACATGAAAAAAAAATTTAAGAATGCACCTAATGTTGTCCCCTATATTTTTGTAAAAAGCTATTTTAAGTAACTATTTCTCAATTATATATATTAAGATACTCAACTTAAGTGCTTTATTTCATAAACTTAATCACATAGGTCTTCAAGTAAATTGTATCAAAATGAAGATGTGATTTTAGATGGCTTGATTATTTATACTTCAAATTATAGGCTTTTTAAATACTCCATTCAATGAATAGTATCCTAAAATTGTTTATAAGAAACTATAAGGTTTATTTATTTATTACGAAATAATAATACTTGTATTTAATTTTTATAAAAAATAATCAGTACAATAGTCAATTAGTACGTGATTATTATGATTATTTTGTAACGAGTTAAAATTAATAATGAGAAATTGAAATTTTATTTAATTATTTAATAATTTAATATTAATGAAACATAAAATTTTCATAATTAATTATTATAGTAACTAAAGGCTCATATATTTAATATTTAATTACAAAAAGTCACCCTACATTTTATAAGTACTCTTGATTTTGCCTCTTCAACTCAAAATTGAAGTTAGAAAGTTGAATGTATTGATTAAATACAATTCACTAAATCATAAATTATATTAATAAATTAATAAAGATTACTAATTAATATAGCTTAATTAATTATTATTTCATGCGACATTATAAATATATAATAAAATATATAAAGGACGTGATAATTATTCAAAAAAAATATTTTTTAAGCTCTTTATACTTTTATTTATATATTATTATGTATATTTATATTATAATTATCTTTATTATGATTATAAAATATTAAAGTAAATTTAAAATGAGAAAATACAAAAATAATTACTATTTATATATATAATTTTATATAAACAAAATATAACAATTTCTCCAAGTAATTAATTGTTATGAAAATGAAAAGGTTCATCCATTTAATGTTTATGTTTGATTATTATTTAATATAATAAATATAAATTAAGTTATTAAATATTATATGTCTTTAATACATGAAAGGGTCTTTATGTGTAATTAAAAAAAATAAATAGTGATATAATTGGAATAAAAAGTTTTTCAATTCCATCACACTTTTATTTAAGATATTAAGATAAAGATAAGATAAGATTTATTTATTTAAATTTTGCTAAATGGTTGATTAATTAACATTAAATTAATTCTTGGAATTCAGACATTTTCTTCAGTCCGACTCGCTCAAATTAAAATATTGCCTTTTCATTTTTTTTTTCAATACTCAAAACTTATCTTGATTTGTCATTTTATAGGATTAATTAATTAAAATAATAAAAACGTTAATTCAATTATTCATGAATGATACACGTGTACCACAAAATCTTATGAATGCGTGTAATATTAAATTAGCCTTACTAAAAAAGGATGTCACATGCATTAATTTTTACTGATAATGGAATTGTGACAGTTATATTAAAGTTGTTACAACTTTATTTTTTCACTTTTCTTATAAAATTGTTATTACTTTTTATTCAAAATTTCTCCCATAAAATAAGTAATTTCATCCAACTAGTTTGCCATTTTTACATGTAGTCCACACATTTACTTGTATCACATAATATTTCATACACTTTTTATTGTTGTCTATCATTAGTGATAATATTCTCAATTTTATCATATGAGTGATATGAAAGAAAATAAATATAGTATAATGTTGTTCCTATAATTTATACTTTTCATTTATGATATAATATCCATCTCTCTTCTACTCTTCACTTTTAGTCTTTTAAACGTAGAGCATATGAAATTGATGCATTAAGATACTGGAAATTCAGACTTTAATGAGAAAATGTGTATAAATTGGTTAAAGGGAGACAAGTTGACTTGTGAACAGGTTTGATTGAGAAACATTTTGTTAAGTTGTGAAAGACAGGACAATATATGATAACTTTGTGACACAATTCAAAGAACCTCATTCTTGTTCTAAATGTCTCTTATTACACAACTCAATACTAAGAATCCAGCTTACCCACCTTATGTCAACTCTATTAATTCCATACAAATATCGGACTTAATTAATGCATGCTATTAATGCTAGCCCTTTAATCATATATTGTCTTATTATGCTATATTCATGATCTGTCTCTATATTTGATAATGATAAACCTAAAATCACGTTTCTAACACAAGGCTCAACTTTGCGATAAATACGTGCTCAATCCTTTTAATTCAAGCCAATAATGTTAAGAAAATTTCATTTAGATTACTCAATGATTGAATTATCTTATTGCCAATGAATGAGTAAATTGATCATAATTTTTGATGAATCACACAAGTCACAACATTTGAAACGTTTGCAAATGTCAAATGTGGAACAGTTGATGGGAAATATGGTATTTGTGGTAAAGATTAGCACCGACAAAAAGATGTTAGTTCTGTTGTCATAAATAAAGTTTGATGAGGAATTAATGTTTGATTTAAACACATTATTTATTTCAATTTAATGAAAAAGATAAATGACATGAGGAAAAAGATGTCATTTAAAACTTCTCTTTTTGTATCAAATCAATTTCCTCTTTCTGCTAAAGTGCATTATTACCATTTACCATGGCTTATTGCCTTTGATTCCACAAAATAAAGAAAGCTGGAAAGTTGGCACATATGTCTGAAAACACAAACTGGTGACATGAACGGACAACACTTTTGTTGTCTTGGTGCAAGCCGAGGCAATAAGGGGCCTTGATGTCCGTTGTTTCTGTTTCGAATCGGTGGAGTAAAGTTACGTAGCTCGATCGTGTTCGCTATAAATGACTTGTCGAATCGAATATTGTGATCTGTTAAGTAAGTTCTGTATGCATTCTCGAATAGCCGATATGGATAGTGGATTAAAATGAAAGGTTAGAGCCTAGAGGGGACCTCCTAGTTAATTTGTGTAGCTTTAGAATTTCATTTTCTTGGTTTTTTAACACTTTGTGGCTTTCACTTGTGTAATGGACCCACAACTAGGGACCCCTGTCTCCTACTTTTGCTCTTTTCTATTACAAGTCCCTTTGTAAATTTGTCAATGGCAATTTAAGATGAAAATAACAGGACATTCACAATTTCTTGGAAGAGCATGTGTAAAGAATCAACCCAATAACCACTAGATTTCTCAGTGGATGCTAAATTTTGCAGGATTTCATTTTAGGATAGGATACATATTTAATAGTAATTCACATGTTTATTGAGTTCTAACAACGCTATTTTTGTCACATGATCTTGTTTTGCATGTTCACATTCATATTGAGAGAATCGAAAACAATATGGTTCAATAATATTAATCATGAGTGCAATATTGTGGTTGTTGTGAATGAAACCGTTTTACACCTTGATACACACACACACACTTTTCTCACTGTTTGATTGAAGCTTATGATCACACACTCACTCAAACTTAAACACAATGAAGAACAACAAAGAAATTATAGTGGTTCGGCTTGATGAAGCCTACATCCACTCTTAAAGGTGTTTGAATCTTATTGATGATACAACTTGAGGAGAAACTGATCAACTGAAGATGATCACTTACAATCTAACCCTAAACTACTTCTTCTCATGTATATATATGGATGATCATTAGCAGATGGTGTAATCTGCATGAGCATGAGTTTGTTAGTCGGTTAGATGGAATCTTCAACTGTAAAACTGCCTCAGCAATCCTTCATTCCATCTGATAACTTCAACTCTCCACCATATGATCATTCAAGCAATCCAATGGTTCATCCTTGATCCAACTCATCAATCCTTATCTTATGGTTGCTTTACTATCTTCACCAATCTCCTCCTTCCACGTATGAGCTACTTATCATACACACAAAACTGTCATGCATGCATGTGTCTATACTTTCTAACAATTCTCCACCTTATAGACACTGCAGCACCTCAATAAGACTCAAAACACCCCACCTTGCTGTTTTAAGGGTACAGCTACCCATTCTTTTCTTTTATTGCATATTGAACAAGGTTTTACACAACTCAAACTTGAGAGTTGGCAATGCCTTGGTCAATGCATCAGCTGGATTCTCTGCAGTGTTGATTTTCTTCACTACAACAACCCCCTTTTCAACTATATCCCTTATGAAGTAAAGCCTTACATCAATGTGCTTTGTTCTCTCATGATACCCCTGATGTTTGGATAGATGGAGAGCACTTTGATTATCACAAAACACTTCAAAAGCTTCTTGATGAATGCCAAACTCCTTCAAGATCCCTGTCAGCCACATACCTTCTTTTACAGCTTCTGTGAGAGCTACATATTCAGCCTCTGTAGTAGACAATGCTACCACATGTTGATGTGTAGCTTTCCAATTGATGGATGTACCAAACATGTTAAACACATAACCTGTCAATGACTTCCTTGAATCAAGATTTGCAGCATAGTCTGCATCAACATATCCCACAATTGCTTGATTCCAATCTGTCCTTCTCTGAAACTTTAATCCTATTGATGATGATCCTTTAATGTACCTCAAAGCCCACTTCACTGATTCCCAATGCATTAATCCTGGTTTACTCATGAACCTGCTGATTAGACTCATTACATATGCTAAGTCTGGTCTACAGCACATCATTGAGTACATTAAACTTCCAACTGCACTTGCATATGGCATTCTGTTCATTAAGGCTCTTTCTTCATCTGTATTTGGGCTATCTTGTAATGACAGCCTCAGACCTTGCTTTGTTGGTACTAATACTGACTTACACTGATCCATATTATATCTCTTCAAGACTTTAATCAAGTAGGACTCTTGATTCAGCAGCAAAATACCAGTTGATCTATCTCTTTTGATTTGCATACCTAGTATAACACTTGCTTCTCCAAGATCCTTCATCTCAAACTCCTTTCTCAGTACTTCTTTTACTGTGTTTATACCTGTAATGTCCTTACATGCAATCAGAATATCATCTACATATAACAATAAGTAGGTGAAATTCCCTTCTTCATTCTTTATATAAACACAACTGTCATGCATGCTCCTTTCAAAACCATTTGATGTTATGTATTCATCAAAACTCAAGTACCACTGCCTAGGACTTTGTTTAAGTCCATACAGAGACTTGACTAACTTGCATGCCTTGTTTACTGATCTGTCAATCTCCACACCTTCAGGCACTTGCATGTATATATCTTCTTCAAGATTCCCATGTAAGAAAGCAGTAGTAACATCCATCTGATGTAATTCAAGGTCAAACTGAGTCACTATAGCAAGTAAGATCCTAATAGAACAATGCTTCACAACTGGGGATAAGATCTCATTATAATCAACACCCTCCTTCTGTGAAAAACCTCTTGCAACTAGCCTTGCTTTGTATCTAAAACCACCTTCTTTACTTGTTACTGGTTTTCTTTTGAATAACCATTTACATCCAACAAGCTTCTGATCAGTTGGTTTATCTACAAGTATCCATGTATTGTTCTTCTTCAAAGATAGTAATGTTGGATTGTATACTAAAAGTCTAGCTTTAGTATGAACAATGTCATAACAATATTTGAAATGAGAATCATTGATCAAATGATTGCATCTTATAATTTATTTTATATGCATGATGCAATAGTCCATTTACTTTATACTGTAGATAATATGTTGTGCGACAACACGCGGAAGATCATATTATCGGTTTCCTTATAAAGTATAAACAGATGCTCACAACTGAGATAGACGGGGACTCTCTATCGGTATGGTTGTAGTGTGGTTTGGTATTAGCTTGTCTTGGCTATAGAATCACATTAGTGCACTTGTGTGTATTGAGCAGGACCGCCTGAGGTCGTTCTTCTTATACTGACTATATAGTAGAACTTGATCTCTGTTATTATGGAAGTTCGTGCTCTTAATCCCTATACAATAACCTCGACACGTAGGGCAGTATGTATTTCTTTGATTCATCAATGGGTGAGATTTATAAGTATTAAATCAACAAACTCGGTGAGTTGGGAAGTAGTGCTGTATCTATGGTGTGCTGTTGATTGTAGAAGGAATCCATGTCCGTCATAGGTTGATGATGTCCCCTTGAGGAGCTCATAAGGTTTATCATGTAAATCTTGCAAGTGGATTAATTTCCGGCATGATAAAAAGGTTGAGTGGTACTACTCTTGGATGAGATATTAATTAATTTGAGTTGTCAGTAACTTAATTAATTAATGGACATTGTATATCTTAAACATGGGGAGACTATCGGGCTTATAATAAGAAGGAGCCCAGAACATAATTTTGGGATTGGACGGGTAGTGCAATAATAATATTTTAGTGGACTATATTATTATTATTGGATTTAATTAAAAGCTTTGGGCTAAGCTTGGTTAATTAAGTTCAATTGAGGCCCAGCCCAATTTCTCCTCCTGGTCCCTGCTGTAGCCCAATATATATAGTCATCTCAGCTTCTGGAAACCTAACTAACTGCGCCTCTTTTGACGTGAGTTAGAGAGAAGCAGATTGAGAGAACTCTGGGGATTGTTGACCACCCAACACCAGAGTTGACTTGGGACATACAGCAGAAGATCAAGAGGTGTTCTTCTGCAGCGATTCAGACTCTACATCAACCCTGAAGTACGGTAAACAAGATTTAATTGCTTCCGCTGATTTGTTTACCTGGTTTTCTTATTGAATCATGTTCACCATAAGATCCAATTGCCAACAATTGGTATCAGAGCGAGGTTTCTTGGTGAAACGTGATTTGTAAGGATGGGGTTGTGATTATTTGATTATATATTATAATCCTGTTTAATCGCATGTTTTACTAATCAATCTGTATGTGATTATGTTATTGTATTATTTACATAGTAATCGCATATTTCTTGTGCTCTTCTGTTGAGAAATCTGTCAATCAGTGTATTGGTCTTGGATTGGTTTCACGATTCACACTTAATACGCAACTCTAGTCAATCAGTCAATTTTCATTACACACGCACACCCTGCTCGATGGGTTTCCATCCGGTGTTGAGTGGTCTTTGGATGAGACGATGAGAACCGTGACACTTCTGGTCTTTTGACGACGGAGGTGAAGTGGAGGGTTACGGATTAGACGCAGACAGAGGAAGTGGCGCGTGGCTGCCTGCGCCATCAATCGATGGCTGGAAGTGGCGCGTGTGAGCAGTGCGCGGCTGATGCGGGCGGATCCACGGCTATCGGGCGATGAGTGGACTGCTGCACTGCAATCGCGAGGGACTCGCTTCGGAAGTACCATTCTCGTCGCGATGCGTGAGGGCTGATGGGCAGTGGACTGTCGGATTGTTTCCGGCGGTAGCTGTGGGTGCGGCGCGGCCGCTGGCGGGTGTGTCGGATTGTTTTCGGATGAGTCGACACACTGGCAGCTTGCTATCGGCGACAGCGGTACTCGATTGAAGTCGACGGTAGCGCCGATGGTTCTGCTCGACGGCGGTGCTGCTGGAAGTTCCGGTAATGGATGGCGGCATTGGCTGGATCAAATTGCGATGGTGCTGTTCCAGGCGAGTGCGGGCGGCGGCAGTCTCCGGCAGCTTCCAGGCGAGCGTGAGCGGTGCGGGCAGCGGCGGTGGTCGACGACAGGCGGGTGATTCGACAGGCGCTGCTGAATAACGCACGGCAGTTGGTCGCCAGCGGCTGGCGGCTGCCGGTCGGAGGACTGACGAAGCGGCTCCTGTGGGCTGTGGGTGCGTCGGCCGGCAGCGGTGGTGCCGGGTAGCGCCCGTGTTGACTCGCCGTATGGTTGCAGATGCGGCTGGATGTTTTAGGGCAGGAGTGATGAGTGTGGGCTGTCCCACATGGGCCTTGTTTTTAATTGTTTTGAGCTGCATGTTTGGGCTCATATGGGCTGTTGTTTTGGGCCATTGTTGCTGGGCCAATTATAATGCCTGATGGGCCATATTCAGTAATATATAGGGGCTGCTCATTTTTTAATTTAGTTTTGGGCTGTTGGGCCCAAATTTTATTAAAATGGAAATGGGCTGGTGGGCTATTTTTTTATTGCTGGTTTTAATTAATTGTGGATAATGGGCCAAGCATGATAATTAATTAATTATATTAATGGACTAATTTTGTGCAAGTGGGCTTGGTGGATTTAATTTGTTTTTGGGCTAAGATTATGGGCCATAGATAATGAGCATGATTAATTAATTAATCTGCTGCTCATTTTGTGCTTATTTGTTGCTCTAGGGCCCATTTAATTGATCCACTATTTATTATGCAATTAATTAATGTTATATAACTGATTAATTGATTTAATTGTCAATTATTGTTGTATATGTGTAAGACATGTTCTATGTAATTTATTTATTTAAATTGCTGTTAATAGAAGCATGTCTAAGTTGTATATTTTATTCTGGAATATTATATGCATGTTAAATACCCTCGGTAATTAAATAACTAAGTAGGAGAGGGGATTGGTAATAAATTCCCGCGGCCTCCATTATTGGTTTGTTAGCAATGTGAATAGACTTGCGCGTCGGCATTAGAGCCTTCCTCCCCATCGGATGAGTTTATTCATGGATTGCTGGAACAGACTTCATTAAATAATTACGTTTGTAATGTGATGCATATGAACTTGCGCGTTGGCTTAGACCTTCCTCCCTATCGGATGAGTTTATATGCGGTTCACTGGTACAAACTTGTAATTGATGACTGTAGGAAGTTATCCGAGCGCGTGTGTACTTCTCTATCTGTAAGGCACACAAGCTTGGGCCGCGGACTTGGGGTCAAATAATGGTGTACACTTAGATGTAAATAATAAGTATCCTCCCCATCGGAGTCACTGCTTTTATTTGCATGGCTAAAGAGGAACCGACTATTAATTATTTTGTCATAAAGTGAGGTTGACAAATGAAATTAATGGGTAAAACCTTCTCTTGTAAATGTTCGGGTTTGTAAACGTCCACACTATCGTGGCTTGCAGACTCACGGTGCTTGAGATGTCGGTGAATTTTATTTTATATTGTTTTGAGGGAATCGATATAAAAGAATAAAATTCGAAGATTTGATCGGTAAATTTATTTGTGATTCTCTGAATTTTGAATGGTTTTATTTCACTTATTGTTAACTAAAAGAAATTATATTTACTTGTCCAAATTAACTGATTAGAAAAGAATCTTAATTTTGAAATTTACTGCTTAAGAAAATACATGTGTTCTCTCAAAGGACGGCTCATGATGCCTATTAAAGTCTTTAGTGAAGAGATGAGAGGATCATAGAAATATGATGAACTCATGTAACTCTTCAGATACTTGAGTAATTTAAAAGGCGCAAGATCATGATAGAATTTGATGAATGAATTGGAAAAGCTTGGAGTATAAATTGAAAGGGAAACCTAGATCAATTTTATTCTCCATGTTTAGCCTTGATGTTTTGAGAAAGTTCTACCTGAAATACTTGAAGATGTATATGGTGGGAGACTTCTGACAAAACATGTGGCAAAGGAAAGCCATTTTCATCATAAAATGAACAAGTTTAATATCTTATTTACTAATGGCTTAAACATGATTAGTGATGGCATCTACTGACACGAAGTGTGTAGATACTGGAATCACTAAATGTTTATTACTAAGTGAGGATAAGATAGTTATGACATGGGTAAAACTACGAAGGTAGTGGCTATTGCAGTGGGAGTTATTTATCTATCTTATGATAGGAATAAATGATTGATTATGAGAAATTATCTTTACGTACGTTTTCATGGAAAGAATTTAATTTCGGTTTCTATGCATTAACGGATGGATACTTCATTTCATTTATATGACATGGTCATAATGATGAGGAATGGGGGTATAATCCGTTATAGTACGTTGGTGGATAATAAGTATACTCTTGAATCATGTACATCCCACAGATGCAATAAATAGTAATTAAATAATGCATCTTCTAATATTAGTAAGAGACAGGAACCTTCGGAGATGAACTAAACATATATTTGGCGTCTAAGACTAATTCATTTTACTTAAGTAGGATTCAAAAGTTGATAGCCGATAGACCGTAAGGTTTATCTGAAGTGGAAACTATCGGACTTGCGAGTCTTGCTTGGAAGTAAAAATGATTAACTGCCTTTTCAAGGCTGTGGGGTGTAGAGCCAACGATATATATGTTGGAATTAGTTCATTCTGATTCAAGCAAACCTAATATTATCCAGGCGAGAGGTGGTTATGAATATTCAAAGATTATTCTGGAAACCAATATATTTATATGATGCACTGCATGTCTAAGTTCTTTGATTAATTCAAGAATTGTAAGGCTGGCACAGTGAAGCGTCATGGAAAATATATTAAGTCATTACGATTCAATCATGATGGCGAATACCTCTTAGGATAGTTAGGAGCTATTAATCAGAAGTTGAGATTAAATCTCAAGATGGCAACACCGGACATTCCCCAGTGGAATGGTGTGGTGAATAGAAAGTATAATCTCTTATGGTTATGATTAGATAGATGATGAATTATTTGGAATAATTAAATTCATTTTATGGATATGCCCTAGATACAGTAATTCGTGAAACGTTTGTCTGTATATGGGATATTCTATAAAAATGAAGAGTGATTTATTTAGTCCAAAAGATCGAAGGGTGACTGTTAACACAAACACCAGATTTTTGGAAAAGGACTATGTAATAAATCACAAGCCCATGTATAAGTTGTTCTAAAGGAAGTGAGAGGAAAACACTAAGTATAAGTACCAAGGGTACAAGAGGATATACCACAAGGTAAACTGCAATGCGTGTCACGTCTGATACACAATTACGTGTAGTGCCTTGTCGTAGTGGGAGGGTTGTTTGACAACCCAAATGATATATGTTTTGGGAGAGTCGTAAGACTTGATCCCTAGTGAACATGGTATTGTCCCACGGATACGACGTAGCACTACAACTTGAAAATGCGGAATCTTATTAAGTTGCAATGAATATTGAAATAGAATCTGCGGATTCTAAATAAAGTTTGGGAGCTTAAAGGACCACTAAATGGTGTAAAAACCATTGCAAGTGATCATAGGAAATAAAAGAGGACCATACAGAAAGGTGAAAACCTTGAAAGCAAAGCTTGTTGCGAAAAGGTGTACTCAGAAAGAAATGGTTCGATTATGAGGGAACATATTCGCTGGTAGCTATGCTTAAATTGATCCGGATTCTTTTATTTATTGCTGCTCATATTAAATTATGAGGGACAGAAAATAGATGTCAAGACAGCTTTCCTGATTGGAAGTCTTGAGGAAAACATCTATGTGAAGCAACCAGAGTAATTCATTGCAAAGTACTAATAGCATTTTGATAGTAAGCTTAAAAGTGTCCAGCGATGGACTAAAGCAAGTTTTAAGATCGTGAAGCATCTGTTTTGATTAGATAATCCAGTGACATGGATTTAAATCAATGAGCGGATGAGTCTTGTGTGTTGTAAAGAGTGACGGAAACGTGGTGGTGTTTCTTGTACTATACGTAGATAGTATCTTGCTCATTGGAGACAATGAAAGAGTATTATCGGGCGTATGGGTACGGTTAATAAAGCGGTAGTGATGAAGGACTTAAGAAAGGCAAAATACATCCTTTTGATCACGGTAATACGGATCACAAGAAAGGAGGTTATGCTTATTTCAAGTTTCATAAATGATACAATCCATACTCGTTTAGCATGTGAATTTATCTTATTGGATGTGTCTTGAGACATAAATGAAGATAAAGGAGATGAAAGCGGTTCCTTATGCTTCGGCAAATAAGGAAGCTTAATCTAAAGAATGCTATGAACGAGGTTGGATATCTGTTTTGCTGGATGCAGAACAGTGGGTATCAACGTAATCCGGAACAAGAATGATGAACTGTGGTAAGACATATATGAAGTGCCTGAGAAGGACTGGAAATCATATATAGACTTACTGGACAGATTCACTGCTTCTTGTGGATTACGTAGATTCGGATTTTTTGTCAGATTGGACGGCAGTAAATTCTCCTCAAAGGTTATGTGTTTAATTTTAGCAAGTAGAGTCATAATGTGGAGGAGTGTTATATAGAAATATATTTCAGACTCCGGACTCCATCATCAAAAGATGATGAATTGGAGCCTATGAGGCAGCCAAAGTATCTATATGACTCTTGAGACTTCATGATGGACTTTGAAGTGTTTCTAAGTTTGCCCAAGGTTATCACAATTTATATTGCTGATATTGGTGCAGTTGCAAACTTGAAGGAATCACGAGTCCATAAGGCAATTAAACACATGGAGCGCCAGTACCACCTGTTACGAGAAATCGTATGATGAGGGGAAGGTTGTTGTCGCCTAGATTGCATCGGATGATGACCTAGTAAACCATTTACAAGGACCTTAAGGCGAGAGCTTTTAATGGTCGTGTAGTGGAAGTAGGAATCAGATGTATGGCAGAAGACATGACAGCATAGTCTTTTAGTATAAGTGGGAGATTGTTGGATTGTATACTAAAAGTCTAGCTTTAGTATGAACAATGTCATAACAATATTTGAAATGAGAATCATTGATCAAATGATTGCATCTTATAATTTATTTTATATGCATGATGCAATAGTCCATTTACTTTATACTGTAGATAATATGTTGTGCGACAACACGCGGAAGATCATATTATCGGTTTCCTTATAAAGTATAAACAGATGCTCACAACTGAGATAGACGGGGACTCTCTATCGGTATGGTTGTAGTGTGGTTTGGTATTAGCTTGTCTTGGCTATAGAATCACATTAGTGCACTTGTGTGTATTGAGCAGGACCGCCTGAGGTCGTTCTTCTTATACTGACTATATAGTAGAACTTGATCTCTGTTATTATGGAAGTTCGTGCTCTTAATCCCTATACAATAACCTCGACACGTAGGGCAGTATGTATTTCTTTGATTCATCAATGGATGAGATTTATAAGTATTAAATCAACAAACTCGGTGAGTTGGGAAGTAGTGCTGTATCTATGGTGTGCTGTTGATTGTAGAAGGAATCCATGTCCGTCATAGGTTGATGATGTCCCCTTGAGGAGCTCATAAGGTTTATCATGTAAATCTTGCAAGTGGATTAATTTCCGGCATGATAAAAAGGTTGAGTGGTACTACTCTTGGATGAGATATTAATTAATTTGAGTTGTCAGTAACTTAATTAATTAATGGACATTGTATATCTTAAACATGGGGAGACTATCGGGCTTATAATAAGAAGGAGCCCAGAACATAATTTTGGGATTGGACGGGTAGTGCAATAATAATATTTTAGTGGACTATATTATTATTATTGGATTTAATTAAAAGCTTTGGGCTAAGCTTGGTTAATTAAGTTCAATTGAGGCCCAGCCCAATTTCTCCTCCTGGTCCCTGCTGTAGCCCAATATATATAGTCATCTCAGCTTCTGGAAACCTAACTAACTGCGCCTCTTTTGACGTGAGTTAGAGAGAAGCAGATTGAGAGAACTCTGGGGATTGTTGACCACCCAACACCAGAGTTGACTTGGGACATACAGCAGAAGATCAAGAGGTGTTCTTCTGCAGCGATTCAGACTCTACATCAACCCTGAAGTACGGTAAACAAGATTTAATTGCTTCCGCTGATTTGTTTACCTGGTTTTCTTATTGAATCATGTTCACCATAAGATCCAATTGCCAACAAGTAACTCATCTTCCATAGCACCTAACCACTTATCACTCTCAGTACTGGAAATTGCTTCAGAGTATGATCTAGGCTCATACATTTCAATGTCTGTTGCTACATACAGTGCATAGGATACAACATCAGCCTCTATATATCTGACAGGAGCTCTTATCTGCCTCCTCAATCTATCCCTTACTAACTGATAGCTACTTAGTGTTCTTCTTTCAGCTGATGTTTGACCCTCTTCTGATGATGGTGTGTTCTGACTCCTTACTTGTTGTTTCTTATCTGTTCCAAGCTCCACCTCAAGCTCAACATTATCTGTATCAGAAACTACACCAGCTGCCCTTTCAATTAAAGGCATATTTTTCTCATTGAAGCTCACATCTCTGCTAATAAGAAACTTATTAGCATCATAACACCACAACTTATAACCTTTTGTTTCTTTTGGATATCCAACAAGCACAAACTTGATGGCCCTTGGATCCAACTTATCCTGTTTCTGATGCGCATAGGCCTGACAGCCTATAACTCTGAGGTGATCATAACTAGGAAGCTTTCCAGACCATACTTCCTCAGGAGTTTTAAACTTGATTGCTGCTGATGGGCACATATTAATGAGATAAGCTGCTGTGGATACAAGCTCACCCCAAAACCCCTTAGAGAATCCTCCACTGGCCAGCAAGCACCTTACCCTTTCAAGCAATGTTTGGTTCATTCTCTCTGCAACTCCATTTTGTTGAGGTGTGCCAGGAACTGTTCTGTGCCTCTTGATTCCTTTCTCTTGACAGTAATTGTTGAACTCTTGTGATACAAATTCTAGTCCATTGTCTGTCCTCAAACACTTAAGCTTGCACTCTGTCTGAGTTTCAACTTCAGTAAGCCATATCTTGAATGCTGCCAATGCCTCATCTTTTGATTTCAAGATCCTTATCCACAACTTTCTAGAGTAATCATCAATGAAAGATATAAAATATCTTCCACCTCCCATAGTTGTTGTCTTGGATGGCCCCCACAGGTCTGAGTGAATATACTCCAATCTTGACTTAGTGTTGTGCTCTGCAGTACCAAACTTGCTTCTCTTTAACTTTCCAAGTATGCAAGCCTCACACTGATCTAACATAACTGATGAGCTCAGATTCAGCAGACCTTGTCTAGCTAATTCCTGTAGTCCCCTTTGACTTACATGTGCAAGTCTTCCATGCCATAGTCTTGCATCATCCTTATCTTGTAATACATTGATCTGTCCAGTTATGACAGATCCCTCAAGGAAATACAGATCATTTTTCTTAATTCCTCTTATAACTACTGTACTTCCTTTTAAGACAGTGAGAACTCCATTCTTAAGCCTGCTTTCATACCCTAATGTATCCAACATACCAAGTGAGATCAAATTTCTCCTTAAGCTAGGCACATATCTCACTTCTTTCAGCAATTTTACAGATCCATCAAACATTTTCATCCTAATGGAACATATGCCTTCAATATTACATGTTTGATCATTTCCTAAAAGGACTGATCCCTCATTACATTCAGTCAACTCACTGAACCATTCTTTAATGGATGTCATATGGAAAGTACATCCAGAATCTAACACCCACTCATCTGAAATAGAATCAGATACCACAGACAATGCCTCAATAACATCATTCTTAGGTTGGATGTCAGTTACCTGATTAGCATGGTTCTTCTTACTATCAGCTTTTTCTGCAATTTTCTTAGCCACCATTGCCTTCCATTTGAAGCACTGTTTCTTGTAGTGCCCAGGTTTGTTGCAATGGAAGCAATTATTGTTATCTTCATCTGTTGAAAAAGTTTGAGACTTAGCAGGCTTCTTCTTGTCAAAATTGACCTTCTTGTTGTTATTGTTCCAGTTTCCCTGCTTCTTGGCAACCAATACTTCTCCATTAATCTGAACATCTGGATTCTTGTGTAGTACCTTTGCTCTCAGAGCAAGTTGTACTTGATACAGTGTAATTGTCTCATTATTTCCAAACAGCAATGTATCTCTTAATCCTTCAAATAATGAAGGAAGGGCTGAAAGCAGAATCACAGCCTTATCTTCTGTATGCAGAGTTACATCTATGTTCTCTAGCTCATCAATTATCCTATTAAACTCATCTACCTGTCCAAGAATTGACTTCTCTTCTGTAATCTTGAATGAATACAACTTCTGTTTCTTATACAATCTATTAGCAAGAGTTTTAACCATGTAAAGTTGTTCTAACCTTTGCCAAATCCCTCTGGCTGTGGTTTCTTTTGCAATCTCCCTTAAGGCCTTGTCTCCTAAACACAATATGATTGCACTTCTTGCTTTAGATTGTTGATCTTGATCGGCTGCAGCTGCAACTGCATCAACTTCCACTGCTTGATTCTCAGGCAATGGTTTAATAGCTTCTGAAAGACCTTGTTGAATGAGAATGGCCTCCATCTTCATCCTCCACAAACTGTAATCTGACTTTTCTGCAAACTTCTCCACATCGAACTTTGTTGTCACCATTGTGATCTCCTTCTTCAATCAGATGGCAGCAGCTCCTTTCCCACAGATGGCGCCACTTGTTGTGAATGAAACCGTTTTACACCTTGATACACACACACTTTTCTCACTGTTTGATTGAAGCTTATGATCACACACTCACTCAAACTTAAACACAATGAAGAACAACAAAGAAATTATAGTGGTTCGGCTTGATGAAGCCTACATCCACTCTTAAAGGTGTTTGAATCTTATTGATGATACAACTTGAGGAGAAACTGATCAACTGAAGATGATCACTTACAATCTAACCCTAAACTACTTCTTCTCATGTATATATATGGATGATCATTAGCAGATGGTGTAATCTGCATGAGCATGAGTTTGTTAGTCGGTTAGATGGAATCTTCAACTGTAAAACTGCCTCAGCAATCCTTCATTCCATCTGATAACTTCAACTCTCCACCATATGATCATTCAAGCAATCCAATGGTTCATCCTTGATCCAACTCATCAATCCTTATCTTATGGTTGCTTTACTATCTTCACCAATCTCCTCCTTCCATGTATGAGCTACTTATCATACACACAAAACTGTCATGCATGCATGTGTCTATACTTTCTAACAGTGGTAATGGTGGGAATTAAGGTTGTGATGGCAAAATCTGATAAGTGTTTGAATTAATTATGTCACTGTCGACTGAAGTATGGTCCATGCTTTAATTCTGTTAACAAGTTGCTCCAATCTTTCCCATAAACCTCCTGAAAATAATATTCATTTAATAATGAATCTGGACTTTCAGTGTTATATTAAAGATGTATTAATAATTAAAATATCTTATTGAGGACCCATATTATTTTTCATTATTTATGCTGTTATTGTAATGATTACAAGCCCTATTTTGAGGTTGCTCTTCATTAATGCCATATGCATTGGACAATCTTTAGGTCTTATTATATGTGTGGAGACAACCTTATTTTGTCATGAATCACCTCCAACCACACCTTTTCTAATGTTTATGTAGTGTATATGTATTTTTATAAATATAAAAAATCAATCAAGTTTAAATTTTGTGATTTGGAAGGAATTTTTTTATTTGATTTTGGGATTTTGAATATTTCTCAAGTCATCATGTTAATTCTATATTAAAACTTAAATTCTGAGATTAGTTTAATATTTTTAACTCACCACAGCATATAATATCTAATAAATTAAGCCTATTTTGTCCAGCTAGTTTTTTTCCATTTTAATTAATAATTTGACTATTGTTTTAGTTTTTTTCACAAACTTCCAAACCCACTTTAACACATTTTTTTTAAAATATTGGACATCTAGAATGGGCAATAAAAGTAAATTCATGTTTCCTAGACGACCAAAAAATAATAAAAGAGTTTACCTCTAATGAATAAAAATTAAATTCTTAAATATGGGTCCGATACAACTTACTAAGTGGGTGAAATTTAATTTAAGAAAAAAACAAAGAATCCTTTAAATTAGGAACCAATAAATGGTAGTTAATTAGTATTAATCAATGACTCCTTCAATAAGATTTTTATTTTGTTTTTCGAATTTTGTTATTATTGGTTCACTTACAATTTCATTTTCAGTTATTTGCTTGCTTATGTATAAAAATAATTAAAAAAACCAACTTCGATATCCCAATTTCTTTCATTTCTAATTCTACTAATAACTTAAAAAATAACATTAATAAACTACTCATATTTCGATATTTACACTGAAGAATCTCTCATGAAAATATCACTTTACTTTTATCACAAAAGAATCCAATTTTATTATGTTATTTCTGTGAGACAATCAAAATAATACTTAAAAAAAATGAGTAAATAACCATAGTAAAAAAATTATTTACGACCACTCTTAACGGAAGAAATTAATTGTCATTTCATTTTCATCCCAACAAGTTTTTCAACCCACTACCAAATATATCTCCCTAAATAACCTCCCCTAATAAGGTGCCAAAACATTATTACTAGTTATTTTTTCTTTTAAAACAAAAAACAAACCAAGATGGTACATAATTTACATTCATACGTAACATGTCATGTGTCATTGCTGAAATCTTGTTCATTCAGACACATATAAAACCAGAGTTTCGGAATACCCATGAGCTCCTCAATTTGGTGTTCTGAAATAAAGAAATCTCACGTGACATTCCACTTTATACCTCTCTCTCTCTCTCCACTCTCTTCTCACTCATCAATTCATCACCAATGGAAAATTCAAAACCTCTAGCAACTGAGAGTTTCTCTTACAGTTGGTTAGTCGACAAACAACCACATTCATCTCACGACCCCAACGAAAAACACCACAGTTTCGACTTCGATGTTCCCTTCACATCATCATCCCACGTTTCTCTTGTTCATGCTGATGAGATCTTCTCCGATGGCCACATCATGCCCATCTACCTCCAAACATCCTTAAAATCCTCCAAATCTGTCCCCCCATCTCCTGTTTCTTCCTACTCTCTTGGATCAGATCCATTCGTTTGTAATAAAAGGTGTACTAATTTCTTGATCGGAAAATGGAGGAAATCATCCAAGAATATCTTGCGGAAGTGTTTTGGATTGGTGAAACCGTTGTACCGAACAGTGGGGTGGTCGAGAAAAAGCAATCGAGTGGATGATCTTCAACGGAAGGTCTATGAGGTTCGAAGCTGGAGTAATTCTGTCGAGGCTTCGCCGCCAAGACCGAGTTCTGTTGTTGTTGATCATCTGTACGCTAGTAATTATAGAGATGATCATGATTTTCTTTCCAAGGAGGCCAAGAGTTGGAGGTGTTCGTCACAAGCGTCGCCTCGTATTAACCCTTCTCGTTCTGGTAATGCTTGGTGTGTGGATGAGAGCTCAATCCATGAAGCTATTCTCTACTGCAAGAGATCAATAGGTATGAATCTATGTGGTCAGATTCTTACATCCATCTTTTGTGGCATGTGTTGATTAGTGACTGATATGTAATTGATTTATAATGTCCAGAAAAATGAGAGGATCAACCAAGAAGAACATCAAGTTGGACAGCTAAGAGAGAAGCTGAGAATCAATAGTAGAAGTTGTAGATAATGCTTGATCGAACCATATCTTTCAGCCCTTGTCCTATTGCCTCATGGTTGATTATTTTTGTTTCTTTTTTTTTTTTAGATTTACATAAAAAAAAAAAGAAGGAAAAATAAGGAAGAAATTACAGGGCTTAGGACATTGTGGTTGTTTCAATCCTTAGCATTGTAAGGTCGATCGAATCGCCGGTTGTAACTCAAAACAAGAATCTCCACACTGTACATATCTGTGTTGGGATTGATATAGATTTGATTAATATACATATTGTTCAGTGATCATTTAATTTCTCTTCTTTATTCATACAGTAGTGAGTGTTGAAGTACTAGTGATAATTGATGATCTATTTTTCCTTTTAAATATAAACAAGTGAACATTTTTTATTACACATGATAACATAACATTATATCCTTGGCATCTTTGTAATATGATGCTTCATTATTTAATAAAGGATGAGGCTGAAAAGGGCCCTCACATGTTCCCATTTAGTCTCTTTTTGTTCCTTTCTGCAAATTGCTATTCCATTTTATACCATTGATTCTTGGCCCACATTATTATTATTTATTCCTCACTACATCTTATGAAGACTTAATCTGATAATATATCTAAAAATGTCTATTACATCATGAACAAGATCAATGAAACGAGGGACGATACCCGAATTCTATTGCGGTGTGATCATTTTACGGGCCGTGTAATAAGGAATCCAAATTCTATAAGAAAATAAACTTAACTTAGAGACATGGAGGGTCCATGGGGCTAGAGATAGGCCATAAAAACAGCAACATATTTTGGTTACATCTGCCATTTTTCTTTGTCTGATTCAAACATCTTAAACTCTAACTTCAAAATTAGACAAGATTGAGGGACCAACTCTTTAAGACATCCTACTTGTCTTCGCTAAATGTTCTCCTGTTCTTTTCTCGACGTATTAGAATTTTCTCCCTCTTTGATCACTATATTTACCTACTTACTTTGCACTGCGGCTAATTATGGGAAGATATTCTGAAAAACAAAAATGGAAAGCGGAAAATAAAGATAAACAGATGATTAGGACTAGATTAATGCCACATGCAATAAGAAATGAAAGTAAAATTATGAAAAATGGGTATGCAAGCTTTCTTCTTCGGGAAAACGAAGTTGCTAGGGGGACCAGAGACACTGCTATATGTAGCAGCAACCGTGTCGGACGAGTCGGCTTTCTGCTTTTGTTTTTGCAGTTGAAAAGACAACAAATGAACCATACTTGATGCTTTTGATGTTATATAATCACATGCAAGTTCTCATATTAGGTTCAATGAACCATCTCTTTTGATGAGTTTGTCTATCCACTACAATTTAACTTTTCTTTTGTGTGATTAGTGAATTGATATACATGGTGATAATAGCTCCAAGTTCAGTGTTTCCTGTCTGAAAAACCAATTTTGCAAGCAAATGTGAGAAAATTCATAAAATCTATGTAGTAATGAAGCATATATGTGCAAAAGAGTTAAAACTATTACAAACATGATGTATATGGGAGAAATTTCCTTGTCCAATCATTTTGGGACCATTTTTGATCTTTTATGTTGGTTTCATATGATCATTATGATGCAGTTCATGTAATGTCTGTCAATGGGCCAAAAAATAATATTTTAGAAAATTTATCTTAAAAAAATTACTAGTATTATTTTTCAGTTGTTTAAAATTTAGCTTAAAAATTAGAAAATAAATAAAATTTATGTCAGAAGTGGGATTTGAACCCACGCCCTCTCTCGAAGACCAGAACTTGAGTCTGGCGCCTTAGACCACTCGGCCATCCTGACATATTTGAAATGCAATTTCCAATTTTTATATTTGAATAATTATTTATATTAGCAAACAGTATTAGACTCGAACTAATTATAGAGAGAGAGGGATTGTCATGTTTAGGGATTCAGATTGATTTGCTGCAATGAACCCGATGAATCCGATGGGTCCGCCTCTATTTAATTCGGGTCATCCGCCTTGGCCACCGCCGCAGGTACTGCCGCCTGCGCTTCCGCCGTTGCCACCTCCGTCTACTTCCTTCTGGACTTCCTTAAATGTGAGTAGCCGCTGCAGAGAACTCCGCGAAACTGTAAACCTCGCCAAATCAATGTAGGTGATCCTTAAATTTGAACTCTACGTTATCTACATTGAATTTTTTTTTAATCTATACTTAATCGACGTCCTACATTGTTCTGCATTGATCACTGCTAAACAGAGCATTTTGATGTAGCAGATAATTTAAAGCTTGATTTTAAATTAATTAATTTCGTTTTGCGTTGCTCTGTTGTTGGAATTTGATTGTAGTTGATTAAGCAGGGTAAATGAGTTGAAGATGTTGATTAGGACTAAAGAAAGGGAAGGAACTTCTGAATGTGAAGATAAATGGCATGACAACATATCGGTGAATAGATTTTCCAAATTAGTGGAGAATCAGATTGGAGTTGAATTCCAAGAATCTATATCATTGAACGCTGCAAGTGCTACAGTGTCTAAACTAAGATATCTGCTGGAGCCATTCAGGGTTGTCACCGATAAGAACAGTCCTTGGGAGGAAAAATCTGCTGTCAAAAGGTTAGCTGATAAAAAGGAGAAGTATAAAAGAAATAGACTTTGGCGAAAAAGGAAAAGAAGGCGAATAGCTGAGAACTTAGCAAAGGTACCAAAAATATATATAAAAATTTCTACTGAATTTTGTATTTTCAATGTATTTTAACGGTTTTGTGCATGTATTTATTTGATGTTTTAGGAGCGTGAGCAGTTTGATAAAATAGACAAAGAAGCAGATGAATGGAGGGAGAAAGAGATTGCCAAAGACATTGCACAATCCAAGGTACAGCTCGGAAAAATGTTATTTTATTTTATGCATTGTGATAGATAATTGTAACCAAGAAATTCATCTATGAATATTGTGCGTATGAGGGTATATTTTTTTGGCACTAAAGCTATGGTGTTCAAATTTCTTCCATTTGGTTTCTTCTTAATTTCTGGTTTTTATTGCCTTCACAGAATGCTTTGTGAACAGAGTGCTTCTGTTTACTAATTGAGATAATTGCTTATACTTATTCTTACCTTGTTGATTCAGCAAATAAACATTATAATTTTGCAGGTGGAAAAGATGAAGGAAATAGCCAAGCTTAAGGCAAAAGAGGAGAAGAAAATACTTGAATCAGAGGTGAGACCATAGGGTGATCTTGACATTCTTTTTTAGCATGAAAACTTCTGGAACATTATATGCTTCTTTAAATATCAATTCTTTTAGACAGCTCTTTCTTAGGAGAACCTGCATTTGCATTTAGCTCCAGTTATTGAATATCTATGAAATCAATGACCAATTGCTCATTTCGTCACAAAGATTCTATTTTTCATAAATCATGCCTCATGATTTTGCTATATTACAGTATGTGGAATATAGACACAACCCATGCGGAAGCGGTCTGTGTTTTTGTTTAATCTTTTTTCCTTTTTCCTTGTTTTATTCCACGAGCTCTTATATCATAATAAATTAGTAATACAACATTTTGATTTCAGCTTGAGCTGGTATTGATTGTTGAGAAGCTGCAAGAACTGCGTTCCATCCGAATTCAAAAACTGAAGAAACAAGGTGAAAATATTAACATATGGATGAGATGGACACTATGTGACAACAATTATATTGAGATTATTTAGGCTTCTTTGCTTTTACTAGAGGAGATTTTATCTGTCAATTTCAATACAAACTGAGCCATCAGATCTGCTTTTTTCTCAGCATTTATAAGAAAATGAAGCAGAGAGCTTTCTAATCCATTGATGTCTCCATACAGGCCATTTTCTTCCTGAAGAAGATGACAAGTTTCTTGAACGAGTTAGAGCCGCAGTGGAGGAAGAAGAACGCCAATCAATGGCTGCATCTATTACAGATGCTGCTAAAGATGCCATCGCGACTGCTGAGGAATCAAGAAAACATGTTCAGACTCATCCACCAGATTCCAAAAAACCAGATCTTAGTGACGTTGGAGATACAGATATTCAAGACAAGAAAAATGAGGTTGCGAAAGAAATAGATTCAAAGGTGGTTGCCCCTAAAGAATCTAGAAACCCTGAATCAAATGGACCTGGTTCTGGCAGTGCCTACAACTCTGTTTCTAGTTTACCAATGGAATTTTACCATTACTATCATGGAAGCAGCACTGATATGGGCACACTCATTGAGGTTATTTCTATAAGCATGTCTGTTTTGACTCATGTCTATACACTCTGCGTCAAATAGCCAAGTCAATTTTATGAGTGACCACAGGATTAGTTAGAAACTTTCGTCTTTGGTATTTCTTTACTATTGTTTCCTTGCATCTGTTTTCCTCATTCCAAGTGCTGAAATGCTAGTACTATATTGTGATTTTATTCTTTAGTGCAGGTAAGAAGAACATGGGATGCATATATAAGACCTGGTGGAAGGTATGTAAACCTCACCTTTATTTTTTGTCGGACCAGTTTTCTAGAATATAAATTATTTTGCGTTAGAAGAATCTAATATAATTTTCAAGTATTTAAGGTTGGTTACTTCTTTTGCTTTCTTCATAAGGAGTTGAGAACTATGTTTCTATTATTTTGGTGTGAAAACTTGTTTACTTTAGTTTCAGTCTTTTAACATTTCAGCTGGTAGTCCTTCAATCCACCATCTGAAGTGGGATCACCCTTAAGTCCTTTACATCAGGGGAACTCCCAACTAGTTTTAAGAAAATCTTTCAACACAGTAAATTTCTTAATTCCACATTCGTTTCCTTATTATATTCAAGAAACTTATCTTCTTTCAATTGTCTAAGACAGTGGATTCTCTAACAATACTATGTAATCGTGCGAGGCTAACTGCTTGTACCTTTCGAGATTCCTCCATCTTATGCTTATTTATGAAATTTGAATGCAGCCATATACCAGGTCATTGGGTTCAAGCACCACCTTCCTCCGATGACATTTGGGCATCCTACTTGGTGAAACCCGAATGACCTGGATCTCCTAAGGAGTCATACTTGTTTAACGTTGGGTTCACTTTGGCCCCAAAAACCGAAACGGTGCCAGGTGAGGAGGGCGTCGAATGTTACAAGCAATATGTCCACGTGTTTTCATAAACATTTTCTTGTTTATGAATTTGGAGAGGGCCAAGAGGAAGAGTAACCCTAGTCGACATATCGGGTCGCCACATCGGGTAAACCTGCTACACCTACATTACCAGTGGAGTCTCTTCCCTGAAACATCCTTAAATGTCATGAGCTTCTTATACCACGAGTTGGTGATCTCATCTGTAAAATAAATGCATTCCATGCTTTAGGTCCCCTCCCCACAATTGATGTGAAAGTTCAATCTATGATGAAGATATGTGCAAATTGTCTTGAATTATGAAAATTTTAATGATTTTTGTAAAAACATTTCATTGTAAGTAGGTTTTTTCGGAGGGATATTACCCCTGATCACCAACCTAACCCGAACCAAGTGGGGTATCCACGATAATAAGTTCTTACATACACAATTATTTTTACAACACTTTGCATAAGATTTTTTTTTTAAGTGAAAAATATATTCATTATGATCCACAATATTCTTCACATAGTAAAGAAAATGTGAATAATATTGTGGGACGGCTTGTTCGGATCATTTGTTATATTTTGGTATTACACTTTAACAAAGGAAATGTTGAGATTTTCTATACACTTTTCCTCTAACGTGTACTCCCTCCGTCCCGGTCAAACTGCACCGTTTGACTGCATAAAGCTCTCACAAAAGCTACAGTAAATGGTGCAATATGGGCGGGACGGAAGGAGTATAGTGTATAATATGAGATGTAACATCATATTTTAACAGGACATCTTGTGCGGCAACGGGGAGTACTAAAGAGCATTCAATTTTATAGTTTTCGATACAAGAACAAATATAATGTCGCGATCCAACACTTCTAACTTAATGTCAGATTTTCAATATACGTGGTGAGACCATTTAAGAAAAAGGAAGGAAAGAAATGACATACTCACTCCGTCCCGATCAAACTGCACCGTTTGACTGCATAAAGTTCTCACAAAAGTTACAGTAAACGGTGCAATATGGGCGGACGGAGGGAGTAAATGAAAGTGAAAACAATATGAGTAGTTAAGAGAAGGACAAACAACGCACTGCTCGACACTCGTAATAATATCTCAACAAATCTGAAAATTGAAGCAAACTTCGCATTTTTTTTTTAATTTAAATTTAAATTTAAATCTTCATTAGCAACGGACAACTATGGCCTGCCCTTTCTTTTTTTTTTCTTCGAAACAATTCCACAACTATTTAAGGATGTACCCTGTCCTCAATATTCCTAAGAGAGATAAATCATAGTACTATATATTTGAAAAATATAAACATAAAATTTAAATTAGTAGTGCCCACATGTGTTTGGCTTGCAGAGTAGTTTGCTTTTTCCAAAAACCTTCCCTCCCTTCCAAATTAAAATTCATATGAATATGGTTCCCACCATTATTATTATTAAATCCATGTCTTATGGAATGTTTCTCTATTTGACTCGTGTGGCATTCAATGTTCAGCTCTCCTCATGCTTCTCTCATGTCTTCTATCCTCCTACCTTCATTATTCACTTCCTCTCTCTCATCTCATTTCCACACACTCATTAATCTTCTTCCCTTTTTTGGGACACAGAGCCTTAAATTCAACTCATTCCTGCTGTGAAACCATAATTAATGTGTGTGCATAAATAGATACAGCTCCTGTCTTTGCTGAGTTGTTGTGAGGAGGAAGGGTTATTCATGGAGGTGTTGAGCAGATCAAAGATGGCGGATTATGAAGTTGTTGAGCAGATTGGAAGAGGAGCTTCTGGAGCTACTTTTCTTGTTCATCACAAAACTGAGAGAAAAAAGTACTATTTTCTTTTTCCTTTTATTTTTCTCTCTGTTATTCATCGTATTAATCATCTCACGTGAGATCATGATTTAATTTAACCCTCTGTAGATAGTAGTATTTCCTGTTATTAAATGAAAAAAAAAATGTGAACGTGTGTGTGCAGATACGTGTTAAAGAAGATTCGGATGGCGAAGCAAACAGAAAAATTCAAGAACACTGCACATCAGGAGGTCATTTGCTATAGTGATGTGATCTGTTGTGCAAACTTTTTATTTTAATTTCTAATAATTGGAACTGCATTCTCAAATTCCAAAAAGTTCTTACCATGATTAATCTGTGGTTATATGTCATAATTCAAGGAAAAAGAACTGCATTATAAGTTGGATATACCTACCAGATCTCATTTGATTCACCTTGCACATTCATGTCTAACCTACCTACCACTCAGCAAGAAAGTAAATGCTTTTTACATATAAAACATAATTAATGAAAATAATACATTAATTTTCTCGTTTGATAAAAAAAATAAAGAATTCTTTTCACCATGATTGGTACATTTTTTGAAAGCTAGATCCTGATCTCAAAAAATTAAACTCTAGAATCTACATTGTATTGTAGAGGTTATAGTGTATTCCATGATGATGATGATGAGGATGAATCTTAGAGAAAGTCTAAGTTGAATTTATCGTTTCTGGCAGATGGCATTGATGGCAAGTTTAAACAATCCGTATATTGTTAAGTACAAGGATTCGTGGGTGGAGAAGGTAAAATTTGCCTCCCTTTCAAATACCTTGTTATCAGGCAACATATGACTAGTTGAAACTCGAAATCGAAAACTATTTATATGATTTCTTTAAGGAAGTACACACTGCACCATATATTCTTATCCTCATTGATCTAAAATGGAAATGTGTGTATATTCTGATGAACCAGGATGCATATGTGTGCATTCTTACAAGTTACTGCGAAGGCGGTGACATGTAAGTTTTGATAAGTTTATTTGGGTCATTTTTACATATTTTGATCAAGTTGTTTGTAGTTGTAGAGATGACTAACATGGTTGTATTCTGATGTTTCAGGGCAGAGATGATCAAGAAAGCTAGAGGAGTACATTTTTCAGAAGAGGTAAATTAATGTGTGAATGTGTTATTTTGAAACTTGAGGATGTGTAATAAGACGCGCAAGTGTTTCTGTTTGCAGAAGATCTGCAGGTGGCTTACTCAGTTGCTATTAGCTTTGGACTACCTTCATTCTAGCAGAGTCCTTCACAGGGATCTAAAGGTGCATTTCTTTTGTATATTAATAAAGGTACTTCTGGGACATGAATATTCTCATCTTACACTATATTTGTCTGCAGTGCTCAAACATTTTCCTTACAAAAGATGGTGAGATTAGACTTGGTAAGAGGATATATATACTTCATGTAATCTTAACATTACAATATCTTGCTGTCTCATTTTCACGATTATCTTCTGATAAATGACTTGTGTAGGTGACTTTGGGCTTGCAAAGCTTCTCAACAAAGATGATCTTACTTCATCTGTAATTACCTCTCTCTCTCTCTCTCTCTCTCTCTCATCCACACTAATATTTTTTAAGCTAATGAGTTGTGGTTTCTTTATTCACACTTCAATATCACTTTAAGCAACCCATAGTCAGAAGCATCCAAGTTGATGTGTACAACCCTGATCTAAGATGTGATGATTTGCTCTTGTTGGGCATTTGGTACAATTTTTTTTTTTAAACAAATGGCTGTCAACTTAGTCTTCTTCTACTGTGGATATGTAACATACACATGGTCCTAATTGGTTTCACCAAAAAGCAAGAAGTCTTCTTTTCAACTCAATGGATCTTTGATAAGCTTTGCAATACACTATTTAGTGCAGCTGTCTACATCACATATCCACCTACCTTATCAAACTCTGTCTTTATATGTCATCAGGATTGAGACAAGGAAACTAACTATTATCTCCAAGGTTTATGTCTTGAATGAAAACAATAGTTTATGTTGGTTTAATTTCTTGGTACTTCTCTTCAGTTGATAATACATATATCGTGAGGACTCAATTGCATTGAGCTCTTCTTCTATATGACATCCAACTAAGACTAAGTACATTTCTCGTGCTATAGGTGGTTGGGACTCCAAACTACATGTGCCCAGAAATATTAGCAGATATACCGTACGGTTACAAATCAGACATATGGTCTTTAGGTAAATATGATTTTAACAAGATGTTATAGTTAGCAAGTTGAATCTTAAAATGCATTAAATTGATTATGGTTTTTCTTTCAGGCTGTTGCATGTTTGAAATAGCAGCTCATTTACCTCCATTCAGGGCTTCTGTAAGTTCCATTACCTTACCTGAATCCATATGAATTAGTATTATTAATTAATAAATATTTCTATACATTTGATAATAAGCATATATGTATTACCTGAAAATAAACAGGATATGGCTGGCTTAGTTAACAAAATAAACAGATCCACCATCTCTCCTCTCCCTACAGCATATTCTTCTTCTCTGTGAGTCTGTGGTACTGCACTCATTAGTGTATGGATTGTTATCCATTACATCTGATCTCGACTTATTGCTTCTCGCTTGATTGATGCTGCAGAAAGAGACTCATCAAGAGCATGCTTCGTAAGAGCCCTCAACATAGACCCACGGTTAGCAAAATGAAATGGATCAGCATACTAATGTACATACCTTAATTCTGACATATGTACATGGTTTGTTATTGAACATGTTAGGCTGCAGAGCTGTTGAGGCATCCGCATCTACAACCACACGTTGCTCAATACAGCAACGTGTCTCCTGTCTTCCTTCCCATAAAGTCAGGAACGAATACAGAAATCAAGGGTGATCCATGCAACAAGAAGGCGCAGAAGAAAGAATCAAATAATGATACTCCACAAGTGGAGAAAAAGGCAGATAGAGATCATGTGGAAGTTAATGGATGCAAGATTGCCAACTCTGCTGGTTCTTCATCAGGTTCCAGTACATTGACTGATCAGCACTTAGACAGCGAAAAGAAAGAACGTTGTCGTGAGCTGCATGAGCAAGTTTCAGACGATCATGGCCTCAAAAAAGGCGAAAATCCTGCACCGTGCACGAAACTGCTTCTGATCAATGACAAGTTGAATACTGATGCAATTGCCAACTACTCGGATTTGGAAAGAATAATGTGGTGGAATGGTGAGAAAAACAAAGGCAAGTTAGAGTTAGGAGAAGAGAAAGCAAAAGCAATGGAATCATTGCTTGAACTTTGCGCGCAGCTTCTGAAACGAGAGAGGTTGGAGGAGCTTGCAGGCGTGTTAAAACCATTCGGAGAAGAAGCTGTTTCATCTAGAGAAACTGCAATTTGGTTGACCAAAGGATTGATGAATATTCAAAGACAAAATGGAGAAGCTAACAGATAAAATTTGCTGCTGCTTTTTTTTATTTTGTTTTATTTATAGTTGCTGATTTTGAGAAACATACTTATATATATTTTAATTTTATTTGTATCTTCTATTTGTCTTTGTAAAATGCAAATATTCTAGAAATAATCTAGTCTAGTGTATAAATGGGAATCCATAAAAACAGGATAAATAGATCAGAAGCAGGTAAAAGAGACGAAACTTATCAACAGAAAGTGAACTTACAAAAAGAGAATTGTACATGTTTAATGTTTAACATTTGTTTTATCTTTTGACCTTTTATTTTTATTTTAATGGACAAAAATCATAATCTATACATAAGATGTGACTTGAAATATTGACAAAGGAATTGTGAGTAAAGATCCGATAAAATCGTTTACTTGTTTGAGGTATGTCAAAGACAGACTATTTTTTGTAAAAGTAGATATTTTTAATAAAATAGTAGATATTTTTAGTTAATTTAATCTCACACACAAAGACCATTCCCCCTATTCACTTTTCAAATACTGCTAAACTTTGCTTCTTTTTTATTTTTTTATTTTTTGTTGTCACTATCTTTTAGTTTCGGTATTAAATTATTTTAAGGGTGTCGCTATTGCAATCCGAATATTTGCTGAAAGCACTTATCATCTTAAAATTTTTTATTAAAATTACTAGAATAGCCTTACACTCAAATTTATATTCAAATTATAATATTTTTACTTTCCCCACCCAAATCTCATCACATCTGTCCATTAGAGGCACACCCAAAATCAAAGAGCTCACCTACATCTAAAAATCGTGCATGATGAAAACGATGAAGAAAAGAAATATAGATGAAAGAAAGGAAGAGAAATAAGTGAAGAAAGATGAAAAAAAATTATTCTAAGTCCCTCAAGTATCTCCTTTTCTTTCGGTATTAGGAAGCAGCAAATCTTGAGGTGCAGGATGAACAAAAAACGTAATGAGAAGAGGAAGTGAAACATTGAAAGAAATTGATTTCAATTTTAATTCAACTGTCATTTAATTCTAAACTTAAGTAGTATTGGAATTTTGGATATATTTTAATATTGTTGAGATATAAATATGAGATTTCTAGAATAGGAAAATAATTGTTTAAATCACTTCTTTCTGATTAGCATAATTTTCGGACGGTCGAAATTTAGCATGAAAATCTATTAAGAACTTCTGAAATCTGGTGGGATTTTAAGTTAAGAATAGGTAAGATTTGCAATTAATTATTGTCGACTGTAATTTCGGCAACTCCTAATCGAAATTAACGTTAACTCTCATTAGCTATTTAACGAAATTTATGATAATTTTCGACAAACCAGTATCGAATCTGCAAATGAAAATTTTCAATTATCAAAACAATATTCTATATACAAACATTTCCAAAACAATAAAAACGCAAAATTACAAACATAATCGAGATTTTGTTGGAAATTGAGTTTAGTTTGAAATGGAATTCTTTTTCTTCGTCATAATTTCCCCTCATTTTTCACGTCTTTTTTCCCTCAATTTATGGGTTTAGTAGGATTCTTTCTCTTCTCTCTCTACTTGTTCGCGTCTCTTTTTTTTTTTTTTTTCTGGGTATTGCCTCTCGACGATGATGTTGCAGAATTCTCTCTTCCCCAATTTTGTCTATTGTTCACATCCACATCACCTTTTTTTTTTCTTTTTAAAGTTCCTGGATATTGTCTGATGATATATAATTAAGAATTTGGGTGAGGATTATAATTTGAGGGTTATTATGTGGTGCACCTGCTATATTCCGGTGCACCTAGAAGTTATATGCTATAATCTAGGGTTAGTTATTTTTTATTTTTAAAATTTTAATTATTTTATTTTGATCAAAGGTAGTTATTAATTAACATTTTAATTTAATGGTTGAGATTAACTAGGTGCACCTTATACTCGTAATTTGAATATAAATTTGTGTAAGGCTTTTCTAGTAATTTTAATATAATTTTTAAAATGGTTAGATGTTATTCAGGTGACAATAGTGTAGCCATATTTTAATTTTAGTATAAAGTCCTCTCTTAATGGGCCTATAGCCCATTAACAGATCCATAGGCCCCCTAATTAAAAGCCCACCCAAGCAGCCCAATCAAGAAAACGCTGACTTTAATTCTAAGTATTTATTACATCATCAGATAAATAATGGATTTTCAGGTAAGAAAAAAACTCATTTTCTTTTTCTCTCACAGATCTACCCGAGCATTATAACCCCAAATCAAGGCACGATTGACGATTCAATTTATTTTCATCATATTGCCCTCAATTTTCCCCTAAAAATTTTCACATTCGAAAATTTAGCCGATAAGGGTAAAGAGAAGGAGATTTGGCGCGTAAATCGCGATGCCGATGTGGAGTTCGGTGGCTAATTTGAAGGAGAGTCTGAGTAAAATTGCACTTGATGTACACGACGACGATGATGATGAAGAGCCGTCGATTTACACTTCTCCCCCGCGCGATCAATCCGTCAATGGAGATTCTGTTTCTGAGCGAAGAACTTCTCGTAATTTTTCTCGTTCAAATACGTCTTCGCCTATCGTTAATGGCTTTGATTCCCCTCATAATCATGAGGTATGTAGGATTTATTTTTGTTTGGTGTGATCTTACTGTGAATTGAGTATGTACTGCTTTGGTGACTATATATTGATGTCAATGTCTCAATGAACTTGCATCTATCAGTTATCTTAATTTACTGATGCATGTGTACCGCCTTGCCGATTCGAATGATTGTGCCACTTTGCGTGATTTTCATATTGTTTTAATAGATTATAGATGAGTTTTCTGCTTGGTGGTGGTACTGGTGGCTTGGTGTAGGAATTGGTTCCTGAAACCTTGTAGAACTTACGCTGGTGGTATATAGATGTTCTGGCTTCGCCTCGGATTAAATGTATTCCTATTTTTGTTGTTGAGGATGTATCGCTTATTTATTTTATTTCATGTTTTGGGAGAAATGGCATTTTTAGGTTAGGTGCTATTGAGTTTTTGTGGTTTTGGAAGAACGAAAGATAGTTAATAAACTGCAATGAATACGCATGTTGACGTTGGTGGAAATAACATCAGTCATTGATTTGGCCGTATCTGCTATTTGGTGATGTATTCTTTTGTGTTGATTAAAAAAATAATTGGTTACCTGGTATTTCTATTGTTTTAGCAGATTGAGCTGTACAAAACTGAAATTAGGAGACTTCAGGAATCCGAGGCGGAAATAAAGGCTCTATCAGTTAATTACGCAGCTTTATTGAAGGAAAAAGAGGTATGTTCATCTTTGTTGTACCCCAGTTTCCATATTCTGATCTGTCGTTTCCCACGGTTAGTCCAGAGGATCCATTGATTTATGTATGTAGTCTTCAAATTATGTGATATTGCCGCTTGAAGCTTGCTAGTCGTGAATTGCTCAACATATTGTCTGTTGTGAATATAGAATGCTAGATAAATGTGTTGATTCATGATTGTGGATGTGATTCTTGATCTTGATTGATCAGAAGTTATTAGCACTGTCTACTTTCCATCACAAGGTATCGTGCCATTTGGTTGAACACATTCATTATAGCACATACTGCTTTAAGTTGTAGGAGGTGCCGGTACACTTGAAGTAATTCCCCCTCCCCCCCAAATCTCCACTTTCACTTTTCTTTTTTAAGGGGTGGGAAAAGATTGTTTACAGCTCATTCTCTTAGTCATCATCCATATTACACTGTGCTTGGAGGCTAACTGTTATTGAAAGATAGATACATGGCTGTGGAGTTCTGTGTGATTTTGTTTGAAATTATGTTCTCTTACTCAGCTTTTAATGTATTTTATGATTTCATGACAGGATCAAATTTTGAGAATGACCGAAGAAAATGGCTCATTGAAACAAAATCTTCTTAATTCAAGTGCTGCTTATAGTGTATCTAAAACTGGCATTAAGGTAGGTGTCCCTCTAAAGAGGGACTTGTGGAAACTGATAAATATTTAGTAGATTTTTCCAGGACATTTGCAGATGCATGCTTTTGAAAATTATATGATCTATTCAAAAGAAAATGCACTTTTTGTGTTTACATTTGAGTTAAAGGATAACATGTCATCTTTAAATCTGTTGGATCCAACTTCTGTTTGGTAATGTAGCCATGAGCTGTGGAGTGTCTTTGCAGGTGGAAAATTAATTTCAATTCGATAAGTATTTCTTCTAGAAGTTATGGTTTCTGTTGGAATTAATTCTGATATGATATGTGCGTCTTCAGAAGGTTGTTTTGGATAGACAATATTGACGATGGTCTTGAACCAATGTGGCTTGAGGAGTTAGTTTATGAGGAAAAAACAGATGAGAATTTGATGATGACTTAATTTGAGCCATTTATCAAAATTCTGTGAAAATAAGTTATGCCTTCTGTAGTAGTTTCTTACTATTTAATCTAAAACTGATCAGGGGAGTGGTGATATTTCACCAAATCGCCACAATAAAGGTGTAACAAAAATTCGCTCAGCTGGCCCATTAACCAATGGTACATCAAAACATGACGGATTAAGCAATGGAACCACTTCAACCAATTTAAAGGCAAGAGAATCTTTGTTTTGCAGTAACAATTGTTTATCCTTCTGTTTGTAGCTTGCGATTGTTATGCTTTTTGCTTCAAGTTCTTTAGGTTTGACTGGAAACTATTAGCAATGTACTTCACACGCCACCTAATTTTGGCAGACGGTTGATAATTATGACAGCTAATTGAAAGTCTTGTTGCTCTCCATGCAATTGGCTTTAATGGTTGAGAATTTTGCCTGTTGCCTCTACTACATTGTTAACTCTTGTAGATGTCGTGTATTTTATTTTCCACAAGTGAGCTTGGTTATATCTACTTTGAATGTGTTTTAGGAACTCTCAGATACAAAGGTAGGCCATAGTAGATCCCTTTCTGTGATTCAAGCAACTTATGATGCACAAGTGAAACAAGTTATGGTGGAACTTGATAAAGAACGTGGTAAGTTGGCAAGTTTGCAGTTGAAGTTACAAGGTATGCATCCATTCTCTGGAAACAACTTCTGAACAAGGTCCTTAGGATATTTGGTTGACTGGTTATCTATTTTTTAGAGGAGCTGAAGCTGAATGGATCATTTCAGCAGGAGTTGAGCTCATTAAAAGATGAAAAACATAAAGTGAGTGCTCGTGGTTGCTATCACTTTACATGGTTGATTAACTAATGTGTTGACATGTTTTGCTGTGTTTGGAAATCATCAGCAATTATTTAATTCAATAAATTATATTACTAATGGCTCTTAAAACTTTTAACCTTAGTTACTGTTTTTCATTTTTTTTATCTGATTTAATTGAAAGTTTATAAATATTCCTGTTTTCAGTTGTTGAAAGAGATAAATAGAACACGTGACGAGCTGAATCAGAAAATTTCAGAGATAGGAAGATTGCAAGTAGAGTTGCAGAGAAGAGGTGTAGAAGAAACTGATGATACTGTGGAGAAGCTGAAAAGCGTAATTACTACCTTAGAGGATGAGAATAGAAATATCAAGGTATATATACCGTGGCTATTAAATAAATCATTTCTGAGAATGTATTTCTGCATGCTTGTTTATAAATGCTATGTTTGTGTACACGTTCATAAACATACTCTTACAGACGTTGGGCTTTACCATTTTTTCATGGTAGAAAGAAAAAGATGAATTTGAGGCTGCCCTAAAAGCCACTCGTTCGTATCCAGTTCGATTAGACAAACCAGATGGTGTTGATCCTTCTAATAAGCTGTCAAGTAGCATGACTGAGGTAGGTATTAAATTTTATCTTTCTGAGCAAGATCCCTGCTCCAAATCTTTTGATTCATTTATCCTTGCACTGAATTCATGTCATCTTTTCATCAAAATTTCAGGATATTCTGTCCTCTGTTTACTGTCGTCGTTCTTTTTCATATTAAATAATTTAATTTGCATACAAGAAGAAACTACATGGATTATCAGTCTTGTGCCTATTGAAATTTGTAGTTGGTAGCACTTTATACTAACAGGTATAGTCCCTTTAGGGATTTTCAGGGAAGGAGGACCTGCAGCGGCCTCTTCTTAAACTGGAAAATGATTTGAAGGAAGCACATAGAGAAAGGGATAAAGCATTACAAGAATTGAATCGTCTCAAGCAGCATTTGTTGGAAAAGGTTTATGCCTTTACTTTCTTCTCTATAGGTTTGCAATCATGAACAAATATTCATGAGTTCCAAAAGGGAAATGTTTTGTTATGCGTACTAATATTTCCTAACTAATTCATAGGAGAATGAAGAATCAGAGAAAATGGATGAGGACAGTAAAATCATTGAGGAACTACGAGAAATCAATGAACATCAAAGGATACAAATTTCACGTCTGGATCAGGCACTTAAAAAGGCAATTGCAGTTCAGGAAGAAATTAAGATGTCCAGCAGTAATGAACTTATGAGGGCTAAAGAAGCTATAGACGAGCTTAATAGAAAATTGACTAGCTGTGCCAGTACGATAGATGCCAAGAATATGGAGATTTGTAATTTGCAAACTGCGCTTGGCCAGTATTATGCTGAAATTGAAGCCAAGGTAAACTATGTATCCTCATAACAGAATGAGAAATAGGAATACATATGCTTTACAATCTATGGGCATTTGCATTTTCAGGAACGCCTTGGAGAGGACTTGTCAATTACTAAAGAAGAAATAGCTAGACTTTCCAAGCAGTTGAAGGTATGATTTCTTGATTGACTAATTTTTTGTTTCAGGAAGGCCAGGAAACACAATAAGATTGACTCGTGACATACTTCACTTTAGATATGAACACATTTGATAATATTTTATGATCTTACACAAGCAGAATCAGCTTTGTAGTCTTTTATGCTAACTTAACAAGATCTTAAAGCCTTTGGATGTTCAATTATGAGAATTTTTAGGGTTTAAGGCATGTACTGTATTCTATTAATTTCATTATTTCATCCGTGTATGATATGATTCCAGGAAGCAAACCAACAAGCTGAGACATTAAAGAGGGAAAAGGAGGAAATTATAGGGAATCTTTCAAAAGCTGACATAAAACTTGCTGATGGAAAGAACAGAGTTAAGAAACTTGAAGAAGATAATGAAAAACTGCGTCGGGCTCTTGAACAAAGTATGACAAGGTTAAACAGGATGTCAGTGGACTCTGATTTTCTTGTTGACAGGTTGGATATTTGGATTTTCTCAACTTTGTTAATAAATAGACTGTTAGTACCATCTTAATTATCAAATATGCATTGCCATCAATCTTTCTTCTGGTTTACAGAAAGTGCTCCAAAGAATTAAAAAAAAAAATCAGTTTCTTAAATATTGTTAAACTAGCAGAATTGAATGTACTTTTTAATGTATGGTCTCATTTGCAGGCGCATTGTGATTAAATTACTAGTGACGTACTTCCAGAGAAACCACAGCAAAGAGGTATGTGTGCTTTTTAGAAACCCAAGCTTCGTGAACTGTCCAAAGAGTACCCAGAAAGAGCTGATAACCTAGCATTGATAATGACTTCTAAATTTATGCTTACTTCATCAATACCATTATGTTCCTTTTAAGCAGTGCAATCATGTCAAGCGGAACTCTTAAATTGCATTCTGTGGATTATTTCCCACTATTGGAAATAGTTAGTGACTTTCTTTTATATATAATTTTCCAGGTTCTAGATCTCATGGTTCGGATGCTGGGATTTTCTGATGAAGACAAGCAAAGGATTGGCGTTGCTCAGCAAGGGTCTGGCAAAGGTGTAGTTCGGGGTGTTCTGGGTCTCCCAGGTCGATTAGTTGGGGGCATCTTGGGTGGTGGGTTTGCTGAAGTGCATTCAGCCATGGCATCTGATGACCAGGTATTTCTCGCCAATCCTATTATACTCCACTTTCTCTTTCTTATGCATGCTCTAGTAGATCTTGTCTATTTTACTATCAATTGATTGAACAATACGTGAATAGTTCTTGACATCTTGTTGTCTGTGTTAAGACACCTTTTTTATTCATCTGAATAATATTGGCACGATACAGGCTCCATAACAATCTACCTCTTTAATGAAGACTATAGTTTAAAATCCATATAAAGTTTAACCGTGTTAAGAGTACAACTGCTGTGCATGCATTTGCTGCAGACCTGACCCAGAACGTGCTGGGAAGTGGTTGCCTTCCCCCACCTATTCTCTCACTGCTTTTCCTTTACCGTGACTTGTACCATATTTGGATCTCTCTCTGATTCACTTCTCTTCCCATGATCATGACTTGCTTGTATTAGGATTTTCTGATACTTGCTAATACAGTTCCTAATTTTTGCTGGACAATATTCCAGTCATTTGCAGATTTATGGGTGGACTTTCTTCTTAAAGAGACGGAGAGAGAGAAGAAAGTGGCTGCGGATGCTACAAATGGTTCAATTCCGGATCAAAATTCCCCTGGACCCACTCCTCTGCCTGATCATCAAGTAACTACAGCTGCTACTCCAACTATCCCAAGACCTAGTATCCCATACTTCAACCAAAATCGAACGCCCACACACACTCCTGGAAACTTCCTGCGACGTGAACATTCAGATTCTGAGTTTTCAACAGTACCCCTCACCTCATCAGAATACAATTTTCCAGGTTCAAGAGTACTTCCGAGGTATTGATTTATTTATGCAAATTATGAGTGTAAATACACAAAAAAAGGTTCAGATTTTCTACATTCAATAGATGCCATTGATGCCTTTATGTTCTTTCAATTTTTTCACATTCGTTGAATGAAAGAGAAGCTCGAGCATGAGCATGTATGTGGGAGCGTTAGCCAATCCCCATTTGTGACGTTGCAAACAGTTGAAACTTTTGGAAGCGAGGAAATGCACAGGTTCAGGTAGATTTCTGTAGAGTATAATGTATGTTTAGAAGTGTATATATATATACATTACTACTCAGGAACAGTCGTATGTTTTTGGTGCTCTTTGCTTGGTTTTTTGTACATTACTTTCTAAATAACTAAAATAAGAGTATCTATGCGTTATTGTGATTTTAGAAAGTTTAAAAGAGAAAATGAGCATTCGGTTGTGTTATAAAATAAATATGTTTGGGTTTTCTAAATTTTCTTATAATGAAACATTTGATCCGTAGCTTTGCATCTTGCTTGGGCAACGGTTTTTCATTGACGTAATTGTGAAACTAAACAATTCAAAGCTTTGTGGTTTATGCATTTCTCAAATCTTTAGCACGCTATATCAAATAAATGGATTTATTCATGATACTAAATAGTCCCGTCCCTGTTTGTTCCCCCAATAGGGGTCCCTCCAACTCCCACCCATCATTCTATACCCACTCCCCCAACCCCCGTCCCCCACCTCTCCTAGCTTAATATGAACATTTAATATAATATTTTAAAAATTATTTTTTTATTTTTTAATAATAAAATATCATTTAATTGTAAAAATAATTTTAAAAAATAGAAATATATTCATTTCGAAATCTTTATACAAAATTACAAATCCACAATACATCCAAAAATAATTCATATAAGATAGATTTAAAATCCAACAAGTTTAAAATCCCTTCTTTTCCAAATACCTTGGATTGCAAGAGACCCAATCCAACCAACATTACTAAAAGACCAACCAACAAAGTTATGCCGTGTAAAAGTACAAGGATAAAAACAGAGAATCTTGTTGACATGTTTATCTACAACCCAGTGGCCACGAAGAATCTTTACCAAAAGAACAGAATATATGTGAGGATATCATTAGTATCAGACCCGGAATCTCTCACATGACAATTGGTGGCAATGTTATCAGTAACAGGTGCATTCAAGCATTCATACTACCCACATGTACATTTTAGATGCATCATGGTTGATTCTATATGGCCCATGGCAATGATGTTCTATCATAGCATTGATCCCCCTACCCAGCGCTAAATGCCCCCAAGTGGCAAATGTTCAACAAAACATATTTGCAAATGACTACCACCAATAATCCACCCAACCTCAAGCTTTGAAAAAAAAAAAAAAAAGATAATGTAAATGCATGAGCATCAAGCACATAACAAGAACAAATCACAAGTTTCAAGTGAAACTACAAAAGGCAAGAAGATACATAAGCCACATCCTAAAGTCACCATGGATGCTGTGTTGTGTTTACCTCTCTAAGCCCGTTTCTTGTCCAAGGGTCCCCTTGGTATCTTGCTCAACACTTTATGGTCGAACAGTGCATACTGCTTCTTGAGTTCATGTAGTCCTTTCTCCGCGACTGCATCAATCTTATCATCGTACTTCTCGTACAAAACAGGTATAGTGTGCAGCAGAAGAAACGCTGAAGACAATGAGAAAAAGAAAGTCAGACCAATATTTTTCTTGAAACTAAAGAAAAAAACCTTACATATGTAAAACAGCGTCAGGAAGCTGCAGCAGCTGCCCACAATTGAAACAAACCAAAGTCCAGCAACAACCTGATTAAAAGTTTTAAACTCAAAACTGTCAAGACATAATACAAGTGTGGAACAATACAATTAAACAAGAAATTAACCACCACAAACAATTTTCCAAAAAGCAAAGGGATCCCTATAAAATCTAATATCATGGCAGCGTTCACCATTTAAGCTTTAAATGCATCAAGTAGTTATAAAATTTTCAACAACATTACTCATCCATATGTGCTCCATTCTGTAGTTGAAAATATGCAGAGGCTGGAGTTACTATTCCAAAAATATATTACCCCAAGAAACTTCTTTAGATCCCTGCCAGATGCTATATCTCTCAGCAATGCAAATGCACGATTGACCTCGACACGAAAGGCTGAAGCAATCTCCACAAAAGGTTCAGCAGGAAGTCGAACCTCTGGAATATTGGGAGGCCTCCTGCAAGCACATGAGACACCGTGGTACATATAACACACATAGACAATTTCCATGAACAGTATAATCAGGAAAACTATCAAGCGAGCTCACTTGTTAATGAAGATTGAGGCATTGGACCACAAGAAAGATAAAGATAGCACAAGGACCGCGATGTGGCAGATCAGAGTGAGCAAGTGGTACTCGAGTAGTTCAAAAAAAACCCAGACTGCTGTCGCTGCACCCAGTGCTGAAGCAGAGAGTGTTTTGTTCCTCCACAAGAATATATCAGCAGCTAAGCGAATCAATAGTAGTTAAATTGTTAGATATCCATTAAATGAATATTAGTTTTGCGATATAATTAAAGCTCTAGAAGACACCACTAAGGTAAAGATCTAAAAAAGAAAAGGAAAAAAAAAACATCAACTATGCTGCAACTAAAATGATTACTTAAAATTAAATCCATTTCAATATTCACAAGACAATCACAGTTGAAAAAGATCTCAATCGTTTGCAACCATCACTCATTGTGTGAGTCACCATGCACAGTCCACTAATAGTTATTTTACATTAGTGTAAAGTGAACTAGGCATAATTCTGCAGCTACGTAGGACTAAACGTAGACAAAGCAGAACATATTTATAACTTCAAAAATTATTAAAGCTCTGATATATAACAAGCGAAATTCACCATAGAAAAAGATAATATAAGCATCCACTGAGAGAAACAGGAAAATAATCCAAATCCAGAAAGATATATATCCAATTTAAAGGAAATCACAAAGTAGAAGACACATGAAATTAATTAGAACATAGAATTACTACGTGCGGTGCGCGTAAGGCTTTATACGTACGTTTTCCTCCACCGAAAACCTTGTGAACCGGTTTTTCACGGCCGAACAAACGGCTCACATGCTCCTTGACGGAAGACTTTGTCGTCGTTACCTTAGCCTCGGACTCCGAGTCAGAAGAAGAAGAACTCGAGTCGTCGCCGCCGTGAAATTTATCGGAGATTTTATCAGTCAACGACTCCGCACCTGGATCCGAAATTTCCTCTTGCTCCGCCATCGCTGATTTCCACCGCCGCGTTTAGATACAAAATCTAGTAAAATAGTCCCGCTAAAACAGAATCAGACACCAAAAACCTTCTCAGCTAAGAAAAGAGAGAGAAAAGAGAAAGTGGACACAGAAGAAGAAATGCGTGGGTTAAGAGTGGGTTTATGTACGTAGGGAATATCTGAGCCTACGGTTTGGAGTTTGGTTCGGCGGATTTTGAATATATTGTGCTTTTTTTAGACGACGAAACGCAAGTCACAATTCCTTTCAAAAGTACTAAAAAATATTAATATAGTAATAAAAATCAGTAACAATTCCATTTTATCAGTGTCACCAAATGTGCATCTCTTTGGTTAAAACTTAAAAGATTAAGAAAATCTACATTAAACAGGAGAAATATCAAATACTCGCAACTTATGTGAATTAGTGCAATTATGTTTTGTACTCCTAAGCAATATATATATATATTTTAAAGAGAAGACACATAATTCAATTTTCACATTTGTAACTAATTTTTAATGTAACTTCTTAATTATATTTGGGACGGACTGTTTTTTTGTAACAATCTCATTTAATAAATATTTGAATGAAATAGAAAGCATCACAAGCACTCTTATAAATCCTAATCTTTTATTTTTCTAAGTCATCTATCTTTCAATTCTATTATATCCGTGTGTTATTAGAGATTTTTATTTTTTTTAAAAAAATTACACGATAAATTAGATTTAAAATATTTAGCATAATTTCCAAGCCCAAACTGGACGGTGATTAAATGGTGGAGGGGTTAGTGGACGGTGAGGATTTGAATCTAATTTATTCAATTAGATCACCGACTAGCTTACACGTGTCTGCGGGATATGGTATCGCGTTATTGTAGATTGGACTTTAGTTGAATATTCGTGGGTCCATTACATATTGGGCCTAATACCAAATATAGCTCGTTTTGTGATTAAGAAATTTCATCGCATTATCTATTTAAATCACCACTTAAAGATATTAAACTCGATCTCCACTCGGCCCATCTTGGATATAAAGTGGATGAAATATTGTGTAAATTGGATTTACATTTTAATCTCCATTTCAAATGTATTTCACTTATTTTAATTGGGAGTTAAAGGAAATGTGTTTTATATATAAAGTCAGAGAAAGAAGAATATTTTTAATAATTCAATATAAAAAGTATGTAGATTCATTGAAAGTGTATAAAAAGTAGGTATTATTAAAATGTAATTATATTTTATTACTTTTAAAGAAAAGAAAGTGATAAATACTTTTCAAATGAATAAAAAAGAAAAATAAGTATTTCTTGAATGGAGAGAATATTGGAGAAATTTTTATATTAATAAAAGGCTCAAAAAAAATTTTGCACCGACTCCTGAAAATTAAAGTACCAACCCTAGTTTGAGCGAGTATCGGATGACATTTAATACAGAATGCACGATCTGCATTCTTGTCTTCTTAGAGCATGCTTCACTCTCACACAATTAATAGAGTTGTTAAAAAATTCGAAGCGTTAATTTAGAGTCGGCCCAATTAATCTTAAAAAATAAAGTTAGGGTTTCTATTTAGAGTTGTTTAAAAACCGAGTCTTTGGACCCGAACCCATTATTATTATTATTATTTATTTATTTATTTATCTAAACACTCTTATCAACCTACTCATCAACCGTTCCCTCCCACCCTTCCGCTATCCTACTGTGGGACAAATTCCTCACCATCTGATTTTTATTTCTTTTTTATTATATTTCTCTTTAATAAATAAAATAATAATTAAGTAAATATAAAATTAAATTATTTTTTATTAAATTATATATTTAATAATATTTTACATGTATTAATTTTATTTCTCTTAATTTTAAAATATGAGTTAATTTTGAATTTATTTTATTATTTATAAAAAATATAAATTTATAATTTTTTTAAATATTTTTATCATACATCAAATAGTTTGATATTCAACATTTAACCCAAAACTTACTAGAATTAGGATTAAATTCACCTTTTCTTTAATAACACAACACGCTATGAATCTTGGGTTGGCGGTTGGCCCGTGTTATAAATTTTTTCTGTTTCTCCTTTCGCGCCTTCGGCAATTCATCTAACAGTTGCTTGAGCGTCAAGGAGAGGGAAAAAAAAAGAAAAAAGAAAGGAGAGAACTCGGAGTCAGACCATACCCTTGTCAACATGTCGCTGCGGCCGAGTAGCGAGGCGGAGGCGCGGAGGTGGAGGGAGGATAATCTCCTCAAGAAGCGGCGCGTGGGTCTTCCCAATGGCAGCTTTAACCAGCAACCACAGCTCTTCCCTCTCGATTCAGGGCAAACCGCCATTGAGAAAAAGGTATGAATTCCTGGAAATTTATTGTGTATTTGTGTTCTACTGATCTATCGTTTGTTTGATTACTGATTTAATAGAGATTTAACAGAGAAAAGTGATGATCGTTATGATTTTACTAAAATCGTGATCTATGATTTTGGGGTCTCGGAAGTGAAGTAGTAGATGGATTGATTTATTAAGGACCAAATTGGCTGTAATGATAAATAGTGTTGCATGAGAAATATTTTTCTAGTGATTTGAAATTTGGACTGAGTTTTGCTACTCAATATGTAGTTTAATAGTGGGAGGCATAGTCGGAGGGAGTGTAGGACCAGGCACTGGGTCCCATGAAAAGTTTATTTTTATTATATACTGTACTTAATATCTATACTTTGTATTTTGGTCTAACAAATTTTCTGGCTCTCCGTCGCTTGTGAGGAATTGTTAATGGTGCCAGAGGATGCTGTGAATATTTTTTCTTGTAGACATGTCTGTCTTTATCAGGATGTGCTATTAATTTGAGGGATAACTTTTATTAGATCAGTCGAGTATGTCATTATTAATTATATGAGGTTTTCTAGTGTTAAAGCTCATATACTATTAATTTTGGGATTGGCATGAAAAACTATTTTATTTCAGCTCAATTTGAAGGAGATAGAATTACATGACTTGATTGCCTTAACTTGCCGTTGGTGCAATCTATTAGGTATATAGATGCTCACAATTAATCTTTCCTGCAGTTAAAAAGGTTCTTATCTTTGATGGTTCATGGAGTATGGTCAAATGATGCTAATACTCAACTGGAGGCAACTACCCAGTTCAGAGAGCTTTTATCGATTGGTATTCTTGAGTTTAAGATATTCTCTTTCCTTTATTTAAGTTTTTGTTGAAATGTTAATATGTATAGTTTGTGTTCACTGCAGTGTAGTAGACTGGTCTTAGGAGTCTTACATTAAGTACTGAGAGCTAGAAAAAGAAGAAAAGATCTATTTCACTATACAGTTGTACCAGATAATGATACTTCATAGGATCTGTCTCAAATTTTCTGAATTAATCTCTCTTCATCAAGTTTTTCTGGATCTATGTGAAAGACAATCTCTTTGATTTTCTATGCATTTGATTTTTGTGTGATAAATTATGTTTTGACAAACTGTTATGGTTATCCTTGTTAAGCTAATGTATAATTTTGATATTCCGATACAATCATGACTGTTGATTCTATATATGCAGTATCACTATTCTATTCACTTACATAATTGTTCAGAATCACAACATTTAGAGGACCTTCCTCGGAAATATAGATAATTTGCATGTTTATTTCTTGTATTCGGTTTCATCTATTCTGAATTTTCACACGTGGCTTGATTGTTTGTCAGTTTGTGATAGACAGACAAGTCCTTCCCCATCTCCGGCAACTGATTACTCAAGATTATGAGAAAAGCATTAAAGAAAAAGCTTGTTGGACTATCTCTAATATCACTGCTGGTAATAGAGCTCAAATTCAGGTACTTGTCAACTTTTGCTTCTTTCTTGATGGAATTTCTATTTTCCCAATGATGCAAGGGAATCCATTTCATGAAACTCAATTTCATATGTGTAACTAGTGAATGGACTTGACGAAAACTTGTGCATATAGTTCAATCTGAATGATCACTTCATCTTTCTTTGTTGGCTGCTTGAGTCATTGAATCCTTATAATGGTAAATAGTGATTTTTCAGACATTTATTTCTTTTGGATTGATTATTTTAGACCTAGTGCTCTGGCAGGTGAAGGTAATAATATCTTCAATAAAAGTGGTCGAAATGAGAATGTATATTGGATAAAAATTATAGCAAATACTAATATTTATTTAGAATTTTTTGAATTTTTGAGCGCTGCTTTCACTGAAGTTCATTAAAATTTATGATTAGAAACTTCGTATTACTCAGTAGATATTGTTTGTTTTAAAATCAGCTGCAAATTGTGATTATGAACGTGATTCAATTGTTCATTTTCTTATTCTAAAAAACTCTATCTATTGCTTGTTTATTAATGCAGGCTGTCATTGATTCGGGAATCATTGTCCCTCTGGTGCAACTTGCTGGGTTTAATACAAGGAAAGAGGCTGCATGGGCTATCATGAATGCCACCTCTCGAGGATCTGTAGAGCAGATTAGGTATGTTGTCTCCATTTTGAATCTTTTTCAATAATATCATGCTAACCCCTTGTACTCTTGACTGGGGTGTACTTGTAATTGAAATGTCGTTGATCTTTTGCAGATGCTTGGTGAGTCACGGTTGTATAAAGCGGTTGTGTGACCTTTTAAAATGTCCAGATCATAGGATTATTTTTGTCTGCCTCGAGGGATTAGAAAACATGTTGAAGGTGGGAGAGATCGATAAAAAAATAAGTGGTGGAATCAATGTACATGCCCAACTCATTGACGAATGGTAATGGGAAGTACGAAATCGAGAATCTGCAGGGCCATGAAAACTTTGAAATATCTGAAAGGGCGGTAAACATTATGGAGAAATACTGGATTGAGGAAGCAGAAGAGGACCATAATTTCACATTCACTTATTCTACCAAGAGTTCTGTAGGAGGCTTTAACTGTCTGTTTGATTTTCGTTGATTCAAACTCTGTTATTTGCACTATTATGTCATATTAGTAATTAACTTCGAACTTAATGTACAAGTCCATCTAATAATAAAGGCTTTTTAAAGATCATATCTCACGTGAAAATTATATGAAAGATTGAATTATAGTCTCCAATTGGTCCCACAAAGTATTTTATACTTTATTTATATTATAAGAGATAAAAAAAAACTTCCTCCGTCCCAGGAAAGATTGCACCCATTCTCTTGGCACGAAGATTAAGAAAGTGATAACTTTTAGGGGTATTATGGAAATTTTTGGTAATAAATAAATGATAAAGTACGTTAAGTGTGTTAAGTAGGGGTGATTTTTTTTGTAAATAAAGTGTATGGAGAAGACTGATTGTGTATGAGTTTTTGCCTTTTTAAGAATGTGCAAACTTTTGTGGGACAATCCAAAATGAAAAGTTTGCCATGGGACGGAGGTAACTATAAGCAGGCAGTATGGGCTCTTGGTGTTGTGGAATGGGGTCCTATTCAACTAGGACAGACAATACACAATGATATATTCGGCACAGCGGAAACACAATATATCCCAGATTATATCAATGCACAAATCATTCCACTCAAATATTGCAGAAATCACAAATCAATTAAATATGCAGGAAAAATATATGCAGAATCAACACCAGGAATTTTAACGTGGAAAACCCCTTCAACCTGAGGGTAAAAACCACGGGACCTCTCGTCCAGGAAACAATCCACTAATGCACAAAAGTACACAGTTCAATCTCCCTATCACATGTAGGGGAATACCATCTCTATCACAAGTAGAGGAATACCACTCCCTATCAGAATTAGGGGAATACCATCCCTATCACTAGTAGGGGAATACAATCACAGAATCAACAGAATAGCCTCAAGAGAACCCCTCTTGGAATACAAGACAACAATGGAAGAAAAGAGAATAAAATAGCACAAATAGAATACGTGTCACCCGATTCTCATTTGCACCCCTTGGAGATGTTTCTACGAAATCCACTCCGATCAATGTGTAGAGAACGTCGCCACGAACTCCCCCTTGAAATTTGAAGTGAAACGGTGAAGAAACGGACCTCCAAATTGGGTATTTTCTCCCGAAACCCTCTTCCCTCTTTCCTTCCCCTGCTTCTCCCCTCTATTCTGTATGTTTCTTCTCTGTAAGTGGAGAACTCACGCCTCCAACAATTTAAATCAACCCAAAATTGGGTTCTTGGGCCATTTAATTAATTATTGAAGATATTGGGCTTCTTTTCTTCAATTGGGCCAATTACTATTTGGGGCAAGCCCAACAATCTCCCCCTCCCCAAATAGTTGGCTGCAAGATCACACTTATCTCGAGCTCATGCCGGCCAATCCGGCACACGATTCATGCTCCTCGCAGGTAACTACCTTAGTCATCATACCCGCGAGATTCCTGTCAGTGTGAATCTTCTCCAGCTTCATAAGCTGCTTCTCTAGCACCATTCTAGGCCAATGGTACCTCACATCAATATGCTCAAGTCTGTTGTGCCACAAATTCGGAGATGAATCATCAACATCTGCTAATAACTGGTCCCGAGCAATCCTTAGCTTTGTCCTGTAGAGCGTACAACAAAGCTTCCCTTCGCCAACAAGCAAAGAATCCTTGGTAAGCCTCCAATTACCATTTGCAAAATTTTGCTCGAACCCCTCCCTGTCAAGAACATTAACAGCAATCAAGTTGTGGCGCAACTCTGGGACATGTCTCACGTTCTTCAAAGTCAGTCTGTGTCCCAACTTAGTCTCAACAACCATGTCGCCAACACCAACTACAGGTGCAACACTCTTGTTTCCCATGAACAAGCGACCAAAATCTCCTGATCTGTAGCTTGTAAACAACTCTCTCCTTGGAGTACAATGATGTGAAGCTCCCGAATCAACAATCCATTCAACATCGGGATCTTCCACATGAAAACATTCATCGCTCACACAAACTACAGTATCATGATCGTCGTAGTGCGTGACAAAGGCTGCTGTATTCTTATCCTCTGACTTTTTCTGATTCAATTCTTTTTCTTCCTTCCAGATTCTGCAATTTCTTTTCAAGTGGTTGGGTCCACCACAATGATAACACTTGAATTCCTCCTTGGATTTAGACCTATAGTCTTTGTGTCCTCCTCTCCAGCCTCTACCTCTGTTTTCTGTAATAAGTGCCTGCGACGAATAACTGGCTCCTACTTCTTTTCTTCTAGTCTCTTCATTAAACATACTTTCTTTGACCATGTTCAATGTCAACTTTCCATTCGGAGCTGCATTACTGAGTGTCACCACCATAGTCTCCCAGCTATCAGGTAGAGAACTCAATAAAAATAAAGCCTGCACTTCATCATCAAATGTGATATTCATGGTAGAAAGCTGATTCACCAAGTCTTGAAATACATTCAAGTGCTCTGCCACAGAACTCTCATCTTTATACTTCAAGTTCACTAACTTTCTGATAATAAAAGCTTTATTCTGTGCATTCTTTCTCTCATACAGTTCCTGCAATTTTTTCCATAATTCCCTTGGGTTGGTCTCCGTAGCCACATGATGAAATACACTAATATCTACCCACTGCCTGATTGTAGCAATTGTCTTTCTACCAAGCTTTTCCCATACTTTATCATCCATTTTTTCTGGCTTGGCTTCTTTATCATCTTTCCCACTAATAGGATCATACAAATCTTTGCAGTAAAGTAAATCCTCCATCATAGGCTTCCAAATAGAATAATTCTCAGCATTCAGCTTAATCATAGAACCAATACCCTCCATGGTTTCTGCCTAACCAAAGCTCTGGTACCACTGTTGTGGAATGGGGTCCTATTCAACTAGGACAGACAATACACAATGATATATTCGGCACAGCGGAAACACAATATATCCCAGATTATATCAATGCACAAATCATTCCACTCAAATATCGCAGAAATCACAAATCAATTAAATATGCAGGAAAAATATATGCAGAATCAACACCAGGAATTTTAACGTGGAAAACCCCTTCAACCTGAGGGTAAAAACCACGGGACCTCTCGTCCAGGAAACAATCCACTAATGCACAAAAGTACACAGTTCAATCTCCCTATCACATGTAGGGGAATACCATCTCTATCACAAGTAGAGGAATACCACTCCCTATCAGAATTAGGGGAATACCATCCCTATCACTAGTAGGGGAATACAATCACAGAATCAACAGAATAGCCTCAAGAGAACCCCTCTTGGAATACAAGACAACAATGGAAGAAAAGAGAATAAAATAGCACAAATAGAATACGTGTCACCCGATTCTCATTTGCACCCCTTGGAGATGTTTCTACGAAATCCACTCCGATCAATGTGTAGAGAACGTCGCCACGAACTCCCCCTTGAAATTTGAAGTGAAACGGTGAAGAAACGGACCTCCAAATTGGGTATTTTCTCCCGAAACCCTCTTCCCTCTTTCCTTCCCCTGCTTCTCCCCTCTATTCTGTATGTTTCTTCTCTGTAAGTGGAGAACTCACGCCTCCAACAATTTAAATCAACCCAAAATTGGGTTCTTGGGCCATTTAATTAATTATTGAAGATATTGGGCTTCTTTTCTTCAATTGGGCCAATTACTATTTGGGGCAAGCCCAACAATCTCCCCCTCCCCAAATAGTTGGCTGCAAGATCACACTTATCTCGAGCTCATGCCGGCCAATCCGGCACACGATTCATGCTCCTCGCAGGTAACTACCTTAGTCATCATACCCGCGAGATTCCTGTCAGTGTGAATCTTCTCCAGCTTCATAAGCTGCTTCTCTAGCACCATTCTAGGCCAATGGTACCTCACATCAATATGCTCAAGTCTGTTGTGCCACAAATTCGGAGATGAATCATCAACATCTGCTAATAACTGGTCCCGAGCAATCCTTAGCTTTGTCCTGTAGAGCGTACAACAAAGCTTCCCTTCGCCAACAAGCAAAGAATCCTTGGTAAGCCTCCAATTACCATTTGCAAAATTTTGCTCGAACCCCTCCCTGTCAAGAACATTAACAGCAATCAAGTTGTGGCGCAACTCTGGGACATGTCTCACGTTCTTCAAAGTCAGTCTGTGTCCCAACTTAGTCTCAACAACCATGTCGCCAACACCAACTACAGGTGCAACACTCTTGTTTCCCATGAACAAGCGACCAAAATCTCCTGATCTGTAGCTTGTAAACAACTCTCTCCTTGGAGTACAATGATGTGAAGCTCCCGAATCAACAATACATTCAACATCGGGATCTTCCACATGAAAACATTCATCGCTCACACAAACTACAGTATCATGATCGTCGTAGTGCGTGACAAAGGCTGCTGTATTCTTATCCTCTGACTTTTTCTGATTCAATTCTTTTTCTTCCTTCCAGATTCTGCAATTTCTTTTCAAGTGGTTGGGTCCACCACAATGATAACACTTGAATTCCTCCTTGGATTTAGACCTATAGTCTTTGTGTCCTCCTCTCCAGCCTCTACCTCTGTTTTCTGTAATAAGTGCCTGCGACGAATAACTGGCTCCTACTTCTTTTCTTCTAGTCTCTTCATTAAACATACTTTCTTTGACCATGTTCAATGTCAACTTTCCATTCGGAGCTGCATTACTGAGTGTCACCACCATAGTCTCCCAGCTATCAGGTAGAGAACTCAATAAAAATAAAGCCTGCACTTCATCATCAAATGTGATATTCATGGTAGAAAGCTGATTCACCAAGTCTTGAAATACATTCAAGTGCTCTGCCACAGAACTCTCATCTTTATACTTCAAGTTCACTAACTTTCTGATAATAAAAGCTTTATTCTGTGCATTCTTTCTCTCATACAGTTCCTGCAATTTTTTCCATAATTCCCTTGGGTTGGTCTCCGTAGCCACATGATGAAATACACTAATATCTACCCACTGCCTGATTGTAGCAATTGTCTTTCTACCAAGCTTTTCCCATACTTTATCATCCATTTTTTCTGGCTTGGCTTCTTTATCATCTTTCCCACTAATAGGATCATACAAATCTTTGCAGTAAAGTAAATCCTCCATCATAGGCTTCCAAATAGAATAATTCTCAGCATTCAGCTTAATCATAGAACCAATACCCTCCATGGTTTCTGCCTAACCAAAGCTCTGGTACCACTGTTGTGGAATGGGGTCCTATTCAACTAGGACAGACAATACACAATGATATATTCGGCACAGCGGAAACACAATATATCCCAGATTATATCAATGCACAAATCATTCCACTCAAATATCGCAGAAATCACAAATCAATTAAATATGCAGGAAAAATATATGCAGAATCAACACCAGGAATTTTAACGTGGAAAACCCCTTCAACCTGAGGGTAAAAACCACGGGACCTCTCGTCCAGGAAACAATCCACTAATGCACAAAAGTACACAGTTCAATCTCCCCATCACATGTAGGGGAATACCATCTCTATCACAAGTAGAGGAATACCACTCCCTATCAGAATTAGGGGAATACCATCCCTATCACTAGTAGGGGAATACAATCACAGAATCAACAGAATAGCCTCAAGAGAACCCCTCTTGGAATACAAGACAACAATGGAAGAAAAGAGAATAAAATAGCACAAATAGAATACGTGTCACCCGATTCTCATTTGCACCCCTTGGAGATGTTTCTACGAAATCCACTCCGATCAATGTGTAGAGAACGTCGCCACGAACTCCCCCTTGAAATTTGAAGTGAAACGGTGAAGAAACGGACCTCCAAATTGGGTATTTTCTCCCGAAACCCTCTTCCCTCTTTCCTTCCCCTGCTTCTCCCCTCTATTCTGTATGTTTCTTCTCTGTAAGTGGAGAACTCACGCCTCCAACAATTTAAATCAACCCAAAATTGGGTTCTTGGGCCATTTAATTAATTATTGAAGATATTGGGCTTCTTTTCTTCAATTGGGCCAATTACTATTTGGGGCAAGCCCAACAATCTCCCCCTCCCCAAATAGTTGGCTGCAAGATCACACTTATCTCGAGCTCATGCCGGCCAATCCGGCACACGATTCATGCTCCTCGCAGGTAACTACCTTAGTCATCATACCCGCGAGATTCCTGTCAGTGTGAATCTTCTCCAGCTTCATAAGCTGCTTCTCTAGCACCATTCTAGGCCAATGGTACCTCACATCAATATGCTCAAGTCTGTTGTGCCACAAATTCGGAGATGAATCATCAACATCTGCTAATAACTGGTCCCGAGCAATCCTTAGCTTTGTCCTGTAGAGCGTACAACAAAGCTTCCCTTCGCCAACAAGCAAAGAATCCTTGGTAAGCCTCCAATTACCATTTGCAAAATTTTGCTCGAACCCCTCCCTGTCAAGAACATTAACAGCAATCAAGTTGTGGCGCAACTCTGGGACATGTCTCACGTTCTTCAAAGTCAGTCTGTGTCCCAACTTAGTCTCAACAACCATGTCGCCAACACCAACTACAGGTGCAACACTCTTGTTTCCCATGAACAAGCGACCAAAATCTCCTGATCTGTAGCTTGTAAACAACTCTCTCCTTGGAGTACAATGATGTGAAGCTCCCGAATCAACAATCCATTCAACATCGGGATCTTCCACATGAAAACATTCATCGCTCACACAAACTACAGTATCATGATCGTCGTAGTGCGTGACAAAGGCTGCTGTATTCTTATCCTCTGACTTTTTCTGATTCAATTCTTTTTCTTCCTTCCAGATTCTGCAATTTCTTTTCAAGTGGTTGGGTCCACCACAATGATAACACTTGAATTCCTCCTTGGATTTAGACCTATAGTCTTTGTGTCCTCCTCTCCAGCCTCTACCTCTGTTTTCTGTAATAAGTGCCTGCGACGAATAACTGGCTCCTACTTCTTTTCTTCTAGTCTCTTCATTAAACATACTTTCTTTGACCATGTTCAATGTCAACTTTCCATTCGGAGCTGCATTACTGAGTGTCACCACCATAGTCTCCCAGCTATCAGGTAGAGAACTCAATAAAAATAAAGCCTGCACTTCATCATCAAATGTGATATTCATGGTAGAAAGCTGATTCACCAAGTCTTGAAATACATTCAAGTGCTCTGCCACAGAACTCTCATCTTTATACTTCAAGTTCACTAACTTTCTGATAATAAAAGCTTTATTCTGTGCATTCTTTCTCTCATACAGTTCCTGCAATTTTTTCCATAATTCCCTTGGGTTGGTCTCCGTAGCCACATGATGAAATACACTAATATCTACCCACTGCCTGATTGTAGCAATTGTCTTTCTACCAAGCTTTTCCCATACTTTATCATCCATTTTTTCTGGCTTGGCTTCTTTATCATCTTTCCCACTAATAGGATCATACAAATCTTTGCAGTAAAGTAAATCCTCCATCATAGGCTTCCAAATAGAATAATTCTCAGCATTCAGCTTAATCATAGAACCAATACCCTCCATGGTTTCTGCCTAACCAAAGCTCTGGTACCACTGTTGTGGAATGGGGTCCTATTCAACTAGGACAGACAATACACAATGATATATTCGGCACAGCGGAAACACAATATATCCCAGATTATATCAATGCACAAATCATTCCACTCAAATATCGCAGAAATCACAAATCAATTAAATATGCAGGAAAAATATATGCAGAATCAACACCAGGAATTTTAACGTGGAAAACCCCTTCAACCTGAGGGTAAAAACCACGGGACCTCTCGTCCAGGAAACAATCCACTAATGCACAAAAGTACACAGTTCAATCTCCCTATCACATGTAGGGGAATACCATCTCTATCACAAGTAGAGGAATACCACTCCCTATCAGAATTAGGGGAATACCATCCCTATCACTAGTAGGGGAATACAATCACAGAATCAACAGAATAGCCTCAAGAGAACCCCTCTTGGAATACAAGACAACAATGGAAGAAAAGAGAATAAAATAGCACAAATAGAATACGTGTCACCCGATTCTCATTTGCACCCCTTGGAGATGTTTCTACGAAATCCACTCTGATCAATGTGTAGAGAACGTCGCCACGAACTCCCCCTTGAAATTTGAAGTGAAACGGTGAAGAAACGGACCTCCAAATTGGGTATTTTCTCCCGAAACCCTCTTCCCTCTTTCCTTCCCCTGCTTCTCCCCTCTATTCTGTATGTTTCTTCTCTGTAAGTGGAGAACTCACGCCTCCAACAATTTAAATCAACCCAAAATTGGGTTCTTGGGCCATTTAATTAATTATTGAAGATATTGGGCTTCTTTTCTTCAATTGGGCCAATTACTATTTGGGGCAAGCCCAACAATCTCCCCCTCCCCAAATAGTTGGCTGCAAGATCACACTTATCTCGAGCTCATGCCGGCCAATCCGGCACACGATTCATGCTCCTCGCAGGTAACTACCTTAGTCATCATACCCGCGAGATTCCTGTCAGTGTGAATCTTCTCCAGCTTCATAAGCTGCTTCTCTAGCACCATTCTAGGCCAATGGTACCTCACATCAATATGCTCAAGTCTGTTGTGCCACAAATTCGGAGATGAATCATCAACATCTGCTAATAACTGGTCCCGAGCAATCCTTAGCTTTGTCCTGTAGAGCGTACAACAAAGCTTCCCTTCGCCAACAAGCAAAGAATCCTTGGTAAGCCTCCAATTACCATTTGCAAAATTTTGCTCGAACCCCTCCCTGTCAAGAACATTAACAGCAATCAAGTTGTGGCGCAACTCTGGGACATGTCTCACGTTCTTCAAAGTCAGTCTGTGTCCCAACTTAGTCTCAACAACCATGTCGCCAACACCAACTACAGGTGCAACACTCTTGTTTCCCATGAACAAGCGACCAAAATCTCCTGATCTGTAGCTTGTAAACAACTCTCTCCTTGGAGTACAATGATGTGAAGCTCCCGAATCAACAATCCATTCAACATCGGGATCTTCCACATGAAAACATTCATCGCTCACACAAACTACAGTATCATGATCGTCGTAGTGCGTGACAAAGGCTGCTGTATTCTTATCCTCTGACTTTTTCTGATTCAATTCTTTTTCTTCCTTCCAGATTCTGCAATTTCTTTTCAAGTGGTTGGGTCCACCACAATGATAACACTTGAATTCCTCCTTGGATTTAGACCTATAGTCTTTGTGTCCTCCTCTCCAGCCTCTACCTCTGTTTTCTGTAATAAGTGCCTGCGACGAATAACTGGCTCCTACTTCTTTTCTTCTAGTCTCTTCATTAAACATACTTTCTTTGACCATGTTCAATGTCAACTTTCCATTCGGAGCTGCATTACTGAGTGTCACCACCATAGTCTCCCAGCTATCAGGTAGAGAACTCAATAAAAATAAAGCCTGCACTTCATCATCAAATGTGATATTCATGGTAGAAAGCTGATTCACCAAGTCTTGAAATACATTCAAGTGCTCTGCCACAGAACTCTCATCTTTATACTTCAAGTTCACTAACTTTCTGATAATAAAAGCTTTATTCTGTGCATTCTTTCTCTCATACAGTTCCTGCAATTTTTTCCATAATTCCCTTGGGTTGGTCTCCGTAGCCACATGATGAAATACACTAATATCTACCCACTGCCTGATTGTAGCAATTGTCTTTCTACCAAGCTTTTCCCATACTTTATCATCCATTTTTTCTGGCTTGGCTTCTTTATCATCTTTCCCACTAATAGGATCATACAAATCTTTGCAGTAAAGTAAATCCTCCATCATAGGCTTCCAAATAGAATAATTCTCAGCATTCAGCTTAATCATAGAACCAATACCCTCCATGGTTTCTGCCTAACCAAAGCTCTGGTACCACTGTTGTGGAATGGGGTCCTATTCAACTAGGACAGACAATACACAATGATATATTCGGCACAGCGGAAACACAATATATCCCAGATTATATCAATGCACAAATCATTCCACTCAAATATCGCAGAAATCACAAATCAATTAAATATGCAGGAAAAATATATGCAGAATCAACACCAGGAATTTTAACGTGGAAAACCCCTTCAACCTGAGGGTAAAAACCACGGGACCTCTCGTCCAGGAAACAATCCACTAATGCACAAAAGTACACAGTTCAATCTCCCTATCACATGTAGGGGAATACCATCTCTATCACAAGTAGAGGAATACCACTCCCTATCAGAATTAGGGGAATACCATCCCTATCACTAGTAGGGGAATACAATCACAGAATCAACAGAATAGCCTCAAGAGAACCCCTCTTGGAATACAAGACAACAATGGAAGAAAAGAGAATAAAATAGCACAAATAGAATACGTGTCACCCGATTCTCATTTGCACCCCTTGGAGATGTTTCTACGAAATCCACTCCGATCAATGTGTAGAGAACGTCGCCACGAACTCCCCCTTGAAATTTGAAGTGAAACGGTGAAGAAACGGACCTCCAAATTGGGTATTTTCTCCCGAAACCCTCTTCCCTCTTTCCTTCCCCTGCTTCTCCCCTCTATTCTGTATGTTTCTTCTCTGTAAGTGGAGAACTCACGCCTCCAACAATTTAAATCAACCCAAAATTGGGTTCTTGGGCCATTTAATTAATTATTGAAGATATTGGGCTTCTTTTCTTCAATTGGGCCAATTACTATTTGGGGCAAGCCCAACACTTGGCAATGTAGCTGGTGATTCTCCAGCATGTAGGGATCTTGTTCTTGGGCATGGTGCCACAACTAGCTCAACTAATTAATGATTAACTCAAATCTCTCCATGCTGAGAAATGCTACATGGACCTTGTCTAATTTCTGTCGTAGAATGCCACCCTCTGTTTTTGAGCAGGTCCGAGTCTGTTGTATGATACAATCTGGTTTCATTACAATTTATTATATATTTCCATGTCTTGGAACCATCACTTGAGTTAATGCTCTTGTGAATTTGATGGGCTGTTTTCTACACTTGGTCAGGTGAGCCCGGCATTACCTGTTCTTCAGCAACTTATCCATTTGAATGATGAAGAGGTTTTCACTCATGCTTGCTGGGCTCTATCTCATCTATCTGATGTAACTAATGATAAAATTCAAACTGTGATTGAAGCAGAAGTCTCCCAACGGCTTGTTGAGCTTATTAACTCAAAAATTATATTTCCTCTGTCCTTTTGATAAGTGTCAATTTATTTTTTAAGAGTACTATAATATTTTAAAGTGTAATTTGGTGAGAGAATTAATATTTTAATGTGGAGTGGATAGTTGTATTAATGAATAGTGTGAGCCCCATATGTTACATTACTCACCCTTTAGATTTTAAAGATTAAAGAAAACAACTAAGATTGAGGAACCATTGTGCCTAATACCAAATGTAAGCTCCTATGAATTTTCATAATAATTTGATTAAAACACTGATTGAAGATACTATCTTTGATCTGCACTCCGCCCATCTTGAAAATAAGGTGAATGCAATTAACAAGTATACAATGATCATTCCATACATTAATGTACAAACAACATACATAAATTATGGTTTTTTTTTTCCAATATTTTTAGCTACAGTAGAGATTCCATGACTCATCCAGCGGGTGTCATTCTTTTAGAAAATGAAGTGCGAACTGTGCACAGAATCAAAATGGTCTAGGTGGTTTCTCTAATACAGCAGAAAAGAACACCTCTCTGTGATCATTCTTGTCCCACTTAGGTACTATAATCCACTTATGTTTCTTGTACCTTAGCATCCTAAACACTTGTAAATAATCATCCATATCCTCTTTCAGACAGAAGAAGCTATCAATCCACAACAACCCTCCTGGCCTCAAAACTCTGTCCCAATCATACAACACAAAATCCAACAACACTAGATCAATCCATCCATCAAGAAACCTAGTGGTGTGAATCAAATCCAATGTATTATCAAAGAACGGCAGCCGTTGATTTACGGTCAAGTAGAGTGGGACTAGCCCACGAAGCGCGATCATTTCGTTAAACGGAGCTCCAAGATTGATAGTAGCAGAGACTATGGTCACATTTTTCTCCCTCATCCTTGCAGCAAACGTTCCCGTTCCAACGCTGAAATCCAAGCCAATCCGGATCTCATTAGGCTTCAAATCAAGAACTTCATTTATCATAAAATCTGAAGTTAGATTCGAATTGGGATGCTGCTGGTAAACTGGTTTGATCCACCTTGGAGACTCATGATCGTCAAGATTGAAGCAATCCGAGCACTTGAAGAACCCTTTTCGCGAAACGTTCGTAACAAGACAAGTGAAGTTCTTGCAAATGTAGCCACTCCAACGCACGTTTCTATCATCAGGGACAGCCCACAAGGACTCGTTCATCGATAGAGGCTTCGTGTAGAACTGAGGGGCTTTCGCGAAACACCGTCTTCGTGGCAGGGGATCACAGCCATGTACCATCAATTTTTGGGCTAATCTCCAGTCATCATTGCAGATATCACCCACATCATAGTCCATGTACTCTTCGAGCTCATTTTTCATGGCGAAGCACGCGTGTCCAATGCTAGTAAATGTGCCATTTGCCCCCATGAAGTTCTGTTTTCCAAGCCTGTTAGGCTTGATCCTAATGTACTTCCGGATTTCCTCTGTCAGAAATGGATACTCAACAATATGGCCATCTCTAGAGCTTGAAGAAAGGGGATTCACCGCGTCATTCTCTTGTGAGACGGAGACGGAGACAGACTCATGCACTGATTCGATTAGGCCTAGGATATCTGCTAGGAAAGAAGCGTGTTTAGAGCTGTGATGCGATTCATGATCAGGTGAGTCTCTCATCTGCTCGAGCTGTTGTTGGATCTTGTGGATGACAATTTCTACTGTTTGTTTGATCTCACGATGATCGATGAAAGCTTCGTAGTTGCATGAGGAATCAGAAACTAGAAAGGACAATCTGAGAGAGTTGGCTTTGGACAATGTGGTTATACAGACAACAAGTGTAAGAAGGCCAACAAAGATGATCATCAATCGACTGTTGATCACTCTCCATGATCTTAACTTTTTCAAGATGTTGGCCTTACCCATGTTTACTCACAACAAGATGGAAGATTAATTAGATTCATGAATCTTACAAATGTACAAAGAAACACAAAATTTAAGTTAAATTTGTCAAAGATTATCATCGGATTAGAAAAATGCATGATCGATATTGAAAATCTTGGGATTAGAGTAATTAATTATTCTACAATGTAAATACCAAGTAATTAAAAAGCACTTCGGTTGCTTTCATTGAGATTAATTAATTGTTATATATCGTACTACTTCATGAAATAAAATATAAAAATCTCATAAATTATAAAGATCATTATGCAATGAATAATCCATATTTTTCAGTGGTTACATATGACTACAAGTCAACAAGTAAATACTATATACGAAGAGATAGTGTACATGGTCAAATAAGTTGCTTTCATATGAAGTAACTTCGAGTCCACGATCCTTTGTAGAGTGTATGCTACTATGCCATCTCTAATATGGAGTAATTATTATCAACAATTAAATTTTATGCTTAAACTAGGGTGGTTTGGAAGCAACTTAATTAATATAGCCAGAGTAAAATAATTAAGCTTTCATTGACTCAATCTAGTGGATTATTTTATTAAATGCACATTTTTCATGGTCCATCATATATAACTATATATATTTATATTTTCTAATATTGCATCGAGCAATTGAATTTATAATATATAAATATTTTAAATTTGTAATTAGATCTTGCAAGAAAATTATTATTTAGTATATATATATATATATATATATATATTGCTTTATGTGAGGATTGAGGTAATAAAGACATACTATAAAATGAGTAAGGCTTTTGTGCCGGAACAGTATCTCCCTTTGCAATTTAAAACCTATAGTAATAAATAGGAGTGTGCAATATTCGGTGAAAACCGAATTAATCGACAAAACCAAACCGCACCACACAATTCGGCTCGATTACCATATAAATATTTCGGCTTCGGTTTTCAGAATGTAAAATTTCGGTAATACGGTTCGGTGACGGTTTTGGAATTTAGAAAATCGGTTAACCAATAACCGAACCGAAAATATAGGTATATAAATAAGAAACCCTAAATTTACTAATTCCCTTTTATTTTCATTTGATACATTCTATCTCCCAAGTCAAAATCCACCCAGATGCGGCGCTGGACAACAGCCAACCCCACTGCCACATACCCCACGCCTAATCCCGCCGTCGTACTCAAGCTCCACCGCCGCATAGCCTCTTCATCGTTGCTTTTCTTTGCTTCTCCACCATGCTTGTCTACAATATGCATCGCAGGTCCCGCTGTACGGTGTCCACTAGATCCATAAATGACAATCGTCGTTCGCTGATCCACCGCTCAGATCTACTGCTGATCTGCAACTTCATATCATTCTTCTAAATCTTTTCATTTCTTTCTACTGGCTTCCTGAGTTGATGTATTTGGGTATTTGAGTTGATGTATTTGGGGATTCAACAAATTTTGAAATCCACTAGAAAATTGAGTATTAATTTTCCAACTACTGTTCTTTGCTGGAAAAAAATAATTATTAATACAATTTTTTTTGCAAATAAATAAATAAAATGAATTAGGGTTTTTGACTGTCTCCCCAAATTGGTAAAATCGTCTTTCATATTATGTGATAAAGAAATTGTTGTGATTTGTGAGAACAAAAGATGTATAGCTATTCCCAGATTGCAAAGTTTGGAGACAGGTTTGAAACATGAATGAAAAACTCATTCAAGCTAATACGGTATTTCGGTTAAATATCGATACCGAACCGATAATTTTAGTTCGGGCGGTTTTGGTTAATTTATATAGAAAATCGGTTATTTTGATTTTTCATAATTCGGTTCGATAACCGAATAACCGATAGAGGGGGAGGGTTGTGTTCAAATGAAAATACGGCGTGTCCCCGGAGGTTTTTGCCCTATAAAATTTCCGACTTGACCAATTTTTTTTAACATCAATGTCATTAATCTCAAAAAACTTATAGAAATGTGAAATGTTGACTTTTAGTCCTTACATACATATTATAAAAGAATAGAAACACAATTCAATTTGTAATATTCCAGGAGATACAAACAATCAATAATAAAAGATATCAAATATTGAATAATAATAAAAGTTCTGTAGTTGATAGATATATGTATAGGCCTTGTATAGAATGGGCTTGGCCCATATTGTGTCTTAATCATATATATGTATAGGCCTTGTTGTATAGAATGGGTTTGACCCATATTGTGTCTTAATCATATGTATATATACATATTGTACACTAATTCAATATCAACGAATCTAATTCCCACATACTTTTATGGTATCAGAGCCTCTTAAAACATAACATTTTTTTTCTCTGCTGCCGCCATTCTACTCATGGCATCAGATCTTCCTCCTTCATCAAATATTCTAGTCTTGTCTTCGACATCTACTCCAATGTCGATCTCCTCTACTGATATCTCCTCTTCGTCAGCGGCAGTCATTGCCGCAACCGTCAATACATCAATACCCTCTTCCCCCTTATTCTCTTTTTCATCGTCCATCTCATCTGCTCTTCTACAACATCAACCTTCGCCACCCATATCATCGATTGCTGTCCGCCACACACAACATCCCGCTCTATCTCTTTCACACATCAGATCTCATGTTACTGAGGTTCTTGATTACTCAAATTACCTTCTTTGGCGTGAATTATTTCTTCCAATTCTTCGAGCCTATCAAGTATATTCTCAATTGATGGGACACCCCACCGTCTCCCTTGTCTAGTGATTATTCATCTTGGCTTCAAATAGAGGCACTGGTCTTGTCATGGATCCAATCCACAATCTCACGTGATATCCTTCACGCTATTGTTACTCTCGTTCTAGCATGACAGCTTTTTCCTCTTGGACTAAGATCGAAGCACTCTTTCGAGATCACGTAGAAAGCCGCATCGTACAGCTTCGACAAGAGTTTTATAGAATAAAGAAAGGGGATAGAACTATGCAAGAATTTTTGCTGAAATTAAAAGATTTATATGATTGTCGTGTGTCTGTTGGCGACACGGTTACCTCTCGGGACTTGCTTCTACAAATTGTCATGGGTCTTGGACCCGAATATAATACAATCACCTCGATCTTTTCGACACAGCAGCCGTCACCATCTTTCAATCAAATGAAATCCATGCTTCTTTTAGAAGAAGCAAAACTAAACATACAAAAGGAACCAGTGCAGCCACCCTCTAATCAAGCCCTAGTCACACACCTCATTCTAATCCTAATCACGTGGGCTGTGGTCAAAGCAATCATCGTCAGTTTCGTGGTGGAAACCGAGGTCGCCGCTCCTCGGGTCGAGGTTCCATCCCCTTTCGTCCGCGTGGTGCTGTTGGGATATTAGGACCTCCACCGACCGCCAACTACAATAATGTCTCAGCCCAGCATTACCAATATCTCGTGACGTGTTATTGTTGCGGCGGATTTGGGCATACTCTCCGCCTGTGCCCTTCCATCCTTTAGGATGATAATTCCATTCCTCAGGCCTTCTCAGCGTTTCAAAGAACTGATCAGTCCACACCATCTTGGATTTTTGACACTAGCGCTTCTGGAATATGTGTTGGTAATGGTAATGTAATTCCTATACATTGTTCTGGTCCATCTGTACTTCGCACACCCTCATGTAATTTTCATCTTTAAAATGTCTTGTGTACTCCCCAATTAACTCATAATCTCTTGTCTGTTCGTCAGTTTACACGTGATAATAATTGTCTAATTGAGTTTTCTCCATTTGGTTTTTGTGTCAAGGATCTGTGTACGAAAGCTCTCTTCTCAACTCCACTAGCTCTTCTGGCCTCTACACCTACCCTGCATCCACTACTAAATCGCCTCCTGCTACTGCTCTTGCAGCCTCTATTACCTACACTTTATGGCATCATCGTTTAAGCCATACTAGTTATGTTATTTTATCTATTTTGTCTAAACAAAATTTCATTCTTTATTCTAAATTAGACTCTAAGGCTTCATGTATATGTCATGCATGTCAATTAGGCAAACATGTATGCCTGCCACTTTCTCATTCTTTGTCAAAAACTACTCATCCTTTCCAGTTGTTGCATTCTGATATTTGGTTTTCTCCTATAATATCTAATTCTGGTTATCGTTATTTTTTATCCTTCTTAGATGACTATACACATTACTGTTGGGTTTTTCCTATGAAAACGAAAGTTGAAGTTACTACTCATTTCTCTAACTATATTGCTTTTGTTAAAAACCAGCACCAAGCTTCCATCCAATAGATTCAATGTGATAATGGAACTGAATACATGAATAATAATTTTCAAAATCTTTGTCGTCAACATGGTATTCTTTTTCGCTCCTCTTGTCCTTATACCTCCCAACAGAATGGTAAAGCTGAGCGTCTTAATCGAACTCTTGCAAATATAATTCGCTCACTTATTTACCAATCATCCACTCCACTTACATTTTGGGTTGAAGCTCTACATACCGTTGTACACATTCTCAATCGTCTCCATACACCTCTCCTCCGCAATAAATCTCCATATGAATACCTCTTTTCTAAACCACCCACATATTCGCATCTTCGTGTCTTTGGCTGCGCATGCTATCCTAATCTTAACTCGCAAGCTCCTCACAAACTCTCACCCCGTTCAAGCCTTTGTGTTTTTATAGGTTATCCTTCCAATCAAAACAAAAGGCTTGCAAGCTTGTCTGGTTGCTCAAGGATTCAACCAGTGATCCAGGATAGACTGTGGCGACACATATAGTCCTGTCATTTGACCTACTACAATTCGCATTATACTCTCTCTTGCATTGTCCCGGAATTGGCTCATTCATCAACTTGACGTAAAAAATGCATTCTTGCACGAGAATCTTTCTGAGCAAGTCTATTTACGCCAGCCTTCTGGTTTTGTGCACTCTAAACATCTTAATTTTATGTGCATGCTTCATAAAGCTCTATATGGACTCAAACAGGCACCCTGTGCTTGGTATCAGCAATTCATGAAGTTTATTTGTACCAAAGGCTTCGTCAACAGTAAATCAGATTCATCTATATTTATTTATCGACATGCTTCGCACACAACCTTTCTCTTACTTTATGTTGATGATATTATTCTCACTGCTTTTTCCTCAGCTCTCTTGCAGTCTCTTCTCACTCTTTTGAAACAGGAGTTTGCCATTTCGGACTTGGGCACGCTTAAATACTTTCTTGGCATCGCTGTACAACGCACTTCCGATGGCTTATTTCTCTCACAAGGCAAATATCTTCGTCAAGTTTTAGAAAAGTGCAATATGCAAGATGCCAATCCATCTTCTAGTCCTATTGATTCCAAGTCCAAGTTATCCATCAATGATGGTGATCCCTTACCTGATCCTACACTTTATCGAAGCATCGTTGAAGCACTCCAGTATCTTACATTTACCAGACCTGAGATCACTTTTGCCATTCAGCAGGTCTGCTTGTATATGCATGCTCCTAAGACTTCTCATTTTCAGGCAGTTAAACGTATCCTACGTTATTTGAAAGGGACTCTCGACCATGGTCTGTTCCTTCGTCCTGATCCACCTGATAAGCTGACAGTCTATTCTGATGCTGATTGGGCCGGCTGTCTGGATACTCGCCGGTCAACCTCGGGATACTGTGTCTTCCTTGGATCAAATCTTATTTCTTGGTCATCCAAACGTCAGCACACTGTATCTCGCTCTAGTGCCGAAACTGAATACAGAGATGTTGCCAACAGGGGCGGACGTATGAAGGCCTTAGGGGGAGTACTGGGCCCCCCTGAAATTTTGAATTTTTTTACTATATATGTAATAAATTTTTTTAATAATATACGATAGTTCAGTGTAAATTTCTTTTTTATGGAGGTTGAGAGGTTCAAGTTCGAATTCATCCCATCACACCGTGTAGTTTTTCATTGTCCTTTTCACTATTTTTTACTTTTGTCCATTCTTTCCAATATTATTTCACTATTTCTCATTCTTCATATTCTTTTACACTTTTACTATTTACTTCTGCCCATTCTTTCCAATATTATTTCACTATTTTACTTCTTCCCATTCATTTATACTCTTCTTTTTATTATTTTTACTTATTCCCATTCTTTTACTCTTTTCACTTACTTCTGGACGTATTAAACGCTATATTACTAAAATATTTTTGATTTTAAAACATGTATCAATAATACAGATTGAGTGTACAAACATTAACCCGAGTACATAGAATATCAATTTATACATTATACTTCGCATTATTTTTTGGGCCCCCTCGACACAAATCCTGCGTCCGCCACTGGTTGCCAATGCAGTTCCCGAAGTTAGTTCTATCCATTCTTTATTGTCTGAGCTCCGTCATACACTATCTGGCGCATCTTTGGTGTTCTGTGATAATGTTAGTGCCATTTTCCTCACTGCTAATCCTGTCCAAACACAACGTACGAAGCATGTGGAGATTGATTTGCATTTTGTTAGGAAGCGTGTGGCCGCTGGAGTTATTCGAGTCTTACATGTTCTGTCTTCTCAACAGTTGGCAGACATAATGACCAAGAGCTTGCCTCATAGCGTCTTTGAGGAGTTTCGCACCAATCTCAACGTCCGCTCCCCCCATTGTGATTGCAGGGGTTGATAGATATAAGTATAGGCCTTGCTGTATAGAATATTGTGATTGCAGGGGTTGATAGATATAAGTATAGGCCTTGCTGTATAGAATGGGCTTGACCCATATTGTGTCTTAATCATATATATATATATATATATATATATATATTATACACCAATTCAATATCAACGAATCCAATTCCCGCACACTCTTACAGTAGTCTTTACTAAAACTCATAGAGATGTGAAATATTGACTTGCTTTCATTAATAAAAGACATGTCTATTTATAGTCCTTAATAAAACTATAAACAAGTTCATGAATCTAGAAAATTATGAAGATTTTTTTTATATGAAGATGAATTTTGTATATTGTATTCATTAATTTAAGTTATACATTTTTAATTAATCCATTCTTTAGAATCACAAATTCATTATACTCAAAAAATAGATATATAAGTGGAGAGTATCAAAGAAGGCCAAAAAAAAAAAAATGAGGAGAAAAGCCCTTCGAAAAGAATAAATTAGAACCCTATCAGCAATTAATGCTCGACTCCCAAAAAAACTTAATTTACATTTCCCCACCCACCTAAACTAAATATGACGCTCCCACCCCGAAACAATCCTCTAATTACCGAAAAGCCCTCGTTCATTGTCTCCTCCGCCCATCCGAGTACTGCGACAGCGGCACCACCTCCTGCAACGGCGTCGACAGCGGTGTTGGCAGCGGCGAGTTCCGGCAAACAGGGCACGAAGCGTTGAGCTTCAGCCACGCGTCCACACACATAACGTGAAAACAGTGCCTACAATCCGGCAACATCCTCAGCATCTCCGACTCCCTGTACTCGCACAAGCATATCGAGCAAACGGTGTCGTTTGGGCAGCTCCCGTTGCGTCTGCTGAAAACAAACTTCGGGTAGGAGTTAATAACCGCCGGGTCGAGCCCAACGACGACGTTTTGGCTGTCATTCTCGTCATCCTCGGCGACGAAGATAATCCGGGGGAGGTAGATGCTATTCTCGTTGGAGTGGTTAGGGTTAAGATTCAACGCCCTGCGACGGCGGCGGGCGGCGATTGAGCGGCAGCAGATGTAGGAGGCGAGGAGGATGGTGGAGAAGAGGACGAGGAAACCGAGTGCGATTGCGATGGCGTAGCCGAGGCCGATGGAGCTGAGATTCTGCGAGAAGGAGGAGGATCTGGCGGAGACGGTGGCTAGTGACGGCGGAGAGGCGGTGGACATTGGGAGAGGAGGAGGGTGGAGGAGGTGAAAATGGCCATTTGAATAGAGGAAAATGAGAGAGGAGAGAGAAGAGGTAATTTGTGGGGATGAAGGTGGGTGAGCTGCTTAGTTGCAGCATTTAATACTGAGAGCAACTCATTTAATGGCCAATGAACCATGATGCTGATATTCTTCTTACCTTTTATTACTCTTACTATACTATACTAAACTAATTTTTTTTCACTAATTCACTTTCTTCCATACTTATTTACATTTCTTTTATTTAAATTTTCTCCATCACCTCAATTTTCCTTTTTATTTTTCCTTAAACGACAATTTATAATTAATGGTCTTGACTCCCATAATGACCAACGAACCCATCTACGGAGGAGTATTTATGAATCACAATTTTTCCAACCAAGAATATAGACGTTACATGGTATTAATGCATAGTTGAACACAGCTTTTTAAAATTTAATTTCAATAAATCGAGTAAGATTTTAGCATGAATGGTAGGAAAGTAATACAAGAAGTAATAAATAATACCGGATTTCACGCTTCTTATGCTAAGATGGAATAAATTTCACATGGTTTACAAACCACTAATTATTTTCCATTAAAAATATTTATCACTTATTATTTATATCACTAATTACTTATAAAATATTTTATTTGGATGATTATCACATTTTGTCCGTTCTACATAATAAATTCCATCAAATGATTTCACACAAGTCATAAAAATTAAAATTAAATTTTCTTTCAACTATTAATCTATAATAATAATACCAGTGGAGTATACCACTTAATTAGTAGTGTACGTATTAAATCGATTCAGTCAACGCACAGTTATTTCAATTCATTTGAAAGGGACTCTTAACTTAATTTAATTAATTTATTTGTTTGATGAATAATTAGTTTAATCTTAACAATATTCTTACAATTTATTATTTTATTATTGGTTATGGTATCCGAATCAGATTTTAAAATTTCTCAAACACACACGTTTACTCGTAATATTTTTCAAATTATTAATAATTTGTTACTCAAATTAAGTATGAGTAACTTGTACGTTTTGTTCATAAAAAAATATGGAGTATTAGATTGGGAATTGACATAAATTACTCCATTGACAGCTAATTTTTACAATCGGGCATAGAGGGATAAGCAAGATCATGTTGAGATCATCGAGATTTTGTTTGCATTTAATTTGTCAAACACGAATCTTAAGACAGCCTATTAACATTATTATTTAATATGCATGATACAACCTGCTATATATGATGATACATATAAAACTAATAAGCATGTACTGAGTAGTATAATTTAATGAAAATTTCTACTAACTTCATTCCACAATTTAGTTTGTTTAATGCTTGAAATAAGGAGAGTTGCATGTATTTTAAGGGATGGAGACTCTAGTTTTACAATTTATTACTTCATTTTTTCAGTTTCCTTGATAGAATTTTTTTTCTGTACTATGCAAAGGCTTTTGTATATTAAAAGTAAAATAGGAGTAATTGTTTACCGTTTGTAATTTGGAGAGATATTTGATTAGAAAAATATTGATAATAACTACATGAATTTTTAGAAAAAGTTTTCAATATAAAATTATTGGGGATATTATAGACCGTGATCTAAAAGATCTCTTATATCTTTGTAATTTGGAGAGATATTTGATTAGAAAAATATTAATAATAACTACATGAATTTTTAGAAAAAAATTTCAATCTAAAATCATTGGAGAAATTATAGACAGTGATTTAGAAGATCTCTAATATAATATCTTAGTAAATACTACTGTGTGTATCATTTGTATTTTTTGATTTATTTATTTCCTTATTTTATAATTGTAAATACAATATATCAATGTAATATACTCATCCCTCAATTCAATACTTACAAAAATTAGCACAAGAAGAAAAAATTCCAATATATATATATATAGTAATGTGTTTAATTTTATAACATGGTTGTAGTATCAAGTATGTGTGAAAATTTTATGGCAGGAAAATTAATTTTACATACACATACATGAGTTTTAGTCTAAAATTTGATCTTTCGCTTACACTTATGGTATCATTTTGCTGGTAATGTTAATGCTAATATTACACTCCAGTTTCATTTTCATGTTCTTTTTAAAAACAAATATATTCATTCTCCCGCCAACCCGACTGCACCTACTTACATTTACCAAACCCGAATAGATATCTGAAGCCAAACGGGTTGCATCAGGATCCGATCCTTCAGAATACCCACGGTTACACTAACTCTTACCGATCGCCTCGCTTTCACCCTCCTCGGCGGGCCCCACAGCCCTCCGATCGCCGTGCCGTGGTAGAAGAGCGTCGTCGTCATGTTTCCGTACCTAAAAGAAGCATAATTCGGATTCTTCACCAATACGTCGGCGTTTACATATATGTTGCTGCCGTTAGTCATGAGATTGAATGTCGAATTTTCGAGTAGAATAATTGGGGCTCTGAATTTGAACACGGTGAAGGCTAGAGTTACGGCGACCAACATTAGGATAAGGAGGAGCCCCGTGACGCAGCCGCAGCCACAACATTTGGTGCATCGAATGTTGGGATCATAGTTGAAATTGATCATACTTACTTATTTATAATTGCGATGCGATGTGTATAATATAGTGCTGCCTAAAAGTGACAACTATCTTTTTATCACACATTTTGGCCTTCTTTGGAAAAATATTGTTACTCAAATATTTACTTTATGGAAGCGCAAGTTATCTCTTACTAAAACTTTTTTTCCTTCTGTATACACAAGTTATAGCCAACAATTAATTAGTTTATCAGATTAATTAGTTTCTTTTCATTTCATAAAATGGCAACAATTTTGCTAGAATTTTTCTTGCGTAGTTGTACAGGCCGTATAATTAATTTTAAATGATTAACCGAAAATAAATTAAACTTTTAATTTTCAGAGTAATCTTGAGCAAAAGTTTAACTAGCTATTTTATTAATTGAAAAGTGTAAATTAGAAATGATGGCATATTATTTGTTTGTTAAATGCTGATGCTCGTGCCGGTGGTACCTAGCTTGCTCCAGAAATAACTGCAAGCTACCTTAAATTATGTATTCAGGGAAGAAAGGATTCCATTGAATAGCATCTTTTGTATAATTGTGATAATTAAATTAAAGTTGCCAAGAATCTTGTCTGAATTTGTCAAAAATAAATAAATAAAATATTGTTGTAGTAATAAATAAAATTTCCTGATTGAATAATCGTGACTAACCATTAAGAAGGAATCGGTAATTAAAATAATAATAATTGTGAAAGAATTTATTCTTTTCTTTTTATTTTTCATAATTGTTATCTTTTAGGCATGAAATAAAGGAGAGGTCAGTGTTTTCATGTTTTACTAACAAGTTTGAACAATTCCTTCTTAAAGAAAGTTGAAAGTTTTGCTTTACAAAAGGAAAAAAAATTCCAACCAATCCACACTTGTTAAAATTCCTTACAAAGTAAATAAGTGGGTGACAAATTTTGAATCACTGTATAAGAAAATTTTAAAATAATTTAAGTGGATTGATCCAAGAGAAATCCTGAAATTATTATTTTTATTTTTCTGTATAAGTTTCATAATGCTTTTGCCTCCACGCAAATTATGATTTATATAATTTAAATTAACTTAATTTATAACAACGCATTTTTATACCAAACTCGTTACAGATAGAACATCCAAATATTAGTAGCTTTATTTATATTGATTTTCAAACTATTACACCGGGGTAAGAAAAAACAAGGAAAAGTGGAGAAATAAAAGAAGATTATTAAGTCGTACTTCATTAATTTGAAAAGAAAGTAAATAAAAAGCGTGCATTCCTTCCTAAAACACGTCTTTGAGAGTGGGAAGCTTCATCTCACCCTTGTGTGAGAGAGGGAGTGTAATGTTTCCGACAACGGGAAGATCAACGACGAGACCAATTTCAACGAAATAGTCAATGTCCCAATCTGCACCAATATCCTTAGCCAAGCTAACCAACACACTGTGAGGAACCTTCATCCGTACCTCCAGGGTCGTTTTATCATTCCCCTTCAACGAACCAGGATCCGGAATGTTACCAGACGCGATCACCCTACATTTATTTTCCTTCTCAATTCTATTAAATAGATCAAGATCGTATGCAATATTAACAATTTAACGATTAATTAATATTAGCAATGCATATTTTAGTTCAAAAAATAAAAAATATGTACAAAAAAAAAAAAGAAAAAAAGGTAGGTATATATTCATTAATTTTGATATTTAAATTGAATGATATCACGTGAATAATTCGGGCAGAAAAAGTGGACTAGCATTGCCGTAGACAATATTAATTAATGAAGTAATTTTAAATTTAAATGTTAAAAATAACAATTTTCAACCTAAATAATAAGAGGCGTGAGATTGAAATTAATTACCTGTCAACACTTTTGAGGGAGTAAGTTATTTCGCAGACGGGGATTGAAACGCCGTAAGGATTGTGGACGGAAACGGTGGCCAAATAAGAGATTCCGTCACGGCCGACATCCTTAAGATCGACGTCCGTTATGGATGCCTCTGGCTTCTGAATTTGGCCTACCTTATCTGCCACAAACTCCTTCGCTTTCTCCATCAAATCCATTATTATTTCTAATCTTATTGAATGAAAGAGGGATCCAAACCGGAGTAGTTTTGATGTGGACGCAAGTTTTGTTGATCACACATATTCTCACTCTTTTATAAAATGTTTTTCCTCGCTACGTGTCAAAAACTTAGGACTTTATAATATGCATCATCTTCTCGTTATTCCATTTTCTTTAAAAAACTAATAATTATGTAATTTATGATTTATCATACAACACATTTTGTTAGTCATGCAGCTGCAGCAGCATAATAATTACTAATTACCGAAATCGAATTGAATTACTGCCTAAATAAAATTCGTCCAAGACGAAAGCAGATTAATTCATTCATTCAATAATATTGGTACTCGAGATGTCACTGCATCCCCACCCGATAGAGAGAGAGAGATAAATTCGATACACCATCAATAGTAGAAAAATAAATTATAGTGACTCAAATAATCAATGGCTAAATTTTTAATATCAAGTAACTGATAATTAAACTTTTTTTTTTTTTAATTGTTAAAGTTTGTTACACGTGTAGATAATATATTTATGGGGGCTAGCGTATGAATGTCAACGTGGAGAAGTAAGGATGCATATTCGTGTTGTGCTACCGAAAGTGTACACGTCTTCCTTATCAGTTATCCAGTCAAATTACAAAAAAGTATCAATCAATTTACGAAAATTAGAAAATTGCAAGTTAATTAATAATATTGAGGAAAGTGAATGTGTTTGAGAAGCGGAGTTAGGGTTTTCATGATTGTGTAGGAAGGATGATTGTGAGTTCCCTCATAAGTAGTGACCACAATGCTGCTGTCTTTATTTAATCTCTCTACTTGTTTCTTCACACTGCAGGTGTGATGCGTACATCGGTAGTAACTCCTGAAAAAACAATACCACACTTGATCATCTAAATAAATACTCCTATCATAATTATAAACTTATGTTTATGTACTCCTCCTATATGGGTATATTGTCCAATTACCAATTGTCGTGAAAATAAAAATCACTTAATTCATAAATCCTATCTAGATTAATTTGATCCTTTTCTATTTAACAAAATGAAATAAAAAAATGATATGGATACTATATAGAAGGGTTTACCTGGGAAAGTTGTTATTCTTAACAGATTTTTGGCCATATTTTCTCCAGCGATAACCATCATCTAGTACATCCTCTTCACTCCTCGTTTGGAACGCAATCCGAGGTGGAAAACTAGGTTTCCTGCTCCTAGCAATTCTTCCCGTGTTTTTGCTATTGCCAAATTCCTCCAATCTAGGGATCCTCACATGATTTTCCTGGATTTGGGTATTTTCAGAAATCAGCCTCTCAAATCCCATTTCAGAGAGACGAGGGAAGAATGCAGGCATCTGAAATGGGATTTCTTGTGCAAACAAATGTACAGTTTCTTGTTCTTCTTCCATGGTAGAGGTCTCCACCACAAGTAGAATGGTTAAAAGTAGTAATTTTATAAAAGAATTATCAGGTGTGACGCCTGCATACATTTGTATGGTGAAGATGAGAAGAGAAGAGAAGAGGATGAAAGGAGTTATGATTGCTGTTGTCCACACAGGCCAACTAATTCCAACTAATTACAGTTCAACTGCTCCAACGGATTCCCACACGCATGCCTGCATGCTTATGTAGCTCTTACGTTTTCTACAAAGCATGATTTTTCAGCATATACACTTTCTTTCGAACAAATTATTTGATAGTTTTAAACGAGGCTTGTGTTACAAGACATATGAGCACGAGGCCTAAATTAATTATTACATTCCATGAATAACTACAAAACCTTGGACCAGGGCACTAGTCAGCATCAAAACCCTCTCTTGTCACTCCGGCAACATCCCGACACCGGATGGAGCACTGTAAAATGATGCCCAAGTTCATCATATGAAGTTAATTAGTACAAAAAAAGTAAAAACCAACTAAAAAGTATCAGCTGATGATCATCTTGTTAAGATATTCTGCTTGCTCAGGAAAATACTCCAACAGTTCGTCCTTCGTCGCCCACACATAATCTTCACACTTTTTAATGTCAAACTTGTTGGTAGGGATGACTTGAGATTTAAAAAAGAATTGCTGACAAGAATATTAAGGTATTGAAGAGAAGATTTAGTAATCATTAGCAAAAAAGTGTGAATGTATGAAACTGAAAGCTCTGAATTCCAATTTTACAGAATTCTAAATGAGAAGGAATAAGATTGGATAAATGAATGTGATTGATTACCTTTAGAGCTGTATTTCCTTTTCCATTCTCCGAAGGGGGTAGAATCATATGACCCATTGGGGCATTTCCGACAAAATAAGTACAAGAAAGATCTCCAATCACGGATATCAAAGCAGACTCAGCGCACTGCAAATGTTCGAGGCCACTATTTAGTTTGAGTTTATTTTAAAACTTTGAAATGAATAAGTTGAAATTCTAGATAAGGGAAAGACTTGATAAAGTAAAGCGATAAGTTGGAAGAGAAGCTACCCTGCGCAATGTCTCTTCAGACTCATAAACCTTCTCAGGAAAGTGCCACATGGGTCCATTGGAACCATATGAAGAACTGTAAAGAAGGAGATAGAGCCTCCTGTCAAGTGCTCTCTGCAAAGACCTACAAGATCATATGAAGATACTTGTTACTGCAATGCCATATGCAGAGATGAAATAATGTAACCTAAAATACATCGGCCAGCTTGCTCTGTCATTGTGTACAGATCACTGTTATACAACTTAGACATTAATGAATAAAACACAGCTATTCATGGCATAATATTAGACATTTTGAGAAGAGGAAATGGGAACAAATGAAAGGGAAAAGAAAAATGAGGAAGAAGAAGAAAGTGATCATCCAGCAGAGTACTATGAAAAAAATACAGCCAATTTTTAGCATAATATAAGACATCATGGGAAGAGGAAAGGGGAACAAATGAAAGGAAAAAATGAGGAAGAAGAACAGACTGATCATCCAGCAGCGATCTAAAAATGCAAGCCAGCCAAAAGCTAAACAAAAGGTTGCTTAAGGATGTCTGTTATGATACAAGTAAAATCATTCAACAGTCATATAGCTTATAAAGCATTTCCATTCTGAGTTGAAATTACAAATTAAAGCAAACACACAACACCAATACCTTTTATCATTATTATTATCTGCTTCAGTGATTCGTGGAGCTGGAGTATAGTCAAAATGATATTCTCCTTGTCCCCTGAAAGATCGTATTAACATCAAGAGAAAACCTCACTTGATTACATAGACCAAACCAGGATCATATTAGACAAAGAATATATTTTGGTAAAACAAAGATTACATCAACATGAGAATACTATGTAATGAAGGGTGCAGATGGATGGCAGTTGATATCAAATAGCATTAAAAAAAAAAAACTAAGATATTAGAAATCAAACTTGCATTCGTTGAAGAAGATGGAATTGAACCTAAAGCTCCATTTTAGAACAAGTGATAAGAACAAGTGATAAGTGGGAAAAGCACATCTTCTGGACTTCATACATTAAAAACAGAAGTTACCTGGCTTCAGATTTTTTCAAGAGATCTTCAGAGTATTCTCGACGATATTGTTGTCTCCATCTGAACCTGCAAATCACATCCAGTCCCAGCATCATAGATCTATCAAAATTTTGACTTAACAGCACTGCATGCCAGTAAAAGAGATTGCATAATGGAGGTCAAATAAATTATGTGCATCCACCCAATCATTCTTTCAGGACACAAATGTTAATTGATCCAAATTTTCTCCCATCTCAATTCCTAATTGAATGTCTCCTACTCCACAAATTAAATAGCTTTAAGGAATCTCAGCTGACAACTAAAGAACTCATTTATTCCCAATATTTAACCACACTGGAAATCTCGTTTGATTTTAACAGAATATATATTATCTAGAGCAAACCCAGTCGCAATACAGCAGTCGGAAATGGTGAATAAAAACGACAACTAAAATGCTTACGAGAATTCTTGGAAAGCATAAACAACAGGGTCGATTTTTGGAGTGACCACGGGAAGCCTCTCGAACAGAACTGAAGCTACAATCTTTTCATCGCCGCCACTCTTCAATGTAGATGTACAGAACCCTCGCGCTGCTGTCAACAAAGTTCGCCCCAACCCCGAAAACGTCGTCGTTCTCCGCATTCTCCACAAGCTGAAAAGAAACAAGGAACAATTGGAAATCGGAATTGGAGGAAATCAGAATGAGGAATCCGAAAAGATGCAGAGGGTTGTACACAGGTAAACGCAATGAAGTGTTTAAGCCCAAGATTGATGAAGAAGAAGAATGGGATCGAAACGGGTTATAGGGTTTTAGGACTCGTCACTAATTAGGGCATGTTTCAATTTTTATTTTTTATTTATTTATTTTTTTCCCTCTAACAAGATTATGAAAAAGGAAAGTAAATGTTACTCCCTCCGTCCCATAGAAATTGACACATTTTTCTTATTGGTTTATAAGTTGACACATTTCCTTTTTAATATATGAGACTCACACAAAAACAATTAATCTATTCTCATGGGCCACACATCACCTCTAATACAATTACTCACTACACATTAAATATTATTTCCCTCCCTTCACTTTACATTAAATTATTATACTCATTAATTTTCGTACAAAAAAAAATATATATCTACTTCTCCGGACGGAGGGAGTACTATTTATTTAGAATCGTACACATCAGTTAATAATTTGATATACTTACTGTTTTTGTTTTTTAAACGAATATCAGTTGATATACTTAAATTATTAAATTAATCTAATGAAAAAAATTTGTCTGTTTAAATTTAAAACAAATTCGAAAATGTTGAACTCAATTAAATTCGTTTTCAGTGCTGTACCCATTTTCTCCGCAAGGTATTATTTGTTGGTTCTCACTCCATTTCTTGATACTCCATTTTGAATGTTAACTTAGGAACACTATGATGGATTTTAAGAAGGTACGAAAAATTAGTGGTCCATAAAGGGCATGAAATATTTGAGTTCAAAATCCACCAACTCAGGTGCATCTCTCAACTGAAAAAAGATCTAGTAAAACGTTATATCTGCTGTGTAATTTCTTCATCAAAGACAACTAAAAGCTGAAAATGGAAGTGGAAGGTCATATATTTATAGCTCATCTTCTGCGTATCAAAACAGAGGTTTCTTTCCTTTGAGCATCGATAGTAGATGATCCAAAACCTGGCCGCCTCCGTCTCTCAAACCCGAATGCATATATTCATTGGTAATCCACAATCGGATGCCTCCTATTTGAGAAGCCGTCTCCATCACCAGCTTGAAGTTAACGTACATATCTTCATAGTAAACAGCTGCTGCAACTGGGACCTGATTGAATCAAATGGTTGTAGCAGTGTTAACATCACAAATGACCCCATATAGGAGATTGAACATTGAATTCAATCTCAGCATTTCTTTCATTATTGGAAATTTTAATTGACAAGGCAGAAACTCTGATGATTAAGAACCACCGGATTTGACAGTATATTCAACTTCACCAGACCTTGTTGTTGTTTAGAGTAGCAGCATCATATAGAGGTGGCCAATCCTTTTTCTCTGCCAATAAATGAGCAGCATCCTTATACGGCTTCAATGCATGAATTTCATCAAACATCCATGGAAAAATCATCTGCAGGAACAAGAGCGCTATTAGGCATACATATCAATTAGCTGAGAAATTGCGTTCAAGCCAATTTTACTGACCCCCATTCCAATAACTCAGGAAAAGAAAAGACTTTAAAGCCAATTAGATTGTTGTTCAACCCAATTTTCAACTCATTACATATATTTGGCAGAAAATAGCTTCAAAAGGTTTATATCCGTTGAAGGCGCATGTGTATGAATCGCTATTTTATGCATAACTTGAAAAAATAATGCTTGTGTTTAGTACCTCTCCAGTAAATAGCACTGGGCGTCCTTCTTTGACTGCCTTTATTGCGTCAAACTGACTCTCATTTTCAGCCCTTATTTTGTGAGCTGACCAACTTGAAGGAGCACCCTTAAATTTAATCCACAAATTGTATTAGACAATAAAAATAAGTTATGAAGCACATGAAGCAAAAGTGCTTACCATTTGGTTTTCTGTAATATACTTGAGATAACAAGTATTTTGAGAAAAACAGAACATATAAATTTTAAATTCTAGTCATATCCTCCCAACAAGAAGCAACTTTACCTGACAGTATATAGACTCGTGCATGAGAGCATACAGAGGATTACTGTCAAAATCCAACCACTTGTCATACTGCATAATGTGTAGATATGTAAATAAATTTCAGTCAAGGCAAAACATACTTCACGAATCAGCATTACTGTGCAATGCACGTATATAACTAATAGAAATTATTGTTTTTCAAGACTTACTGCATTCAGAAAGCAGTAGCTAATTCTCTTTGGTGCACCTGGAACCAATATAGGATCCCATACCCTCTCAAACCTGTGGGTAACAGTAAAAAAGAAGCAATTGAAAAGATCCTGGGAATAAATAAAATATTTTCTACAAACTAAGATGTTGGAAGAAGACTTACATGTAGTGCAGACGTTCAAAACCAGTACTGGATCCTAAACACAAACCTAGAAGCTGTAGTCCTCGTGGTGTTAAGAATCCACCAGATGGAAGAGGTACCTTTTCACAAAGTCAACATGCAAAAACACAATGAAGAAGATGAGGGAGATAGAAATTGCGTTGTCACTGAAAATCAATTTCCCAATGAATAGGAAAGATTTTAAAAGTTCTCACCCCACCGCCCTCAGACTCTGCTAGATATTTTACCAATTCTTGAGCTATGTAAACATCTTGAGGAAATCTCTGGTAGTACTTCCCGTTTTGCTGCACAACCTGCTCAAAGCAAGCTCTGTAGACAGCATCTGCAGTGCATCCCTTCCCTATTGGAGGTATTCCACCAGTTAAAAGAACTTGTTTCAGTCCTTGTGGGGCAAAACTCAGATAAGTCACTGCACAAAAACCTCCATAGCTCTGCCAGCATAGTGCAGACAAGGACATCAAAGATATGATAATTTATAAAAAGAGTACTCATTACTGAATCATATTTGCATAACACATGATGTTCATCATAAAAATAAGCTGAAGAGCATAAGAGGCTCATATTTTTCTGTTTACGTAATCCACAGTAACATAAGTATGGCCATGTGGTATTTATTCTAGCTTAAGATGACTGCCATATATTGTTATGTATAAGGACAGCACACTAACATACCAAAAGTAGCTACATGTTCGCTCGACATACACATGAAAGTTTAATAATACTAATTACATTAGTCACCTGTCCCAATATTGTCCAGGGCCTGGAGTCAGGAACGAGCCTTTTGCGAATGAATTCAGCATCATTCACTATGTTGTCAGCTCGGAAATATCTCAAGTAGTTGGTCAACTTCTCAGCAGATTCAAATTGAGACATTGAAGACGGTGTTAAAGGTGTTGATAAGCCTGTTCCTCGCTGTGCTTTAAACACTTCAGCACAAGAGAAGGTAGAATAAAGCAAGTAGCACAACCAGAACCAAAAATGTGCTTCAAAACATGCCTGGTCCATCAGAATAACACGAAATTCTTCACATGCTTTGCTTATCCATCCACCAGCTTCAGATGGGCGCATGCACTCAAAACCTGGTCCACCCTGCAGGTATAATAAAAACGGGAGGTCTAGTTCTTCCTTCCCAACTGCAAAGTATAGTGTTCATTGGAACTTATATGAGATATCATCAGAGAATAAAATAGTCATAAGAGAAGCATGAACTCTTGAAATAAAGTGTATTATTGATTATGAAAGATCATTCAACAAGCTCTTTATATTGCTGTAAGGTACTCATGTACAATTGTAACAGAACAACAGCTATATTTGGATTAAAAAAATTGTGGATAACAAGAGTGCTTATGAGTAACTTTGGCAAAAAGAAAATTGGGATACATGCTAACAGAATACATATTATGAAATTTCACACAGATACATCTATTAAAAAAAAAAAACTCAACAAGTATATGAGGTATTAAATCTAATCACCTGATCATCAAGGCAAATAAAAAATAACAGGACTCATGTTCTGGAACACCAAAACAAATATGTCAACAAATGCTTCAGAAAAATGGGGCACACTGATGCAGACATTAGACATATCAATTGGTACATGATGCAATTAAATGATTTACATAAAGGGGATGTCTTGGATGACGTGTTAGAATGAGAATAGCAGTAAACAATGGCTTCCAATAGTGCCTGTATACTTCTCTTGACTATGGCTAAAACTTCTTATGCTTTCCTCTACAACATGGAAAATGTTTTTTCTTCAGAAGAAATTTTTACCATAGTTACTTTAGACTGGAAAGCAATTCTTGATTCCTCATCAAATCCCAGATCAAAAGGGAGCTTAGTATGCTTCTCCCCAAGAATTAAGATCAAAGGTTTTAACACAAAATTTGAGCAAAGCCAATAATTCATCAATTCATTCATTCAAGAGTCACATTAACTCTTCTATGCATAACCATTAACGCTCGTGATTCCACATTCAATTTTATACTCGTCCTTCAAACTCACAACATATACTTGATAATGACGGTGATGAACACATCAGAAACACCAAAATCCCAGCGGAACATTAAACAACAAACTAAAGAAAAAATCCAACTTCAGCGTAATAAACGATCAATAAGCTCACAACGGCGGCAACGAAATTCAACACGAAAATGCTAGTTCCACAAGTTCAATTTCTTGAATTACCAGCAACCACTTCGCGAGCGAAGACAGTGATCTTCGGGGACGTTAATTCGTTGGCAGAGTAGTCAAGAGGTGTGGTAAATCTGTGGTCGCGGAGCCGGAGGTCCGGCACTGAGAACCAATCGCCGATTACGTGTTCGCCGGAAGGGGAAGCGGCGGTGGCCATTGACGTGATTTTGGCAGTTGGTCGACTCGAGGAGTGGAAGTAGAAAATTTTTATAAGAGGTGGAACTGGAGGTAGGGATGGTGAAAGTTTGCGAAAGCAAGGATAGACAAAAATGCGGAGGTGGTGGAGCGGCGTTAGCAATAATCCGGGTGACCCGAGTGCACGCATTGTGGGATTCAGTTAATGACCACTGTTGACTTTGGAGAGAGGGAGGAGTTGCTGTATGCGAAGGTCTGCACGATAAGATCACTAGGATTGAGGATCTATATCCTCTCCATTTCATATACTTCGTAAATTTACATAAATTTATTTTAATGGTAATTTCCACCTATCACTCCTTGACATATCACACACCAATACCTAATTAAATTTTAAAAAATATTTCATCTTTTATTTTTGTTTTTCTCACATTATGTCTGTAATGACGTGACAACTTAATATTCATATATATTAATTAACATGCATATAGGAAATTTACAGGAATGTAGAGGGAGAGATCCATATCCCTAGGATTGATTGCTAGAATGCCATTGGTTGGGTGAAATTATTTATTTTTCAAATTTTTTCAATTCAAAACTAAAGATATTGCTGCTGATTCAGCTAGTTATGTTTTATGTTTTTTTTTTCTTAATACAAAAACCTAAACTATAGTTAAGCTAAATCTATGAATTATTTTTTCAATCAGAGTCTAAAATATATCCCATAAAAGGGCTAAAATCATTAAATTAATTAAAATAATTTTATGATAATCATATATTGAAAATTTATTTTTATACTAATAAATTATGTAAAAACTCTTGTGTTTCCAAATCCGTACGCTCATACACGACCCAACCCTTAAACCCATAATAATACATAAACAACTTGACCCGCTCCCATCACAATTTCATTCACTTGATGGGCGCACGGATCTAAATCTGTGTGCCCAGCGCACAAGAGCCTTACTCAATAAATTATTTTTAAAAATCTTTAGAAACATATAAAAATTTATGTTTTTAATGTAGCTGCAATCATATTTTTTAAAATGTTTTATGATTTTCCGACCTAAATTGATAATTTTATATGTATTTCAAACTATAGAAAAGAAAAATTAGGTTAAGAATTGATATTTTACTCATTTTCGAATCTTGAATTGAAAAAAACTCTTTTATTTTTTATATAATAATTTTTTTTTCACCACATAAAATGTCAATTTAGGGTATATGGTGAATTTTATACTTTTTAACTTAAATTTTCAATACTACCATTTTATCAAACTAAAAATGTATAATTATAATATTATTGAAATTATTAAATTAAATTAAATATGTAAAGAACAAACAATTATACTAAATGATTCCAATATTCAAATCTTTCAATAATTCTGAGGCTAAACATTTTTCCCCCTTAAATCCATAGTACAATATAGATGTGGTAACTGGTGGCCGAGCCCAACGGGTCACACTAGCTTGAAGTATATCATTGGGCCCAAAATAAACCAATATTGATTTTGAGGTTGGTGCACCTTAAATTTGGAACTGTTCGGAGCATGAGTCGTTTCAGTTTGAGCATGTCACGTACTCCTTGAGGTTCTAAAAATATTATGGAGTCAGTGGTGTGGCCGGAGGGGCGAGAAGGGCGACCGCCCTGAGCCCCAAAAATATAAGGGCCCAAAAAAAAATATATATATATATATATATATATTATATTTGATAAAATTATATTTTAATAAAATATATATTTTATATTAGGTCATTAGAATTTTCATAAAATTTGGCTTGTCAATTTATTGGACTTGAAAAGGAGCCTATATTTAACTATTAAAAAGCATGAACTTAATTGTTGTAAGAAAAGAAAAAAGAAAAATATCATAACATTTATCAAAAAGAAAATCATTAGATAAAATTTTTCAAAAAATTTGGAAGATCCGAAAGATATAATACTTTAGCAAATAAAGGATATAATGATTAGAACATCTTAGTGAGAGACTTAACACGCATAAAAATACTATTGAACATATCACTAATATGAATAGTTTGATTGATTTACAAATTAGATTAAAAAGAACAATAAATAAAGATTTACAAGAACGAATTTCAAAGAAAAATTACATTGGAGACAATTTCTTTTGAGAATAATTGCTATAATAAAATGCCTTGCTAGAAATAAATTTTTGACTTTTTATGAAAAAAAAAAGTGTTAATGAAGAAAATAATAAAAAAATTTTAATTAATAAATATATAGAAAACAATTATGACCTATTATTTTTATTCGCTCCAGGCCTCGAAAATATCAGGACCAATACGGTATGGAGTAATAAATTAATAATCTAGTTTTCACAAATAAAATCGAATAATACTACAATTAAAGTGAAATCGACATGAATAACTAATAATTACATTTGAAAAGTCAAAAATCAGGTGGCATTGGACCCAAAAAGATATGGAGAAAGGGACCTTTCAAACGAATTTGAACAGTATATAAAGGCAGGACTCAGGAGATCTTATGACAATTTGTCAAAATATTTAATTTTAGATTTTTATATGAATACTAATATGGGTTGAAAATGGAAATTTTAAAATTATTGTATATCTAATTAAGAGTGTATATTAGGTGCACCCGAGTGCAACCTTGCACCCAACCTTTTATTCTATTTTGTATACATGTTATTCTCTTTTGTATACATGTTTTGTAATAATTGTATATTTTTTTCACAATAAGTTTTTCATTAAAAAAACTAACATTCATATGTGTATAACTTTTTATTCAATAGTGTATACATGTATTTTAATAATTATATATTTTTTACACTCAATTTTTCATTAAAAAAATTAAGTGTTAAATTGTATACATTTTTACTCATAATTGTATATGTTTTTATTTATATTTGTATGTGGGTGCACACGAAGCTTCGTGTGCACCCGGGTGCACACTATATTTAGCCTCTAATTAATATTATACTAATGCCCTTTGTTCCGAATAACTATACTCATTTATGCACATAGATTAAAATATATTGCTTTTAAAATATGTAGTGCAAAATATGACAAAAATGCTGCTTAAAAAAAAAACATGCCAGAAAGAATATTTCCTCCATATTTACATTTTCTATTTTGAGTTATCCCAAATTAAGGTTTAAAATTCATTTTTTTGTCAATTTGAGCACACACAAAATAATTATTTATTTTATATAGAATCCACACACAACACTAACACAACTACCCACTTTACAATAAATATTATTTCTCTAACTCACTACACATTAAAATATTATATCGTACAAACAAATCGTCAATATGGGACTAATGAAGTATACATTAACGACAAAAGGAATCTCGACAGCCCTATATAAATTAAGTTGTACACGATATCCAAATCCACGTGAAATGGGATTTCACTAACCCCAAACATTATTGCACTAATTTTAACAATTACTCCCTCCGTCCCACCCAAAAAAATGCATTTGTTTTTTGCATGTAAATTTAAGAATATTATTATTTTATATAAAGTGGGTAGATGTATTAGAAAGATGTGATAGACAGTGGTAGACTATTTTTACTAAAATATGAAAATATTGCAATTTGGATAGAACGTCCAATATAATAAAATAATGTTATTTGAGTGGGACGGATGAAGTACCCAACTAATGTCATAAAATTTTGAAAATTTCGAGGGGCCAACCATGTAAATAATTCAACATGTTCTATGAATCAAGATGTCAAGCGAGACAAACATTACTAAATTAAGTGATCCTTTCTACAAATAGAAGTTACATGTAGACAGAGGGTAAAAAGACCTTCCAACAGCTTGGTTTTGCTTTTGGCGTGGATTTGGTTCCTTGCAAGTATAAGTTAAACAGTGAGCCATCTCTATAACCAATTTTATGTACATCATGCAATTTACCTTATTCACACATCCTGCAATTTACATTATCTATCAATCTCATGGCAGTGACAGTGGGGCCCTAATGGTGGATACACCATGATAAAATTATAAACTGTTCAACGTGATACATGCCACAAGGCCCATAACAACATTATTGTGTGTGTATATATATATGCACAAATATCACGATCATGTAGCCGTAATTGTTATATTACTAACACTTGGAAAAAAATCGATTCTTTCTCCTAAGTTTTATACTTTGATTTTACGTTATAATTACGTGCCACTGTTGTCTTTCCTTCCATACATTAGTTGTCCAATAATATAACATAAAAAATTTATACTCCCTCGCTCCCCTTTAAAGAGGTTTTTTTTTTGTGTCCCATCCAAAAAATCTATTTTTCTCTCCCTCTTTTACACATAGAACCACACACATCCATCAATACGTGTAAAAAGAAAAGAACTCTCTTTTGAAGGGACGGAGGAAGTCCTATATTAACATTGTTCAAAAAAAATTTTATACTCATTTATTTTTTAAAATAAAAATGCTAACACATTTTATTTATATTTTTGTCACCTAACTAAATTCTTAGAATCATGTATAGGCTATATATATCTCCAAACATGACTCAATATTGAGCCACCCAAACATAGCCTAATTCTTCCTCCAAATTTCATAATACCAACTTCGCCTCACAATGCAACTACTTCCTTTTCTTCCAAAACCACAACCCACATCTTCCTTCACAAAATTACGCCAAAATCACACCGCACCCCTTCTACGCTGCTGCATGACCAACTCCGCACCGGAGACCACCGTGTACGGCGGCGCAAAGCCGCAGCCCCAGCGCGTCACCCTCACGACCCTCCGCCAGAAGCACAAGAAGGCCGAACCAATAACCATGGTGACGGCGTACGATTACACGTCGGCGGTGCACCTGGACGAGGCAGGGATCGATCTCTGCTTGGTGGGCGATTCCGCTTCGATGGTCGTTCACGGCCACGACACCACCCTGCCCATCACGTTAGATGAGATGCTCGTCCACTGCCGCGCGGTGGCGCGTGGCGGCAGGCGCCTTCTGCTCGTGGGCGACCTGCCGTTCGGCAGTTACGAATCCGACAGCGATAAGGCGGTTGATGCGGCCGTCAGGGTTTTGAAGGAAGGGCGCATGGATGCAGTTAAGTTGGAAGGTGGAACGGCTTCGAGAATTAGGGCAGCTAAAGCCATTGTGGATGCTGGTGTTGCAGTGATGGGCCACGTGGGACTCACCCCTCAGGCCATTAGTGTTCTTGGAGGCTTTAAAGCACAAGGAAGAAGTATTGATAGTGCTGTCAAGGTATTTAATTAATAATTAATTATAAGAGTAGTATGTTGATTTTTATTAACTAGGTTTGATCAGGTAGTGGAGAGTTCGTTGGCTTTGCAAGAAGCGGGGTGTTTTGCCGTAGTGTTAGAGTGCGTTCCTCCGTCAGTCGCCGCCGCAGCAACGGCGGCTCTACAGATCCCCACCATCGGCATAGGAGCAGGACCTTTTTGTAGTGGTCAAGTTAGTTTTTTTTCCATGTGTTGTCCCTTAATTTAAACACACTCCATATACTAATTAGTTAAGGAGCTGATTGTAATCGAGGGTGATTTTTGCAACTTTTATCACTTTTTTTACTTTTTAAAATTAGTTTTGAGTTTTTTATTTCTCTTATATTTTCTCAAACATTTTTTGTTTTTCTGGTAATATTGTCAATTTTATTTTATAACTATTTATGCCATCGAACCAACTATGCTGTTATTTCACTTTCTTGATTTCTCCAACATTAATAGTGTGTTTAGAATTTTTTTTTCTGCAAATAATCTCAATTTTAATTATAATTAAATTAAGGTATTTATCTACATTCACAAAATTTAATCACATTTTTATAAGTTATTTTTAGAAAAAAATAATGTAGTACATTTTAATTAGCTTAATGTAGTGATTAATGAGATCATAATACATTAAAGGTTTATGATTCAAATTTGTAAAATAATGACACGTAAAAGACTCAAGCATAAATTAATCCCTGAATATTTAGACTAAATGATCATTAAAATGGACGTTGCAATACATGATTGATACATGTAGCACACTGGTTGCAGGTTCTAGTGTACCATGATCTGCTTGGAATGCTACAGAACCCAGAGCATGCCAAGGTTATATATTAACTAAATTAAAGCCTTAATCTGGTTTAATTAATTAATCAGAAGATTAAAGTAAAAATTGAGTGGAGTGCAGGTGAGTCCCAAGTTCTGCAAACAATATGCATGCGTAGGGGAAGTGATCAACAAAGCTCTGGTGGAGTATGCACAAGAAGTTCAGAAAGGCTATTTTCCGGCGTCAGCTCACACGCCGTACAAGATCAGTGGCGCTGTTCTTGAGGGTTTCGTTCAAGCTTTGGACAAGGTGGGTTTGGGACACGCTGCTGCTGCCGCCGCCGCTGCCGACGTGGCAACTAAGATGGACCCTGTTTATAACTAGTCGAGTGATACGATGTATGGAAACGTTCACACATTTGCGTGCTCAATTATCATCATGACTAAGTTTCAAATATAGTTTAGTATCTTTAATCTGTATAAGTATTTATTTGTTTGTTGTTTGTGCCGACAATATAAGGGGAATTTAGAAAAATGTAGCTTTCATGTTGAGGTAATTATCATTATCATCTTACTTATTTTGTAATTTTGTTTGTCTCTATCCTCAATTGTCAATTCATATGTCAAAAGTCATTGGCTGAAATTCTGTGTTGTATTAATTTGAGTGTTTAATGTATTAAATTAGAATGGGGTGTGTAGTGGGGATTTTCCTACTGGCCAGATGATCCAAAAGCCCATTACTAAAAATTTAGGATGTTAAAATAACACTGGTGAAATTATCGCTAGATTGGGCGGTATGAATGTACCCCCAAAATTAACCTTATTTTTGGTGGTTCATTTCATAATGGCAGCGGCAGCCTTATTCTACCCACATCGTTATCGACGCCTATACCCCGCCGCTCTGTTATCTAATCTGCACACAAATTGAAACTCGTGCACCCCTTCAATGGGTTTTATCCAACTCTTTATTGTTTATCACTTCATCACCAACCACAATCACGCCTTCCGCCCATATCCACCGCTTTCAATTGGCAATGTTTTCTCCTTTTTTTAACACGCTCTGTAAATCTTCCTTGAGAAAACACCCCAATTACAGGGTACCGATTCTCCGGTGTTTGAGCAATGTCCCGGAGAACACCGTGTACGGCGGCCCAAAGCCCCAGAACCATGACCAGCGAGTTACCCTCACGAGCCTCCGCCTCAAGTACAAGAAGGGCGAGCCGATAACAATGGTCACCGCCTACGATTACCCCTCGGCGGTGCACTTGGACATGGCGGGGATTGATATTTGCTTGGTCGGTGATTCCGCTTCCATGGTTGTTCACGGCCACGACACCACTTTGCCCATCACATTAGATGAGATGCTCGTCCATTGCCGTGCGGTGGCGCGTGGAGCCAAGCGTCCGCTACTCATCGGCGACTTGCCCTTTGGCAGTTACGAATCCAGCACTCATCAGGTTAACAAATCTATCCTGATTCATTTTTCAATGAATGACTTTATTTATTATTTTTATTGAAATAATCTCTGTCAAATGTTCAACAATGGTACATGTTAAGTTGATTTTGCTTATACAGATCCTATACTCTGTTTTGATCCCATGTTTGGTCTGAGAAATTATGCTATCTTATGCACTATTGCAGTAGGATTCTATTTAAGCAATCCAAAGACAGATCATTTACTATAATATTCTACTCTTGTTTGGAGTTAGGATTCTAGCAAAGGTTCGATTTTTAGGAGTTAAGTATATCTAGTTTTAAATTGTTAGGCTTGTTGAAGTGTTTCTTAATGCAAACTCTTTTTGTGTTGTTATTTTCTTGGGGTTGTGAAATGGAGTAATCTGATTTGCGGTTCAAATTATCAGGCAGTTGATACAGCTGTAAGGATTTTGAAGGAAGGAGGTATGGATGCAATTAAATTGGAAGGTGGGGCACCTTCAAGAATTACAGCAGCCAAAGCTATTGTGGAAGCTGGTATTGCGGTGATGGGGCATGTTGGGCTCACCCCTCAGGCCATTAGTGTTCTTGGAGGGTTTAGACCACAAGGCAGAAATGTTGATAGTGCAGTCAAGGTATTTTTTTCTGGGAATAGAGGGCAACACCTGACCTTATAAATTGATTCTAAGCATATGGGTCAATACTTTCCAGGTTGTGGAGACTTCCATGGCTTTGCAAGAAGCAGGGTGTTTTGCAGTTGTCTTAGAGTGCGTTCCTCCACCCGTGGCAGCAGCAGCAACATCGGCTCTGCAGATCCCCACCATTGGCATTGGGGCAGGACGTTTTTGTAGTGGTCAAGTTAGTATACACTTATTGTTTTCTTACTAAAGGAATGAGTAACACCTTAAATTTACTCTCCACCTATGCTCCAACAGCATCTGTGAGTCCTTATTTTCTATTAAACCACCTAATGTGCAGTATAAGATCGAGATCAACTCAGTCTGAAATACACATGCAATAGATGCATTAAGAGTAAAGCTCTTGGTCATAAATTTTGGGATTGTACTGAAAATGGATTGAATGTTATTTTGTTATTGCAAAAAAATGTTTCTTTCGCTGTCTTACTATGTTCTTCTGGTATGGCTTGTGTTGTGTTGTTATCGGTCATCTCTAACAAGAATACACTTGTTGCAGGTTTTAGTGTACCATGATCTGCTTGGAATGCTGCAGCATCCACACCATGCGAAGGTTAAAGCCAGTAATTCTCATTGATTTGCGTTGTCATTTCGTTGCTTATTTGTGCTAAATTAAAATCAGTATCTCCTTCACAGGTCACTCCAAAGTTCTGCAAACAGTACGCCCATGTGGGGGATGTGATCAATAAAGCTCTTGTGGAATACAAACAAGAAGTGACTAGTGGTTCTTTCCCTAGCTCGGCTTACAGCCCTTACAGAATTAGTGCTGCTGATGCCGAGGGTTTCATTCAAGCATTGGAGAAGCTCGGTTTGGGCAATGCAGCATCTGCGGCAGCTGATGTGGCTGGAAAAATAGAGGCGACAAATTAAAAAAACGGATGTGAAGACTGTTTTTCTTGTAGGGTGGTTCGATTTATTTTAGGATCAGACATTGGAAAAATCGATCCATGTTTGAAGAGTAGGTTTTTGGTTTCATAATACTGCGGATGGTAAGTTAAACACCAATATACCATCGATGTAAAAATGCTTGCAAGCTAGAGAGATAAGATTGGTCTTTTTTCTTCATGCAGTGGTACAGGAAAATTATCTTAATACTTCCACCCTCAATCTTATTTTTATTCATATTATTGTGATTAATATAATTTAAAAGGGTGTGTCTTTTGTGCAATCGTCTCGGACTCTATTATGTGACACGAATCATAAAACGCCTACCTGCATTGAGCGGTTATATATAATCGAAACTTTTCTTTCCTTTTTTTAAATGAAGAGGCTCATGCATACATTTTCCTAATTATGAATCCATTTACAAGTAACAGTAATTATGAATCCATTTACAAGTAACAGTAGAAAAAGAATAGCAGAATTTGTGATTATACACATGACAGAAAAAAGCATGAAGAAATAAATCAATCTTTTACACAGAGAGAAGCAAAATAAATTTGAAAGTAAAAATCACGTCACGATTACGAAATAACAACATAATTAGCAAGAATGAAGTAAGTATATAATTGTGTCAAAGGCAAAGGAGATTTTCTAGATGTTTTGTGATGCGACCACTGTAAATTGGCAGATGGTTATTTTGGTGAATCTCTACAAGTGTATTCTTACTCTTGTCATATACCACATAAAACTCCTCAACCGTCTCACCCCTAAACGTAACATGAAGTAGGATCTCATTTTCGGTCACGGGTACGGATACGGGCTGTAATTCTGCTCTGTACTCTCATAAACACCCTTCCTTAGTATGGCGATCGCCAGTGGCGGATCCAGAATAATGAAAATGGGGTACGATATGTGGTTATAAAAATATTTTTTATTATTTAAAATCTACTATAAATAAATCAAAACACATAAATTATAATTAATCGATTTTTTATTTTAGAAAGAAATAAAACATTATTATCATAAATTTATAGCATAAATTTATAAATATAATAGTGAATTAAGTGTAGATTTGTGTTAAAATTAATATTGAAGTTTTTAAATTAATAATATTATTATTTTGTGTGTTTATTTAAATACACAAGGTTTAAAATAAAATAAAAAAATTATAAGAAAAATTATAGTATAATATTAGAAAAAATACATTTATAAAAATGAAAAACACAAAGAAATAATATAAAATAAAACGATTAAAAGAAATAAGAAAAAAAGGCCTAAGAAATAGGAGTAATATAAAGAAATGGAGAAGAAGCAGTTGAGGCCTTTAATTAAATTAAATTAAATTAAAAAGAAGGGAAGTGTATAAATCAAGGATCGATCCCTTGACTTGAGGGTACAAAAACCACCCTAACCATCAAACTATGAGTGAATATTGAGTGCTAATCCAGATATATATGATTACTAGCTGGATCCGCCACTGGCGACCGCAATCGGTGGTGAACAAACAAAGTCGACCTCCCTAAAAAGTCAAGTACTGGCCCAAGAATCTTCCATAACTTTCTTTACAATTTTGGAAATGCAGTCTCTTGAAACTCTTATCCTTGCAATCAAAACAAACTACTTGTGCAATGAATCTATCCTCTTGATCAATTGCCACCCAATAGATAGACCCATTAAAAAAGACACCACTTCTACGGCAATGCTCCCCCAAGAATCCTTTCATCTCTTCGCCTCATTTTTTGTCTCTGCATGAATACACAACATATATAATGGTACATATCAGCAATTACTATCTTATAATCCTTCATCAATGGATCGTAATACATTCCATGAACTGGTGTAGGGCTCCTGTAGAAATTAACTTGTACTGGACAATACAACTCTCGGGATGGATTCCACAGCACACACTTAACAGGCACGATCTCTTCATCCCAATATAATCCGTCGCAACTGCACAAAGTCACATTATCATGACCAAGGCCATATTCAATTGCCGACACTAATTCTATACGGTTGTTTCGGAGCTCACCAACATGAAATCCATTGTAACCTTCTAGGTCCTCCCACGTAATTAGATTTCGTGACGAAGGATTCTTGCACTTGTTGGAATTTTGTCAAATTAAAAGAAGGGATTTTTGTCCCACATCGGGTGGGAGAGAAAAGGGGGAGGGATTTCTTAGGCTATATAAGGAGGTCATTGGACTTGAAGTTAAATGCACCAATCAAGTACACTTTAATTTTTGTATTTGATTCTAGTTAAAATTCCTTTCTTTGATTCTCGGTTGTGAGAATGGAAAGAAAGGTTTGGATTAATCAAAGATTTATAAGAGTGTAGGGATTGGGGTCGGGAGAGAGAAATTCTGTGTGATTGTAAAAATTTTTCACATAGTGGTATTTTCTCGATCCATGGTTTTTCTCCAGTTTTGAAGTTTTCCACGTAAATTCTTGTGTTGTGCTTTTTATATTCTTCTTTATTTGTCCCTTAGAAATGAATGGGGATCTGCCTATCCCAACAAGTGGTATCAGAGTCCGGTTCGGGTGCTTATAAAGTTCTTAGTATGCTCTGTGGTTGCAGAACAGTCTGACCTTCCACATCAGAAAAGACTTTATGAGAGGAAGAGGGTTATTTATTAGGCTAAAGGTGGCATGAAAGAAGTGGGAAAAGCTAATGATACAAGGGGGTCAGAAGATCAGCCGGATGCGGTGGCATCTCATTTCTTGTGGTGAAATGCGCCGGACAGTGGCGTGGCAAGGGGTAGGATTTGTGGGACAGTAGTTTTTGGCGGAGTTCTTGGACCTGCAACAATGTGAATTGCTGGGACTCCCGGTGGTGGAGTTGGCTTAACAGCGGCATGAGATTTTCCATAGATGTCGGCTCAAGGAGGTTTGAAAGGAACGGATTTTCCTATAATGATTGGTGCGTGGGGAAGAGCCGATTCAATGGGAAAGATGGCGATGTGGTGGCTTGGTATTGGGTGGTACTAGATCAGTAAAGAATAGCGTGGATTCAACCGACAAGTGGGGAAAAGCATCGTGAATTCTGAGGGTTGGAATCGGCTTCAAGTGACGACACTTTCAGTAGGAAAAGGTTCGGACAAACCTGGTGTAGCTTGGCGGTAAAAGGCAGCGATGTCATGTCGGTACAAATAATTTTTGCTCAAGGTGTAGCAATAGTGCGGTAATTGCGGTGGAGCAATGTCACGGTAATTGCTTATGGTGGAGCAATGGTGATGTTGCTGGTCAAGGAGAAGTTGGTGCGACAACAACTCTGAATGTTGAGTTAATATTATTGGGGATCCTTATGACATGTTCAGTTGTCATGAAAAAAGATGTAATAATATTAGCTGGTCCACAAGTTTGCACACGGACATTGACTTGGCAGGTGATGTAGGGTGTATGGTGGATGTATATCGATGGCTGGTGGACTTCCAGGGGTAACCAAGAGCTGGAAGTAGCACCATAAATATCAGCAGGTGTTTTTTCGATATGTGTCACAGGAAATTCTTAGAATGATTTATTCTAAGTGGTCTACTCATATGGTGGATTAGGATTCTCAGGATTGAGAATGATTGTCGGTGAAGACAATGAATCTTCTTTTATTTTGACAATGTGGAGATTGTTGGAATTTTGTCAAATTAAAAGAAGAGATTTTTGTCCCACATCGGGTGGGAGAGAAAAGGGGGAGGGATTTCTTAGGCTATATAAGGAGGCCCTTGGACTTGAAGTTAAGTGCACCAATCAAGTACACTTTAATCTTTATATTTGATTCTAGTTAAAATTTCTTTCTTTGATTCTCAGTTGTGAGAATGGGAAGAAATGTGTTGATTAGTCAAATATTTGTAAGAGTGTAGGGATTGAGGTTGGGAGAGAGAAATTCTGTGTGATTGTAAAATTTTTTCACATAGTGGTATTTTCTCGATCCGTAGTTTTTCTCCGATTTTGGAGTTTTCCACGTAAATTCTTGTATTGTGCTTTTATGTTCTTCTATATTTGTCCCTTAGAAATGAATGGAAATCTGCCTATCCCAACAATACTGCTGCTGGATATGAATTTGAGCGAACGTTGGATCGGAAATAGTGGTCTTCCACTGTTTGGAAACCACCCTCACGGGTAATCGGGACAAGATGATCTCTATTATTTCATGGGGGAAGACTAGGACAAGTAACATCACACGCTTCTGATTCAAATTCTCTCACTGATTCAATATATGTATTCAATGCTACAAAAAATATTTAGATTCAATCACAACACTTTCATTAAACACACCTAAAGGGCCAACAAAGAGATGATAAATTAAGTGACAAGTTATAACCCACCAAATGCCAAAAGCCCTAACCTTTCAGAAGTACACTTTCAATTACTTACCCTCAATCAAGTTTTGGTTAAACAAAAAATTAATAGCCAAACACAAAAAATTAGAACAGATGCCCAAAAGTGCAAAATTACCTAACCTCTTTAAAATAGTCCCAATATTTTCACTTTTAGTCCCAAATGATTATTTCTTTGTAAAGTTGGTCCCATAAGATTTCAACTTAGTATATTTAGTCCATTCAATTATACTCTTTGTCCCAAGAAATTAAATTCATATTTTTTTTATTTATTATTATTATTATTATTATTATTATTATTATTATTATTATTATTATTATTATTATTATTATTATTATTATTATTATTTGAACATGCTTTAAAAAGTAACAAAAATCTAACATTAAATAAAATAATAAATGAGTAAATAAATAAATAAAATAAAATACGGATCTAAATTCTTATAATCAATAGTGTAACTTTATATCATAATTATTTATTAATTATTATTATTATTATTATTATTTTTAATTTTTTTAACATGTCATTTTTAAAAACAGTAAATATTTTAATACTTATTATTATTATATAAGTTCTGGACACTACTCAAATCCAGAAATATTGAAAACGATTATTTTGCAATTTTAGTCCAAAAAAATTTTAGACTAATAACTTTATACCAAATTTTTATTGTTTTAAAAAAAAGACATGTTAAAAAAATAATAATTAAAAAAATAATAATTAAAAAAATAATAACAATAATAATAATAAATAAATAAATAAATACATAAATAAATAAATTGATAAATATGATATAATGTTACACTATTAATTATAAGAATTTAGATTCATATTTTATTTTATTTATTTATTTACTCATTTATTATTTTACTTAATGTTAGATTTTTATTACTTTTTAAAACATGTTCAAAATAATAATAATAATAATAATAATAAATAAACATGAAATAAAATAAAATATGAATTTAATTTATTGGGACCAATAGAGTAATTGAATGAGGCTAAATATGCTAGGTTGAAGTCTTAAGGGATCAAATTTACAAAGAAATAATCGTTTGAGACTAAAAGTGAAAGTATTGAGACTATTTTAAAGAGGTTAGGTGTCCTATCCTGTGGAACCAAAAGTGTAAAATTCTCGATCAATACTCTCAGTCTGAGAAACAAGGTCGTGATGAATTACCTTCAACAGAGAGACAGAGAAGATAGCAATGGAAGAGTGAAGGAAAATGACTAATTAAGTCTGTCAGAAGACTTTATTTTGGTTAGTATATATAGGTCATTTAAGGGTTATTTCCCCTTCCATACAGGTAATTTAAATAAAAATGTTACTATATTTTGGAAATTTTTTTATCATAGATGATATATGGAGTTAATTACAAAACAGATACAGAATATCTACAAATTAGAAAAGAAATTTACAAGAATAAATCAAGTTTATTGATCCAATAATTTCCTTATTTAATTTTTTTAAAAATTTTGGCAAAAAACAACTAGCCCACCTCCGCTAGCTCCAACTAGTCATCGGAACTCAAAATTAAAATCTTTTGCGATTACTCTTGTGTTTCCTGCCCTGCTAATCTCCATTTTCTTATTATGTTCTTCTGTTATGGCTTGTGGAGTACAAACAAAAAGTGACTAGTGGTTCTTTTCCTAACATCCCTACATTACCATTTTTATAGCGAAATACTACAATTGATATTCCTAATTTTATTCTTATTATTATGATTGGTATTATTTATTAATTAATATTAATAAGATATGTAATTGTGATTCATTTCTGTACCAACTAAGAGGCTCATATATCCATTTTCCTAATTATGAATTCATTTACAAGTAACAATAGAAAAAGAAAAGCAGAAATAGTGATTAATTGATTATTATACACATGACATAGAAAACAATGAAGAAATAGTGTGATTAAACAAAAAATATAAATGAGTTTTTTACACAGAGAGAAGTAACATAAAGTTGAAAGTAAAACTCAGCTGTCACGATAATTAGCAAGAATGAATTAAGTATATAATGAGACAAGTAATTGTGTCAAAGCAAAAGGAGATTTTCTACATGTTTTGTGTTGGGAGATTCATTGGTAGTTGGCGAATGGTTACTGTGCAAGTGTATTTTTAGTCTTGTCATACACCATGTAAAACTTGTCACGCCCACGCCCCGTCCTCCTCGCAACATGTAGTAGGATTTCCAGGTGGAATTCTGGTCTGTAATCGCATAAACACTCCTCCTTAGACTCCATCCATTCATCATTCCATCAACTTTTTTCATAATCTCAATCGGGCTACCACTCTTGTAATCGGTGATGAGCAAACAAAGTTGCCCTCCCAACGAAGTCAACAACAAGAACTCTTGCTCACGATGTTTATTGTTTGGCAAAGCCAGTCTCTTGAAACTTTCATCCTTGCAATCAAAACAAATTACTTCTCTGTATGTATAATAATCATCCACAAAATCCAAGTCATCATCACCCTCCAAAGGCTCTGGATCAAACTGATCACCACCCTCCAAGGGCTCTGGATGATCACCACCCACCAAAGGCTCTGGATCCAAGTGTTCCATTATCAGCCAATAAATAGATCCATTAACAAAGACACCATAACAAGGGCAATAGTCCCCCGAGAATCCTTTCATTTCTTAATACACAACCATATCACCAATTACTATCATATAATCCTTCATCAATGGATCGTAATACATTCCATGAACTGGTCTAGCGCTCCTGAAGACATCAACTTCTCCTGGACGATACAACTCCCGGTACATTCTACGGGATGGATTCCACAGCATACACTTAACAGGCATCACCTCTTCAACACTCTCCATCAGATATAATCCGTCACAACTACACAAAGTCGCACCACCACCAACGCCCAATTCAATTGCCAACACAAATTCAATACGGTTGTTTCGGAGCTCAGCAACATGCAATACATTGTAACCATCTAGGTCCTCCCATGCAATTAGATTTGGGGACGAAGGGAGATGAATTTCAGCGAACACTGTTTGCAAACCACTCTGAATCGAAGTAAATCCTTCACGGCTCTATTATTTCATGGGGAAGACTTGGACAAGTAACATCACACGCTTCTGATACAAATTCTCTCTCTGATTCCATAGTATTCAAACCTACAATAATTATTTAGATTCAATTAAACACAACAAAATTAAAGGCCAACAAAGAGATGATAAATTTAAGTGACAAATAAGCCACAAAACCCAAAGCCCAACTCTTCCATGCAGTGGTACTGACACATGTATGAGATCGATGTTATACTTCTTCTTCTCTAATTCAACCAAAACCAAACGAATCAAACTAAAAAACAATGGTTAATTTTGGATCATTAAAAGGGTATAAGATCGCCTACCACATGAGTTTTATAACCAGATACTTCAATTGCAATCCCATCACTAACTATTCATACTTAAAACAAGACACACCCTCAGAAACACGCTTTCGAATACTTAAGTTTTGATTAAATAAAAAGTTAATAGCAAAAAGATAAAATGATTAGAACACAATAACGAGATACAATATTCTCACGTGATCTCTCCGTGATTACGTACCTTCAACGGGACGAAACGACAGAGTTAAGACAGCCATAGAGGAGGGAAGGTTACTGACTTCATTCAGAAGAATAGGTTAGGGTTTTATAATTGGGTAATTCAAGGAATTTGGGATATCAAAACATCTAAATCTTGTAATTTTATTTTCTAGGTTTTTGCTTAATTTAATAGGGTATATTACGATCACACCCCTGGATATTCCTCTTACACGCACAAACCATGAGAAATTAGTATGATGTACTCCCTCCGTCTAATATCCTACGTGGTTAAGAAATATCTATCTCTCTATATATATATATAAAACAGAATAAATTCAATCATGGCCATTTATTTTTAAAACAAATCTCAGTTACCCATTAAAATAATTAAATAATTATAATTATGACCTTTTCAAATTAGGAAATAAGATTTTATTTATTAAAAAATTAATAATATTAAATAGACCAATCAAATTATATAAAAGCAGAATAAATTCAATCCTGGCCGTCTATTTTTAAAACAAATCACCGCCACCCATTAAAATAATTAAATAATTATAATTATGACCTTTTCAAATTAGAAAATAAGATTTTATTTATTAAAAAATTAATAATATTAAATAGACTAATCAAATTATATAAAAGCAGAATAAATTCACTCATGGCCGTCTATTTTTAAAACAAATCACCGCCACCCATTAAAATAATTAAATAATTATAATTATGACCTTTTCAAATTAGGAAATAACATTTTATTTATTAAAAATTAATAATATTAAATAGACCAATCAAATTGCAGGGATGGAAAGGCCCAAGCCCACAGAATTAAGTCAAATAATTCATTGACCAATCAGCCCAAGCCCACAGAATTAGGTCAAATAATCCATTGACCAATCAAATTGCGAGTTATATATGGGGCTTCATCACCCTTCACCTATATAAGGAGCCCTCCTCCATTCATTTCAAACACACATAGAATGATTCTCTAAGAAGATCAAAGACTTCAGAATTGTCTGAATAGTTCTTCGAATTCTTCAACGAGAATCAACTCAAGAACGGAATACCTCAGCCTATAATCGCGGAATACCTCAGCCTATAATCGCGTTCTATAGTAAAAAGATAAAATGATCGCGTTCTATAGTAAAAAGATAAAATGATTAGAACACAATAACGAGATACAATATTCTCACGTGATCTCTCCGTGATTACGTACCTTCAACGGGACGAAACGACAGAGTTAAGACAGCCATAGAGGAGGGAAGGTTACTGACTTCATTCAGAAGAATAGGTTAGGGTTTTATAATTGGGTAATTCAAGGAATTTGGGATATCAAAACATCTAAATCTTGTAATTTTATTTTCTAGGTTTTTGCTTAATTTAATAGGGTATATTACGATCACACCCCTGGATATTCCTCTTACACGCACAAACCATGAGAAATTAGTATGATGTACTCCCTCCGTCTAATATCCTACGTGGTTAAGAAATATCTATCTCTATATATATATATAAAACAGAATAAATTCAATCCTGGCCATTTATTTTTAAAACAAATCTCAGTTACCCATTAAAATAATTAAATAATTATAATTATGACCTTTTCAAATTAGGAAATAAGATTTTATTTATTAAAAAATTAATAATATTAAATAGACCAATCAAATTATATAAAAGCAGAATAAATTCAATCCTGGCCGTCTATTTTTAAAACAAATCACCGCCACCCATTAAAATAATTAAATAATTATAATTATGACCTTTTCAAATTAGAAAATAAGATTTTATTTATTAAAAAATTAATAATATTAAATAGACTAATCAAATTATATAAAAGCAGAATAAATTCACTCATGGCCGTCTATTTTTAAAACAAATCACCGCCACCCATTAAAATAATTAAATAATTATAATTATGACCTTTTCAAATTAGGAAATAACATTTTATTTATTAAAAATTAATAATATTAAATAGACCAATCAAATTGCAGGGATGGAAAGGCCCAAGCCCACAGAATTAAGTCAAATAATTCATTGACCAATCAGCCCAAGCCCACAGAATTAGGTCAAATAATCCATTGACCAATCAAATTGCGAGTTATATATGGGGCTTCATCACCCTTCACCTATATAAGGAGCCCTCCTCCATTCATTTCAAACACACACAGAATGATTCTCTAAGAAGATCAAAGACTTCAGAATTGTCTGAATAGTTCTTCGAATTCTTCAACGAGAATCAACTCAAGAACGGAATACCTCAGCCTATAATCGCGGAATACCTCAGCCTATAATCGCGTTCTATAGTAAAAAAATTTGAACGACCTATAATCTGGGATATTAAAATAATTAAATAATTATAATTATGATTTTTTCAAATTAGGAAATAAGATCTTATTTATTAAAAAATTAATAATATTAAATATAAATACAATCATAGCCATCTATTTTTCAAAATAAATCTCAACAAAAAAAAAATCAAATCGTGGCCATCTATTTCTCAAATGAATCTCAGTCACCCATTGAAATAATTAAATTAAATAATTGTAATTATAACCTTTTCAAATTAGGAAATAATTAAATAATTATAATAAATCCAATCCTGACCCGACCATCTATTTCTCAAACAAATTTCATCCACTCAATAAAATAATTAAATTAAATAATTGTAATTATGACTTTTTCAAATTAGAAAATAATTTAGTTCAATCTAGAATAAATTCAATTTTGACAATTTATTTATTAAACAAATCTGCCCCATTAAAATAATTAAATAATTATAATAAATTCAATTCTGGTCATTTATTTCTTACACAAATCTCAGTCACCCAATAAATAATTAAATAATTATAATTGTGATCTTTTCAAATTAGAAAATAATATATTATTTATCAAAAAATTAATAATACTCCCTCCATCCTACGTATTTTATCTACTTTTCATTTTGGGCTGTCCCATGTATTTTTACTCATTCCATTAATAGAAAAAATGCATAATATTTTATTACCTACTTTTTGCAATCCCAACAACTTTAATAACTTTTTTACACTTTATTCATCATTCCCAACAACTTTATTTACCTTTATTTTTAAATCACAAATTTATCCCTACTTTTTCTTACATAATATATTAAAAAAATAACACGTCTTAATCTCCGTATCCGTACAAATGGGTAAAAATACTTGAGACAGAGGGAGTATTAAATATAAATCAAATCCTAACCATCTATTTTTCAAACAAATCTCAACCATCTATTAAAATAATTAAATAATCGTAATTATAACTTTTTTAAATTAAAAAATAATTTATTGTTTCCAAAGGATTTAGGGTTTTAGGGTTTAGGGTTTAAGGGCTTCATGGTTTAACTTAAACAAATCTAAACCACCCATTAAAATAATTAAATAATTATAATTATGACTTTTTCAAATTAGGAAATAAGATTATTTATTAAAAAAATTAATATTATTAAATATAAATCCAATCCTAACAATCTATTTTTCAATCAAATCTCAACCACCCATTAAAATAGTTAAATAATTGTAATTATAACCTTTTCAAATTAGAAAATAATTTAATGTTTCAAAGGGTCTAGGGTTTAGACTTTTTCAAATCAGGAAATAATTTCACCAATTAAAATAATTAAATAATTATAATTAAATCCAATCCTGGCCATCTATTTTAAAATAAATCTCAGCCACCCATTAAAATAATTAAATAGTTATAATTATGACCTTTTCAAATTAGGAAATAAGATTTTATTTATTAAAAAATTAATAATATTAAATAGACCAATCAAATTGCAGGGATGGAAAGACTCAAACCCACAGAATTTTAGGTCAAATAATCCATTGACCAATCAGCTCAAGCCCACAGAATTAGGTCAAATAATTCATTGACCAATCAAATTGCGAGTTATATATGGGGCTTCATCACCCTTCACCTATATAAGGAGCCCTCTTCCATTCATTTCAAACACACCGAGAACGATTATCTAAGAAGATCAAAGACTTCAGAATTGTCTGAAGTTCTTCGAATTCTTCAATGAGAATCAACTCAAGAACGGAATACATCTGGGATTCAGGTTCTAAACCACCTGGATCAAGTGTTCTAAGTCAAAATTTTGAACAACCTATAATCTGGTTTTAAACTGTCCGCATTAAGCGTTCTATAGTAAAAAAAAATTGAACGACCTATAATCTGGGATATTAAAATAATTAAATAATTATAATTATGACTTTTTCAAATTAGGAAATAAGATATTATTTATTAAAAAATTAATAATATTAAATATAAATTCAATCCTAGCCATCTATTTTTCAAAACAAATCTCAACAAAAATAAAATAAAATCCTGGTCATCTATTTCTCAAATAAATAAATCTCAGCACCCATTGAAATAATTAAATTAAATAATTATAATTATAACTTTTTCAAATTAGGAAATAATTAAATAATTATAATAAATCCAATCCTGATCCTCACCATCTATTTCTCAAACAAATTTCATCCACTCAATAAAATAATTAAATTAAATAATTGTAAATATAACCTTTTCAAATTAGGAAATAATTTAGTTCAATCTAGAATAAATCCAATTTGACAATTTATTTATTAAACAAATTTGCCCCATTAAAATAATTAAATAATTATAATAAATCCAATTCTGGCCATTTATTTCTCACACAAATCTTAGTCACCCAATAAATAATTAAATAATTATAATTGTGACCTTTTCAAATTATAAAATAATATATTATTTATTAAAAAAAATACTCCCTCCATCCTACGTATTTTTACATACTTTCCATTTTGGGCTGTCCCATATATTTTTACTCATTCCATTAATAGAAAAAATGTATAATATTTTATTACCTACTTTTTACAATCCCAACAACTTTAATAACTTTTTTACACTTTATTCATCATTCCCAACAACTTTATTTACCTTTTCTTTTTAAATCACAAATTTATCCATACTTTTTCTTACATAATATATTAAAAAAATAACACGTCTTAATCTCCGTACCCGTACAAATGGGTAAAAATACTTGAGATGCAGGGAGTATTAAATATAAATCAAATCCTAACCATCTATTTTTCAAACAAATCTCAATCATCTATTAAAATAATTAAATAATCGTAATTATAACTTTTTCAAATTAGGAAATAATTTATTGTTTCCAAAGGATTTAGGGTTTAAGGTTTAAGGAATTCAGGGTTTATCTTAAATAAATCTAAGCCACCCATTAAAATAATTAAATAATTATAATTATGACTTTTCAAATTAGGAAATAAGATTATTTATTATAAAATTAATATTATTAAATATAAATCCAATCCTAACAATCTATTTTTCAATCAAATCTCAACCACCCATTAAAATAGTTAAATAATTGTAATTATAACCTTTTCAAATTAGAAAATAATTTAATGTTTCAAAGGGTCTAGAGTTTAGACTTTTTCAAATCAGGAAATAATTTCACCAATTAAAATAATTAAATAATTATAATTATAATTTTTTTAAATTAGAAAATAAGATATTAATTATTAAAAAATTAATAATATTAATCCAATCCTAACCATCTATTTTTAAATAAATTTCAACCACCTATTAAAATAATTAAATAATTATAATTATGGTCTTTTCAAATTAGGAAATAAGATATTGTTTATTAAAAAATTAATAATATTAATCCAATCCTGACCAAGCCATCCATTAAAATAATTATTTAATTTAATGTTTTCAAATGGTTTAGGATTTAGTTCTTAAACAAAAAAAATAATTATAATTACAACTTTTTAAAATTAAGAAATAAGATATTATGTATTAAAAATAATAATATTAATCCTGACCAAACCATCCATTAAAATAATTATTTAATTTAATGTTTTCAAAGGGTTTAGGGTTTAGAGTTGATTTTAGGGGTTTAGGGTTTAGCCTTTTAAGGTTTTATGATTTATGGCATAATATTTCTATATGATCAAATCCTGACCATCTATTTCTTTAACAAATCTCAGCCACTCAAAATAAATCCAATGATGGTCATCTATTTCTCAAACAAATCTCAGATACCCATTAAAATAATAGAATAATTATAATTATGACTTTTTCAAATTAGAAAATAAGATATTATTTATTAAAAAATTAATAATAAATTAGAAAATAAGATATTATTTATTAAAAAATTAATAATATTAATCCAATCCTGACCATATTTCTTAAACAAATCCCAGCCACCCACAATGTTTATCCACAAAAAAAACGGTATGCATTTTTTATGTTGAACTCAATTATATACTCCCTTCGTCCCACACTAAGGGTAGTTTTTTATTTTTTGACACGTAGATTAAGGAGTATTATTATTTAATGTGTAGTGGATAGTTGTATTAGTGGGAGTGTGAGTCTCATATTTTAATTGTATTAGTGGGTGTGTGTGTCTCATGTGTGTAAAAAAGGAAAGTGAACTCTTTGGGTGGGACGACCAAAATGAAAAAAATAGACTCTTTGGATGGGACGGAGGGAGTATTCATCGAATATCTACATGTTTCAGATGAAACATTCTTTTATTTATAGTGTAACCAATATTGCGTTCGAAAGGGTTTGTCAATTCACTAAGATGTGTAAACAATAAATGGTTTTGAATTATGTAAATTAGTAATATAGAATCTGATCCTATAATTTAGAAAAATAAAAATTTTATTGTTGCATTTTAATTTGTCATATTATGAGATAACTAAAAAAATAAATAAAGAAATAATACGACAACATGATTCAAACCATACCAAAACCGGATGGGAGAAGCTCAAACAAATCTCAACCACCCATTAAAATAATTAAATAATTATAATTATAACTTTTTCAAATTAGGAAATAAGATAATTAAATAATTATAATTATGACTTTTTCAAATTAAGAATCAAAATATTATTTATTAAAAAATTAATAATATTAAATATAAATTCAATCTTAACCATCAAAAGGTTTAAGGTTTAGGATTTAGGGTTTAGGGTTTTATAGTTTAGGGTTTAGGGTTTTAGGATTTATGGCATAATGTTTCTAGAGGGTAAAATCTTGACCATATATTTCTAAACCAAATTTCAGCAACTCATTAAAATTATTAAATAATTGTAATTATGAATAATCTCACTTCATATTCGAAAAATATTATTCGGTTCAAATATCATAAAATTAAGTGAAATTATTATTGCCCTAAAAATAACACATCCCGTGCAACGCATGAGTGCCCATAATCCCTAATTTATTATAATTAACCATCTCCACATGTAAGACTAATTTCACTCACTTTAATTATTATTTAATTGATGATTAATTGTACGTACAACTCCAAGTGTTTTGTTCTTGAGTTATTAATTGTATGAGGATGGTAGGAAGTCATATGACGAATCTATACAATTTCGAAAGCACTACTATATCTGATGTTCGGAAAGCCAAAGGGAAGGGTGCAGATGGATCCTGGCTCTGGTGCACCACCGATGATACGGTGTATGATACTGTGAAGTCGATGACTCAGCACAATGTTGGAGCTCTGGTTGTTGTTAAACCTGGGGAGCAGAGCTCAATTGCTGGATTTAATAATTATAATTTTTCAAATTAGAAAATAATTTAATCAAATCTAGAATAAATCCAATCTTGACTATCTATTTTTTAAACAAATCTCAGTCACCTCTCAGCTACTCATTAAAATAATTAAATAATTATAATAATCAAATCCTAGCTTTCTATTTCTCAAACAAATCATATAATTCAAATAAATATTATTCGGTCAAAAATCATAAAATTAAGCAAAGTTGTTGCCCTAAAACTAACACATACCGTGCAACGCATGGGTTAGCTATTAGTTTAAGTAAAAAAATCTATTATTACTAGTATAATTAGAATAGATTCTATTATTATTGAAATCAAAAATATTAATTGGAAGGTCAAAATTAAAATTGAATTATTTCTTAATAGAGTAAAATTGAAAAAAAAATTAAAAACAAAAGTAGAAGTTTAAATTTGCTTTTATATATGTATATATAGATATAGATAGATAGATTGAAAATAAAATATAAATTATATTGTACTATATCTTTCTTAAAAACACTAATTGAGTTTTACAGAGAGATTATATTTATTTTTTTTAAAATAATTAGATATATCAATTAAAATAAAATAATTTTAATATAATTAATAATAGAAAGTTAATATATATAGTACTCTATTTATTTTAAATACTGAATTAAATTTAATGTTATAAAAAAATAAGTGTATAAACAATACAATTTAATTGATAAATATAAAATTACATGGAAAAGATTTGGGTGAGACCGTCTCACGTATTCCCTTATGTGAGACGGATCACCCATTAACCCATAAGTCATATTTTCAAGGGCCTTGTTTGATTGTACTTCAATTAAAAAAATTTAAAATTTAATTATAAATGAAAATAAGGGCATTGTTTGGTTTATTAGTTAATTACAAATAATTATATTTAAGCAAGAAGGCATCGTGGATTCACGTTAAAAAAATACTGTTATCCGCGGATTGCCCATACACAATTATAATCTACTACTCCTATTTTAAATTAAATTAATATTTTTTTACTTTTTATAAAAAATATTATCTTTGATTATTATTAATATTAAATATTCAATAATAATATTAATAGTACTTTAGATAGTTTAACTTTCCATTATCACTTTATTTTAATCGGGTACTACTTTATATTAAAAACGTTATAAATTTTTATTTATTTTACAAATAGTTCATAAAATAATTTAATTAAACAGTTATCATTTTTTTTTTCATATATCACTTATAATTAAAATATTTTATTATTTCAATATATTAATTATGAAATAATTCAATTTTATGGATATCACTTTTTATTGATTAAAAATCACTTTTTATTAAAAATATTATTATTTTTTATTCATTTCATAACTCATTTGTAAAATACACTTTAATTATTAATTATCACTTTTTATTAAAGATATTGTCATTTTTTATTTAAAATGTTATCACTTTTTATTTATATAAGAAATTGTTAACATACTTAACAAAAGATTGTACATAATAAAGAAAAAATGATAAACGTTTAATTTAATTATTTTATGTACAATTTATAAGATAATATAAAGTGATAATATTTTTAATATAAAGTGATACCTAATTATAATAAAGTAATAATGAGAGTACAATTTATAAGATAATATAAAGTGATAATATTTTTAATATAAAGTGATACCTAATTATAATAAAGTGATACCTAATAGAGTGGTATCATATATGTTGTCTTATAGTGAATTCATTTGAAATGTGGAATATACAACAACACAATATGACAACACCAGATAATATGTGTTGTCCTTGTTCGTGAAAAAAAATTTAAGACAACATATACATTTAAGACTATACATATAAGGTATACGATAACACATATTTATGATCTATGTTGTATATTTTCTGTTGTCTTAGTGCTTTTTTGGTGTAGTGAGTATTAAACTATTTAATGAATAATGAATAATAATAATAATAAACTAATTAACATATAATTTTTTTTATTTAAAGCTAAAGTTTTTACTTTTTAGTTTAAAACTACACGTTGCTGGCGTGAAGAATGGCGTGAGAATCGCCTTGCTGTAATTTACAGTTAGTATATAGTAAATTAGGATTTTTAATTAGTTCAGCCTAGGGGTGGGCCGTATGGCATACCGAAGATTTTTTGTCATACCCGATATATAAAAATCATACCGTTACCTTACCTAAAAATTCGGTATACCGTTGTTCGATATATCGATATTTCGGTATAAGAAAATAGTATACCTTCTGCTTACCGTTATTTCGGTATACCATATTATACCTAAAATATTGGTATATATCATCCTATTAGATAGTTTGCTATGCAGTTATACACCTAAAATTTAATAAATCTAATAAAAAATTGTACTAGAAAAGTGAAAGATAACTATAAAACAAATTCTAAAAGATAACAAATTCATAATAAGAAAAATATACGACAATCCACAAATGGCCGAATTAAATAAGAGTAAGTCTCATGAAAATCGGGTTTATGTGTAAGCCTTATTTTTTAATATTACTCTTTAGTATATAAAAAATTACTCTTTGAAGAGCAATAATTTTTATGCAGAAGAGTAATAATTCATATCTTTAAAAAGTAAATTTTCATGTACTAAAAAGTAATCGATAAATTAGGATTTACAAGAATTTGAAGAGTAATTTTTTAATTTAGAATAGTAACAATTTATGTGTTAAAGAGTAATTTTTTATGTATTAAACAGTAATCGAGTTTACATATTTAATATATCTAAATTAGGTTTACACATGTGTTTGTCATTAAATAAATAGTACCTAAGAGATCTACACAAAAACTATATGGAACTTATATTAAAATCAACACTTTTAAATTTCATATATGATAGAACTACGTAATTAAAAAAGAAGTACAAGATATCATGAAAGCCAATCAACTTTATCACCCATTTATAATTATGAAGAAATATACAGTAGGATTTTAGATTTAATATTTTAATTAAATAGTGTATATATATAATTTAATTAATTATAATATATAAATAATAATTATAATTGTATATATCATGTAGTATGGTAATATCGTATCATATTACTCAAAAATTGAATATTTTACGGTATTTCGGTATATACCGAAATACCGCGATATTGATCATTTATATACCTTTATCGTACCAAAATTTTCAATACGGTATCATACCTTACCAAAAACTTCGGCATACCTAAAAGTTTGGTAAATTCGATATTTTCGATATGGTAAGGGCGATATACCAAAATTTTGGTATTTTTCCCCAGCCCTAGTACAGCCAAACATGACCCTTTTTTTCTTTAATTTTCTTTTTATTTAATATAAAATATATTTATTTGGACTAATGGATGATCCGTCTCACATAAGAGGATCCGTGAGACGGTCTCACCCAATACCTACCCAAATTACATTAGGTTAAAAAAATTAATTTACATATTATAAATACTTGATTAATAGTTTTTATAAAATACATAAATCCAAATAAATAAATAATTATATTTATATACATACATATGTTATGGTTAAAAATAAATTAAATATATAAGTGCATAATTGTAATATCCTTAATTCTTTCCGTGCAACGCACGGATGGGTAATATCTAGTTATTGTTTAATGTGAAGTGGATACGAGGAATTTGTGAATTACTCCCTCCGTCCCGGCGTAAGAGGGTCATTTACTTTTTTGCACGTAGATTAAGGAGTATTATTATTTAATGTGTAGTGGGTAGTTGTATTAGTGGGAGTGTGAGTCCCATATTTTAATTGTATTAGAGGGGGTGTGTGGGTCCCATGTGTGTAAAAAAGGAAATGTGACTCTTTGGGTGAGACGACCAAAATAGAAAAATGACCCTCTTAAACTGGGACGGAGGGAGTATTTTTTTACTATTCCAACTAATTAATCCATTAATTGTAGTGCATTCCACCTGATTAATCCATTAATTGCAGTGGAATATTTTTGTCTTTTGGAATATAAAATATTATTATGAAGTGTTAGTGGTGGGGCCCTCATATTCCTAAAATAGAAATTGAAGTGTTAGTGGTGGGGCCCTCATATTCCTAAAATAGAAATGGCTTCTTTTAAGTAGGACGACGAAAATGGTAAAATATTCCCTTAGCCCGGGACGGAGAGAGTATAATTGTAGTAATAATTTATTTAAAACTAATAGGATTTGATATATAATAATAATAATTGTTTACTACGGACTTATAAGTATTTTTGGACAATAAATAAAAATTAAAATTATCAAAATTAAAATTTCAATTTTAAAATGATTAAGTAATCAAGTTTTTTTTTTCAATAGATTAAAGTTAAAATATTATACCCAGAATTAAATTACAAAAGAAAAACTTTAACATATTAGAGGATCATAATCTCTTTTCCTCATATATTGTGGTTCATTTGGTTTAATTCAATTATTTATTATGGCTAATATTACTGTGCACTTGGTGCACTTCAAGATACGGTGCACTCACTTTCAGAAACGTATATAATTATAAATAAAAATATATACAATTATGAACAAAAATATATAAACTTTGTTAGTGAATTTTTTGTTAGTTTTTTTAATGAAAATTGAGTGTAAAAAATATACATGAATTATTAAAAATTATGTTGTATACACTATTTAATAAAAAGTTATACACATATAGAAGCTAGTTTTCTTAATGAAAAATTGAGTGTGAAAAAAGTATATAATTATTAAGAAACATGTATAAAATATAAAATAAAAAGTTATACACAGATGGGTGCACCCTCCCACCGGATATCAACTCATTTATTATTTAGTTGGTTTGAATTTATTTATTATTTAAAAATAACATATCACCAAATTTACAATTAAAGAATATACTAAAGTTGGAATCGTTTATATTTACCGGTCAAATTATGATATTTTCCACTATGTTTACAACGCTCAATTTTAAAAGGTTAAATAAATATCAGAAAGTCTCCCAAGTTCTGCAAACAGCATGCGCATATGGGATTGTGATCAATAATGCTATCGTGGAATACAAATAAGAAGCTTTTCCTAAAAGTGAGAGTCCAGATTCGACTCTCCTGGGAAACGAATTAGGAGGAGTTATTAGGAGACTTGAAAAAAGGAAAGTATGGGTGCTTGGAGAACTAACTACTAACTATACTAACAACTAATATTTATCGATAAAAAAAAAAAAAACTTTTCCTAGCTCAGTTTACAGCCCTTGCAAAATTAGTATTTCTGATGCTGATCAGGGTTAATTTCATTCAAGCATTGGAGAAGCTATGTTTAGGCGATGCAGCATCTGATGTCATGACCACAAGAATTGAGGTGACAGATTAACAGAGATTCTTACCATGGAAGACGGATTGTTTTCCCTTGTACAGATAGTGTTAGATTTATTTGAGGATAACAGAGATTCTTACCATGGAAGACGGATTGTTTTTCCCTTGTACAGATAGTGTTAGATTTATTTGAGGATCAACATTGTCATTGTGGTATTTGACATTAGAAAAATCCTTGATTTCAAGAGTAGATTATCAGCTTATATAGATCAATGATCACATATGCCAGCTAGCAAACCTATTGGACCAACTTCATGCAGTTACATTTGGATTGTGAGATTAGCTATAAACTGCTCCCTCATAGATTCTTTTTAAATGCTAAACCATAGATGACGTGTCAATCTATAATGTAGGCTCAATAATCGATATAAACAGATTCGTATAGCCACCACACAACACCCAAAACAGCCTTGGTTCCATGAATGCAACTAATGCACTGATTTGTTGTATCTTAAGTTGGTGAACCGGTTGTACCTACCTTCAACCATGCAGCACTAACATATATCAACTTATAAGAATCTTTGTAAACGTATTTAACACTCTTAACAAAGAGTATGAGGTTTACTATCACAAATAGAAAAGGAATAGCAGAAATTGTGATTATACACATATGATAGAGAAAACCGTGAAGAAATAGTGTGATTAAACATAAAATAAAAATTAGTCATTTATACATAGAGAAGCAAAATAAAAGTTGAAAGTAAATAACGAAATAACAACTTAAGAATGAATTAAGTACATAATGAGACAAGTAATTGTGTCAAAGCAAAATGAGATTCTCTAGATGTTTTGTTATGGGAGCTATAGTGGCACTTGGCGGATTAATGTTATTGTGAATCCGTACAAGTGTATTCTTACTCTTGTCATACACCATGTAAACCCTCTCGCGCCTCGTGCCCGTCTCAGCACTCCTCAGAACACAAAGTAGGATCTCATTTTGGCTCAGTTGATACACTTCTATGGGGTGGGATTCTGGTCTGTACTCGCTTAAACACTCCCCCTTAGACTCCATCCATTCATCATTCCCATCAACTTTTTTCATAATCTCAATCGGGCCACCACTCTTGTCATCCGTGATGAGCAAACAAAGTTGGCCTCCAAACGAAGTTAACTGCAAGACTTTCTTATCACCATCTTTACAATTTGGCAAAGGCAGTCTCTTGAAACTTTCATCCTTGCAATCAAAACAAATTACTTCTCTGAATGTGCTATGATCATCACTCTCCAAAGGCTCTGGATCCAAGCGATCCTTTATCAGCCAATAAATACATCCATTAACAAAGACGCCATAATAATTATTAGGGCAACATTCCCCCGAGAATCCTTTCATCTCTTTCACGTCGCCCCATTTGTTGTCTCTGCAGGAATACACAGCAAAATGCTCAATATCAGCAATTACTATCTTATAATCCTTCTTCAATGGATCGTAATACATTCCACGAGCTGTTGTAGGGATCCTGTTGACATCAACTTGTACTGGGCAATACAACTCCCGGTACATTCTAGTGGATGGATTCCACAGCACGCACTTAACATGCACCACCTCTTCATCCCAGGGGAAGTACATCAGATATAATCCGTCACAACAGCACAAAGTCGTAATACCACGACCGAGGCCAAGTTCAATTGCCGACACAAATTCAATACGGTTGTTTCGGAGCTCAGCAACATGCAATCCATTGTAACGGCCATTTAGGTCCTCCCATGCAATTAGATATCGGGACGAAGGATTCTTGTACTGCTGCTGGAGATGAGTTTCAACGAATGTTGCATTGGAAATAGTGGCCTCCCACTGTTTGCATACCACCCTGAATCGAAGTAAATCCTTCACGGGTAATCGGAACAAGATCATCTCTATTATTTCATGGGGAAGAATAGGACAAGTAACAACATCACACCCTTCTGATTCAAATTCTCTCACTGATTCCATAGTATTCAAAGCTACACCAATTATTTAGATCCAATCACAACACTTTCATTGAACACAACAAAATTAAAGGCCAACAATGAGATGATAAATTAAGTGACAAATAAGCCTCCAAACGCCACAAAACCCAAATACTAACCTTTCTATGCAGAGGCGACACAAGCATGAGATCAGTATTTAACCAAATCCAAACTAATCAAATTAATAAAAAAGATTTTTGGACCCTCAAAAATACGGATAATTTAAATAAAAATCTTACGCACTTGTACTTGCAGCATCTCGTCGTATGTATGGAGAACGCTGGTTAGAGTCGTTGAGGGAACAAATGGATTAGTTGGACAGATTCTGCGCAGCATCCCGACTATACAACACGTTGAGAAAGGAGGAGATTGCAGACACAACCTTTGTCTTTAAGCACATTTGGCATAAATGGATTGTCAGGAAACATGGCTTCAGACTTTGGTTGCTACATAGAGGAAGAGTTAATACAAAGGACAGACTGTGAGATAAAGAGGTGGACAAGACTTGTGAATTCTGTGTAGGGCAAATGGAAACACAATCAAATCTATTTTTCTATTGTCCCTATACACATCATATCTGGTCTTGATTCGTAGATTTTCTTCTACTAGATATGGATTTCGGAAGATCTTTATGGATACTCGGACTAATATGACAACATTATGAATTAGATAGTTCCATAATTTACCAATTTTCAGTAAATAAAAATCTTACTATATTTTTTTTTCTCGATTTTATTAATTATTACTCTATATTTGTTATAATGAATAATAAATGTCCTATAATTATATAGGACATTAATTATTGAGATTTTTCTTGCTATTAGACAATTTATGTCATCAAATTATAATTTTTGTCTTTTATAATTTGATATATATCATGTCTAAAAGTTAATATATATATATATATATATATATATATATTCTAACTCTTTGAAGGAATTTTAACTATTTTTTTTAACTACTTAATCAATCTTCTTATTCTTCTTGAAAAATATTAATAGTTGTTTCTCCACTTGATTCGAACTTCTTATTTCTCTTGATAAAATATTATTCTCTACTTTAATTTCTACATCCAAATAAATTTTTATATTGACTTAGAATCGATTCTCAAGGAACTTGAAGAAAACATTATATTTGATTTGATACTAATTTATTTATTTATTTATATGAAAGATTTAATAATTTATTGCAATTAATATATTAAAATAAATAAATTATAATAAGTGCATAGAGAATTAAGATATTCATATTTATATTAAAGATTTAATAATTGATTGCAATTAATATATAAAATAAATAAATAAATTATAATAAGTGTATAAAAAATAAAGATATTCTTACCTTATTTAAAAAAATAAAATAAAATAAGGAAATTAATTAAAAGTAAATAAAGAAAATATAAAAAAAATTATAAAATAAAAAAATAGAAAATTACACGTCTACTCCGCTTAGGTAGAAAAAAAAAATTCTCTTCTAATATACTTGAGATAACCAGTAATTTTCTTATTTAAATTTTAATTAAATACTATAATTTGGCAAATATTTGTGCGATTGCTCGAACAACTAGCCCACCTCGGAAGTTAAATATTTTCACAACTATAATTGCTGTTTTGTTACGTAAAAACTTACCAGCGAATTAGCAACGTAAATGTAATTCTGTTGGTAATTCATTGCTAATATTATATAATGATTCAAATTGATAATTGTTGGAAATTGATTATTCAGATTCCCTAGTTTTAATTGTTTTGCTTTTTCCTAATCTTCAATTAATTTATTATTGTTTAACGTGTGTCTTATCTTATGGGATTGAGTTAGTTCCTATATTTTAGGAAAGAAAAAGCCTTTCTTTATTTCTTCTACAGGAGAAAAGAACGTGGAATACAGTCGTCCAAAACTTAAGATAGAAGCTGCCTCTTGGTCAACAAGGAAGAAGTAGAGAACGTGGATTAAAGAGTTGGACTCGATCTCCTTAGAAGCTGCCTCTTGGTCAACAAGGAAGAAGTAGAGAACGTGGATTTAAGAGTTGGTCTTGATCTCCAAGGAATGCAGAACATGGGATGAACATATACTTGGAGAGTAAGGATTTTTACTTCTATAAAAGAACTGTCTTCTCACTTTAGAGAGGCAGAATTGAGAGATTTAGTTTTGATATTCTTTGTGTTGGATATCATTCTTAATATTCCATCTGTGAATCCTATGTCTAAGGATTTAGAATAAGATTTCTTTTCTTATTTGATTTTCGTGATTTTTTTTTGTAATCGTCTTGAAGTTTTAATAAGAAAGTTTTTCGCTTGTGAAGGCATCACAAGTCGTAATACTTGTGAGAAAATTAATTCTAGTTTCTTCTTTTTATTCCGTTGTGCATAGTGTTTTATTTTGTGTCTCGACATCCTTTGCGTCAAGACATTGACATACACATTCTACTCTATTCTTGTTTTAACACTCGCACTTTTGGTGTCTCCCCAAGCACTTTCAGTAAATAATAACGGATTTTATTTTGTTGGTAAAAATATAATAAATCTGTTGATATTCCATTGGTAAAAATAATCAATTTATATAATGATTCAATTGGTAAATGGTAAATAACAACATATTTTATTTTGTTGGTAAAAGTATAATAAATTTGTTGGCATTCCATTAGTAAAATAATGTAATTTTTTTGCCAATCCGTTGGTAAATTCTATTGGGGAAAATATCAAAATTAGTCCTGTAAGTATAATTGATTCCAACTTTAGTCTTTTTTTTTCAATTCTCAATTTTGGTAATTCTTTATTCAATATTAATCCTTTTTATCCAATTTTGGTCTCTTTTTATAAATTTGGTCCCTTTTTTTCCACTTTTGGTCCAAATTTTAAATATTTTTTTTACTAATTTTGGATATTTTTGAACATATAGGAATAAATTTGAACAAATAAAATGACTAAATTTGAGAAAATGTCTAAATTTGTACAAAAATTACTAAAATTAGACAAAGAAGGATCATAATTGAGAATTGCAAAAGAATAATGACCGGTTGAAATCGATTATACTTAAGGATCAATTGTAATATTTTCTCAAACTCCATTGTTAATAAAAGAGTTTTTTTTTTTGGGTGCACTTCCAGGCGATTATTCTTGAGCCATAGTGTCTCCTCCCTGCTAAATTTTCATTTTCTTATGCATTACTAATTTTATACTTTTTGCTTATTTATTCCCCTCCCCCTGATGAATTTACCTTTCTCTTCCTTTTATGTTATTTTAATTTAGTTAAAAAAATGAAAACTTTCTAGCAATTTATTTTTTCTCTCCAGCAAAATAAAAATGAAAATGACCACACCAATTTTTTTAAGATTGTTGATGGTAATACGGAAATTGGAAGATGCAGAGATGTAGGTGTGTTTTTGTTTTGTGTGAGTTGCATGTTTCTATCCTGCCACTTTTAAAAAGGGATAATTTCAAATTTAGCCCCGTAAGAATTGCTTAGTGTTAAAATGATCCCAAAATTTGTAGATTTAGTCCCATAGAAAATTTTCACCAAAATCTATCAAAAGTTAACGGAATATTCTGAACCGTTAGCAGGACCAAAAGTGAAACTTGCAGATTTGATCCCAAAATTTTTTAATATTTGCAAAAATAGTCCCAAAAATATATGATTTTAAAATTCTTATGGGACCAAAAACGTCACCGTTATATAGTTCATCCAAGGTTTTAACAGAAAATGATCAATAATGAAAGGAGAGGACTAAATTAAGTGCTAGCTATGGGACCGGTTTTATTTGACGGGACTAATATTGAAATGGAAGAATTCTCACGGGACCAAAAGTGAAATTTGCCCTCACTCGTCTAGGGATAATTTCAAATTTAGTCCGATAAAAATTGCTCAATATTATAATGGTCCCAAAACTTGTAGATTTAGTCCCAAAGGAATTTCTTCACCAAAATCTATTAAAAGTTAACGGAATATTCAGAACAGTTAGTGGGACCAAAAGTGAAACTTGCAGATTTGATCCCATAATTTTCTAATATTTGCAAAAATAGTCCCAAAAATAAATGATTTTAAAATTCTTATGGGACCAAGAATGCCACCGTTAAATAGTTCATATGAGGTTTTAATAGAAAATGACCAAAAATGAAAGGAGAGGAGTAAATTAAGTGCTAGCTATGGGTCCGGTTTTTTTAACGGGACTAAAATTGAAATGGAAAAATTCTCACGAGATTAAAAGTGAAATTTGCCCCTTTTAAAAATTGCGAATCATCACGCGAGCAGCATGCATGCGGATTCGAATATGGTCCCAAAATAATTTTTTATTCGATTTTAGTCCCAAAATAATAATTTTTCATTCAATTTAGTTCCATAACTCCTTTAATTGGTCGATTTGCTTTTGAAAATTGTGATTGAGTTGAAGGTGATACTTGAAATTGGGAAAATAAGATAATTTTATCAATATAGCATTCTAGGATAAATTTCTTCCAATCTTTATCTTATCACACTTCATTAAACTAAATAGTGCTCACATCAACTTCATTTAACTAATGCTAATTATAATGTGCACCGAGTGCACCCTAAGATAGAGTACACCCACTTTAAAAAACGTATACAAATATAAATAAATATATATAATTTATGAACAAAAATGTACTCCCTCCGTCTCATTTCAGATGGCACACTTTCCATTTTGGGTTGTCCCACAAAAATTTCCACCTTCCTAAAAAAGCAAAAAGTCAAACACAATTACCCTTCCTCATACACTTTATTTACAAAAAAACTACTCCTACCTAACACACCTAACATACTTTATCATTTATTTATTACCAAAAAAATACTATAATACCCCTAAAAGTTATCACTTTCTTAATCTCCGTGCCGGAAAGAGGGGTGCAGTCTTTTGTGGGATGGAGGGAGTATATAATTTAATTGTTAATTTTTTTAATGAAAAATTGAGTGTAAAAAAATATACAATTATTAAAAAACATGTATACACTATTGAATAGTTATACACATATGGGTGCTAGTTTTTTTAATGAAAGACTTAATGTGAAAAAATATACCATTATTAAGAAATATTAATACAAAATAGAATAACATATATATAAAAAATAGAATAAAAAGTTATACACGTATGAGTGCACCCGTGCACCTAATATCAACTCTTTAACTAAATAGTACTCTCATTATCACTATTAACTTTACAATTTAATTTTGTCTAAAAGTTTACATGATTTTAAAAGAAGCAATCTACAATATTAATACTCTAACCAAAATAAGACAAGATTGTCACCCAATTTTTACACTAATTTCCTTAATTATGCCATAAATTAAGAGGCTCATACATACATGCATTTTCCCAATTATGAATCCATTTAAATGTAACAATAGAAAAAGAATAGCAGAAATTGTGACTATACACGTGACCGAGAAAACCATGAAGTAATACAGTGTGATTAAACATAAAATAAAAAATAGTGTTTTACACAAACGTAAAAATCACATGTCTGTTGAAGATCAACACCGTTCTCTAGAATCATCGGGATATTTAATCTAGAAGTGGGTGGCATGCGCTAGAATGTTCTAGTAATAATATGCAGGCAAGAAAAATTAGAGGCAGTGGAGTGTATAAAATCTAGAATTGCCACTCTAGAATAATCTTGGAATTAAGCTTAGTGGTGCACCGCCAAAGGTCCTATAAATATGTGATTAGTGATTGTACGCATTGAGGGTTTATTTATTAATGGAAACTGGATCGATTCTGTAGATGGGGTGAAAAAGGGTGTCCATGATTTCTTCAAACAACACTTCAGCTCACACAAGAGACCAAGGCCAATTATGCCACAGAATTTGTTCCCAAGAAAGCTTGATGTATGCAGCAATCAAATTCTTACCGCTAAATTCTCAGAATCAGAAATTAAAGAAGCAATTTGGTCTTGTGATGCTAATAGAAGTCCAGGGCCAGATGGCTTCTCTTTTGGCTTCTTCAAAGCATGCTGGGAAGAACTTAAAGGTAACATTTTGGATATGATGCACGAATTTCATGAGAACGGAAGAATAGTTAGGGGACTCAACCCTTCTTTTGTGGTGCTGATTCCGAAAAAGGAAAACTGCCAATCTCTTGAAGATTTTCGTCCTATCTCTCTTATTGGAAGCCTATATAAGATTATAGCTAAGACATTGGCTAACAGACTTAGCAAAGTTATGGATCTCATTATCTCGGAAAATCAGTCGGCTTTCATTGGGGGACGATAAATTTTAGATGGCATTGTTATCTTGAATGAAATCATTGATGAAGCAAAGAGGAAAAAATTGGGTAGATACATTTTCAAGATTGATTTTGCTAAGGCATATGATTCAGTAGAATGGGAATATATTGATGAGATTATGATAAATTTGAATTTTGATTCAAGATGGAGAAGATGGATAAAAGAATGCATATCAACAGCCTCTATGTCAGTGATGGTCAATGGTAGCCCAACGGAGGAATTCAAACTTGAACGTGGACTGCGCCAAGGAGACCCGTTATCACCATTTTTGTTTCTTTTGGTAGCCGAGGGTTTGAGTCGGTTAATGTCAGTGGCGGAAGAAACTGGCTTAATAGAAGGAGCAAAAGTGGGGTATGAGAAAGTTTCAGTGTCACATCTTCAATATGCTGATGATACGATCTTCATATGCTCTAGGAACACGGAAAATATGAGGACTATCAAATATATTCTTAGAAACTTTGAGTTGATGTCTGGAATGAAAGTTAACCTCCATAAAAGCTGCTTGCTGGGTTATAATATTGATCAGATGGAGATTGCAGAAATGGCCGACATTCTGGGTTGTGAGATTGGACAGAAACCACTGTCTTATTTAGGTCTTCATGTTGGTATTAGCCATTGGAGAACATCATCTTGGTCAAGTTTAATAGAAAGGATCCGTCGTAAACTCGCAAGGTGGAAGGATAAAAATTTATCATTTGCAGGTCGAACGACTTTGGTCCAATCCGTGCTCTCATCTATTCCGATTTATTGCCTCTCTTTCTACAGAATCCCTAAGAAAATTATCAAAAAGCTTATTTCTATTCAACGAAAATTTTTGTGGGGGGGTTGTGAGGAGAGAAGTAAGATTTCATGGGTTAGTTGGGATGTAATTTGCAAGGATAAGGAAAATGGGGGCTTGGGTATAAAGGACTTAGGAAAGTTTAATATTTCATTACTTTGTAAATGGATTTGGAGAGTTTTATGTGAACCAAAAAGTCTTTGGGTGAGGATTATTAAATCTAAGTATGGAGGGTTAGAAGCTTTTACTAGGAGACTTGGCAGTCGAGAGATGGAGAGGGGGGGCCTAGGTAATTTCAATAAATCTTCTGGATGGTGGAAGGATATTTGCAATATATATTTGGGGAAAGATGGATCAGGAATGTGTAAAGAGCTATCTAGAATAGTAGGTAATGGACATTCAACTTCATTTTGGTATGATAATTGGGTTACAAATGAGCCACTATGCAGAAAATATGGTAGGCTATTTAGGTTGAGTAGTAATAATGAGGGGAAGGTAGGTGATATTGGAGCTATGAGTGATATGGGGTGGCGGTGGGAATTGATGTGGAAAAGGGAGTTGAGAGGAAGAGAGATAGATCAACTTAACGATCTTATGTCTTGTCTTAACAGGGTAAATATTCATCCATTGGAGAAAGATCGTTGGAGCTGGAATCATTCACGTAATGGCTTGTTCTCAACCAAATCTGCATATTTGAAGCTTGAAGCTGATACGAGAGTGGAGGAAAATTCAGAGGCGATGTTAATGGCGTTCCGCAAACTTTGGAGGAGTTATGCTCCCAGGAGATATCAGTCAATAATCTGGAAAATATTACATGATAGAATGCCAACTAAAGATAAGCTACGGAGATTTGGAGCAATACAGCAAGGTGACAGTACATGTGCATTATGTGGTGAGGAGAATGAAGACCTACAACATTTGCTTGTGAGATGTAAGGTAACGATTCAAATATGGAGTAAGATTTATGAATGGCTAGGCGTGGAAATGGTGGTTCACTCAAAGCCAATAATCAACTTCTTACAGCATGGGGAGGTACTTGGACATGGTAAAAACAAAAACATTGCAGTAACAATTTGGATATGCACAAATTGGGTGATATGGAATCATAGAAACAAAGTCATCTTTAACGGGGATGTCTATAACCTTCATAAAATAATCAGAGACATCAAGGCACGTTCGTGGAATTGAATTTCAGCAAAATCAAATATTCTCAGCAACAAGAATTTTTCAGATTGGAGCGAACAAGTTTGGAGGTGTGTTGAATAGGATAATCTGGCGGATTCTGCATGGAGATTTTGAGGATGTGTCAAAATTTTATTACTGACATTAATCTTGTTTTTCTGAGTTGAGGTACCATTCCTAGATTCCTACTGTCAAATGGTGTTTGCTGTCAAAACATATTGTAATGGCTATAGCACCACTTGTGCTTGGAGATTTTCTATTTTATAATAAAATTTGCTTGATCAAAAAAAAAAAACAAAAAAAGAGAATTATCTTTTTCCTTTTCTTGAATAATTCGAGGAATAATACGTGTCGGGTTTGGAGCGTATTCAGATGGTCCGACTCAGAATATTACATCGCACCACGATTTATATCATGTGTAAATGAGGCACCCAATATTTTTTTTTTTTTTGGAATTATTGGATTCTAGAAAAATTAAGAAGAAAAGTATTAATGTGGGATTAATTGTTGATTTAGTTTTGTAGTTGTACTATTAGCGTCGGTTTGGTGGTTGATATGAGATACTCAGGTATGCATATACTCATGTGGGAGTCTCGTTGCTCGCTGAATCAACAAACGAGATATTTATATTATATAATATAATAAAGACGTTGAATTACAATATCAAAAAACTTACCCTAACGTGGCGCGGACGGACGTTCTCGGTGTCATTGTCATATATAATGAAGAATTTACCATCATGTATGTACAATGTCTCTAGTTTAGGAGAAGATTGAAGCAGCTTTATAATGCAAAAAATGTTGACCTTTGTGTATGTAGAACACCTTATGGTCAAACATTGTCGTCTAGATTGTGGGATCTGCCATCCACCTGCTACCTCCCGTGATAAGAACTAACATAAAAAAACGAATTAATATAATAATCTATACTGCGATGTTTTAAAATGTAGTCCATTTTTTTAACCTTAGAATTTTCTTATTGCTTTCACCTTTTAGAGTTTTCATCACGTGACTTTCGCTATAAAACATTATCATTATCACATAGTATTTGCCTTTCATCATTAAATGATTCCAAACATAACATACCTCAAGGAACTTGCTTCCCACCTCGAGCTCTGGAATATGCATGATAGTTGGCGGATGGTTATTGTGAATCTCTATAAGTGTATTCTTACTCTTGTCATATACCATGTAAAACTTCTCACGATCCTCCTAACATGAAGTAGGATCTCATTTTCGCTCATTTCACAATCGTCTTCCGGGTGGAATTCTGGTCTGTACTCGCATAATACAATCGTACCCAGTGAAACATCATACAATCCACTTATTATAAGCAAAATCCAGTAAATCTATGTCTAAGTTCAAACAAGCATAAAATTCAAAACTTGATTCTTCAAAGATAAGTAACTTCACAACACCAATACGTAAACAAGAAAAGATGACAGAGGAGGACAAAAGAAATTTTAAATAGATGAAGAGTTGATTGATAGAATTAGAAAGAATCTGCGATACACGGGCTCACATGTCACCATTACGACAGAAGTATATAATTGGCACAATCAATTGATGAATAAACTACTCCATACAATAAGACAAGTAACTTGTGTCAAAGCAAAAGGAGATTTTCTAAATGAACGATGGGATCAACGCCACTGTTCAAATGGTTATAGTGAATGTGAATCTCTACTACTGTATTCTTACTCTTGTCACATTTTCGCCCATTTGGCACACGGGTGCGAGGGGAAAGTTTTCAGATCTTCGTAAACAATCCCCCTCCTTAGACACCGTCCATTTATCATTCCCATTAGCGCTAGTAACTTTTATCATAATCTTAAGCCGATTAGACTCCCGTTCGCTGATGAACAAACAAAACCAAGTCAACTGGAAGAGATTTTCATCACGATTTATAAAATTTGGCAAAGGCAGAATCTTGAAACTTTCATCATTGCAATTATAACAAATTACTTCTCTGTATCTAGCCATTTGATCCATCCAATCAAATACCAGCCAATAAATACATCCATTAAAAAAGACACCAGGATCTTCGCAAAGCCTAAGAATCCTTTCATGTCGTTCACGTCAGCCCATTTGTTGTCTCTGCAGGAATACACAGCATAATGCTTCATATCGGCGATTACTATCTGATAATCCTTCGTCAATGGATCGTAATACATTGCACGAACTGTTCTCTCGGTTCTATAGGCACGAATTGATGGTGGACAATACAACTCCCGATACATTCTACGCGATGGATTCCACAGCAGACACTTAAGACTTTTGCCCTCTTTTGCGAGATTGGGGATGTACGTGAGATATAATCCGTCTCAACTGCACAAAACATCGTAACTTTCTTTAAGGCCAGAATCAATTGCGGAATAGAGCTGTTTCAGACCTCAACAACATGCATTCCATTGTATCCGCGATGGAGTAGTTTCGGCAATGCAAGTAGTTTTCGGGAGTAGCGCTGGAGATGAAGATGAATTTCAACAAATGTTTGGATCGGAAAAAGTGGCCTTCCATTGTTTAGAAACCACCCTGAATCTAAGTAAATCCTTTACAGGTAATTGGAACAAGATCATCTCTATTATTTCATGGGGAAGACCAATAATAACTTTCATTAAAACAGCAAAACAAAAGGCAAAAAAGAGAGATGGGATGATAATTAAGTGGCAAATAAGTCTCCAAACGCAACAACCCTTCCAAAGCCAGAAACCCTTTTTTTTTCTTAAGAAACTGATGCTCAAATTCAATCAAAGCCAAACTGAATCAAATTGATAAACCATGGTTTTTGGATCGGAGAATAAGAACGAGAGATTAACACCAGATATATTCAATAAGATAACTTCGTGTTAAAATATTTTTGGTCCCATAACTATTTTTGATTTTGTCAAAAAAAAGATACTAAAAATTTTAAATTTGTCCATAACTCTTGAAATTAGCCAATGTTGGTCACCGGAACCTATTTTTTGGCCGGGAATTCGCACTTAATCACCAAAATTGGGGCTTTGGTAATTGATCACGGCCAGATTCCCAGCCACCACCAAACACAAGGTAATTAATGGCATCGTCGTGTGCCGGAATTGATTCAAGGCATTTTGAGTGAGAAATTCTCCATACCTTGAGCATTTTATCCCAGCACCCGAATATAATAAACCGTGATCAGCATCCACGCACGAAACTGCATCTAAATGTTTTACCCATGGAACAGTTTTGTGGATTCCGAAAGTAATGGTGGATTTTGGGCAGATTTCCAATTCGGTTTCCTTGGAATGTTATCTAGATGACCCGTGAAAATCTTATCCCCAAATACAACAATGGCTTTCACCATTCCACTGCCACTTTTGGAGTGGGTCAGATTTTTGCCTAGTCATAGTACTCTGACATTGTTGCTCTGGGTGCCCGCGAAGAGCAAATCTCCAGCAAGCGTGAAGGAGAAGAAGTTGATATCCAGGCTATGATTGTCCAATAGAGTTCATGACCGATCAATTACCTTGCTGGAAAGCCCCAATTTTGGTGCGAATTTGCGACAAAAAAAATGGTATTCCGGCAACTTTGAGACCAAAATTAACTAATTTCAGGAGTTACGAAATTGAAAATTTTAACTTTTTGGGCAAATAAAAAATTTGACAAAACGATTTTAACTCAGATAACTTCAATTGCAAACCCATCGAATAAAATAAGACATGCCCTCAAAAATACACATTCAAATACTTACCAGTAAATAATTAATAGCAACAAATAAAAGAGATTAGAGTACAATCAAAGAAACGAGATCGTCATCTCTCTCTGATTACCTTCGATGGGACGAAAGGACAGAGACAAGTTAAGGTCGCCGTTTAGCCCTATAAAATAGAAATAATATCAGGGTTATGGCAATTGCCAGAGTTAAAGTCTCATAACTATTTAAAACCTTTGATTTTATCCCAAAAAATATATTTGTATCGATTTTTTGTCTCATAATTATGAGTTTTTTTTTAATTTTGCCCAATTTTCGCCGGAATCCTCAATTTTCGCCGGATATTGGTCACGTGCGTCGCAATGACTGATGAATTTGGGGGTTCTGGCGAAAATCTAGGGTTCCGGTGAAAATTGGGCAAATTGAAATAAAACTCATAGTTATGGGATAAAATCGATACAAATATATTTTTTGGACAAAATTTAAAGTTTAAAAAGTTATGGGACAAAAAAAACTTTTAACTCTTGGGTTAATTCCTTACAAATTCACCACCTTATTGAGAATTTTAAAATCTATCACGATCTTTTATTTTTGTCAATTCAATGCACAATCTATTTAATATTTTCAATTTTATCACGACCTTTTATTTTTGTCAATTCAATACGCGATTTATTTAATATTTTTAATTCTATCACAACTTTTATATTTGCAATTTCGTAACCCACTTATTTTATATTTTCAATTCAATTAAATTCATTATTATTATTATTATTATTATAATAGTGTTATTATTTTTAATAATAAAAGTTATTTAAAAATTAATTAAAACACACAAGTCAATCATTTATTTCATAAGATTTTTTTCTTTATCGTTGTTATAGTAAATTAACATTCGATTAAAAATTATCTTAGTTGCTCGACCTTTTTGTAAAATAATTTTTAACCATAACAAATAAAATTCTATTATTATTATTATTATTATTATTATTATTATTATTATTATTATTATTATTATTATTATTATTATTATTATTATTGTTATTACTTTTGTTCGAACTTATCACTATTATTACATAGTAAATCCACAACTCTAATAAAAATATAATATAAATAAAATTATTTATTGAATATTAAAATTTTATGGCAAAGGAAATTAATTAGCAACTAATTTGAATTTAAAAATAAAAATAAAAAAATTGGATGGAGTATTAATTCCATTAATTAATAACTACATAGTTCTACTTTTATAATAATAATAATAATAATAATAATAATAATAATAATAATAATAATAATAATAATAATAATAATGAATTTAATTGAATTGAAAAATTAAATAAGTGGTGTATCAAATAGCAAAAAATAAAAATTGTGATAGAATTGAAAATAATAAATAGATCACGTATTAAATTGATAAAAATAAAAGTTCGTGAAAGAATTGAAAATATTAAATAGATCGTGTATTGAATTGACAAAAATAAAGGTCGTGATAGATTTGAAAACCCCAATGTGGTGAATTTTTTTAGAAATTAACCCAAGAGTTAAAAGTTTTTTTAGTCCCATAACTTTTTAAACTTTAAATTTTGTCCCAAAAAATATATTTGTATCGATTTTGTCCCATAACTATGAGTTTTCTTTCAATTTTGCCCAATTTTCGCCGGAATCCTAGATTTCCGCCGGAACTCCCAAATTTATCAATCACGACCAATATCCGGCAAAAATTGGGGGTTCGGTGAAAATTTGGCAAAATTGAAAGAAAACTCATAGTTATGGGATAAAATCGATACAAATATTTTTTTAAGACAAAATCTAAAATTTTAAGTAGTTATGTGAAAAAAATAAAACTTTTAACTCGCAATTGGTAACATATGTTAAGCCCCTTTTAAATTAGGCCTTTTCCGTGGGCTTACTTCTCCTCAGGCTCTATCTCTTATATATTTATTTATTTATGTACCACTTTATTATTCATTAATATTTATACTTGAAATTTAATATTTAAGAGTATAAATCTCATGTAATTTGAGGGAAGTTATAATTTTAAAATATTCAATTCAATTTAAATTATGCCCCATTTCTAATGGACGTGTGTGACTTTGGTTTACACCCAAATTACACAATTAACAAGATCCTGAAGAATTAGTGCAATTAAACAAACAACTAAAATTAGGTTTTTTTTTTTTCAAAGAGAAGCAAAAAGGTATAGGAGAAAGTAAAAATCATATCTCACCATTACGAAATAACTGCAATTACTTAATGAATTAACAGTATAATAACACAACACAACACAAGTAATTGTGTCAAAGGAAAAAGAGATTATCTAGATGTTTAGCGATGGGAAGCATAGAGCTACTTGGTGGATGGTTAATGTGAATCTCTATAAATGTATTCTTACTCATGTCATACACCATGTAAAACTTCTCACGCCCCGTGAACGTCTCAGCACTCCGCTCAACACTGTTGGGTTATTATAGGATCATATGTAGTTGGGAAAGTAGCTATTTTATTAAAGGGCTCTCAAAATCTTACAATATACTTTACACACTCAAGACTCACACCCCATATAACTCTCTGTTCTTCTTACACACTGTTTATATCTCACTAACCACTCTTCACTATATGTTTGTGCTTTCTCTCTTAACTCTTACTTATCACATGCTAATGCCCTATTTATAGTACTAATAGAGAATTCTAGAGTGGCGGTGCCACGACCTTTACCACCGACAACATATTTAATCTACCTTTATCTAGATAACTCTAGGATGGATCAGCCATATCTTCAAGCTTCTAGGACATTCTAAAGTCGGTGTTGATGTTCAACAAACACCAAGTAGGATCTCATTTTGGCTCAGTTGATACATTTCTGAGGTGGAATTCTGGTCTATACTCGCATAAACACTCCTCCTTAGATGCCATCCATTCATCACCATCACCGCTACTTACTTTTTTCATAATCTCAATCCGGCCTCCACTCTTGTAGCTGGTGATGACCAAACAAAGTTGCCCTCCCAACCAAATCAACCCCAAGATACGTTTCTCATCACCATCCTTACAATTTGGCCAGGCCAGTCTCTTGAAACTTTCGTCTTTGCAATCAAAACAAATTACTTCTCCGTATATATCATCATCATCGGATTCCTCTGGATTATCCGTTACCAGCCAATAAATACATCCATCAATAATGGAAATGATCCCCAAGAATCCTTTCATCTCTTTCACGTCACCCCATTTGTTGTCTCTGCAAAAATACACAGCATAATGCTTCATATCGACGATTACTATCTTATAATCCTTCTTCAATGGATCGTAATAAATTGCATGGCATGCTTTACTGCTCCTAACGTCATCAATTGATGTTGGACAATACAACTCCCGATACGTTCTACAGGATGGATTCCACAGCACACATTTAACAGGCTTGCCCTCCTCCTCTTTACCAGTGGGCATCAGATATAATCCGTCACAACTGCACCAACTCATATTATCGTAAAAGTCATATTCTCTTGAATATTCAATTGCTGACACAAATTCAATACCGTTGTTTCGGAGCTCAGCAACATGCAATACATTGTAATCATCTTGGTCCTCCCATGCAATTAGAGTTCGAGAGGACGGATTCTTGTTGTGCTGGAGATGAATTTCAGCGAACTTCGGATCGGAAATAGTGGCCTCCCACTGTTTGCAAACCACTCTGAATCTAAGTAAATAAATCCTTCACAGCTAATCGGAACAAGATCATGTTCTCTATTATTTCATGGGGAAGAATAGGACAAGTAACAACATCACACGCTTCTGATTCAAATTCTCTCACTGATTCATACTATTCAAACCTACACCAATGATTTAGATTCAATCACAACAGGTTCATTAAAAAAACAAAAATGCCAACAAAGAGATGATAAATTTAAGTGACAAAAAAGCGACAAAACCCAAAGCCCAAGTTTTCCATGCAGTGGTACTGACACATGTATGAGATCGATGTTATACATCTTTTTTTAAGGAACTGAGGCTCTAATTCAACCAAAATCAAACGAATCAAACTAAAAAATAATGGTTAATATTGGATCATTTAAAGGGGTATAAGATCGCCTACGACATGAGTTTTTTAACCAGATACTTCAATTGCAATCCCATCAATTTTTTTGGAAGGAAAAAATATAAATTATTAGGAGTACCATTAGAAGTTACATGTTTACAAAACAAAATAAATTATTATTACACCAATCTAAAAATGATAAAGCACTATTATAATGTGTAGAAAAATGATTTGATTCTAATTTCCTCAAACATCTTTTTTGGATTGGTTTCCTTATTTTCAAAGATTTTCTTGTTCCTAGCTTTCGAGTACTTAGAAGATGACACACCCTCAGAAACACGCTTTCGAATACTTAAGTTTTGACTAAATAAAAAGTTAATAGCAAAAAGATAAAATGATTAGAACACAATAACGAGATACAATATTCTCACGTGATCTCTCCGTGATTACGAACCTTCAACGGGACGAAACGACAGAGTTAAGACAGCCATAGAGGAGTGAAGGTTACTGACTTCATTCATAAGAATAGGTTAGGGTTTTATAATTGGGTAATTCAAGGAATTTGGGATATCAAAACATCTAAATCTTGTAATTTTATTTTCTAGGTTTTTGCTTAATTTAATAGGGTATATTACGATCACACCCCTGGATATTCCTCTTACACGCACAAACCATGAGAAATTAGTATGATGTACTCCCTCCGTCTAATATCCTACGTGGTTAAGAAATATCTATCTATATATATATAAAAGCAGAATAAATTCAATCCTGGCCATCTATTTTTAAAACAAATCTCAGTCACCCATTAAAATAATTAAATAATTATAATTATGACATTTTCAAATTAGAAAATAAGATTTTATTTATTAAAAAATTAATAATATTAAATAGACCAATCAAATTATATAAAAGTAGAATAAATTCAATCCTCGCCGTCTATTTTTAAAACAAATCACCGCCACCCATTAAAATAATTAAATAATTATAATTATGACCTTTTCAAATTAGGAAATAAGATTTTATTTATTAAAAAATTAATAATATTAAATAGATCAATCAAATTGCAGGGATGGAAAGGCTCAAGCCCACAGAATTAAGTTTCTGAACAATTGCCTACGATCTTAGTGTTTTTGCAATCTTTTGCCGAAGGGTTGGATACTACTTCTGGACACAGTATCTTTCCAAGTTTAACTTACTAACAAAAGTTGAATGATTGGCCAAAGGAAGAAGTTAATATTAACATGCAAATTGGTTCAAAATAACAAATAATGTCCCTTCCCTTACACCAAATAATTGCTATTTGTTCTATTTTTTAACCAACCAATTTTAAATAGACATCCATCAGTGTAAGAGATATATCAAACTATGAAACAACACCCAAATCTTAGAACACAAATCGTATTTAGTTTCTGTTGCTACAGCTCCTAACTTTACTCAACAAATCAATAACATCCCAATGCTGAATGGGACAAACTTCAAGAGCTGGAATGAAACCCTTGAGATCGTTCTAGGCTGTATGGATTTGGATCTGGCTCTTCGGTGTGATCGACCCACTGCTACTATTGAAAATCCAAATGAGGCTAAAATTGAGAAGTGGGATCGGTCAGACCGAATGTGCATGACGATCATGAAGCGCTCCATTCCGGAGGCGTTTCGGGGCTCTATTGCTGAGAGCAAAAATGCCAAATCGTTCTTCGAGGCTATTGAGAAGTACTTTGCCAAAAATGAAAAGGCGGAGGCAAGTAGTCCATTGGCTAAACTTGTCTCCATGAGGTATAAAGGCAAAGGGAATATAAGGGAGTACATCATGGAAATGTCTAATCTCACATCAAAGTTTAAGGCACTCAAGTTAGACATTTCTGATGATCTGCTTGTGCACTTGGTTCTGATCTCACTTCTTGCACACTTTGGGCAATTCAAGGTGAGCTATAACACTCAAAAGGACAAATGGTCCCTTAATGAGCTTATATCTTACTGTGTGCAAGAGGAAGAGAGAGTGCAGAGAGATAGAGTTGAAAGTGCTCACTTGGCTGTAAATGCTCGAGGCAAGAAAAGAAATCGACCTAATGGTACTGTTGTTGCTGCTGCTTCAGAGCAGAAGAAGCAAAAGGTTGAACCTAAGGATGATAGATGCCACTTCTGCAAGAAGCGGGATCATTTTAAGAAAGATTGCTCCAAGTATGCTGCATGGCGTGCTAAGAAGGGTATGCCTCTTACTTTGGTTTGTTCTGAGGTTAATTTATCCTTTGTGCCTAAAGATACTTGGTGGGTAGATTCTGGTGCTACTACTCACATAAGTGTGTCTTTGCAGGGTTGCCTGCGCTACCGGCTGCCAACTGATGCTGAAAGATTCATCTTTGTGGGCGATGGCAATAAAGCTGCAGTAGAGGCTATTGGAACCTTTAGATTGCATTTAAAGAGTGGTTGTTATTTAGACTTGTTTTAGACATTTGTTGTGCCGTCTTTTAGATGGAATTTGGTTTCTATTTCTGCTTTGGATAAACTGGGATTTTCCTGGTCTTTTGGAAATAATAAAGTATCTCTTTCAAAATTCCAATTTTATTGGTGATGGCCATTTAATTGATAATCTTTACATGCTTGATCTTATAAATTCCATTAATGTTATTCTGCAAACATATTCAAGAGGTACAAAGAGAAAATTTTCGGATGATTCTGCCATTTTGTGGCACAAGTGCTTGGGCCATATTTCTAAACAAAGAATTCAAAGGCTTGTGTTTGATGGAATCCTTAATCCCTTAAATCTTGTAGATTTTCAAGTCGGCGTTGAATGTATAGAAGGGAAACAAACTAATATGAGGAAATTAGGAGCCGAAAGAGCTAAAAAAGTCTTAGAACTTACTCCCTCCATCCCAGGCTAAGAGGGTCATTTTTTCATTTTGGTCGTCCCACCCAAAGAGTCTCCTTTTCTTTTTTACACACATGGGACCCACACACCCCCTCTAATACAATTAAATATTGGGACCCACACTACTACTAATACAACTATCCACTACACATTAAATAATAATACTCCTTAATCTACATAGCAAAAAGCAAATGGCCCTCTTAAGGAGGGACGGAGGGAGTATTCACACTGATATATGTGGTCCATTCCCTACGGCATCATGGAATAGGCAACATTACTTTATCACGTTCATAGACGATTATTCTCGTTTTGGCTATCTATATTTGATTCATGAGAAATCTCAATCGTTGGACGTTTTCAAGTCTTTCAAAGCTGAAGTAGAACTTCAACTTGGTAAGAAAATTAAGACTGTCAAATCTGATCGTGGAGGTGAATACTATGGTCAATTTGATGGATCAGGAGAACAACGTCCAGGACCCTTCGCACTTTTCCTCAAAGAATATGGAATTGTTCCGCAATACACTATGCCAGGTTCTCCTCGCATGAATGGTGTTGTTGAACGTCGGAATCGGACTCTTAAGGATATGGTGAGGAGTATGTTAAGTCATTCCTCCTTGCCAGAGTCTCTTTGGGGAGAAGCTTTGAAAACAGCAGTGTACATTCTCAATAGAGTACCAAGTAAAGCAGTTTCGAAAACCCCTCATGAACTTTGGAAAGGCAAGAAACCTAGCATTAGGCACTTACACATTTGGGGTTGTCCAGCTGAAGCGCGGCCTTATAAGCCACATGAAGGAAAACTGGAATCAAGAACGGTAAGCTGCTATTTCGTTGGTTACTCTGAGCATTCACGGGGGTTTAAGTTTTACCATCCCACATCAAGAACCATTTTCGAGACTGGAAATGCTAAATTTCTTAAGGATATTGAGTTTGGGAGGGAAGAGATTATGAGGAAGGTTGTCTTTGAGGAAAATTATAGAGTAGATAATGATTTAATTACTTTACCGATCATAGCTCAAGAAACAACTCCAGAGACTCATATGGAAATCACTATTCCAAATCAAGATAACATTGAAATCCTTCCTCTATTAGCTGAAGAACAAACTCAACCACCTCAAGAAGTGCCATTAAGAAGATCCACTAGAGAGAGGAGAAATGTTATTTCAGATGATTATATAGTATTCCTACAAGAACATGAGGATGGCGTTGGTTTGACCGAAGATGACCCTATCACTTTTAGTCAAGCCATGCGCAGTTCTAACTCTCAGAGATAGATTGATGCCATGAAAGATGAGATGAAGTCTATGAGTGACAATGACGTTTGGGATCTTGTCGAATTGTCTGAAGGTGTGGAACCCATTGGTTGTAAATGGATATTTAAAACCAAAAGGGATTCAAAAGGCAATATCGAAAGATATAAGGCTCGTCTAGTCGTTAAAAGCTTCACTCAAAAGGAAGGCATTGACTACAAAGAGACTTTCTCTCCATTTTCTTCGAAAGACTCTTTCAGAACTATCATGGCACTTGTAGCTCATTTTGACTTGGAGCTACACCAGATGGATGTAAAAACCGCTTTTCTCAATGGAGACATTGAGGAAACCATTTATATGGCACAACCTAAAAATTTTGTCTTTGGAGATGCAAAGTCTACAGTGTGCAAATTAAAGAAATTCATCTATGGTCTCAAGCAAGCATCCCGTCAATGGTATCACAAGTTTCATCAAATTATTACCTCTTTTAATTTTAAGGTAAATGTTGTTGATGATTGTGTATACTGCAAGTTCAGTGGGAGTAAATATGTCTTCTTGGTTTTGTATGTCGATGATATTCTTCTTGCAAGTAATGATATAGACTTATTGCACGAAACTAAGAGATTTCTTGCAAAGAAATTCGAAATGAAAGATCTTGGTGACGCCTCTTTTGTATTAGGAATCCAAATACTTAGAGATCGCTCTCGAGGTATCCTTGGATTATCGCAAAAGAGCTATATCAATATGGTTTTAGAAAGATTCGGCATGAAAGGAAGCAAACCACTAGACACCCCTGTGGCTAAGGGAGAAAAATTCAGTCTTAAGCAATGCCCCAACAATGATCATGAGAAAAATGAGATGCAAAAGATTCCTTATGCATCGGCAGTAGGAAGTCTAATGTACACTCAAGTTTGCACTCGTCCCGATATAGCATTTATAGTGGGAGTTTTGGGGAGGTATTTAAGCAATCCAGGGGAGCAACACTGGAAAGCGGCTAAACGCGTAATGCGTTACTTGAAGAGAACAATGGATTATATGCTCACTTATCGGAGGTTGGAGAATTTGGAGATCGTTGGATACTCTGACTTCGATTTTACTGGATGTCAAGATAGCAAGCGTTCCACATCGGGTTATGTGTTTACGTTGGCTGGAGGGGCTATTTCTTGGAAGTCTGCTAAATAGACTCTTGTAGCTTCTTCCACCATGGCTGCAGAGTTCATTGCTTGTTATGAAACATCTAACATGCATTGTGGTTGCGGAACTTTGTCACTGGGCTGCGTGTGGTTGACGGTATCGAAAGACCGTTGAAAATGTATTGTGATAATAGTTCAGTAGTGTTATACTCCAATAACAACATAAGTGCTACTAAAGCAAAATTCATTGAAATTAAGTACCTTGTTGTTAAGGAGAGAATTCAGGATAAACAAATTACTGTTGAACACATAGGAACAAATAGCATGCTAGCAGATCCGCTAACTAAGGCATTGACCCCGAAGGTGTTTCATGAGCATACTGGTCAAATGAGTGTTGTTTCTGATATTACCTTAGTTTAGTAGGAGTTTATGTTCTATGTATTGAACTTCATATTTAAGACATTTGGAATTCTATAGAATAAAGTTAATGACCTTTTGGTTTATTCTGAATTCACTTAAGTTAATTTCCATTTTGTGATATTTGCATTGTGGATTGATCTCACTAAAGTTGGACCAATTGGAAATAGACATATTGTTAATCACATTTTACATGTAATTTCCATGCTACTCACCATATTTGATCTATGTCATTGAGTATATTAATATGGTGATTGTCGGGGTTTAACCACGAATAATAATATGGTGAATGCCGCGGTAATTCCATTGTTAGTGTATGAGATGGACCAGATTGTTGAAGGTAGTCTGAATGAATAGCATAAAGTTGTGCACTTAAGGATTCTTAATATAATTGTCTTCGGAAAATAATATATAGCCCAAATGGGAGATTGTTAGGAAATTTATATTTCCTATATAATTTAATTGTGGGCAATATATTAATACTCAATTATATTAGCTATTCAAATAATATATTGGGCTTAATTAAGTGATTAAAATAAAGTAAGAGCCTATGGACTATACTTATTTGATATGGGCCAATGAGTAGATACTCAATATTACGTATCATGTGATTATGGGTGGCCTGATATGGGTAATATATATAGATACCTAGGTTATGGTCCCCAACACTAAGCCGCACACAGTTCTCTCTTTCCAAATCTGAAGAGATTACGAAGGTCCTTACGGAATCCAGAGGCTTTAGTGAAGGAAGGCCTTAAACCTGTTGCTGATCTTCCGTTTAATTCCGCATAAGAATATCAATGGATCCAGGTATTCCTCTATTTAATTATTTATGGATCTTGTTGAATCATATTAGGGCTTAAGGTGTAAATTGGATTTAATTATTTTATTTCCAACAAATGCATGTTGTGGAGAATCTTGAGATTTGGGGAAAAAGGGCTTGTAAAGATCTTGCAGTTCTTCTTGCACGAATCTCTCTCTTCTTGGCTGGAACAGACCAGAAAAGTTACAATCTTGCTGAAAAGATGTGAAATTTTGAAAGGATGTACTGTTTGTGGCGGCGGCCGAGGAGGAGGTGGTGGCGGCGCAGCCTCGGACCACGCGTGTAGATGCCAGTCATCATCCATTCTTCGACGAAGAGACAAAAGAAGGCGCTGACTTTTGGAGATGGGAGAGAGGATTGTGGTGGCAAAAAGGAATTGAGGGTTTATGTAAATGAATGGAAAAGAAAGCAATTTTATTTAGAGAGAGAGTGTGGGTGAGCACTAAAGTAGTGTAGAGTTGGGGTGGGCGGTATGGTATACCTAAGTTTTTTAGCTATACCGTATAGCATACCTAAAATATCGGTATTAGAAAAATTATATATTTACCTTACCGAAAGTTTCGGTATACCTTAGTTCGGTATACCGAAACTTCGGTATAATAAAATGGCATATCTTTTTCTTACCGATATTTAAGTATTTTCTCCATCCCACTTCAATCTTTACATATTTCTATTTTGGCGTTCCATTTTAATCTTTACATTTCTCTTTTTATGCGACCCACCTAAAACAATTAATAGATCACCATTGGATTCACATCCAATACTGATACACTTACACACTTTACATTAAATATTAATATATTTTTTTATACACTTTATATTAAATATTAATATATTTTTCTACCAACTGTTGATGAGTGTAGAAATCTCATATATTTAGGGTCCAATTATAGCATGGTTCCATACAATTATGCTTAGTTTGAGTGTTTAAGTGCCCTAGATTGCGCGATATTTGTAAATATTTGGAGAATTTATACTTTGGTGGAATTTGTTTAATTTTCAGGTATAAATGGATTCTATATGCGAAGAGAAAGATGTAGGAAAAAGCGGATCTCAATTCGGAGTTAAAACGAGAGAGAACGAGCCAAAACAGTGAAGCATTGCGAAGCTGTCACAAAAATTCGACCGAATTTTCAAAAATTCGATCAAATTTTTGTGCATTTTTGTGAAAAACAAGGGCGAAAACAGAGCATCGAAGGCTGCACATTCTGTAAGAAAAATTCGACCGAATTTCTAAAAACTCGATCGAATTTTCATGCAAAATGTCAAATTCTGCAGTGCGAAATTTGGGCTTTTCAATGGGTATAAATACCCAAAACCTCCCAATCCTCCATGAGAACAGATCAAGGGGAGCTGCTCTCACACACCATACATCCTCCATTCATCCATCCATCCTCAATCCATTCATTCATCCTCCATTCATCCATCCAACACCCATTCCATCCTCCACTTGGAGGCTACACCCCCCATTTTCACACACACCCCATCTTCATCCATCCTCATCTCCATCCATCCTCCATTCCTCCATCTCCATCTTCATTTCATCCATCCATTCCTCTTGATTTTCTCACTTCCATCCATCCATTTCACCAAACTACCAATCTAAGAAGGGAAGAACATCAAGGAGTGAAGATTTGAGCATGTTGAAGGAAGATAAGGCCAACTTCAAAAGGGAAGCCAATCAACCTTTAATTTGTGATTTTCTTCATTATTTAGCTCAAGTGGAGCAAGTCATGGATTGTATTGGTTTTATTATGATTTGTAATGGCTAGTCCTCATGTGAGGTTAGCAATATGATTGGTTAGGGATTATGTAAATTTTGCACACCACATGTTTGATTAAATGATTATTATGAATATTTTCTATTATGAAAGTTTATTCGCATTTTATGTATGATTTGTGTGGTTAAGTTCTCTATTCATAGTGTTAGGATGACAATTCCAATAATATGCTTAGTGGTTTAATTGAATCATTGATTGCATGAGATGACTTAGTTAGTGTGAGGAGAGGTAAGCCATACCCTTCAAGTGCTTAGAACCTCATGATAGGACATTAGTGATGAACTAGTGAAGGGAACCAAACTTATGATCATAGTATCTTCATGGGAATTGAGAGTAAGATATAATCCTAAGAGATTTAAACTTGTAAAAGAGTTGAGAACCTAATTGCCTTGACCATAGGGATTAGGGGTACACAAGTGATTGCCCTTAATATCATAACATGATGACCTTCAATGCATGTGTGTGTGTGAATCTACATGAGCCTTTTCCATGATATTGCTTGTCTTACATACTTCTTAGATTGCTCACCATCACACATCATCCATCTCATTTATACATGTTCTATCTTTAATTGCTTTCTTAGTTAGATTGTAGTGTAATTAAACCTCCCCTTTATTGATTAGTCCTTCTAGAGTGAAACATCTTTTGAATACGGATACATCACTTTCTCCCTTGGGTTCGATATTATAAATTTTGCACTTGGACACTTACGTGCTACACACGATAGAGTACGCTTACTCTAATCAATTTGTACCAAAATTGAGGCTAAGTTCATGGGTCTATTAAAATACTATACTCATTAATCAACATGCAAAAAGTAAACGTAAGCATTGAAACGTTCAAATTTAAAAACATTAATAAAACATAATAAAAGTAAGAGTTTAATCCTAATGAGTGATTTGTATACCTGATAACGATTAAGTTTTAAATTAATTAATTAAAGATTTATACACACTCTTAGATTAAAATTAAAATTAAAATAATTACAATTATACTCTAAATTTAAAATAATAAATTTATACACACTCTTAGATAAAATTAAAATAAAAATAATTACAATTATACTCTAAATTTAAAATAATAAACCCTATAGTGCTTGCACGTATGTTCTCCAAAATTTCACTAAATTCAATGATGGTCAATAGTTTTAATATATTAGAATTTCTTTTAAGTATATATACCTTACAAAAATAATTTACGGGATTTCGGTATATACCAAAATACCGCAGTTTTAAAAATTTGCATATCTTTACCATATCAAAATATTCAATACGGTAACATACCTTACCAAAAATTTCGATATACCTAAAATTTTGATAAGTTCGGTATTTCTCGATATGATAAGTACGGTATATCGAAATTTCGATATTTTCCCCAGCGCTTGTGTAGAGATAGAAATTTGGGAGGGTAGTGATGGCATTACAAAAAGGTCGAAGAATTGGGGCTTGGCTTATCTTACACTCACTCTGCTTCCCTTCCATTAAATAAATGTGGTTTTATTTAATATGTTGTGGGTTGACTTCTATGGATTGTCAAAGGTAGGGGTGTCAATTTTACCCGCGGGTTCGGGTACCAGTGGTTAATACCCGATCGGGTAAGGATAGGGTAGAGTATAATCGGGAATCGGGTAGGGTACTACCCGTATCCGTTTAAAATGTTAAGGGTAGGGGTAGGGTATGGTTTTTATAAAATATTCGTCTACCCTTCCCAATTACCCTACCCATTTACTCGTATACTTATATATATATTTCTTTATATTTATCGATATTTCTTTATTCTTATTATAATGATAGTTATTAAAATATGTCCTTTAATATTTATATATGTATTTTTTTTAAGATGAATCTGTTGCCAATTAAATTTGAGATTATGGAACTATGAAGATTTTTGTTACATTTGAAGTTATCAAATCTGTGTAAACTTGAAGACATGCAACAGTTGAAGTTGATTTTATAAGTATTGCTTGATTAGTTTGATTAGTTTTTATTGTGCTACTTGGGTTTTTTAATGCTATTAGTATAACTTGAAGCCTTATTTTGTAGTTTGATCCATGATTCTTGTGTGGTTGAGAGTGATGATTTATTTATATGTTGGGCATTTGTATTTATTTGAGGCGAATAGGATAAAGAGAAGTATCGGCATCATAGGATAAATGAGAATAGTAAGATAATTAGGGTGGTCATTTTAAAATAGGTGGATATTCGTTTACCCGATGGATATCTGTTTACCCGATGGATAACGCTCGTACTCTACCCGATGATACATTTGAGGGTAATAGGGTAGGGTATGGGTGAAGGAAATAGATATAGGGTTGGATATGAATTTAGCGTACCCGTACCATAACCTACCCTACCCGTTTATACTCCTCGTCAAAGGGTGGGATGGAAACAAAAGGTCTACGCGGTTTTGTGCACTATCTAGCTCGTGAGAGAGTTCAATCGGGGGGAGAGGGGTGTAGGTGGGGGGTGGGAAAGGGTCACCTGCCGACAGAAACAGAAAGAGGCAGGCCACGTGGTCTAGGCCACCACCCTCCTACATGTGTTCAAGTATGAACGCTCTCTGGATTTAGATCTCCTACATGTGTTACCTTTATTTTCCCTTTCTTATTTCTTATTGTGTAAATTAAATAAAACTCCAAAATTTTGTTCATTTAAAACTAGGGTTGTCAATTTTACCCGCTGGGTCGGGTTACCCGCAGGTACCCGGGTGATCGGGTAAGGATAGGGTAGGCAAAATCGGGTAGAGGATAGGGTAATACCCGCACCCGAAAAAAATCAGCGGGTGAGGGTAGGGTACGGGTTCACACGTTATACCCGCGTACCCGACCCGATACCCAACCCGTTTACCCCTTTAGATATTTATATATATATATATATATATATATATATATATATATATATATATATATATATATATATATATATAATTACTAATTTAATATTAATATTAATATAATTACTTTAAACATTATTACATCAATTTGTACACAATTATTTCTTGTTATCTAGTTTAATATTTAAAGAAATATACACATTACAAATTCACACTCAAAACCCTAGGTAACTAACATCACTTTGTCATCGACTGGCGACTGGCGATACCCGTTCCGGTCTGCATCGAAAGGCAAGGAAGAGAAACCACTGCTCGCGGCGGACAGATCTTGAAGTCGGAGGCAGTGCGTTGCAGGTCGCGACTCCCGGCGGTGGCTGTTCCTCCCGATCCGGTGACAAAACCATCAACGGCGGCGGTGACAAGTGTTGGATTACGAGACTTCTTCTCATGTTATTATATTTACTATGTTAATTTCTTGTTGTTGCACTTGGATGGAATATTATTCTCTATTATGCACTTTATTTTTATTTTATGTTTAATTTTGATGTTTTGTGTTGATCACTTGATTGTAAGAGGAAAAAACTGATATGGGAAGTTGCGGGTCGGGTCGGGTAGGGTTGGCCCGATTTAGTTACTGCGGGTATCCGTATTTTACCCGTGTTATATATCCGTCTATTATTTTATTGCGGGTATCCGTATACCCGCGGATAATCCATTTATCCGATGGACAAACACGTATCCTACCCGCTGCTGACATTGAGGGTAATAGGGTAGGGTACGGATAGGGTAATTGGGTAGCGGGTAGTAGGTGGATTTGTTAAACCCGTACCCTACCCTACCCATTTACATCCCTCTTTAAAACTGCATCTTCGATTATAAATGAACTTCATGTTGTAGCACTTTTAGTATGTGAAAACATCTAAAATGTAATATTACATTTGATTATTACATCTTTTATTATGATTAATTTATAGGCAAACAAAAGTAAAATCTCAATCTTTCTTGAAATGTATATTCCTTCACACCCATTCAATCTTTAACATTTGTTTTTGCGTCGATTGAATTATAGTATTTTAATACATACTTGATTGAAATATATATTTATTTCGTCTTATATTAAGTATTGCACCTAGATACATAATTTAAGAAATGTTGCTTATTAACAAATTTTATTGATTTTTAGGGTGTGGTTTAGTCTTTTTATGTAATTAAAAAACTATAAATTATATTATGTGTAATAGGTAATAGTAATAAGTTTGAAATTAAAATGATTTTTAGAGTGTAGTTTAGTCTTCTTATGTAATTTAAAAAAAACTATAAATTATGTTATGTGTAAAAGAGTAATAAATTTGAAATTAAAATGCATTTTGATGTTATATGTTCATGTGATATTTTTATTTTATTTTTATGATATTTATTATGGAAAAGACATAAATAAAAAGTGAGACATTTATTATAGGACGAGAAAAGTAATATTTAATGTAAAGAAGTATAGTTGTATTAGTGTTATGTTTGAGTTTAATCTATAAAAAAAATAAATGTAAATATTGAAATGAGACCGTACTTCAAATAAAAAATATATAAAAATTGAAAATTTTATTAATACTACGTTCTAATTATTCTAACATTTTGCAACCACAAATATAACACCAAAATATAAACGCGATCAAAATCGAAGAAAATCAATGACACAAAATATAACAGTGATTGAATCAATGAGTAATCGAGAATTTCGAATTTGCATTATTTATTATCACACATAAAAAATGAGAATTAATACCTTTATTAATACTCTTTCATCCCTCCTCATTAGCTATTATCAAGTGCTCCCTTAATTTTTTTTAATTAGGAGTATTTTTTTTAATTAATAAATAAAGTGTGAGGATACATAGATTTTTTAAATGACTTGTTACTTTTAATTTTTTAAAAAGGATAAAATAATATTAGGTCAAAATGAATTAATAATAGAAAATTATAGAACTGAGTAGTAGATATCCACCAAAAAAAATTGTAATCGAGTGTTCCTCAAAATAAAATCGAAATAGTATATTTTTGTTTCGAATTGACGATTATTTTATTTTATTTTTACTATTTTTTTTGAAAAATTTCGATTTGAGGCCTTAAATGAAAAGGTAATAAACGGTCAAATGGGATCACCTGTTCCATTCTATGTTGCATATACTATTGCACTAATTATATTTTTGACATGTATCGTAATCAATGGTCAAATTTTCACCACATATTTCAAGGATTTAATAATCATTAACTAGGATATAGTATTTTAATTAAAAATTAATTTTGAAACAGAAAATGAAATACCAAATCATACCCAAAATCGCTATTACAAACGCCCTAAAATCGATTACGTTCTAATTTCTCGTTTTCGAATAAATTAAACAACATCCTGGATATCACGCGAGTGGGGAGTTAATCGTGAACGAGATTGACATTTTCAAAAAGCAATATCCAACGGCAATCGCCACACCTAATGGACGCGTGGACGGCTGGCAACGCTGGAGGCCCATGAGATAAGTTTGAAGCCGCACGACAACTTGCAGATATGGTGGGCCCCGCATGTAACACACCAACAAGGGTGCCAACTCGATTCCTGCGTTTTCTTACCACACCATCCAACGGTTAATATTATATTCAATGTGAGGTTAATTTTGTCATTACACAACTACTAAAGAAATTATACTATTGGAATTAATTACCTACATTTTTTCCGTTGCGACGGTTGACAAACTAGTATTAATTAATAGGCAAAAATTTGAACTGGGTCATCGCATGCAACTTATTTCATGGATTATTCTTGAAAGGTTATTGATGGATTACTAAAATATTAACAATTTTAAATTAAAAAAAGAAATAAATAAATAAAAAAAATGGACTCACTCAAATTTGTGCCTTATAAGTAAAGTGGACGATTAATACTTTTAAATGTTAATTAATCACCACATGTAAGTCTTGTTTTCTTAAAGCTATCTAATGATTTATTTTCTCTTAATTCTACACAAGATCATTGCTTAATTATATGTTAACTTTAATTAATTAACAACATTAGAAACGTCCATATTGTCGCATAAATTTCTTGGAGAACAAACAATCCCTTATCCTTTCAATTGAACCTCAAAGTTAGTCAAGTTATAAACTCTCATGAGTTATTTTATATTTTCAATTATTATTATTATTATTATTATTATTATTATTTACAAAGACATTAAAGCAACATTCATTAACCAACATTCATTAAGCTACATTACACATTAAAAAAAGACATAAAAAAAAATAAAAAGACATTAAAAAAAACATTAAAAAGGAACACTAATCAATCGAGTCGGAGGCGGAGTCGGTGTCCGAGTCAGAGAGTTCTGACAGGGTTTCCTCCAACGAGTCGGGCAAGAAACTCAGCGCAAGAGACGAATCTGCATCGCTGGCTCCACCGCCCCTTAGGTCTGACCAATGCCTCCGGCCCCTTCCCCTCGCCGCCGCCTCCCTCGCCTTCCTCTCCGCCACCGTGGTCTCGTAATTTGGACGGCGATCTGGATCCGAGTGGGGTTTTGAAGGAAGGTAAACATGAGTTTGTCACCTTCTGAAATGTCATGATCCCGTCTAAAACGCACCCAACCCCTTCCCAGAGCTTTATTACTGAGAAACTCAACTGTGGGTCTGCTACCCTGGAAACCAAACTGCAAAGTAATTCGTTGACCCTCTGGGAAATTTCGCCGGAAACGCTTTGGCATTTTCACCATCTGAAGGTCGGCAATGATTAGGGTTCTCTCAAAGTGGTCAGCCATTGATGAGAGGGAGAAGAGAGGGAGAGATAATTAGAAAAAGGGAAAGATGTAATGGTGAGGAAGGCGAAACAGAAGAATAAATACATGCATGTCATCTCTCTCACTTTCTTTTTAAAATAGGTACTGATGCATTTTTTCTTTTTTACTGATAAACCCTCAATTTTCCCAAACCATGTAGGTACTGATGCAATTTTTCTTTTTTACTGATAAACCCACATGGGCAAGGAGGTCAATTTTCCCAACCACTCCCTTTATTTGATGCGTACACTCATTATTATTTTAAATCCAACTAGTTTTTGGACATCCAATCCAAATCATTTCTGTGTTTTTTTCTTTTTTTAATTTATTTTTTGGGTTAGCTTGTTACTGGAGTATTATTGTTTGAATAATGAGATTAAAGATATCTAAAATACTCATATTCCATTTCGATTCCGAGACAAGTTTAGAAATTCGTATAAAATACTAGTTTGATTTAATTATTTGGAAATAAATATTGTACAAAAGATTTGAAATATTGGGCAAAGATTTGTGAGAGGTCGTTTCACATAAGTCCAAGATGGATAAAAAATGTTAACTTTCAAAAAATAATTTCAAGTGAGACGATTTCATGTAAGACTTACCAAAAATATTGAGGCCAATAGGATAAACAGATGTTAAATGATATCGTTTATAAAAAGCTCAAAGAGGTGTATAGTATAATACAATAAATATCCCCATAAAAGATTGTGGAATAATCGAAATAAAATTAATTTCATAGTTTTAGTTTGATTAAACTACTGAAAATTCTTCGATTAACACTTTGGACTAATAATGTAGTCCACAATCCACATCCACGTACGACCTTCACACTCATTTTGGATATAAAGAGAATTTTGGGTCGAATGTATACATACATTTATATATACCTAATATGAATTAAGACCACATATATATTAAAGCTAAGCATACTAATTTTTATGATTTTTCATAAAATTTACTCCAATAATTTTGTTTTATGACTTCTAAGCAAATAACAGTATTGAAAATATACATAATTATTAGGGAAAAGGGAAAGATGTAATGGTGAGGAAGGTGAAACAGAAGAATAAATACATGCATGCTAGCATGGTATTTGCCATCTCTCTCACTTTCTTTTTAAAATAGGTACTGCTGCATTTTTTTCTTTTTTACTGATAAATCCTCAATTTTCCCAAACCATGGGTACTGATGCATTTTTACTTTTTTACTGATAAACCCACATGGACAAGGAGGTCAATTTTCCCAACCACTCCTTTTATTTGATGCGTGATGCGTCCCCTCATTATTATCTTACATCCAACTACTTTGGACATCCAATCCAAATCATTTCTGTGTTTTTTTTTTTTTTTAATTTATTTTTTGATTAGCTTGTTACTGGAGTATTATTGTTTGGATAATGAGATTAGAGATATCTAAAATAACATCCAATCCAAATCATTTCTGTGTTTTTTTTTTTAAACTTATTTTTTGGATTAGCTTGTTACTGGAGTATTATTGTTTGGATAATGAGATTAAAGATATCTAAAATAATTCATATTCCGATTCCGAGACAAGTTTAGAAATTCGTATAAAATACTAGTTTGGTTTAATTATTTGGAAATAAATATTGTACAAAAGATTTGAAATATTAGGCAAAGATTTGTGAGAAATCGTCTCGCGTAAGTCCAAGGATAAAAAATGATAACTTTCATAATAAAAAGTAATACACAATTGAATAATTTATAATATAAATAAAAAGTAATAACATTTTATAATGAAAGTAATACTTCCTCCGTCCCAGAATTTTTTGCACACTTCCTTTGTAAATTAGAAAGGAAATGTACAAAAAATTTTGGGACGGAGGAGTAATTATTTTAAATGATCTTGTTTATAAAAAGCTCAACTTTATAAAGAGGTGTATAGTATAATACAATAAATATCTCCATAAAAGATTGTGGAATAATCGAAATAAAATTAATTTCTTAGTTTTAGTTTGATTAAACTACTTAAAATTCTTCAATTAACACTTTGGACTAATAATATACTCCCTCCCTCCCCCAAATTATTTCACACTTTCATTTTTGATCCGTCTCACAAAGTATTTCACACTTTACTTTTACTAAAAATGGTAAAAAATACACTATAACAATACCTACTTTTTACACACATCCCAACATAATACTCACTTTTTCACACATTTCAATAACTTTACACACCATTTTTCATTAAATTAATTAAAATACTTATTCTCTTTCTTACTTTATATATAAAATAACATTTCTTTCTTAAATTTCGCGCACAACAATACGTGAAGTACTTTGGGGGAGGGAGGGAGTAGTCCACAATCCGTATCCACGTACGACCTTCACACTCATTTTGGATATAAAGAGAATTTTGGGTCGGATGTATATATACATTTATATATACGTATATGAATTAAGACCACATATATATTAAAGCTAGGCATACTAATTTTTATGATTGTTCATAAAATGTACTCCTATAATTTTGTTTTATGACTTCTAAGCAAATAACAATATTGAAAATATACATAATTATTTTAAAATTAAAAATTCGTAATAAACTGCGTGTATCAAAGGTGCATGTAAAGCCTTTTATAATTAATTACTTCATCTTTAATAATAACAACAACATTATTACTATGATTCATATATATACTAATGGTTAATTAATTTATAATTTTAAAATTAATAAAAATAATGTGAACGAATTTGTTTGTAAAAGGTATAAATCTTACCAACCGAAGAAGAATTTAGGGAGGTTTGACACCAAGTAATTAAAACTTTTGCTTTAAGTTGAAATTCAGCCATAATATTTCAGAAGTTGAAAATCGACATAATTAATTCGTAGACGGCCTATTGGATCACATGTAAGACTCATATGTGGGGATAAAACTTTGGGCTCGAATTCTCTGTGTCATTTGGTGCATCATCTTCTGTGCCACACCGTTAGATTGACACATAGGAAAGAGAAACTATACCATAATCCTTAAACCCTAGGGGCAATGGTTGAATTTGTTTCCTCATCTTACGTGTCAAATCACATAACATGTGGCACAGAAGATGATGCACCAAATGGCACAGAGAATCCGAGCCATAAAACTTTAAGTTTTACTATTCAATTATAATAATAAAGAGTGAATATGCATGTCTTGTTTTGACATAGATTTCATGAAACGAATAAAAAATAATGGTCGTTTATTTAAATTATTCCATAAACAATTTGTACGAGGATATATAAGTAGTAAAAAAAATAAAGGAAATGTACTCCCACAAGCTTGTGCTATATAAGTTAAAAAATGGTTTACTTTTAAATATTAATCAGCACATCCAAGTCTTTATTTCTTAAAGCTATCTACACGATAGTAATTTAATTAATTATGTTTCTCTTAATAAACGACATTAGAAACACCATTCTGTAAAACATGAAATTCTTGGAGAAACAATCCCTTCCCCCTTCCAATTGAACCTCAAAGTTAGTCAAGTTAGAAACTATATATTTAAATTAGAGTCGCTAGTGAAATTAACTAAGTTATAATTAAACTACATTTAGCGGCTTACGATTTTAAAAAATGAAAGTGGAAAAACTTTATTTCTTAATGTCTCCACTAATTTGTACTGCATCATACATTCCCATTCTGGGAAAACAAAGTAGGTTTTGACCAAATTTACAAAAATCCTAATGAGGCATCATTTGACCAAAAAAAAAAAAAAACGACTTGTAGGAGCAAAATATAAATGCACCTACGTCATCATGTGCCCCCATACACGATCACGCAAAATATTGAGGCCATACTATATATTTTAATGTTTTGTCATCATCATGTGCCCGTGTACGATCACGCAATATTATATATTTTGTGCTCATATAAATCACTAAAAAAATTATTTTTTAGTAACGGATTCGGTTGGTAAAAAATTTAATTCCATTGTTGAATTGACTTATCAAATGATTAACAACGGAATACGTTGGTAAAGTGGTGGTTGGTAAATTTTTAACAATAAAAAATCAATTATGCTGGTAAATAATTCCCTTGGTATTCCGTTACTAAAAATTCTGTTGGTAATTTATATAAGGATTCTCTTGGTAATCCGTTGGTAATTAGCACCGGAAATAGAGAATAAATACATTGGCATTCTATTGGTAATAGAAAAATGTCATTTTAGTTGCTAATCTATTGATAATTACCAACGGATTGAATTGCTAAAAAATAGGGTAAATATCAAAATTAGTCCTGTAAGTATAACATTTTCCAACTTTAGTCCTTTTTCTTTTGCAATTCTCAATTTTGGTCATTTTTTGTCTACTTTTAGTCATTTTGGTCCAGTTTTGGTCCTTTTTTCAAAATTTGATCCTTTTTTTGTCCACTTTTAGTCCTTTATGTATACACTTTCGGACCATTTTTGGACTTTTTTCAACATAAATAACTAAATTTGGGCAAAAAAGACTAAATTTGGACTAAAATGACTAAAAGTGGACAAAAAATGACCAAAATTGAGAATTGCAAAAGAAAAATAACTAAAGTTGGAAAACGTCATACTTACAGGACCAATTTTAATATTTACCCCTAAAAAATACTACTATTTTTTTGTTAGTGAATGCACCTACGTCATCATGTTGTTGGAGCAAACTATAAAACATTTAAAAATAATAATAATAACTAATTAAGAAAAACTATAAAAAGTGGGCTCATGAGACGATTTTATACCTATTGTAAATATTTGATTAATCATCCAAGATATATATCAAACTAAATTTATAATATTAATTATTAGTCGAATTATTGCTATGTTTCGTATACGTTTTTCAAGAATAAATTGGTCCTGGATTCTTTATCCTAAAACTAGGAATTTGGCAGCTCACCTTGTGGGGGTGCTCACCTTTATTTGTAGTAAAAATGTTATGCAAAATTGCAAATGGGTGTGTGACTTCAAAATATTTAGTTAACGTTGACACATAATAATTCTATAAGAATTTACACAAACTCAAACTACAAATTAAAAGACTCACAATAGCATAGTTGATGCAACAAACATAGCTATTGGTTAGTGGTTAGAGGCATATCTAAAGACTCTAGTAGATATACAGAAGCATGCGCATTCAAAAGTTTCCTTTAAATATTGCACCAAAATATTAAGTGAAGGAAATGCAGAATGATCAACAATTGTAGCATATGATTGATCTGCATCGGTCTTGCACTATCCAATCAAGACCATGAAACCAGCTCTGTCGAACTATTAAGATTTTTCACCTTGCGCTGCTTCTTGTAATCTTCCAACTTCATCAGGTCTCCTCAAAATGCATATACTAAAGCTGTCGTATACATCCATTAAAGCTAGTGTCCTGTTTCTAACAAAAGAAAAAACCACCAGTAAAACCAACTTCAGGAGTGAATATATTTATTACTAAAAATATCAAACTGCTCATAAAAATAAGTTAAAAAGCAATTTTTATAGAACTCTGTACATTAACGCTGATTTGTGAGCTAGCTTCTTTATAAGACAGATGGAGTAAATCATATTTTATTTTACTAATTTCCAATATGATTTAAGTTTTTAGAATTTGATGATAATTCTAAAACTATAATTTCATTGTTACGATTTGTTCTTAGAATTTAACATATATTTTGAAGCCAAAATTATTTTTTCAAACTAAAAATTAAGAAGCATACTATCAGTTTAACGTACGAGATCTTCTATATCAATTTTGCGTATTCTAAATACTAATTATTATATGATAGACACATAAGACAAGAATAAATTTCAATAAGAGTTCGATATTTTTTTCGAGTGTAATTTTTTTTCTCTCTCACGTATCATTTATCCAAAATGTAATCGTCACATCAAATATGTTGGGTGGATGCGGTCGTCATCGTCGTCTCTCCGGTCTTCACCGACGGAGCATCGCCGGAGGTGGTGGCGTCAGGAGGTGCTCAGATTCCTGTTGAACTCACACAAGAATTCAAAATTCCGCCCATACTCTGTTGGGGCCCACGAATTGGTGGATTAAATGGGTTGTTGGTGTATGGCTATGGAGCAAACACATTTGGCCCAATACTTTGAGATAGAAGACTAACATTTGGGCCAACAGGCCCAACGGGCCCAACAAATCTCCACCTTGGCCCAACACATCCACCTTCGTGTTTAACTAAATGGGAATTCATCATCGCACCTTTTCTCGGACACCTGCAAAACGAAAAATACAAAGTTAGATGCAAGATCCAGAAAATTTGACAAACACAAAGTTAGTCAACAAATGACACAAAAGTCACAAAAGTTCACATACTCATGTAATTACATAGATTAGAACTCACAGTTCTCATGACACACGAACAGTTCACATAGAACAAAAGTCACACAGACACTTCACACAGAAGCACACAGTCACACAGACATACAAGTCATACTGACATAAAAGTCACACAGACAATCAACAATCAAATGTTACACCACATTTGAATGCACACAACATGCTCCACCTCATTAGGAGCAGCCTAAAACCAAGCAAGTTTAACACATAAACAAGCACAAACGTAGAAAACACATTTCTAATAAGTTTTCACACAAGAAAACACAAATTCACAAAGAAGCACATAGATTCAAAGTGAAACAAGATAGAAAAATAAATTTCCTAATCACATGCAGAATTAACTAGCCAATTAACACACACAAGGTTTAAAAGACACTAAATAATTCATGCAAGAAATTATCTCTTAATCATAAGAGTCATTCACAGCTTTGAACACCCTCTCATACTTCATCTTCTGTTTCAAACAGATATTGAAGTCTCCTTGCCCAAATGCATTAGGAGAAGTCATAGGTGCTTAAAGTTGAGTGAATCGACTCACACAGATTCAAGAAACAACACAATCACACACATAGGTGAGCAAATGCTATCTTAGGGCCTGGAAACGAACTCAATTCACACACATAGCAAAAAGAACAAAAAATTTCAGAAAATCAGATTAGCAGCGAAAGCAAACCAAGATATCACACAGATATAGAACTCACAATTTCAAGCAAATAAAGCTAGAGATACACAGAAATTGACCAATCCAGGCCACAAATCACAAAAAATCCCTAATTCTATAGCACAGAAATCACAAGCATACATGAGGACCAGCCGCCTCAGGGCATCACAAAGCACAAAGCACAAAGGAGGACCAACCGCCTCAGGGTATCACAAAAATAGAGCATAACTGAACAAATCAGAAAGTAGAAAACACAAAGTTTAAAAGGAACAGAAAGCTCCCCTGAAGCGGTGGACGAACACTGTACCACCCCTACGGGCCACAAGCTCCCTCGAAGGCTTGTTCAAGCGGCAACCGGACAAGCAACTCCCATCTTGGAGCCGCACCCTGCCCGCTACCAAGCTTAAACTCACCACAACCCCTTCGAGTAGCAGCCCACTCGTGCCTCCGATGCAACCAGCAACCCTGCAAAAAAATATGTCGAACAAATCGACAATCCAAAAATCAAAAAATCAGTTCTGTATAACACAAGAACAGAATAGAAAAATTGAAAATGGAAAAAAATACTCCCCTTTCCCCGAGGTCAGAACTGATCTGACCGGAGCCGGAGGCAGCGGTTGGCGACGGACAGCAGGCTGGTCTGGCCAGAACCCTAGTGCCGGCGGACAGCAGCGGGACTGACCTGAACGCGAACGGTAGTCAGCAGCTCCGGCGGTCAGCAGCTCCGACGAGCAGTAGGCGGCGTTGACGGACGGCGGGAAGCTCCTTCCCACCTGAATTTGACCGGAACAGCAGGCAGCGGTCAGAAACTCCAGCGACGAGTGTTGAGAGTGGAATTTCACGCATTTTATGTGTGCACATTACACCGTTTTGCTTAGGAAATTTATCGTTTTTGCATGGAATTGTGTATGTTTAAGTATTTACACGATTTTGAGGCTATTAAGGTATTTTTGTGAGTTTTGAAGGCAGGAAACAGGGTAAAACAGGGTAGGATCAAAAGAGGAGCAAAGCAGACCCAGAACGACCCAGCTCGGGAGCAGCTCAGCGAACCTCTCGAGCCGAGCTCGTAGCCAAGCGAGGTCAAAAGTTGTCGAGTGGGGTCCCACATGGACCCCAGTGATGTGGCACGCTAGAAGGAAGGCCACTCGGCTGGGTTCAGACCCAGCTCGAGCCGAGCTGAGCGCCGAGCGGCCCAGTTCAGAGCCTAGTCGGGGCTTATTCGATACAATAGCGTATATATATGATCAGATCGTATTTTTGGAGCAGTTTGGATCGCGAAAAAACCCTGCATCAGTCCTAGAAACAATTAGGGAGATCGAGACACAAATTGGAGAGAACCCATCCATAATCCATCATCAATTCACACCTCCAACACCTCCATATCAGATTTACAACCTGATTTTACCATCCATCTACTTCCAAGAGGGTTTCAAGTGCTAATTGAGGGAGAATCAAGCAATTGGAGAAACGGAGAAGGAACGAAAGACTACGTTTATACTAGGGTTTCATAATTCCTATCTTTTCCTTCCTTTTACTTTGATTTTTGGTAGAAATTGCTTAGCCATGGGTGTTGTTTGTGACCTCATGGGCTAATTTTATATACAGTTCTAGGGTTTGATGGATTGATTTAATTGATTTGGGGATTTAGACCAAAGATTGGAATTTTATGCAGTTGAGCTTTTGATTTTACTTATTTTATTAAGACATGCTTTTCTGCTTCGTAACGTCTTCATAATATATTCATGACATCCGCTATAATGCTTGGATTATTGTGTTAGCTTGTGTGCGTTCATGATTGGTATTGTCTATCTGTTAGGGATTAGAGTAGCTCCGCTATAAGCACTTTAATTTCATGAACTGGTTAATCAAATACTTGATTAGTTTAGTGGAACAATGCAATTAGACAATCAAGTAGGAAGTGAATAGAACCTTGTAGTAATTCCAGAAAATATCTTGTTAGTCGGGCTTACCATCCGGAGGTATTGTTGCTTGCTTTGATTAGTATCTAGGAATAAGGCTTGGTAATATTTGCGCACCTTAGGATTTAAACCAGATTATACTGTTAGCTTATAATCGAATCATATTTGGTGGGATAACAGGGATATGTGGTGTATTTTCAGTGAAACTGCATGAATGAACAATCGTAAGTTTAATAACCCAAATTAATTGGTCTCTACCTGATACCTTAGAACTGTTCGTTATCTCTTGATTAGAAACTTACTTTTATTTTTATTGCCTTTTAATTAATTTATTTATTTATATTTTCAGTAATTTAGATAATTAATTCACTTCAAAACTTGGAAATTTGGTTACATAATTCTTATTAAATAGTGATTTAGAATAAATAAATAATTAACTATCTTAGCGGGATCGATAATTTAACATGGGTACTTGCTGCTACAATTGACATCCTTATACTTGAGGATTAAATTATAGTGCGCAGAAAAAGCCTATCAACGAGACACCTCCCCAGCGGCGGCTGGCAGTGGACAACAGGCTGGCGGTGGTCGGCGGTTGCGCGAACGGCAGGCTGAACGGCGGTGTCCTTCAGCGGCGAGCAGCAGACACATCCGTGCAGATCCCGTGCAGATCGGCAGTGGGGGTGACTTCTGCAGATCACGAACTAGCGGTGGAGACCGGGGTTCTCCCACCGACTGACAGCAGGCTGCTTAGCGAACGAACGGATGGCGGCGGCGTCGTGGAACCCTAGCGTCGATGGTGGCTGGCGCTGCGAGCAGATCCGGCGTCTGGGCGAGCGGTTTCGGTTGCGAGCAGATCGACGATCTCTAGCGGTGGCGGCAGATCGTTGACGTGCGGCGGCGTGGCGAGCAGACAGCTGGGTGGCGATCGCGTTTCCGTGCAGATTCGGCGGAGAACAGGTCGCGAATTCGGTGCCGGTACAGTCTGCAAAACGCGAGCAGATGTCGACTCCTCAGCGGCGGCACGGAGCGACGGCTGGAACTGGAAGAGCGGCGGCACGATTTGGAGCAATGGCGAAGCCCTAGCACCACGACGGGCAGACGCGATTCCGATCAGCTCGCGATTCCATGCAGACGACGGAGGCTGAGCGCCGAACGGTGGCGGCGTATTGTTGCTGACCAGATCCTTCAGATCCCGGCGGCTGGAAGCGGTGGCGGCTCTGATCCGGTCAGATCGTGACTCAGATCGCGATTTCGGCGACGAAAATTCGACGGCGGCCGGACAGCGGCGATCTCCCACCGGCGGCTGATGGTCAGCAGCTTCGGGAGATAGACGGACGATGAAACCTGCTCTGATACCACTGTTGGGTGGATGCGGTCGTCCTCGTCGTCTCTCCGGTCTTCACCGGCGGAGCATCGCCGGAGGTGGTGGCGTCGGGAGGTGCTCAGATTCCCGTTGAACTCACACAAGAATTCAAAATTCCGCCCACACTTTGTTGGGGCTCACGAATTGGTGGATTAAATGGATTGTTGGTGTAAGGTTATGGGCCAAACACATTTGGCCTAATACTTTGAAATAGAAGACCAACATTTGGGCCAACAGGCCCAACGGGCCCAACAAAATAAAATCGGGAATCCGAATTAATTTAGAAAGACAGAAAGCACACCAAATCTTCTATGCCATTTTCGTGCATCATCTTCTGTGTCATACGTTAAGTGATTGACACGTAAGATGGGGAAATAAATTCAACCATTGCCCCTGAGATTTAAGAATTAGGGTATATTTTCTCTCTCATACGTATCGTCACATAAGATGATATACCAAATGACATAGAGAATCCGAACCCGACAGAACGGTGTGAGATTGCAACCCGAAAAACGAAAAAAAAAACGCGTAGGTAATTAAGGAAGCATTAATGCATGTGTCCAATATATATAAGTCCAGATTAGGAGGGTGGCCATGCAATCCCTACTCATTAAACCCTAACGCCGTCCCATATGCCGTCAACATACACGCATCATTTCTCTCCTTTTTACCGCAAACGCGTCCTTACATTTTCGGAATACCGTTTTATCTCACGGACACGTCACCCTTCAACTCCTTGCTACTATTATGATTCATTGCTTAATTTCACATCTCTATTCTCTTTTCATTACATGTCATCCTCATTCATAATTATTGCAATAATTCGATGCTAAAAATTATTTCACTAGATTTATGAGATTCACGAAAATATTAGGGGAGATTCTGTTGTTCATTTGGTGCATTGGTATAACCGTAACACCTACGGTTAGTGGATTAAAAAAATATAATTTAACAGTTAAAATCGTTTAGGTGTATCGATGTACCAGGTGCTCAACAGTCGAACTCAAAAATTACACGTGGTGAAACAATATTCTAATAAGATTGAGGCTTTTGTGCTCCCGAGACACACCGTGTCCCCATGTGAACACAACTATTTTTAGTATTAAATTATTGTGTTCACATAGAAATACGGTATATTTTCGGGGGTACAGGAGTTTTTGCCTTCTCGAGAGTGAATATTAGTTTTTTCAATGCAAGAAATGAAAAATAGATTACCTACAGATCAAAATAATATTTATTAATTTACTATTAGAAAGATATGAAACTATTCATCCCAACCTAAAATCACAAAATCTTTCAAAATAATTTAATAACATATATATTAAAATTTCATATATTAAACATGTTTTTTTTAAATAACATTTTATAATTTATTTGAGTGACGTGTTATTCCTTTTTTGGGTTTGGATGATTTTAGGGAGGGAGGGAGTAAGTGTGTGTATACAAATACATAGTTATCGCAATCAATCAAATAATTGTTGCTTTCATATATAATTGTTGCTTTAATACTCATAGTTATTGTAATCAATCAATTAATAAAAATAAGGATGAAGTGTTAAAAGAGAGAAGATAGATAGCACTAGGAAATTCAGTTAAATTGGTAAAATCAAATCACTAGATAATCAGTTAAAATTCTTGTAGTTCTTATGAAAGCAGTCACTTAATTATGTTAAATCCCTCTTTTAAAGTAAACTTTACTCATAAATTAACCTGGTTTAAACCCTCAGATGCAGAAGAATAATTCATACTCCCTTTCAAAGTACTTCATGCAAAATTCCTAATAGGCTAGAGCACTAGACTTCCCTTTATAAGTACTTAAGAATTAATCTTCAATTCTCATCTAACAATCTAAGAAACAAAATCCTATAGAATGGTAATTAATAGATATATTAAGTATCCAATATTAATTATTCTAATGAATAAATGTTGTATGGTTAAATCCCCTTTACCCATAAACAGGTTGACAAATATAATTACTTTATGGCACAAGCAACAGGCATAAATATGCATCAGACAATGACATATACATGCATGAGGACAAACCATATAAGACAAAAATATAAGTCTAAAATCAAAGCATTAATAAGGGAATAAGTATACTGCAGGTATCCAACCTATTCTAAATCATCAATTCAAAACAATTCAACCTTCAGAACCTAGTATATTATCCAAGAACTACTAACCCATGGTGTTACAGACAACACACAAGGTTAGGTATGAAAACATATTATCCAAAATTAAGAAAGAAAGAGTAAGAAAAACCCTAAATATGGCATGATTCTCCGTTCTTTCCTCCGTGATTCTGAACCTCCTCGTTCTCCTTCTCAAATAAGCAATACTGATGAACTCTCAGGGGTGGGGTGGATGGGATGGTGAATTGTGAAAAGATATGAAGAGTTAGGGTTTGGAATACCCCAAGGACTCCTTTTATAGTTGAGTACTGATCCTTCACGAATTCTGACTTAAACGTGGGCTTTTTCACGTAAAAAACACGAACGGGCTGAAAAAATAACGAAACGACGAAACTGGGCCTGGAAAATAAATGGCACAAGTCGTGCCACTTCCTACACGAGTCATACGGGCGCCATGCTGTGCGGACGCCTCGGCGCTTCTCGACGGCACGACGCGTACGTCTCGGCAGCACCCGGCGCTCATGCTTGGCAGCTCTCGACGGTCGTGCGGACGCCTCTCGGCAGCATGTGCGGCACGACCTGCCCTTCCTTGTGGCACGACTGGGCCTTCCCGACCAGCACGACTCGTGCCGACCCTTCTTCTCCCGACTTCGCTCCCGACTTCGTTTCCGACTTCCGTTTTTGCTCTTTTTACCTCGTTTTCCACCTAAAACACAAAATAACACCTCACGCACATATGAAATACAAATTTATACAATTTAATCACAAGATGCTTAGATACGGATATAAATCCCACAAACGGTGCTAAATTGGACCCTAAACCACGTATATTTTCACACTAATCAATCTTAAATAACTTTTTTTAACTACTTAATCTTCTTATTCTTCTTTGAAAAATATTAGTAGTTATTTCTTCTCTTGAAAAATAGTAATTCATCTTCTTGAAAAATAGTATTCTCTACATTAACTGCTCCATCTTAAATCAGTTTTATATTTAATTTTATATTAATTAATTTATTTATATTAAAGATTTAATAATTTTTTCCAATTAATATACTAAAATAAATAAATTATAATAAGTGTAGAGAGAATAAAGACATTTTTATCTTATTTAAAAAGAAAATTGTTAAATAAGGAAATTAATTAAAAGAAAATAAGGAAAATATTACAAAAAATTAAAAATCAAAAAATAAAAAATTACACGTCTACGGAGTGATCTGGATACAACTTAGGATGTCAATGGGCCAGGGCGGGCCGGGTAGTTGAGTACCCGGACCCGGACCCATTCTTTTGTCATGGGTCCGGGCCGCCCCGTGACCCGTACGGGGCGGGGCGGGCCCGCCCCGTTTTTGGCCCATTTTGATTTTTTATTTAATTTTAAAGATTTATATCTATTATAAATAATGTGTAATATATATTATTTTATTTAATTAGTAATTATATAAATAGAAATATCATGTATTTTCTATTTAATTAATCAATTACGCAAATATATCTTATAAATAATAAATATAATAAAAAAAATATAAATAAAATATACATGTTATACACCTAATATGTTATATAATATAAATATTAAATGAATCTAAACGGGTCTAAACGGACCAAAACGGGGCATCACTACTACCCAGACCCGCCCCATTATTGATACGGGCCAGATCGGGTCCGTCCAAAATTTACGGGTCAGGGCGGACCGGGTTATTTTTGACATCCCTTGAACTTAGGCAGAAAAAAAAAAGGTTCTCTTCTATCTAGTATACTTAACATCACTAGGAATTTCCTAGTTTAAATTTTAAATATAATTTGGCAAATATTTGTGCGATTGCCACAACTAGCCCACCTCCGCTTGAATAAACGGGGGAAGTTAAATATTTTAACAACTAAAAAAAGCTGTTTTTATAGGTAAAAAAAAAACTTTAATTTTCTTGCTAATTATTTATCGGCAAATTAACAACGAAAATTTAATTCTTCTTGTAATTCATTACTACTAATTCTATTGACAATTTACATAATGATTCTATTGGTAAATGACAATGAATTTTATTTTATTGGTAAAAATATAATAAATTTGTTGGTATTTCATTGGTAAAAATAATGTAATTTTTTTGGCAATCCGTTGGTACCATTATTTGGGAGAAAATATCAAAATTAGTTCTGTAAGTATGATGATTCCAACTCTAGTCTTTTTTTTTTAAGTTCTCAATTTTGGTCCTTTCTTATTTAATTATAATTCTTTTTATCCAATTTTGGCCTCTTTTATTAATTTGGTTCCCTTTTTTCCACTTTTGGTCTAATTTTTTTTTTAAAAAAAATTGACCAATGTTGGACATTTTTGAACATATTGGAATAAATTTGAATGGATAAAATGACTAAATTCGAATAAAAATGACTAAAATTGAACAAAAAATAACCAAAATTGAGAATTGCAAATAAATAATGAATAGTAGAAATCGATTATAGGAGCAATTGTAATATTCTCAACTCCACTCTCCGAGGCGATTACATTTGAGCCATTGTGTCTCCTCCCTGCTAAATTTCCATTTTCTTATGCATTACTAATTTTATTGTACTTATTTATTCCCCTCCCCTTGATGAACTTACCCTTCTCTTCCTTTTATGTTATTTTAATTTGGTTGAAAAATGAAAACTTTATAGCAATTATTTTTTTCTCTCCAACAAAATAAAAACGAAAATGACCATACCAATTTTTTTAAGATTGTTGATGGTGATACGGAAATTGGAAGATGCAGAAATGTAGGTGTGTTTGTGTTTTGTGTGAGTTGCATGATCCTAATATATTAAAAGTGCCTTGCATTTGTAAAACTTTTTTGGACACTTTTGTCCTCTCCTATTTCTCTTTACTACATTTTCATCCTTAATTAATATTTTATGTCTTTTATTTATTTCTTTTTAATTATATATATTTTATACCCATTAATTACTTCCAGACTTTCCATCATCTCTATCGGCAATGTTACATTCTAACTTCTCATTTTCCTCTTTAATTCCATCTGGAAAACGAAAACTCCATTTATTACCGTACTAATTCTATACTCCACTATTCAATGTATGAGATGGAGTAAGTTTTCATCCATTCGAAGCGTCTAAAATCTGAAACGCCTCATTTCAATTGTTAAAAGAAATGATGAAGAAGAGAGGGATGAAGAATTGGGGTTGGGCTTCAGAGGAAATCTGATCGATGATGAAAATACAAGGGAAATAGGGTCGTTGCTACGATTTCTGGGTGGACTTTACTTGCAAGGAGCTTAAGGACTGTGTGCTGCTACGTGAAGATTATTTTGAGTGTCTACACCACTCTAAAGAGGTACACCCATTATTCTGCTTATCCTATATCTTAGACTCGACTATTGGGAAAATGAACATCTAATAAGCTTTGGAGTTTCAAATTACTAGGGGATTCTTTGTTTGCGGGCATGAAATTTATAGAGAATTATGTGGGTTTCTGTCGAGGGTATGCTTCTAGGATTAAAATAGAAAATGATTATGATTACATGTATAAAAAGTTTCAAGTGTTTGCATTTAAATAGGATTAATTATTTTGATTCATAAATTGAATTAGAACATGTTCTGTTCTTAGGATCTTGATGTAATGACATTGGATTGTTTATTTTTCTTCGATTAGTTATGATTGAGGATTAAGGAAAGTAATGCAGTTTTGCATTTGATGAATTCTAACAATTACTAAGATTGATTTTTCGAAAACCCTTAAATTAAATTTGCGATTCGCTAGATTACTTGTCTTGGAATTTTTATGATTGATCTTAATTATTTTGTCTTGGAACTTTCTGAATGATGTTTGTTCAGCAGGTACTATTGCAACTAATATTATGAACTTTAGAGTGTTTACAATATAAATGTTATTGAACTTATGGTTTTCTCTTATATCATGTATCCAGGGTGTAAAGGAGAATGTATTAGCAATTCAACCAGAGTACAACTGTTTTGCATGTGCAAGGAGTCATATTGCAGAGGTTTTGTTTCTATTCAAGATTTTTAAAAGTAAAAATTTCAGTTCTTATTGTCAGATCCCTATTACTCATATGAAGGAGATCATTTGTGTATAATTTGATTGGTCTCTGTTAATTCTATAATGTTTTTAGAGAAGCCTGATTTTGGTTTATGGATGTTTTAGTAAGTCTGCTAGGGAACTTATTCAGCTCCTTCAGAAGATTGATGGTCATTGCATAGACATTATCAATGCAGGATCTAGATACAAGCTCTTGTGTAACACTATTAAGTCATTTCTCAATCCAGTCCACCTCCAAGATCCATGTGAGCCACATCCATTTATCATATGTGCATCTGATATTTCTCTTGCAATTCATGCAGTGAAGTTTTTGTTTTTCTTTAAACTAGGTTTTGGGTAACAAATACCGGAGCAAACTTCTTGAGGTCATCACTGCAAGGTAAAATTGTTGTAAGAATTTAAGTATCATGCTTTTTTTTTCTTTTTTTAAAAAAATCTTTGTTGGTGGTTACATATGGAACCCCTTTTACCCATTTGTATATCATATGCAATATGAAGGTAGCTCATGGTTTTTAAGTAGAGCGTTGAAAGCTTTTGAAAAAAATATGGGAATGTTTATGGGTTTTTAAAGTAGCTTTATGAAGTTTGATCCATAAAAAGTGTTGGCTAGACTTTTCACTATTACTCAAGTTGTAGTTTATTAGATTTGCTAAGATCATTATTAATTAATAGAGTACTTATTAGAAAGAATGTGGTTTAAGTCAAGGACCCATAAGATGAATTAACTCAGCCAGTTAAGTTTTAAGCCCTCACATGGGAAAATTTTGGTGAAATTTTACACAATTTATATTTTGACTCTCTTTGAGTTTTATATGTGTCTAATTGATCAGTTTGCTAATATGTTAATGCTGCTTCATTTATTAAATAAATCAAGAGTTTCAACAAACTACTACCTTAAATTTTGCAATACTATAACAAAAGTTTTTCTCTTATGAAGAGCTATTAGCAGCCAAGAATCTTATTGGAGAAAATTTGAATGTAACATCAGATCCTCATACAATATTACAATTATCACTTTTGGAACTGAAAAGTGCTTCTGGTGATTGTAGCTCATGTGGATACAATCTGATGAAAACCATATGTTTTGCCTTATTATTTATTCCATTTTAATAAATGTTGACATTATTATAAGTTTATAACCATATGTTATGACTTATTTCAATTTCCACAAATGTTCCGCTATGATTACAGAGTGTAAAAAAGTATGGCAATATACTGCATGTTTTAGCATATGTGTCAAGCTTTTCAACAATGGCTATATGACTTATGTCTAACTTCATTACGTGGGATACTTTTAGCTTTCGGAAAAAGTAACGTATATGGAGATTTCGAAATGATATTAATTTAAGGTGTATACACATTGTACGCTGTGATTTTCTGATGATTCGTGTTTTGATAAATGGAGTCATGGAATATTTATGAAACATCATAGGTAGGAAAATTCACCCAAATGCGCAAGACGATTCAAATGCACTGGTTGATTCGCCCAAGGTGGAAGAGAAGATCGGTTCTGTTCCGCACTGATCATATACCGATTCTGAAGTCGTTAAAAGGAATTAGGTATTGCTTTGGTTTATGTGAACATGTTAACTTCATTTGTTGTATACTTTAACTATTTGGTTGATGTGATGTAGAGAAGCTGAATCGATGTAGAAGAACACTCTGCGGAGAAGTTTGAAATCCAGGCTTAGGTGTCGCTGCTTATGGATATTATCATCAACTCCCTTTACAACAATAAGAATATTTTCTTGAGAGTTCATCTCCAATGCCTCAGATGTGAGATTTTGTATTCTAACCTTAGTGTATCTGATGTTAAATTCTTTGAATATGATGTTGGATTTTGGTGATTATGCAGGGTCTGAATAAGATTAGATTTTTGTCACTTACAGACAAGGAAATTTTGAGAGAAGGGTGACAATACCAAGCTAGAAAATCAAGTTAATTTTCACTGCATGCTTAAGCTCGAACATTTTCTCTGCGTATGGGTCATGCATAAATAGTTTTATTTTTTCTCTGATATCAAACTTCTCTTTTCATCACATGGTTTTGTGACAGTTGCAATTTTGGAGAGGTGAATGAATGGGCATCTTGAAAAATGCTTGGGTTTTAGCTTGATAATGTGCTTTAGGCATTTTTAATTTATTGAGTATGATAGGAGTAGTTGAGTGGGTATCAAAGATATTAGCTAAATTTAATGTTTATACTGATATCTAGGTTATTATTAAATTCTTTGTATATGTATATATTATTGATAAAGCCTGTCTCATGCTTGTGCTGTTATTCTTGAAGGTGATAGACATTGTATATAAAGAAATTTTAATTTAATTAATAAATAGGCGATATACTTATTATTTGAAAATTAAGTTTTTGGAATAAAAATTTTAATAAAAGATAATAAACCACAAAAATCACATTTTCAAATATGACGTGTATTCCACGTGCAACGCACGTCATAAAATCTAGTTTTGTTAAAAATTGCGAATCATGAGAGCAGCAAGTGACTACCCGTTGATTCCGATTTTCGAAAAAATGGTTCTGCGGGTTCGAGTTTGGTACCAAAATAATTATATATTTGATTTTGGTCCCAAAATATTTATTTTTCATTCAATTTAGTACCATAACTCCTTTAGGTCGATTTGCTTTTTAGAATTGTGATATTTTTTTTTTTGAAACTAGTTAAAGGTGATACTTGAAATTGGAAGAATAATATAATTTTATCATCATGGATAAATTTCATCCAATCTTATCTTACGATGCCACACTTCATTAAACTAAATAAGTAGTACATCATCATCAACGTCATCTAAATAAATAGAACTCTCATTATCTGAAACATCATACAATCCGCTTATCAAAAACAAAATCCAGTAAATCTATGTCTAAGTTGAAACACCATCAACGATTAAAGCATAAAAATCAAAACTTGATACTCCCATCAACAACGATTAAAGCATAAAAATCAAAACTTGATTCTTCGGGTTCACAAGTCACCCATTAAGACACAAGTATATATATAGCACAATCACTTGATGGATTAACTACTCCATATAATAACAACACAAGTATATAAAAAGCACAATCACTTGATGAATAAACTAGTCCATAAGTAACTTACTTGTGTCAAAGCAAAATGAGATTTTCTAAATGAGAAACGGGAAGTTCCCCGCCACTTGGCGAATGGTTATGGAGACTGTGAATCTCTACGACTGTATTCTTACTCTTGTCATAAAGCACATAAACCACCTTCCAACCAATCCAAACTTGAAAAAGAAGCTCATTTTCGCTCATTTGACACACGGGTGTGAGGGGGAGCCCCTCGAGAAAGGGGACGTAATCAGGACTGCACTTGCATAAACAATCCAACTCCTTTGACTCCGTCCATTTATCATTCCCCTTAGCGCTACTAACTTTTATCATAATCTTAAGCCCAAGAGACTTCCAATCGCTGATGAACAAACAAAGTTTGCCTCCCAACGAAGTCAACTGGAAGTCATTTTCCTCACGATTTATATAATTTGGCAAAGGCAGAATCTTAAAACTTTCATCATTGCAATCATAACAAATTACTTCTCTGAATCTAAAAATTGCACCCCTCCAATCCAAATCCAACATCAGCCAATAAATACATCCATTAAAAAAGACACCAGGATCTTGGCAAAGCTCCCCCAAGAATCCTTTCATCTGTTTCACGTCACCCCATTTGTTGTCTCTGCAGGAATACACAGCATAATGCTTCATATCGGCGATTACTATCTTATAATCCTTGGTCAATGGATTGTAATACATTGCATGTACTGTTCTGTTGGTTTTATTGGCACAAATTGATGGTGGACAATACAAATCCCGATACATTCTACGGGATGGATTCCACAGCACAAGCTTAACACTTTGGCCCTCTTTTACAAGATAGGAGTTGTACGTGAGATATAATCCGTCGCAACTGCACAAAACTTCGTAATATCGATCAAGGCCAGATCCAATTGCCGACACAAATTCAATAGAGTTGTATTCAATTGCGGACACAAATTCCATAGAGTTGTTTCGGAGCTCAACAACATGCATTCCATTGTATCCGTGATGGACTAGTTTCGGCAATGCAAGTAGTTTTCGGGGGGAGTAGCGCTGGAGATGAAGATGAATTTCAGCGAATGTTGGATCGGAAATAGTGGCCTCCCACTGTTTGGAAACCACCCTCAATCTAAGTAAATCCTTGGCAGGTAATCGAGACAAGATCATCTCTATTATTTCATGGGGAAGACTACTACATCTCTGCTTTTTCCCTTTCCACCTTCCACCTTTCATACCTCTTTTCATATCTCTGGTTCTAATTCTCGAATATTGAAACCTACCACAATTATTTAGGTCAATAATAACTCTCATTAAAACAGAAGGTAAAAAAGAGAGATGGGATGATAATTAAGTGACAAATAAGTCTCCAAACGCAACAAAGCAAGAAACTTTTTTTTTTTTCGTAAGAAACTGAGGCTCAAATTCAACCAAAACCAAACTGAATCAAATTGATAAACCATGGTTTTTGGATCATTAAGGAAAACAAGAACGAGAGATTAACAGCAAATGTTCGATGAGATAACTTCAATTGCAAACCCATCACTAACTATTCGTATAAAATAAGACATGCCCTCTAAAATACACATTCAAATACTTACCAGTAAAGAATTAATAGCAACAAATAAAAGGATTAGATCTACAGTCTGAGAGACGAAACGACGACAGCCACAGAGGAGTGAAGACTTTACTCAGAAGACTTGATTTGTTTAGAATAGGTTAGGTTTTTATAATTTGTACAATCTCTGAAAAAAAATTGTGTTATGCATAATTATGGTAATTTATTTAAAACTGGTAGGATTTGGTATGCTAATTTTGTACTGCAATTTATAATTATTTTAAGACAAAAATTAAATTTTCAATTTTAAAAAGTTTAAATAATCCAGTTTTTCTCTTATATAGCCAAAGAAAATCTTTAATATATTAGGGTCCGTTTACTTTGAATGGTAGGGTTAAGGTTTCATAACCTTTATTAAGGGTTACGCAAGGGTTGAGTTAGTATTTAACGTAATGGTTAATGTTGGGGTGTATAGTTTACTTTGAAGGTTTGTTTTTAACCCTTTTACTATATTACCCCTTCTCTAAATATATTAAAAAATATCAGAGAAATTTTTCAGTTACCTTCAATCTGCAATTTTCAAGCCTCGAAGATTCCGCCGGTAATTTCGCCAGAATCGCACTCCATTGATTTCTCTTCTAATAAGTACCCCATATCTAACGACCTATTGGTTTGTCGGCAAGAGTGTTGGGTTTCAGGTATCCTTGTATGTCTAATTTTTCCGTTTTCTTACATTTCTCGTTTCAATTTGCACGAGGCTTTCAGTTTGAAAGATAAGCTTGGGTACAGATCAAGGTATTTCACGAATTTACACTAACAAACAATTTAGGTTTCGCATTACATCTCGTTGATTGCTCATTAATTGAAACAGAGATGGATTAATGACGAGGCCGGCGGCATATGGGGAAAACTCCGATGAGATTCAGTTGCGAATTGATCCGATGCACTCGGACCTTGATGATGAGGTCACCGGTCTTCGGTCGCTAGTTCGAAGACTCCGAGACGTGAGTTTTATTAGTTGTAATTTGTTTTTCTTCTGATATTTTTAGGTGTGATATACGTGTTTGCTTGTTTAATGTGAGAGACAACTTCAGTTGGGGGGTGTTTTATTATTGTTTTTGAGTTATGTTTGGTTTAGGTATGTAAATATCAATTATTGATTCCGTGATTTTCTCTGATTTTGTTCATGCCTTTGTTACCTTAATTGAGTAATTGAGATGACGCTCTCTCTGTTTGTGGTGATCTGCTGTAGAATACACTATATTCTTCTTTTAAGTCTTTTTCAAATAGTGTTTACTAAATTAAGATAATCAAATCTGCTGTATTAAATTTTTGATCGTCTTCCCCTGTTTATTTTTCAAATGGATATCCAGACCCTTCTTGAAACTTAGATTCCAGGCACGTATGCCCTCCACCATATCCTTTCAATGAGCTGTTATACTTCTAGACCTTAGATTGGTTTGGTTGATAGTGTCATGTTACAAAACATTACTGAAAATGAACTCCTAAATGTTGTTGCTAGTATGATGTTGGATCTTGCATATTGTTCTTGGGTGAACCAAGGCCAGACAGGCAGTGAATCTATGTTACTTGATGGAAAACCAAGTCGACAGCTTATGGATTTGATTTTAGAATGTTATTCTTGAATATGTTGGTTTCGTTCATGTCTCATAGCTGGCTCTGTCATTCCTAATGTAGGTACCCCAGCCATGACATCTAGAGGGTTGGTCGAGAAAGGCTTTGAGCAGATTGTTGAGCTTCTCCATCATGCCGTCTCCATCACCTTGAAGATCTCTCCAGGGATTCTTCAATAGCATGGCAAACTACTCAAGGACTTCAACATGGGTCTGGTGGACAACAAAGAGATTGAAGAGTTAAAGGCTGATGTTGAGAAGTTTTCATCCTCGTTCGACATACCAGTCTTCCAAAAGTCTCAGTTGAAATACAAGGATTAAATTATCAATTGCATCTTACTATTTGTGTTGGGGGAAATTACTACTCTCTTTTCTAGTTTCAAGGGGTTCTTATTATTTAATTTATATAAGTAACTGTTTCATACAGATATATAGCAATTGGGAATAAGAAATGTGTACCGCTTTATTTGAGTTTGATTCTGTTAAGGTAAGTTGTTTGTGTTGGGTGAAAGTTAGCCTTCTCTGTAGTGGTGCATTATCACATCATGCAGCAAATTTTTATCATATATTCTGAGACTTGAATGTTTAATTGCATCATAGAAAGGACTAAATTTTTCTTTCCTTTTTATTTTATATATATGCATACTCAATAATGTGTTTTTAAGTGTTGAACTCAACACATATGGCAGCTAGCTTAACTGGGTACAAAAGTCCATTTAACATTAAAATTTTCTATGCAGCATGTTCTGTTGTTTATCTTTATTTGAAGATATAATTGGAACATAATTATACTCACATTTGTACTTCATAATTTTAACTTTAAGATTTGATTTTACCCATAACATTTAATTGAAGAACACAATGGAAACTCCTGTTAATATATACTATACACATAATTTGAATATTCTTACCATTTTTTTACAGGACTAGAGAAAAATTAAAGAAAAAATGAAGCAATCTGACAATCAGTTCAAAAAATAACATGTAAAAAAAAGAGGTTAACAATGAAAATGACAACTCATTAAATAAAACTGAAACAACCAAAAGTATTGCACAAAATTCAATTAAGATGGATTCTACATTGTTGGGTTACAACCAACATCTTATCCACCGTTTACAAAACTGCAACACAACCATGCAAGTGTGGCCTATGGGGGAAATGCTGTCAAGATTTTATAACCAGATTAATGGTGGAACAACTTCATTCCTTCTAATACTCATCATTTGCTCCTCTGTTTCCATATCCACCTCCAAAACCACCACCATTGTCGAAGCTGAATCGAGGTCTCTCTTGGGTATAACTCACTCGGATGCTCCTTCCATTCAATTCCTACGTGCCGAATATGCAGATTAAAGAGAAGTGTGAAAGATATGGACATATGAACAGAGCAACCATGATCGAATTCCCTAGTAAGGCTCACCTGTCCATCCATGGCTGAGAGCACCGAACAGGTGCTTTCTGCAGTGTGGAAATTCACAAACCCAAATCCTTTAGAACTTCCCTAGTCTCTGTTGACGATAACCCTTGCTGCAATCAACATAAAAAGATTATGATAGTTCAGTAATAGACAAGTACATCATAATGCAACCTTTCATCACTTCCATTTAGTTCTATATGTATAGAAAGCATTATTACATTATTACACCTCAACATATCTTTTCTTTTTTTTTTTCAAAACACACAAGGTACACAAAACTTGATATGAAAACAATATCCCAGCCTAACATAAGGTTTCTGAGAGTGTCTTTTACTCAATACGATCACCAGATAAACAATTGGACAAGCAAAGAGAACATGCAATACTACACACAAATAATTTATAAGCTCTTGAATGAAACCCCTTATAATGCTAAAAATCAAATGCTTACACACAGCAACTGGAGAAATTAACAACCAGGTTTCAATTAATCTCAAAATAAAAACATCTTACATCAAAGGCTTGAACAACACGTGAAATATACTTTTTTTCTCACATTTTCACACACAAAGGGAAAAATATGTTCTTGTATAGCAAATTGGGGTTTACAGCAAATTCTTACTCTACCATATAGTAGTTAAAAAAAATCTCTAGCCACCGCCTCCCCTACCACAAAAAAAAAAAGAAGCAGCAGAAACCACACACAAGAAACAGTGGAGTGAAAGATCCAACATAGAGATTGAAAATGGAATATTGCATGATTAGAAAAACGAGTAAACTTATTCCATCTCTTTTATTAGTCTTCCAGAAAAAGGTTCGATATACAACATGCATAAACATTTAGAACAGAAAAAATCCAATAAACATACACAACAAACAAAATTAATCAGAGAAATGAAGAGCAAAATACCTGAAATAAGCTTCAGAAAGAAACGGCTAGGGTTTATGCTGTTTGCCTTTTACTGATGCGGTGGTGTTCAACAGATCATATCTCGTAAATCAAGAAAAATATAAGTACGAAGACCAGTACGCTCGATGATTTGCTTTGATCAGAAAGTCCCCGGCCGCCACGGATTAGTCAGACAGATTGGATTAAAGCATATACCTTAGCGAATGGAGGAATTCAAAGCGAAGAACCCTAGTTTCTCAACTCGCGCAGTCGATCTGAGAAGAATAAAGTTGTTTTTTTGATTTTATAATTGAGGGGCAAAATAATAATTTTACACCTTAACCTGGTGGTTGAAAGTTATCCCCATGTTTTGAGGGTTGAGGTAGCCCTCAATAAACCATGTTTCAGACCGGCCGATAAAAGCCCGAGGGTTATCCTCGGGCCTTTAAGTAAACAATTACTAATCAAGGTTGTGCAAGGGACAACCCTCCTAAACCTCCAAAGTAAACGGACTCTTAGAGGATAATCTTCTTCTTTTTTCTTTCTTTTTTTTTTTTTTTTGGTATATCGATTTCAGAATATTTTTTTTAAGAAAAAGGTTTCGTGTCAATTTGGTGGTTAATTTATTTAATTCTGAATTTATTTATTATTTAAAATAACATATCACCAAATCTAGAGCTAATAGAGGATAATACTATGGCAATATGGGAATATGATGAATAAAGCTGTAATGGAATACAAATAAGAAGCTTATCTTTCATAGCTCAGCTTACAGCCTTGGCAAAATTAGTGTTGCTGATGCTGAGGGTTAATTTGATTCAAGCATTGGAGAAGCTAAGTTGGGGCGATGCAGCATCTGATGGAAAAGCAAGGAAAGGTGCAGTAAATTAGCTAACTTTGTGTTTGATGTTCGTTGGTTCTTCTCCCAAGGAAGCTGATTCAATATCTCAGTTACAAATCACATACAGCGTTAAGATTTAAAGAAAAGGCAAACACACCCCAAGAAAAATGAGTAGTTCACAAACCAGAAAATAATTATTTGCAAATAAAGGTACAAGAAGGCTGTGAAGACATCAAATTAACAGTAGGAATCAGAGAGTAAAACCAACGACGTGGTTCGATCGTAACAAAAAGAACTAATCTCCCTAATTATGCCATAAATTAAGAGGCTGATCATATATACATTTTCCTAATTATGAATCCATTTATTTACAAGTAACAATAGAAAAAGAATAGCAGAATTTGTGATTATACATATGACAGAGAAAACCAGGAAGAAATTGTGTGACTAAAATATAGTTGAAAGGATAATAAAGTTAAAGTCTTTTTTACACAGAGAAGCAAAATAAAGTTGAAAGGAAAAATCACATTCCAACATTACGAGATAACTACATAATTACCAATAATAATTAAGTATATAACCACACAAGTAACTGTGTCAAAGCAAAAGGAGATTTTCTACATGTTTTGTGGTAGTTGGCAGATTGTTATTGTGAACCTCTAAAAGTGAGTTCTTACTCTTGTCATACGCCATATAAACCTCCTCCTCATGCCCAGTGGCCGTCCCAGCCTTCCTCGTAACATAAAGTAGGATCTCATTTTCGCTCACTTGGCTAACGGTTATGGGGTAGAATTCTGGTCTGTACTCACATAAACACTCCTCCTTAGACTCCATCCATTCATCACCGCTACTAACTCATAATATAATCTCAATCCAACCACGATTCTTGTAATCGGTGATGAGCAAACAGAGTTGGCCTCCCAACGAAGTCAACCGGAATACATCAGATATAATCCGTCGCAACTGCACAAAATCATACTCTCACAACCTAGCCCAAGCCCAAATTCAATACAGTTGTTTCGGAGCTCAGCAACATGCAATCCACTAAAACCACCTAGGTTCTCCCTGTTGGAAATTAATCCATGAAACCTTAACCCTATTATGATTAACGAGATTTAAACTGTAAAGCGGAAGCATACCTGATCCAATGAATCTCTAGGCGGAACACGAACTCAGGATCAGTGGTTATATGGCCTTCCTTAACTAAGTCTCCTTATTCCTTATGGGGACCGTAGTAATCCCTCCCGATGGGGAGAAGGGAAGACCATGTGCGGCTTAGTATATTGGGGACCATAACCTGGGAGCCTTTATATACTACTTGACTAGACCACCCATAATCACCTAATCACGTAGTATTGGGTATCTACTCATTTGGCCCATATTAATCATTATTATATCCCATGGACTTTTAATCTTAATTGGATCACTTAATTAAGTCCATAAAATAATTGAATAGCTAATATAATTGCATAATAATATATTGCCCACAATTAGATTATAATGAAAATTAATAAATTTCCAACAATCTCCCACTTGGGCTATATATTTTCCCAAAGCAATTATATCAAGAGTCCTTAGTTGCGCAACTTTATGCTATTCCTATTCAGGCTATACTTAACAATCTGGTCCATTTCATATACTAATATGGAACTACCGCAGCATTCACCACATTATAAATCGTGGTTAAACCCCGACAATCACCATATCAATATACTCAATGATATAGATCAAATATGGTGAGTAGCATGGAAATTACATGCAACGTGATCAATATCATGTCTATTTCCAACTGGTCCAACTTCAAACTTTAGTGAGATCAATTCATAATGTAAGATATTACAAAATAAAATTACTTAAGTGAATTCACAATGAATTCAAAGCCATCAACTATCAACTTTATTATGCAGAAAATCAAATTATCCAAATCAAAGTGTCTTAAAACTTTAAAGAGCAATAAATATAGACTCCCACTAAAATTTTATCCACACAAAACACTTTATTTAACAACCAAGAATTCTATGTCAATATGCTTGACTTATAAGAACTCTTGTTGCTAATATTTTACTGTGAACTAACTGTCATAATGACCTTTATGTGACAAATCTTCGCAACCTTTATTTCATGTTTGAATGCCCTTAGTGTGCTAATAATTTTGTTGTCATGGTTAATGAGCTAAAGTGTTTGCTTAGTACTTTTACTTGTATAGCTCTCCAGACCAACAGAAGATGTAGCCTGAAGTGGATCTTATATCGTATTGGCATCCAACAAACTCATAATCAGACTACTTTATGATCTCCTACTAATCTGATTATCTCTAATGTTAAAGCATGTTATCCTTAGTTCTCTGTAAAGATCCATACTAGAGTTACTTAAATGTCTACTTAATACACCAACAACAGAAGCCAAATTAAGTCTTGTAGAGACCTCATCATACAATAACTTCCAACAATCAAAACATATAGAATGTTTATACATTTCTTAAATCTTTAATTTAACTTTAGGGCACCTTATTGAGACTCCACTTGTCTCCCTTAGTTTAAACATTCTCCCACTGAATCACATAATTATCTACATTTGTCTCAAAACCAAATGAGACAATTAATTCATGATGATACTTGTGATTCCTTTACGGAAAAGCTTTCTTGAATGCATAGATGGATTTCCTTTTGGTTCTTAAACTTATAATATCGTATCATGTTGCCATCAAGGAACTTTATCTTTACATCCATCTAAATGATTCAAGATTAAAATGTACTAATAATATCACGATTATCTCAAAACAATGTCTTCCTTCCCTTTAGAGTATAATCCTTTTTCAATATGCAAACCTAATAATCTTGTATTGATTTATACTCATAACTTATGGCATTAACCCACTTTCGAGTATTTGGACCTTGCATGGTTTGATGAACATTGTTTGAATGTTCTACCATTAATTCCATAGTGTCCTCTTTATTTAGGAGAAAACTACATAATTATCCGAATTGATTTTCTCCCAACTCCAGTGGTTTTCTTAGTGACATTAATTCTTGAGGTTGTTGATTTTATTATACCTTAAATATTATTGACATTGTCCCATCGATATTCTGAATTTACATAATTTTTAAAAGTTTAAGTAGGGACCGTATTGACTCCCCCTCAAAGACAATGTCTCTAATATTATTCTTTCCCCAAATCAACATCCTCACAGAATACCGTATTACCAGTCTCAAATATGATCCGATTAATTGGATCATAAACTTTTATTTTTATTCATAATCTTCGTGCCCAAAAAAAATGTGCCAATATCTCCGGGACGGAGGGAGTACATCCTAATTTTAAAAGAATTATTAATTTATTCTTATTTTTTCTTTCATTGTATATTACAAACACAATGTTTCTTAATCATCGTTTACCTTTAAGAAAAAAAAAATGAAAAAAACGGGATTGAAGGAGTGGTACGTTTTTGCTGTTGGGCAACACTCAACAGTAATTAATTAGCCTTAAACTCCGAATTTCTGTGGTTTCACCGAGGAACCAAATATGAGGCTTTCGCTAAGCTCTCACAAAAACCCACTCTTCATCGCCGCCACCACTCTCCGTCGCATCTCCGCCGATACCCACCTCGTGTTACCACCAGCTGAGTCCTCCATCTCCAAGACACTTTCTATCATCCGAACCAGCGATCCCAACTCCTGGCACGACAACCCCAATCTCAACCCTATACTCTCCTCCCTCTCCCCAACTTCCGTGCTTAAAGTCACCCGACTGCTACCCAATTACGAAAATGCCTTACAATTCTTTAACTGTCTCAAAACCAACCGCCTCCTCGCCGATTCCACATCTCTCGCATTCCAAGCGGTTCTGGAACACGCCATGCGCGAGAACCCAAAATCCCCAGGTAAGCTCTACGAGCTTTTCGCACTTTCGCAAGAGCAAAATACTCCTCTGTCTGTCAATGCTGCTACTCTTCTAATTAAGTGTTTTAGCCGCGCCAAGATGGTGGATGAGATGATCACGGTGTTCAATGCCATCGATGAGGGAGTAAAAAATACGGATGTGTTGAATTTAGTTATCTCTGGTCTATTGGAATGGGGTCGAGTGGATCATGCCTTTAAGCTGCTCGACGAAATGCTTGTGGGGGATACTCGTTATCCTCCGAATAGCAACACGTTTGCCGTTATTTTTTCCTACATCTTTAGCAGAAATCAGAGAGGTAGGAGTGTGAAAGATGAGGAAATTTACAATCTTGTTATGCGTTTTGGTGAATGGAAGCTTTCTCCTAATGGGTCTTGGTTAACGCAGATTATTATGAGGTTTTGTAAGAAAGGCATGTGCGATTATGCTTGGACTGTTTTGCATAAAGCAATCAATTCTAGTTCTGTTGTGGAGGTAGCATGTTGCAATGCTCTGTTAACCAGATTAGGACAGAATCGGGATTATGCAAGAATGAATTTGCTAATGGAGGAGATGAAGGAGAAGGGGATCAAACCAAATATCGTGACCTACGGAATCATGATCAAGCAATTGTGTAGGTTCCAAAGGGTGGACGAAGCACTGGAGGTGCTTCAAAAGATGAGAGATGGAGAGCTCGGCATTGAACCGGATACTATTATTTATAACACAGTAATTGATGGATTGTGTAAAGTGGGGAGGCAAGAAGAAGGATTCAAGTTAATGGAGAAAATGAGATTGGATAGCAAGTGCAAACCAAATACTGTTACTTACAATTGCTTAATTGATGGATTCTGTAAAATGGGCGAGATTGAGAAGGGACGTGAGCTTTTTGAGCGGATGACTCGAGACGGTGTGGAGTTGAATGTCGTTTCACTCAGTACTTTGCTGGATGGGATGTGTAAGAACGGCAGTGTTAGCAGTGCAATGGATATTTTTGATTGTATGCGGGAGAAGGGTTTGCAAGTGAATTCAGTTACATATACAATCTTAATATCAGCTTTCTGTGTTGTGGGCAATATTGACAAGGCAATGAAGTTGTTCGATGAAATGAGGGAAAATGGCTGCTCTCCTGATGCTATTGTGTACTACAGTTTGATTTCGGGCCTTTGCCAAGCTGAAAGAATGGATGATGCTACCTCTATCATGTTAAAGATGAAAGAAGCTGGATTCAGCTTGGATATTATTTGTTGTAATACTATGATTAGTGGATATCTGAAGAGAAACAAGTTGGATAAAGCTTCTGAGATGCTTAATGATATGGAAAAGACTGGACTGAAGCCCGACCGCATAACCTACAATACTTTACTTTCACATTTCTGTTCCAAGGGAGATTTCACGTATGCCCGAAAAGTGATGAAGAAAATGATAGAGGAGGGCTTAAAACCTAGTGTTGTTACTTATGGGGCTTTGATTCATGGATATTGTTCTCATGATAATCTTGATGAGGCAATGAAGTTATTTAGAAGCATGACTACATCATCTAAGTTGCATCCGAACACGCCAATATACAACATGCTAATCGACTCGCATTGCAAGAATGATGATATAGAAGGTGCTCTATCCCTGATGGATGATATGAAGAATCGGGGTGTGAGGCCAAATAGCGCCACGTACAATGCTTTGTTTAAAGGCCTTCAGCAGAGGCATTCGGTAGAAAAAGCACTCGAGTTTATGGATCAAATGACTGAACAGGAATGTAATCCTGATTATACAACGATGGCTATTCTTACCGAGTGGTTATCTGCAGTTGGTGAGACGGAAAAGCTACGCAAGTTCGTGCAAGGTGTTCGGGTTTCTGATTCAACCAGGAATCAAGATGGCAAAATACAATGATTAAGAGTCATATGTTCTTACACGAACAATCCTCTGCTATTTTTGTCTAAAACACCAATTGAATCACTGGGCTTCCATTTCTCTGCATCTGGAAGCAGCAGTCATTTGTTGTTAAGACATGTCACCATAGTTAGCTTTGCAATAGATTGTATGGCAAAACTGTGTTTGTCTGTTGTCTGATGTTGTGAGTATATTGTTCCAATTAAACATTCAACACAGTATGTGATTTTATCTTGATGAATCACCCACAAATATGTGTTATTACTTCCAGAGAAGTATGAGCTAAAATGGATAAAACTAGAATGGCTATTTTTGCACGAAGTGTTGAATAAGAGAGTTTTAAGTCTAAGTTGATGAATTTATATGTTAACAAAAATAAATATAATACTACTTTAATTTAGTTTGATATCCTCGTAGAATCAGTTGGGTATAAAATAAAATAAAATAAAATAAGTGAAATTGGTTTTCAGCCAAATGTGTCCACACCTCTTTGGCTTAGTGTATCACAGAATCTCATAGTAGGACTATCACTGCTATTTTACCAACATTTAATGGAGCTGTCGTGCATTTGTACCATCCATTGCGAATAGTTTGAGTGAAACTACAGAACAAAACCCCCCCCAAATAAAGGAATGTGGACATGTCTTTAATCGGCAAATTATTATAAAACCCATTTTATAATGTTTGACACTAATATTTAATTAATACGCATGAATGTGTTGCTACGCAATACGTAAAGTCACATGGAATCAAACAATTTCGAATTTTCGACATCCCCTATGTGATTGAGAACCTCAGCTAATTACTTTACTTTATGAAAGAAAGAAAAAATAACTAAACACTGATTTCAAGATTCTTTACAACTCTTCAGAAAAAGAAGAAATAAAAAAAAAAGTTGACTTATGCCTACAAAATTAAAAGGAGTGGAGTGAGCAAGAAGAAAGCATCTATGCACTTTTCTCCTCAAAAAGTCAACCACCACCGGCAATGGTGGTTGCACTGGAGAGCCATGGGAACTGAAAGTTCGCCGGAAAGTGACCAAACGTGCAATCCTCCGGTCCCGTGAAATCCTCCAATCCGGCGAAGAAATCGTCGTCCAACGCCATTTTCGAAACACTGAAATCATCATCGTCTTCTTCTTCAGCTAAATCCTCCCTGCTGCTCTCCAACTTTTCCGGCGCCTGAGAGAGGCTCGCAACCGGCGATATTTCCGGCGAGCATGAGGGTTTGCAGGGGTCGTCGGGGCTGGGAGTCTCCGCCGGCTTTTGGCGCGTGCTTCCGGCGAGAGAGTTCCGGTGGGTAGGCATGGGGTGGTTGTGCTCTGCTGTGTAGGTAACTATAAACATTCCCGGGTCGGATCTATTCCGCTCCACTTGTTTTCTCGCCATACATCCTTTCGAGGTGCTACATCTGTAATAACCCCTGTTTTTTCACAAATAAAAATCATTAGCAAATCTATAAGAAAACATTATACTGATAAAAAATCAAGAGAAACAGAGATAGAGAGAGAGAGACCACCTTGGATATGGAGACCCTTTGATGGGTTTCTGTCCGTATTTTCTCCAAGACCACGTGTCAGAAGATAAATTCTCTGCAGCGACATGGCAAACCCTTTTCAAGTGATTCTTTCTGCAATAAATTTCACCAGAATTAACATCAGCAAACCACAAACCAGATCCAATTCACATCAGTTTTTCCTAAATTAAAAATCATCAAAACAGAGAAGTATCTATATATACCTTCTTTTAGACCTTGGAAGTGGTTTAGAGACCTCAGAAACAGAGAAAGTCTGCCAGAGCTGCGGTTGTATCATCAGTGGCTGCTCCGACGGCAGATCTCCGAGCACAGGGAGCGGAGAAACCGGCAGAGAAAACAAATGTTGTGGAGAATCTTGAGATTTGGGGAAGAAGGGCTTGTAAAGATCTTGCAGTTCTTCTTGAAAGAATCTCTCTCTTCTTGGCTCAAACAGACCAGAAAAGTTACAATCTTGCTGAAAAGTTGTGAAATTTTGAAAGGCTGCACTGTTTGTGGCGGCGGCCGAGGGGGAAGTGACGGCGGCGCAGCCTCGGACCACCGCGTGTAGATCCCAGTCATCATCCATTTTTCGACGAAGAGACAAAAGAAGGCGCTGACTTTTGGAGATGGGAGAGAGAGGTTGTGGGGTAAAAAGGAATTGAGGGTTTATGTAAATGAATGGAAAAGAAAGCAAATTTTATTTATAGAGAGAGAGTGGGTGAGCACTAAAGTAGTGTAGAGAGAGAAAATTGGGAGGGTAGTGATGGCATTACAAAAAGGTGGAAGAGTTGGGGCTTGGCTTATCTTGCACTCACTCTGCTTCTGTTCCATTAAATAAATAAATGTGGTTTTATTTAATATTTTGTGGGTTGACTTGTGTAAATTGTCAAAGGGTGGGATGGAAGAAAAGGTCTACGCGGTTTTGTTGTGTACAATCTAGCTCGTGAGAGAGTTCAATCGGGGGGTGGGGGGGAGGAGGTATAGGTGTGGTGGGGGGTGGGATGGGTCACCTGCCGACAGAAACAGAAAGAGGCAGGCCACGTGGTAGAGGCCACCACCCTCCTACATGTGTTCAAGTATGAACGCTCTCTGGATTTAGATATCCTGCGCGTGAGAATTACTTACCTTATTATGTATAATTTGAAGAGAATTTTAGGTAATATAAAGAATTTTTTAAATTTAGAGTGATGTATTTTTATTCTCCTTCAATAATTTTTTTATATTTTTTCTCTTCTCAATGCTTATTTATTATAATTATTTTTTTTCCATATTTTTAGAGTATAAAATAAAAGTGAAAGAACCATTGTGCATTATAAATATTAAATAATAAATAACTATTGAAAATATCATGAAATTAAAGTGTTGGAAGTGGTGAAAATTTCAATCATTCTCTTGGGGTTGCTCTTATATTGTGTAAATTAAGTAAAACTCCAATTTTTGTTCATTTAAATCTGCATCTTCGATTATAAATTAACTTCATATTGTAACTTGTAACACTTTTTAGTATGTGAAAATATCTAAAATGTAGTATTATATTTGATTGTTACATCTTCTATTATTATTGATATATAGAAAAGGGCTAAATCTCAATCTTTCCTTATGATTAATATTTTTTTTTCAAGGTATACTTCTGTAGACTCAGTTCAATTTTTTATATTTGTTTTTTCACCAATTTTAATAAATATAGTATTTTAATGCATAGTTATTTGAAATATATATTTCATTCGTCCTATCTTAAGCGTCGCATTTACTATAAACGCATAGTTTAAAAAAATTGCTTCTTGACAAACTTTATTGACTTTTATAGGGCAGTCTAGTCTTCTTATGTAATAAAAAAATTATAAATTATGTTATGTGTGATAGGTAAGAGTGATAAGTTTGAAATTAAAATGCATTTTGAGATTATAGGTTGATGTGATATTTTCATTTTTGTATATGATATTTATTGTAGACGGAAAGTGTGACATTTATTATAGAACGAGGGAGTAATATTTAATGTAAAGTTAGTATTTGTATTAATATTGTGTTTAGGTCTTATATTTATAAAAAAGTGTAATGTAAAGATTGAAATAAGACCGACAAATTAAAAATATATATAAAATGAAGATTTTATTAGTACTATGTGTCAATCATTCTAACGGTTTGCAGATGCAGATATAACACCAAAATGAATTGTGATCGAAATTGATGAGAATCAATGATACAAAATATAATAGTGATTGAATCAATGAGTGATTGAGGATTGCAATTTTTTTTTTTTGATACCGAGGTTCCGGGCTTACGCCCGACTAGTCCTCGAGGAAACAGTCCCGGCCCCTCAGAACTACCTCCAAGTAAATCGCGGTAACCACACAATGGATCACAGGTTCCTAACCACACAATGGATCACAGGTTCCTAAGATATTAGGAACCTGTGATCCATTGTGTGGTTACCGCGATTTACTTGGAGGCAGTTCTGAGGGGCCGGGACTGTTTCCTCGAGGACTAGTCGGGCGTAAGCCCGGAACCTCGGTATAAAAAAAAAAAAACATTCATATGTGTATAACTTTTTATTCAATAGTGTATACATGTATTTTAATAATTGTACATTTTTTTACACTCAATTTTTTATTAAAAAAATTAACAATTAAATTGTATACATTTTTACTCATAATTGTATATATTTTTGTTTATATTTGTACGTGGGTGCACACGAAGCTTCGTGTGCACCCGGGTGCACACTATATTTAGCCTTCATTATTTATTATAAGGATTAATTTCTAAAAAAATCACTATTTTATTGGGGATTTTTAAATATATTATAACTCTTTATTTTTATCAATCAATTCAATACACGATCTATTTAATAATTTTAATTCTATTACAACATTTTATTTTTGTCAATTCAATATATGATCTATGTTATATTTTCAATTATATCACAACTTTTGCAATTTGATACATTACTTATTTAATATTTTCAATTATTATTATTATTATTATTAAAAAATTAAAATACAATATAGGTTGAATAATTAGTTTATTTCCTTGTTATTATAGTAAATTCATAGCTGTAATTAACTTGTGAAAGAAAATTATTTTAATAAATTAACCTTATGTAAATTATGTTTTACTGTGATAAATAAATTTTTTTATTATTATGTTCGAGTTTATTACTATTATTATAGTAAGGCTAAATATAGTGTGCACCCACGTACAAATATAAGCAAAAACATATACAATTATGAGTAAAAATGTATACAATTTAATTGTTAATTTTTTTAATAAAAAATTGAGTGTAAAAAATATACAATTATTAAAATACATGTATACACTATTGAATAAAAAGTTATACACATATGAATGCTTGTTTTTTTAATGAAAAACTTAGTGTGAAAAAAGTATACAATTATTACAAAACACGTATACAAAAGAGAATAACATGTATACAAAATAGAATAAAAAGTTATACAAATATGGGTGCAAGGATGCACCCGGGTGCACCTAATATACACTCTTATAGTAAATATAAAATTGTAACAAAAATGTTTTATAAATGATACTATTTATTGAAAATAAGGATTTTATAAAAAAATGAAATTAGTAATTAATTTGAGCTTTAAAAAAAATAGTGTATTAATCCCATTTAATAAATACACAGTTTTAATATAATAATAATAATAATAATAATAATGAATTGAAAATATGAAATAAGTAGTGTATCAAATCGCAAAAATAAAAGTTGTGATAGAATTGAAAATATAAAACAGATCGTGTATTGAATTGACACAAATAAAAGGTCATGATAGAATTGAAACTATCAAATAGATCATGCATTGAATTGACAAAAATAAAAAATTTTGATAAATTTAAAAATCCCCAATAAAACGATGATTTTTTTAGAAATTAACCCTTATTATAAAACGTAAGAAGTGGGAATTAATACTCCATCATTCTTATTTGTCCAGTCACTACATCTCCAGCTCCCAGCTATTATCAAGTGCTCCCTTAAATTTTTAAATGTAGGAGTATCTTCCTTTTTTTTATTAATAAATAAAGTGCGAGGATACAAGGTTTTTCAAATGACTTGATACTTTTAATTTTTTAAAAAGAATAAAAATAATATTAGCTCAAAATGAATTAATAATAGAAAATTATAGAATTGAGGAGTAGATATCCACAAAAAAAAAATGTAATCGTCTGTTCCTCAAAATAAAATCGAAATAGTATGTTTTTATTTCGAATTGACTATTTATTTATTTATTATTATTATTATTATTATTTTATTTTGAAAATTTTTCGATTTTAGGCCTTAAATGAAAAAGTAAGAAACGGCAGTCCCAAATCACAACCAAAATCGCTATTACAAACGCCCTAAAATCGAAAACGTTCTAATTTCTCATTTTCGAATAAATTAAACAACATCCTGAATATCACGCGAGTGGGGAGTTAATCGTGAACGAGATTGACATTTTGAAAAAGCAATATCCAACGGCAATCGCCACACCTAATGGACGCGTGGACGGCTTGCAACGCTGGAGGCCCATGAGATAAGGGTGAAGCTGCACGACAACTTGCAGATATGGTGGGCCCCGCACTGTAAACACCAACAAGCGTGCGCCGTGCTCTTAAATGCCAACTCGATTCCTGCGTTTTCTTACCAGACCATCCAACGGTCATCATTAAATATCCTTGTAATTTAGTCGATGATCGTGCGGTCACCCTCTGCATTTCATTTTCACCATCTCCCTTTCTCTTCCATTTTAGAGGGTGGGATTTTTAATTTTTATTTCTGTGAAAGCGAGGGTGGAATTAATTACCCCTCCAAATTTAATCAATTTCTTTAATATTAATATCTTTTCACCGGATTTTATTTGGCATATTTTTATTCAGGAAGTTTAATAAAAACTTACTATAAAATAATATTTTTATGAATCAAACATATTACCTTGATCCTTATAAAATTGAGTGTATATTGGGTACACCCCGGGTGCAAGGATGTACCCATATATGTATGACTTTTTATTCTATTTTGTATACATGTTATTCTATTTTGTATACGTGTTTTGTAATAATTGTATACTTTTTCATACTAAGTTTTTCATTAAAAAAAATAACATCCACATGTTTATAATTTTTTATTCAATAGTGTATAGTACATGTTTTTTAATAGTTGTGTATTTTTTTACACTCAATTTTCATTAAAAAAACTAACAATTGAATTGTACTCCCTCTGTCCCATAACAAGGTACGCGTTTGTTGTTTGCACGTGAACAGTTCTAGGGCCTTTATTTGCCTTTTGAACGTAAATTAAGGAGTATTATTATTATAAATAAGTTGGGTAATTGTATTAGAGGGAAGTAGTGCGTCATATTATGTACTTTCTTTATTAAATAGAGGAAATTGATGCATTTTAAACGGATGTCAGGAATAGTGAAACGCGTACCTTGTTATGGGACGAAGGGAGTATACATTTTTGCTCTTAATTGTATATGATTTTATTTATATTAGTATATGAGTGCACTCTATCTTAGGGTGCACCTGGGTGCACACTATAATTAGCCTATAAAATTTTACTTTAAATTATATATATATATATATATATATATATATATATATATATATATATATATATATATATAATCCAATTATTGTAGCTAGAACACACCGGAAATGATGAATGTTGTGGCCTCATCTTTTATAATCCTCTTCTTTGTTTGCAGCTTTTCGTATGTTTTTTTTTTGGGAGTTAGAATTTGAGAATCAGATAGGTTTATTTAGGTGTATGGTTGAGTTTAATGAATGAACGATGAAAATTGATACATATAATTCTATTAATTTGTTTATGCTTGATTAATGTAGAGGAATCAATATTATCATTCAAATTAATCCATTAACTACTTTTTCATCCTTTAATTAATTTTGATTTTATCTTGATTAGAATCCACATTGCCATTCAAACTGCAGAGTAAACAAAGTGACCATGGCTTAAGTCTAGATTGTATGCACTATAGAGTATAGACCCACGTTATTTATGATTCAATTCTTCAATAAAAACAGTTTTAAAATTTCTAACCTCAAGTCAAATTGGAGAAAAATAAAATAAAATTATTGATTGTTATCAATAAAAGAACTCTATGAAAAAAAACATTGATACTTACAAAAATAAATTATGATAAAGTGGGGTTTGGGAGATTTAGGCAGAAAGTAGAAAATCTATAAGATTGGAGGTGACAAAAACAAGTCCAAGTTCAGATGTTAGCTACATGGGTAGATAAGATCCACTTATAAGCACTTTAAGAGGCATTCTTCAATTATTGAATCAATTCATCCCCATCAAAATCTTATCTCTTTTTCATGCATTATTAACATAAATATATGTATTACGAGGTAACACATGAATTCATGAAATACTCTCCATCCCTCTTAAGATTTTGCCCATTTCACCATCTCATCACATTATTCACATCTTCTGAATTAAAAATAAAGTATATACCATACAGTAATTAACTGAAATCATGAATTTGAGAGATTAATCCATCCCCCTTTCGTTTACGAATATCAAGTTCAACGAGTGAGAGAGAATTTTGTTTAAAGGAAAAAAAAAGAAAAAGAAATATATATAGTACTCCCTCCATCCCGCCCAAATAGTACAATTTTACTATATTGGGCGTTCCGTCCAAATTGCACAATTTTCCATTTTTAGTAAAAAGGATCCACCCATGACCCACCACTATCAATCATATCTCTCTAATACACCTACCCACTTTACATAAAATAATAATACTCCTTAATCTACATGCAAAAAAACAAATGACACACTTTGACCGGATGGATGGAGTAATATGTTTGGTGGTACTATGTATAAATTAATGTAAGAAATACTTTTTTTTTTTTTTTTTGATACCGAGGTTCCGGGCTTACGCCCGACTAGTGCTCGAGGAAACAGTCCCGGCCCCTCAGAACTGCCTCCAAGTATCGCGGTAACCACACAATGGATCACAGGTTCCTAATATCTTTAACTACTGCGCACAAGGAGTCGATCACCACACAATGGATCACAGGTTCCTAATATCTTTAACTACTGCGCACAAGGAGTCGATCCCCAAGTGATTGCTCCATGCTGATGATTGCTCCATGCTGGCCCTTCCCCTAGCTCAGCCGCAGGTTCCCACCGAGCCGCAGGTTCCCACTGAGTTTCAGCCTCCCACACTGCCGCTTGTAGCCCTCAATATTAATTGTATGATTGCTCCATGCTGGCCCTTCCCCTAGCTCAGCCGCAGGTTCCCACCGAGCCGCAGGTTCCCACTGAGTTTCAGCCTCCCACACTGCCGCTTGTAGCCCTCAATATTAATTGTTCCACCATTGCGCTCCGGGGGGCTTGAACCCCTGACCTTTCAATCAGGGGCACCTCAATGTTGACCCCTCAACCACTGGGCCAACATATCATTGGTTAAGAAATACTTTCTTGAGTATACTTGGGATAAGTGGATCCATTATTAAAATATATATACTACTTATTATATATAAAATATATTTATTTATAATTAAAATATATATATGCTTATGGTAAACTATATTATAACATTTTAAAATAAAATAAAAGGAAACTCAAATTTATCTTAGCATATAGGCTAATTATACAGTGCATCCGGGTGCACCAACTTTAAAAAACGTATATAAATATAAACAAAAACATATACAATTATGAACAAAAATGTATACAATTTAATTGTTAGTTTTTTTAATGAAAAATTGAGTGTAAAAAGATATACAATTATTAAAAAAACATGTATACACTATTGAATAAAAAGTTATACACATATGGATGTTAACTTAGTGTGAAAAAAATATACAATTATTAAGAAACATGTATACAAAATAGAATAAAAAATTATATACAAATGCACCCTTGCATCTGGGTGCACCTAATATCAACTCTAGTATATATATATATATATATACTCCCTCCGTCCGGCTTAAGAGGGTCATTTGCTTTTTTGCAAGTAGATTAAAGAGTATTATTATTTAATGTGTAGTGGATAGTTGTATTAGTGGGAGTGTAGGTCCATATTTTAATTGTAGAGGGATTGTGTGAGTCTCATATGTCTAAAAAATAAAATGGGACTCTTTGGGTGGGACGACCAAAATAGAAAAATGGCCCTTAGTCCAGGACGGAGGGAGTATATATATATATATATATATATATATATATAACCATTATACTTTGACACGTTGGCAATATTACGTAAGCACCATCTCACGAAAGAAACTTTATCTTAACGAAATTATAAGTGGAGTAATTAATCGTTATTTCAGAATAAAATAAAATAAAAGAACTCATTTTTTTTAATATGCTGTGCAAGCCATAGGCCCATTAAACTATAAGGCCCAAATTGTTGAAGCCCAATATAACTGAATTCGCATCTTTATTCCCGCCACCCCCGCGTGAAATCATTTCCCTAAAATGTTCAAAATAATTGCCCTAATCAATAAAGCTTGAGACCATAATGGGGAAAATGCTGACATGGGTGAAGGTGAGAAGATTGGTGATGCCAGCAGCAATCCATTCGCAAAAACTATATGTTCAATCTGCTACGAAGATCTCAAACCAACAGTTGAAGATCTTCAATCCATCTCTGTTTGCGGTCACGTTTTTCACGAGCTCTGGTCAGTTGAATTAAATTTCTACATTCTTTCTAGTTTCAATTCAACACAGTGACTTGAAAAACAGTAGACCTGATTTACATTTCTGGTGGCTATGGCGATTCGGTAAACCATTTGCAGATTGAGAGAGTTAAATATTCGTGGAAAATCATTCTCTGGTCATTTACCTAATTACTCTTGGGTTTTTTGTTCGAGCTTTAAATTTTAATACTGCTCGAAGTAATTGATGCATGTATGTGCTCCTAATTTTTTGTTCTTTCAAGAATTAATTCTGGTAGTTTTCTATAATCAAATCCTTAGAATCTTGAGTATATACACTTTTCCGTTAGTTTCCTATTATTAATGGTAAACATATTTGAGTTTACGATACTTAAACACTTAAAAAATACATGTGAAATTGACTTCAGTGGGATATGTTTTGCTAAATCAGAAAGGATTTAACTCCTATAAATTTTGCTAAAGTGATCGCCAAAGGCATCCATTCAGAAGATTATGATTAAATTTTACGTTTAAGGGTGATTTTGACACAATATAATTATTGAAAACCATAGCCTTCAGCAATGGTTTGAGTACTGTCCCAATGCGAGGAAGAGGAATTGTCCAATATGCAAGCAACCTTGTACAAACGCAAATGTAGCGCGTCTATATTTTCAGTCCATTGGTGATGCAAATGATTCTTGTTCTCAAAAGCCACTTGATAATGAGGAGAGTCCAGAGGAATTGCGAAAAGAGGTCAATAGGCTGGAGGGAAAAGTTGGGGCTCTGGCTTCCTCTTTGGAGCAGAAACAGAAAGAATTTAAGGAAGTCAAGGATCAGGTAAATTCAGTGTTTTTTTTTTCTTTTTTTTTTCCCATTGTCCTAGCAACTTCTATGAAATGTTCAATAAAGACACCGATTTCAACATTTCTTGGTCAAACACTGAGACACGAAAACAGTTTGCTACTACCACTGCAAATAAAAAAAAATAGTATAGGAAAGTTAGATGTTGTTTGTTGTTACAGTTTAATCAAATGTGGAACAAGTAATGCCATGATTATTTTTCCGAGGATATGTAGTTATAAATGCCCAATCATTAATTTTTTTGGTTGCAGCTCTTATTTTGCTCGGAGCAATTGAAAGCAGAGGTGGCATTAAAAAATGAATCTTTAGCTAAGGTCGCAACTAGCCAGCAGTCACTTCGTTTGAAAATTGAAGTAAGCATTTTGTTTCTGCTTCATTAAGATGTGATTTACTGGTAGGAATACACAGTGAACTTTTTCACAATATGTACTTGCACCCAAAAATTATGTAGTTAAGACTTTAAAAAAAAAAGTCCATATTATATGAATTTACTAAGCTAAGTGGATAATGCTGCAGGCTTTGAACAAATCCAATGCGGAATATGCCATAGTTAAAGAGAGAAATACAGCTTTGGCCAAGGAACTTGCTGCACATAAGCTGTATGCTTTTTTATTGTTCTATACTCTTACGTGCTTCATTACTATGAAATTTTTTGTTGCTTGATTTCTTTCATTTATTTACAGGGCCTCTGATTTAGACTTAGAAGAAGATGAAATTGTGAATCTTGCTTCATTTGGAAATGATGTTGGCAGCAGAGATACTATTGATACTCTGAAAAAGTCATTGGTAATTCGTAACAAGTAAGATTTTATTAATTTACTCTATCTTCATTAGATCTGAATTCAACTAGTTTGGCTGCTAATACAAGTTTCTTCAGTTCACATCATATTATGTGCATAGCTGGAGTAAAATACCTGTAGGATTCATTTATGTCTAATCATTAAATATAAGCTGAAGATTTTGATTATAGAATTTGATGTATCTGCTCTTCTACCTGTACAGTTCTGGCCAGTGACAGTTCTCACTTGCAGTTGTGTTGTTTACACCTTTTCTAAATAATATATCAATCATCCATAACTATGGTTGAAAGGTCTTTTTAAAGTGATAGACCTCAGGCTATGAGATGGTGATTTCATAACTACTTGCAACGTCAATTATTAAACAATGCCAGAAGACATATTTTGCTTAGAGTGTGAAGTGTCTTCCATCCTATAATTTTTCATTCTCTTTTCTTGAAGAAATTTCACTGATTTGATTTATAAGTTCATCTAACCATATAAGCGACCATATCCCTTAAGTTTGAAACTGTAACCTGTGTGCTATCTATGTCTATGTCTTTTCGAGATATTTTTTCCTTCTCACTTTTAATCCCCATTTGACTCCTTGTATAGGCGATACAAAGAATTGATGGCAAAGTGCAATGTTTTAGGAAGAGGAGAAGCTGGGTACCTACGTAAACTTGAGAAGGCCTCTGCAAAGATACAAAAGTTGAAGGTAAGCTCAAACCTTTGATGAAGTTATTCAGTCATATTAATAATAGTCTAATGCCCAATATTATTCAGTCGAGGGTTCAAGAACTGGAGGCCATTATTGAAATGAAAGACAATGAAACTTTAAGAGTTTTGAAAGATCAAAGCATCAAAGACAAGAACAATTTACATGAAAATTCAATGAACCGAAATGCAAATCAAATTGATTTGGATGAAACTACTGCCATGCCAGACATCACATTCTGTTCAAAGAAAGAAGAACCTTGCAAGCCTACAAAGAGGAAAAGCACAATGGATGACAATTCACCTGGATTTACTGTTGACCAGAATGAAAAGGTGAAACGTTTGTCCTTAAGCCTCAAGGATGAAGATGTGGGCTCTTCTACTTTTGTACAAAGGTCCTGCAAAATTTCCATGCCACATGTTGATTACAATGCACATACTAATGGATGCCACAGGCCAAAACCAGACTCATGTTATGATATGAAAAATGATTTAAAAATGGTAAACTCGGACAACAGAGATGGAGTATCTTGCTCTTTGTCTATGAAAAGAAGCAGAAAGAGTGATCACACCAACAATGTTTTAACTAATCTGGATGGTGAGTTGATATGCTTAGGTGACAGTATTCCAGCCCAAACTTCAGTACGTATTAGAAATGAGACTGGGTCATCAGTTCCAGTTTCACCACCTGGCAAGTCATAATCCATCTAATCTTGGCTTCATTCTTTATAGCTATTGTTCCTGATTATCCCCAATTTTGATTTAACATCTTGGAAAGTGATCTGAAATTTGGGAGTGATACTATGAGTAAACTTTATTAACATCTTTAATACTGAATTTTTTAGATGGCCATTGGTTTTCTGGTGGATTTTTGGGTCCTGATGGAACTTCCAGCTGGCACTTGGGGAAATGGTGCAAGATGGTTAAGAATCAAGGTTCAACAGGGTTATCAACTGGTTTACAAGGGTCCAATTCCAGAGCAGGTGACTTAATTGCTGTTGGAGCTGATGGCAGAGGGGGGAAAATCAAAGTTATGAGATCTTTTAACCAGTCATCTTCGGTGGGTCTATTATTCATCAACTATATGTTCCATATAAAATATAGATTTTTGCAGAACTCATACTTTATTTCTGGTTTTAGAGTATTATCACGGCCTCTAACAGATCAATCACAATCAATTTGCAAGATCTATCTAGTAATCATGCATTATTAACCTAACATCATGTGCCTCTTTTTCAACTAATATCCTATATTGTTGTTCAGGATGTTAAAAATACCACCTCTTGGGGGAAAAAGTGCACAAATGGTGCCAAACCAATCAAGCCACAGCCACATGGATTCTTGCTGATTGAGCATTTCTTTCAAAAGTCGGGTCAATGACCGTATCTGATCAGAGCTAATTTTTGGTAAGCTTACACATGTGACTTGATGTATGAAAATAATATTTAAATTTACATTTTGTATCAGGCATCTGCTTTTTGGCCTGTGTATGATTAAATCAAAAACCTGATTCATCAAGTCATTAATCTATCTCGAATGTAGAACTGTCCATGCTTGGCATCATTAAAGATGGGGTATTCTGTATATTGATAACTAATTATTCAGTTATTTTTTTTTGTAGTCACTGTTTTCTTTGCAGACACTTCTTGTAGTTTATTCCTGTGATATTTCTTGCTGCGAACTCCATCTTTAGTTGTTACCATGGTTATGTAATATGATTTTTGTGATTAATTTTCTGCCAATGGTCCAATAACTACTTCGATGAACTCCATCTTAATTGTCATTGCTTGCGTCATTTATTTTTAATTAGAACTTTGATGCGATTAAACAGCAAATTGTTTATTGCAATCATGAATTTCATTTTTTTGTAAGCCACTTTTGAATTTCATAGCATTTTTTGTTCCTTTGATAGCTACTATTTGTTTGATAAGTCTTATACATGTATACATCAAATGTCATACATTGACCATAATATTTTTATTTCGAAATAGTTCTTGTCGGGTTTTTACCCTATATCAAAACTTGTCTGCCATTACTGTTTAAAAGTTGCCTTTTGTGGTCTTTTTTACATTGCTTCTACTAAAACTAATTAAACAAATTGCTAATATCGTCTTTCATTACTGTTTAAAGTTTTCCTTTTGGTCTGCTTACCTTGCTTCCAGTTAAATTAATTGAATATATTATTACCAACACTTTTTATTTTTCTGTAGTTAGCCCTTTTCACTAGATGAATTGTTGCATGAGTCCATGACATTGATCTTAATATTTTATTTATTACTTTTCAATGCAAATATGTATATTTTTATTTCGATTAATTGATTAGTTTTAATTCTCTCTTTTATGTCTTGGTCAGCAAAATAGATGCAAATTTTGAATTGAAGTCTACTAATTTTTTTAGCATGGAAACGCAACAAGAGAAACATGTTTTTGATTATTAAGTGGTAGTGGGATAGTAAAACCTCGTGATTGAAAATGTTAACAATGGTTAAAAAATTAAAAAAAATTACCGTTTGATTTATCATTCCTATGGGCCAAATGAATTAATTAATCTACTAGTAAGCCTCCTTTTAGAAAATCCAGGTTAAAAACACCTGAATGAACTTGTCAATTCTTTTAAAGTTATTATTATACTAATTAAGAGTATGAATTGTATGGAACGGTAGTCATAGATGTTTGATGTTCAGCTAATTTAAACTACGATATTTGCTGATAGATAACATTAATGAATATATCAAATAAATAATTTGAGAGACTACTTATGAATGCGCAATAAAATTCACACTGCATGAACTTTCTGAGAAATGAAGCTCAATTTGTTGCAACTAGAATCAATAAATCAATAAATTGGGTCAAAGAGTCAAATATATTTTATACCATTGGAATTAATTACCTACATTTTTTTCACCTGCATTTTTTTCGTTGCGACGGTTGACAAACTAGTATTAATAGGCAAAATTGTGAACTGATTTATCGTGTGAAACTTATTTCATGGATTATTCCTTAGTATGTGAAAGGTTATTGATGGATTAAAATTTACTCTTTAAAAAAATAAACTATATTATTCTTTTAAATAAAAAATATTTAATATATTTTTATTTATTATTGAGCAGAATTTGAGAAGTAGCATACTCTATTCATCTCTTTAAAGAAGAGTAGTTTTTTTATATTAAAGATTAATTTTAAAAAAATAGAATTCACATCAAAACTAAGTTCACATCAAACTCACCCTTATTAACAATAATTACTGCTGTATGTTAATGGCAAACACTTGTCTTTAGAATTTAATTTTACAATTAATGTTTAGGATATAATTATATTTATATATTTGGAGTTCATTTAAATATATAATTTTATAATTCATTACTATTTTATTCTTCTATTTTAGTATTCATATTTTCCCGGCATAATTGTGTTTTCAATTACAAATGATTAAAAAAATAAAAAAAGATGAATGGGGTTTGCGCACAATAAAACTTGTTTACTTATTAATTAAGATAAAGTAGTTTGAAATAGTATTTAATTTGACTTTCATTCGTGTGACATGACTTTACAGCTTGCAATTGCATGTGTGGGTATTGCAAGAAATCTCTCAAGTATATTGGAAGTCCACCAGAAACGCGGGTCCAATTTGATCCCACCCCCACCCCCACCCCCACCCCCACCCCCACCCCCACCCCAATACCCCACACACACCCCTTAATTTGATGTGTCCGCTTGATTAGACATTATAATCTTAAATCGAACCAATTTTTGGACATCCAATCCAAATTATTTCTGTTTTTTTGGTTAGCTGTTACTATTATTGTTTGGATAATGAGATTAAAATGATCTTAAAGTAATTTTATTCATATTCCATTCCGATTTCGAGACAAGTTTTAGAAATTCGTATATAATTGTTTGATTTAATTATTTGGAAATAAATATTGTGCCAAAAGTTTGAAACATTGAGGCGAACAAGATAAAAAGATATTAAATGATCTTGTTTAAAAGATCAACTTCTAAAGAGGTATATAGTATATTACAATATATATCTTCATAAAGATTGCGGAAAAATCAAAATAAAATAAAATATTTAATTTCATAGTTTTAGTTTGATTAAACTACTGAAAATTCTTCAATTAACATTTTGGACTATTAATGAAGTCCACAATCCATATCCACTAACGACCTTCACACTCATTTTGGATATCAAGAGAATTTTGGATCGAATGTATACATACATTTATATATACGTATATGAATATGACTATATACATATAAATGCTAGGCATACTAATTTTTATGATTATTCATAAAATGTATATTTTGTATAAAGACTTCTAAGCAAATAAGAATACTGAAATATACATACTTATTTTAAAATTAAAAATTCGTAATAAACTGCATGTATCAAATTAAGGTGCATATATGATTCATATATTTTACTATTTAAAGATGCATAATTACGTAATGTAATGGCAAACACTGGTGTAAAACCTTCAATTGGTACCACCTCCGGTACAACCTCCTTCCTTCATCTTCAACGTGTGTTTTTCTCTTTTTTTTTTGCTGTACGTTACTTTTTTTTTTTATTTTAAGGATATAATTGTAATTTTACCCTTATAGTTTAGGGTATAATTATCCCCTAGGATTTAGGGTTTAGGATATAATTCCCTTGTGGTTTAGGGTATAATTATCCCCTAGGGTTTAGGGTATATTTGTAATTTTACTCTTGTGATTTAGGGTATAGTTATCCCTAGGGTTTAGGATTTACGGTATAATTATCCCCTAGGGTTTAGGTTTAGGGTATAATAGTCATTTAAATAAAATAAATTTAAAAATAAAATAAAAAATAACATTAATGAAGGAGCAGAAATTAATTAAGAATGGTGGGGACAGGTGGTATTAATTCAATTGGTACAACCGATTGCACCATAATCCCTCTATTGTGTAATAGTCTCTTCTCGCACTTTTTCTGTACTAACTATTATTAGCAATACGTTTGACTTATTAAATATATTAATGGCTAATTTATAATTTTAAAGTTAATAAAAAAATAATGTGAACGAATTTGTCTGTAAAAGGTATAAAATCTCCAACCGACTAGGGTGGTTTGAGCACCAAGTAATTAAAACTTTTGCTTTAAGTTGAAAGTCAGCCATAATATATTTCACAAGTTGAAAATCGACATAATTATTTCGTAGACTGGCTATTGGATCACATGTAAGACTCATACGTGGGGATAAAACTTTAAGTTTTACTATTCAATTATATATAATAAAGAATGAATATGCATGTCTTGCTTTGACACAAGTTAACGTAAATTTAAATTATTTTATAAATAATTTATACTAAAATAAATAAGTTGTCAAAAAATAAAGGAAATGTACTCGCACAAGCTTGTGCTATATAAGTTAAAATGGTTTACTTTTATTTAAATATTAATCAGCACATCTAAGTCTTTATTTCTTAAAGCTTATGATAGTAATTTAATTAATTATGTTTCTCTTAATGAACAACATTAGAAACACCATATCGTATCATGAAATTCTTGGAGAAACAATTAATCTCTTCCCCCTTCCAATTGAACCTTAGTCAAGTTAGAAACTATATTTAAATTAGAGTCGCTAGTCAAATTAACTAAGTTATAATTAAACTACATTTAGTGGCTTACGATTTAAAAAAATGAAAGTGGAAACGTTATTTCTTAATCACTCCACTAATTTGTACTGCATCATACATTCCCATTTGGGAAAATAAAGTAGGTTTTGACCAAATTTACCAAAATCCTAATGAGGCAAAAAAAAAAAAGAGAGAAAAAAAAAACAAGCGACTTATAGGAGCCAAATATAAATGCACCTACGTCATCATGTGCCCATATATAATCACACACTATTATTCAAGATTAAACAATTATAATTAATTATTCATTAAAAATAATATTATATACTCCCTCCGTCCCAGCTTAAGAGGATTATTTTTTCATTTTGGTCATCCCACTCAAAGAGTCCCCTTTCCTTTTTTACACACATGAGACCCACACACCCCCTCTAATACAATTTAAAATATATGACTCACACTCTCACTAATACAACTACCCACTATAAATTAAATAATAATACTCTTTAATCTACGTGCAAAAAATAAATGATCCTCCTACGCAGAACGGAGGGAGTATAGATTACTTGAGCCAATAAAAATAATAATTAAAGTCGGAATGGATAAAGTAAGAGAAGGGAATCTGATTCCATAGTACTAGTGATTGCGTGTCATTAAAAATTGACAACAATCAAACTTCAATTAATTCGATTTTAATTAATTTCAACGCTTTAAGCCAAATTAGAATGTCTGTCGTTTGAAATCGGCTGTTATTCACGAGTTTGGCATTTTAATAATTTTAATCAAATTATTGCACTCACTACAGTATATGATATGATGTAATATTGTACGTATGTTTAAAATTCGTATAAGCATAATATCCTCTCCCCTATTTCATTTACATTTCCCCTCATATTTCATATGCATTTTTTTATATTAAATATTATTTTTAATCACTCAAATTATATAGAATGTGCTATTGAAGAACGGTGCAAATGAAATATAATGTCACGCTATATAATTTGTCTCTTCTAATTTCTCTCTGTTGTTTTTTTTAATTACCAACAAAAATAAAATTTGTATATACTATATTTGAAATATATATAATATATATGTGTGTAGAAACACTTCAAATATATATATAATATATATGTGTGTAAAAACACTTCATGTGTCGGATGCTATATGAAACTCACTTGAAATAATAAAAAGTTATAATATTTTAATAAGAAAATAATACTATTTATTTTAATTAATTATTTTATAAATAATTTATTAAATAAATAAAACATTTTAAATAAACTATAATAACTAATTAATTAAAAGAAAAAGATAAAGTGTGTCGTCATGAGACGATTATATACCTCACTTGTAATTATTGGTTAATCATCCAAGATATATATGAAACTAAATTTATAGTATTAATTATTAGTCCAATTATTGCTATGTTTCGTATACGCTTTTCAAGAATAAATTCGTCCTGGATTCTTTATCTTAAAATGTATATAATCAGACACTTTTTCTAATAATGTACGTCACAAAGAGGTTATTGAGGATTTTATTACGTTGAATTAAACTATATATGGAAATAAGAGCTAGCAAACCAGTACTGACCAAGTGCATCCTTCCATTTTCATTCCTCAAATAATTCTATCCTTCTTTTTCCCACTTAAATTTATATAATGTTGTTGAGACTAAGTATAATTTTTCTTCATTTTCCTTTTTCTCCTTTTTCATTAAAATTTTTAAAGTTAAAGTTGCCCTATATATGTCCATAAAAAAAAAAATAACGAAACATCTGTATAATTAAAATACCACAAAACTAGAAATGAGGCATAAATATCTAAGCTACGTAGGGAAAGATTTCTAACGTGTAATTATACCCGCATGCCACAATAATCCCTTCATCCCAAAAATAAATTCAAATTTATTATTTTTATCTGTTCCATAAATAAATTCATACACTCTAAATAAGAAAATAGATACAAATCCAAGTATTCAACAACCTCACAACACACTTTAATTTCAAAATTATCACCCTTAATTTACAATTTACATAACTTATTTTATAATTAATTTATTACTTAAAATATTAAACTACTCATAAAAGCAAGGTAAAAAGTAACTTTCATAGAACTCCATATTTACAGTGTTTAATTTGTGAACTTCTTTATTGAACCGAAAGAGTAGATCATATTTATTTTACTTTCCAATATAATTTAAGTTTTTAGAGTTTGATGATAATTCTAAGACTATAATTTCATCGTTATAATTTTTTATTAGAATTTAACATAAATTTTGAAGTCAAAATTACTTTTTCAAACTCAAAATTAAGAAGCGTTCAACTAAGTTATGGTTTATTATTAAAATTTAACATAAATTTTGAAGTCAAAATTATTTTTTCAAACTCTAAATTAAGAAGCGTACAGTTAGTTGAACACACCGGATTTTCTGCATCATTTTCGCGTATCACCACTTGTCGTACTAATTACATAATAGACACGTACGTACAAGGAGAATAAGTTATAATTTTTTTTCTCTTAGATATCAATCATTCCATATGTGACTGTTACATCCAAAAAAAAAAAAACACCCGGAATCCGAATTAATTTAGAAGGAGAGAATGCATGGACGGTGTAAGATTGGGATAATAGGAAAATAATAAAAACGAAAAAAACGCGTAGGTAATTAAGGAAGCATTAATGCATGTGTCCAAATATAATTTTCAGAAGTGGAGTATATGATAGTAGGACGGTGGCCATGCAACCCCTACTCATTAAACCCTAACGCCGTCCCATATGCCGTCAACCATTCTTTCCTTTTTACCCCAAACGCGTCCTTAAATTTCCGGAAATCCGTTTTATCTCACGGACACGTCACCCTTCAACTCCTTACTAATTATACTATATATGATGATTCATTGCTTAATTTGACATCTTAATTCATTCTCTTTTCGTTATATATCATCCTCATTCATAATTATTGCACTGATTTGATGCTAAAAATTATTTAGTGGAACAATATTCTCATAATATTATAAGTTTTTTCGAAATGAAAAATGAATTAAATATGGATCGAAAGAGCATTTCTATTCATTTATTATTCGAAAGATACGAAACTATACATCCGAACCTAAAATCAAAAAATCTTTCAAAATAATTTAATAGCAGTATATTAAAATTTTATATATTAAACATGTTTTTTAAGATAATATTTTATAATTTTATTATCTACACACATAAATAAATAAATTAAGTTAGTAGTGTCTTTTTCAATTTAATTCGGTTTGGAGAATGAAATGAATGAATGATGGGGATTAAATTTAGTTTGGAAGATTCCAAAGGTCGGTATTATATATTCTCATATAAAAGAGGTAAAAGAAAATCTCCGACCTTATTGTTGTTCTCACATTTACATTCCATTCTGGGATATGTTTTGACTCAATATGCATCACTTCATTATGTCTACTGCAATAACTAATACACCCCCTTTCCATTTTAATTCATGGAATATACTTCATTTCTGGAGATCAAATAAATAAAATATTCGATTTTTAACAAATTATTGGTGTCAAACGACCTCAAATATCTTCATTTTCTACGTCTTTAATTTGTAGTCGTCATATTTATACACTAAAAAAAATGTGTTTAATTGAAACGGTTTTAAAAACAGTTAATTGACCGTCTACAAATAGTACTTAACAAAAATAACTTCTTACCATACTTTATTTTCCAAAGGTTTTTTGTTCAAAACTGTCGTTTAATACTTAATCAAGTCACACTACAAGTCTTGCATGTGGAATTTTCTCATAAATGAGTTGCTGTGAGGTTCAAACCCTGAACCTTTGTTAACCCTGAGCTCATATCATGTTAAACGATCACCTGTTATCAGATCTTAAGCTAATAGAGAATTGTATAATTTAATATTTAATCAAGTTACACCCTAACAAACCTTCGTAGATGTGATCAACAATTGTGTGACCAATTCATAGCACAAAACTATTACTTGAAATGGGTCCCACTATTGAACTGAATTCTGGCATAACCTAAATCAGTAGATTTTACATATTGATATCCGTGCATAAAGATAAATAAATTATTTTCAAAATATCATTCCATATAAAACACATAACCGACTATTTATTTTATTTATTGCACATTTATTAATGAAGTAGACCATACCCAAAAAGTCAATAAAAATTAATCAACAAAGTGTAGTAACAAAATTTTGTGAAAACACGTGTGAAGAAAACTCTTGCAGAACTAAGTAGGGAGTAATATAATATAATTCTAAATTGTTAAAATTTAAGGAGTAGAATTTCAAAATTATAAATCCAAAACAAAAAATAAAAAAAATAAAAAAGCCCTGCAAGATCAATAAAAATATAACATTCTGAAAAAATTATACCTGATTGAAGAAAAATGGCTTCATTAAAGCAATTCAGTCCCCATTTTACTATATTGGGCGTCCCACTTAAATGTCCACATTTCTTTTTTAAGTAAAAGAGATCTACATATGACTCACCACTCACTACTAATATAACTACGCACTATATATAAAATAATAATACTCCTTAATTTATGCGCAAAAAGGAAATAAAAACCTTTGTCAAAGGAAGGAGTAAAAGATTTTATTAATAATTCTTAATATAAAATGGCTTCATTAAAGTAAAAATTTTCATTAATAATTCTTAATATAAATGAAATGTGATAACTAATTTATTTTTAAAAAATAATTTTAAAACTGTGCGTCTCACACGAATATTGTTGCTCAATGAAAAATTTCTTACATTGAGGTGAAATTTTTTTTAGGATAACGACAGAATCGATGCATCTATATATGGGTGTTGTAATTTGGAAGTCGTTGAAAATTTTTATTAGGATTATACATAATACAATCTAATAATTAGATACGTAACGATGATGATGTTGAGTTTAGGATAAACATTAAGTGAGGAAATTAATTAGTAAAGTATGATTTTCCAAATTAGCTCCAAATATCAGGCTACTTGAGATGAATTCGAATGAAGTGAAGTTTCTCAACCACAAAATCTTTGCCTTCATGCCAGAATAAATGTGGATAATTATAATTAATTAAATAAAAATAACTAACAATCTTGAATAAATGTAGATATGATAAGCAGGTACGTGTCCAAACGTGACGGCTAGCTGGTGTGATAAATCACGCAATTTAATATTATCGTACTTAATTAGGTTTGAAAACGTTTTTGCACACGAGACTAGATTGCCATTGACTTTTAAATCCTACTTCAATGGAGTACATAGCTAATTAACCATGTTTATTCTTTTATTTCAATGGTGACATTAATTCTAAATCTTCAATAAGCACCTAATTCAATAATTCGTTAATCATAATGTAGTTAGTTAGTTAGTTTAAAAACTACTTTTTATAAAATGTAGGATAATAATAATGAGATTTCGTAATCGACTAAGAAAATAAATAAACTATCAATTTGGGGTTTGGAATATCATTTCTAGTAATTATGACCTAAAATAGTATAAACTATCAATTCAGAACTTGAAAATCATAAAACTATTTAAAAAATATAATTACAACTACAGTAAACTTAACAAATTTAGTATATTTTTAAAGATTTTTTAAAATAATTTATTAAAATTAAAATAACAATTTGATATGTGACAAATTTATAAGACTATCATAAAATAATTTTATGATTTCAGATACTGAATTTATAATTTTATATATTTCAAATTTATAACTAATAAAAAAACACTTTGAATTGATAATTTATATATTTTTTAGGTCTCTTAAATTAAAAATATTTCTAATGGAAAATATATACTATTATTTTAAAAATCACACGTTTTGCAATGAAAGATTGAACCACCCAAACTAGGGGTTCATTATTAATCATGTCAATAGTATTTGGGCATTTTGTTAATATTTATGGTTATATATTATTTCAATAATTATATAGTTAGTATGTATGTATATATAATGTAGTATGTGTTTGTGTGTTTGCTTGTTACGTGAACCACGATGGTTTGAGCAAGTATATGCAATATTGTTTACACTTAAAATAAAGTCCCACAACTAATGAAATAAGCAGACCTTTTTTAGCCAGTCATCTGATATTCCAAGTTTTCTTAAATAATAATTACTCCCTCCGTCTCATACCAAGGTATACGTTTGCTGTTTGCACGTGGACGGTTCTAGGGTCTTTATTTGCTATTTGAACGTAAATTAAGGAATATTATTATTATAGATAAGGTGGGTAATTGTATTAGAGGGAAGTTGTGAGTCACATTGTGTACTTTCTTTATTAAATAGAGAAAATTGATGCATTTTAAGCGGATGTCATGAATAGTAAAACGTATACCTTGTTATGGGACGGAGGGAGTATTTTTTTAAAGATATATATTTAATTATTATTACATTTTATTTATACTATGAAAACGTTTATTAAATAATTCATTGGACCATTATTAATATAAATATCATTTTATATTAAAATAAAATTACTTCTTCTCTGTCTCAAGGAAATTTTTTTAACGCAAATGCTTATCATCAAATGATATATATAGAATTAGAATGGGTTAATTGAAACAAAAAAAACCACGAACTTTACTTCTATTGTAAAATTAATTCTCACTTTTGAGAAATTGCAAAAAAAACCACAACTTTTAAGTATTGTTGAAAAAAAAAACCTACTATTAGTCACAAATTGAGTTTTTTTTTGCAACAATAATTAAAGGTTGTTGATTTTTTTACAATTTTAAAAAAATTGGGATTAATTTGCAATAGAAGTAAAGTTCGTGATTTTTTTTTTTGCAATTAACCCAATTAGAATTATATTTAGAGTATCTAATAATATAATTAATATATATTGATAAAATGAAACACGAAATTAAAATAGAAATTAGTTATGCTGATTAGTATATGGATGGAATAGTTGAAAAAAGAGGCACTCAAGAGTGAATTGACCAACACATACCCAATGAAACACAGATGTAAGAAAACTAAGGTAAGATATGTGTAAAGGGTAGATTATATTTTTCCAATATTTTGAATGTTGAAACCGACTTTTCCCAAAATGTTTTCCTATGTTTGCATCTGTCCACCTCTCACTCTCACCCCCTTTATATATACCCCCACCCTCACCTTCACTTCCATTCATTCTTTTCTCAACAACTTCTCTCTCTCTCTAACTCACACAAAGTAAACAAGAACTACTCTCTCTCACACACACACGCAGTAAAGGTCTTCATCATCATCACCATCACCAATGGAAGTTATCAAGAACCAAGGTGTTTTGTCAAAGATATGCACAAGTGATCAGCATGGTGAAAACTCTCCTTACTTTGATGGATGGAAAGCCTACGATTCTAATCCTTTCCACCCCACCAAAAACCTTAATGGAGTCATCCAAATGGGCCTTGCAGAAAATCAGGTTTAATTCATCTCTCTCTCTTTCAAATATCGGCAAACACTTGTGTAAATCGGGTTCACGGAGCAAACCTGTGGGAATCCTATTATATCTTATGTATTGCTAGGGTTTAAATTAAAACGGAACCACAAGGGTTAACATTGTAAACCCGATTCACAGAAAACTAACTCTTCAATATAAGTTGGTGTTGAGCAATTCTTACATTTCATCCTCGGTTTTTTGCAGCTTTCAATTGACTTGATCGAAGAATGGATCGAGAAAAACCCAACGTCTTCGATTTGCAACCGAGAAGGAGTTCATGCATTCAAGAATATTGCACTCTTTCAAGACTATCATGGCTTGCCTGAATTTAGAAATGTAATTAAGAAGACTTATATAATCTCATTAAAATTTTTGACATATATATATGGTTTTAAAAAGTGATTAACATAATTAATAACTTTCAGGCAGTGGCAAGATTTATGGAGAAAGCTCGAGGAGAACGGGTCAGGTTCGACCCGAATCGCATAGTAATGGCGGGTGGAGCAACGGGTGCGAGTGAGACCATAATGTTCTGTTTGGCTGATCCTGGTGACGCCTTTTTGGTGCCTTCTCCTTATTACCCTGCGTAAGTACACTTTAATCACTTGCATTAATTCATCTCCCTTTATTTTTTATTTTTTTTGCATTATTAATAACTACCCCCTATATAAATATAAATATATATCTATGCATTATATACGTATGTGCTAATTTGGAGAGAGAGATAGAGAGGGATAGAGAGAGAGCATGCATATCGATCGCAACCTCACATACTCTACCTCACACGGTTTGATATTTAATTAATCCTCGTGTGTTAAGCACATTGACTTTATTATGTTTACTATTATTTTTTAAAACAACCACCCATGACCCACCCACCTATTAATTATTTTTCCAAACGATTTTTTTTTTGTTTATTTACAACATACACTTTTATGATGCTTTGATGGCTTAAAATTCGCTTTTCGTTAAATAATTAATTAGCAAAACGTAGGATTTTAGTATATATTCATAAGTATACTATATAAAAATACTTGACATGCTGTACTCCATGTAACACTTAAAATAATACTAAAAGAAGAAGAAAAACGAGATACTACAGTTGTTAGAGATATATATAATTGATATGACAAGTGTTGAAGTTATAAGGCTCTATTATTGCATGTTATGTTATTAATTGCACATGAGCCACGCGGTAGCCCCTCTGCAGATTCAAGTCTACAATTGTCATTAATTTCTTAAAGTTGGTGAAACACATTAGTTCAAATTTAATTTGCAGTTATAATTAAAATTCTCTTCTAAGAATATAATTAAGTTCGAGTCAACAAATATTACACGTAAGCAAAAGCGTCCATTGTCACAATCTTATTCTTTAGAGAAGTACTACTTTTTCTGCATGTGGTACCCCACATTTGAGCTGTGTCCACTCCTACGTACAATACACGGTCAACAACATCTATTTTCAACACCCACCCACGAGCTCCAGCTGTATTTTACAAATATTTACCTAACCACACATTTAGTATATAGATTAATTAAGGAATTGACATTAGACTTTACTACACTACAAAAGTCAACCGATATCTCAATCTGCCAAGTCAACGTGGACCCTAATAACTTCTTACAAATGTCGTCGTCCTAGGTCAATTATTTCATAAAAAGAGAATTATATCATATTATGTCTCCATTTTAATTACTTTTGCTAACGTTTTGATGTTACGATTTTTTTAACAGATTTAATCGAGATTTGAGATGGAGAACTGGGGTGCAACTAATACCTGTGATGTGTGAAAGCTCAAACAATTTCCAAATTACCAAAAATGCCCTTGGCAAAGCATATGAAAATGCCCAAATGGCCAACATCAAGGTCAAAGGCATTATCCTATCAAACCCTTCCAATCCATTAGGTACAACGTTGGACAAGGCTACATTAGGAACCCTAGTCACCTTCATCAACCACCACAAGATCCACCTAGTTTGTGATGAAATCTACGCGGCCACCGTCTTTCGTTCCCCGAGTTTTATCAGCATCTCCGAATTCATTGAAGAAGTCGAATGTGATCGTGATCTAATACATGTGATCTATAGCTTGTCCAAAGACTTGGGACTCCCCGGGTTTAGGGTTGGGATCTTGTACTCATACAACGACGTGGTGGTGAGTTGTGCGCGTAAAATGTCTAGCTTTGGCCTCGTCTCGTCTCAAACACAACACTTGTTAGCTTCAATGCTCTCGGATGAAGAGTTCACGGACAAATTCTTGGTAGAAAACGCTAAAAGATTAGCTAAGAGGCACAAATTGTTTACTAAAAGGCTTCAAGAAGTTAAGATTAGATGTTTACCAAGCAATGCTGGTCTTTTTTGTTGGATGGATTTGAGACATCTATTGAAAGAAGCTACATTTGAGGGTGAGATGAAGTTGTGGAAGATGATCATCAATGATGTTAAGTTAAATGTTTCCCCCGGATTGTCTTTTCATTGCAACGAGCCGGGGTGGTTTAGGGTTTGCTTCGCGAATATGGACGTAGAAACGTTGGAAGTGGCTGTTAGGAGGATACGAAAGTTTGTAGGAAAAGGGAAACAAGTTGAGGTGGAAGTGAGAAAGTCGTGGCAAATGAATTTAAGCCTAAGCTTTACTTCGTTTATGTACGACGAAAATATGGCTTCCTCGCCTCGCATAATGTCGCCTCATTCGCCCCTTCCTAAGTCGCCCCTTCTTCGTGCAAAGAACTGATCAAATTTGTTGAAGAGATTAGAGATTCATTCATAGGAAGGTTAATATAATTCATGTATTGTATAAAAATATGCAATTGTATTTAATTTGTAGTTTTATGCATGTCATTTTTATGTAATGGGCTTTGTGTCCAACGCGATTAATTTTCTGATCATATTTACTGCGCACCCCAAAATGAGTAACTTATTGGGCTGGGCTGAAACCAATGGATGCTTGTTTGTTTTTGGGCTATATATGTCCCATTATAACACTATTCAAACGTTGATCGTTTTTTGTAATTTATGAATTATTACTGGTCAATGGACAATGATTATGCCACATCGTTTTTCGTAGTAATTTCTTGTATAATGTTGTGGGTAATGAATAATTAAAAGTTAAAAACTTTGGATATTATATTTAAAAATATATCACTGAAACTTTTGTTAAAAAAAAAAAGAAAATTTTGAAACCGCGAAAGCGAAATGATTTAAGTGAGACAAATAAAAAAAGAGAGTATTTCAATAATTTGAGAAATTATATCTAATTAATGAAAATAATAATTCAAGTAAATTATTTTAAAATAAATATATAATATAATTAAAAAATGATAACATATTTTTTTTAAAAAAAATAATGGTTCATTTAAAAAAATATTTAATTATGAAAAATAAAATATTCTCACAATAATGGTTTCACACAAACGTTTACTTGCTCTTTGTTTACTTATAAAATAATTTAATTTAAGTTGTTAGATACTACTTAATATTATTAAATTAGGGAAAGAAAAGTTCATCCACAAATTTTAGGGATCTGACCAAATAACTACTATGTTCAGATCAAGATGAGAAGCTAAATCAATTTTGTGAGCTACGTACACATTTACGTCTATTTTGTTGAGGAAAAAAAAACTTCTAAATGTTATATTTGATTAAAAATGTTATAGTATCTGATTAGCCACAAATTTAATGAGATAACTCCCAACGCCTGTGAGTTTGTCGGCAGCAGGCCATTATGCTTTCTGGCCTTCAAAACATTTTATATTCACTAATTATTTAATATTCGAAATATTATTAGAGTGATTATAAGTTTTTCACACATTATTTTCACTATGCTGATTGATTATTAATTTTTTTTTAAAAAAATAGTAGAGCACCATTTGCAAATATTAATGCGTATTAGATTAATCATTATCATCATTATTGATTATAATGCCATTTATCATAACGAAATTTATGAAAAATCATAGTCTCATGATGTGATGAAAACTTTGAAAGAATTTACTCCCTTCGTCCCATTTCAGGTGACACACTTTCCATTTTGGGTTGTCCCATAAAAGTTTGTACCTTCCAAAAAGAGCAAAAAATCAAACACAATCACCCTTCCCCATTCACTTTATTTACAAAAAAACCACCCCTACCTAACTCACCTAACATACTTTATCATTTATTTATTACTCATAAAATACCACAATACTCCTAAAAGTTATCACTTTCTTAATCTCCGTGCCGAAAAGAGGTGTGTAGTCTTTTCCAGGACGGATGGAGTATATGGTTAGGGGATAACCATAACACCAAATTAATGACTTTAGTGCAAATCTGACGTGGCAGGAATGATGGTGGGGCAGGGTTGTTCCCTCTCCAGTGAAAAGTGAAATAATGACGTGTCATCTTCTCTCTCTTATTTATGGATTCAAATTAACCACAAATATGGCCTACTAAACCAACCATATTTTGTAATCTTTACCCACCCATCCACTCGTTATCTTGCCTTGCCCATATTTTGCATCATTTTGAAAACGAAAGGAGAGTTTCCAATCGAACCAATGAAGCCAATTTTCTTTCATATTTTTATCAATCATGGTTTCGTCATACGTGTTTTAATTTGAAGAATATTTTGTAAGAGCTCTTAATTTAACTACAATTATGAAGAGTTGGGCACATTTGTGTTGATATATTAGACCACACATGAAAACCTAAATTTTTACTTACAACTTAGCTGCATTTCTTGATTTTTGTGTTCACCCACTAGTTGTATGAAGATTGACCTTTTTGTAGTTAGTTAAAAGAATTGTGAACATAAAAGATATCCTTTTACCAAATAATTCTACCATTAGTTATTGAATTTTGAATTGATTACAAGTAATTAAGTCAAAATCCGACGAGGATACACATAATAAATATGACCAGGTTTTTTCAAAGAATGCCGCCGCCACCAACCACCGGGGTGTCGTACGGTCACTGTCTGAAGGCTTGAATGGTGGAGCCCACTTGCACTCAAGTAAAAAAAAAATTAATTCAAACAAATTATTTTCTCAAATTATTGCCTCACAAATTATATATACTCCAGCACTAATTAATCAGCTAATTTTAATATAAAACTCAAATAATTATAGAGTCGGGAAAAATGGCCAGATATATAATGAGACAATAATCATGGAATAATTGCACATTTTTCTGAACATGGAAACAAAGGGATAACTAAATTAAGCTTAAATATGAATGAACTTTTTTGTCTTCATAGGGAAAGAAATATGGTGATCAGTTACATGAACAAGATCACCTGATGATCAAAACTATTATTATGATCTATATACAATATATCCCACCATTTTTCTTCGATTCTATACTAAACCGAGAGTAGTACAACAAAATATTGCCAATCCCTTTTGAGTAGTTCAGCAGATAACGCACGCATTTGGGTTTTCCTCCACGCTGTGATGCACTTGGTAGTAATTAGTGTTCATCGGAGGATAGTACGGTCTGTATGGCCGGTACGAAAATGCTGTGGGGTACGGCATAGCTGTCGGGACGAACATCTCTGGTGGTGCTTCGACCTTCTTGGGTTCTTCTTTCTTTGCTTCGTCCTTCTTCGCCTCATCCTTCTTAGGTTCTTCTTTTTTAGCTTCCTCTTTCTTGGCTTCTTCCTTGGGAGGCTCCTCCTTCTTTGCCTCTTCTTTTTTAGGCTCTTCTTTTTTTGGCTCCTCTTTCTTCTCTTCTTTAGCTGGCCCGACTGATATGATGCTTGCTGGCCAGCTCTTCTTGCGCAGTTTGCTTACAACAGTCACCGGATCAACTGTCCCGATTACAGTTAGCTTCTTTCCTTTCAGATCAATGGAGATTTCATCGATTCCTAGGATGAAAAGGAAATATATAAAACTTGTTTTGCAGAGCACCAAAGCATCAACATTAAGTGATAGATACATCCTACCTTATGGTTAAGATTGTTTCATTTATCTAACAAAAAAAATAGGGAAAGCATTAATATTTCTTTATCAGGAGTAGATAGTGATTTATGTGTAAGTTGAAGCCTAAAGAGAGGTCAAAATGAAAGACAAGATAGCTGAACTAACCAGATATAATCATGATATTGGTGACTTAATAGTTTCTCCTACATAATTCAAAACTATTTACCCCAAGTAGATCTATTAGTGGGCAGTTGAAAATTTAAATGGTAGATTCAATGCATCCGGGTCGGAGAACAATGCCATCGTTGATTACTATGTATACCAAAAATTCTTCACCAAGAATGATCATGGGACCCTCAAAAGAGCATGATATGTTCAATTTTAAAATAAGATGCAAGAGCTGGATAAGATTACTGAAATTGAAAGAGATTAAGGCTACTTCTAGATGTTCTTGCACGTTTACATTGAATCACCATTCGTTTGACAGCAATTTTAAGCAACGCCGTGGCTGAATTCGTGTATGTGTCAACATGCATGCATTGATCGAATGCATCCGACTTGCACAAGTCCCCAAACTTTACATAGTCAAAAGGTATCCGAATCTAAGTAATCTATATAAGAAGAAGCATAGTTATATTAAGTTCTTTTTCTTTCCACATACACTCACCAATCTCACCTTCAATTGCCAGCTGATGAAAATTTTTAAAAAAAGTTTAATATAGATTAGAGTTTTAGTATAGATTGTTTTCTAAGCATCTCCGTCGTCTTTTTCATATACAAACAGAAACAATCAAGGCTCTTCTCCAGCCAAAAACTAATCCCTCACAGCTTTTCTACTCTGCATTTATGCATTTCTTCCTTCCAAATCATACTAATACAGAACAATCAATTCACATACATAAGAAAACAGATCATCACTTAACCAATACAGCAAACACTTAGAAGAAATGTCAAAATCAAGTATGCAAAAATGCAAGTTTGATACACAAACTGAAAAATCAGAGGAAAATACCAAAATTACCACTTCAAAGAAGTGTAGTCATACCTGAAAGGGTCGACACCGTCTTCAAGGCCCTCCTCTGCTGTTCTCTGTCATTTTGCAAATCCAAATTCAACACAAACTTCTGTAGAAAGATTAACCAAGAAAATTAATTAATTTCCATAAAAGAGGAGAGTCTCAAAATCACTGACTGCAGCCAAAAAAGGCCAAGCATCAGAAAAATGAAAGATCAAACTCATGAAACTCAAATAGAATAAAAACAAACGGAATTGTGAAAAACATTGTTCAAGAATCAACTAAGAAACATATGATCTGGGATTCAAAGCAACAATTATTTTCCACCAAACAAGCACTCTTTTAGATCCACAGAAGAAATGCTATTAAAGAGATTAGGGCAAAAACAAAGAGTTGCATGTCACAGAAAATGGAAATTTCAACAATTCCAACTACCATCTTCATAAAAGAAAAAACAGGAACTATGAATCAAACCTTCATTTCCTACTGCGATTGACAGCTGTTGGATGGCCTGAAAATGTAATTAATGATCAGATAACAGAGAAAATCAGGGAATAAAACTCCAAAAAATGTTAAAGAGGTAAAGCAAGAGAGCAGGCAAGAATCATGAGCACTGGCTTATTCTATTATTAAAAAATAATTAAAATAAAACCAGAGATTATAATACAAATGATGAAAAATTCTGATAACATAAAATGAACTGAAGAACGTGAAGATAGAAAAGTGCTACCCACCTTCCTCTCTCTCTCTCTTTCTCACACACACTCTCTCTCTAGTCTATGCGTACATGTGTAAGTGTATGTATAGAAAGTAGAGAATGAGAAGAAGTTTACGTTTCGCTTCAACGACTGTGACATCAGTGAAATACTATTATGCTCAGAAGCTGAATTTATAACCTTTTTAATGAAATTTATTTTTAAAATAGAGCGTAAAAACTATGGTTTGTGGGCTGTGGTGAGGCCCCACGGGCCACGGGGAACTTTTTGGCGCGTGAAGCCCAAAATGGCGACGTGCTGGCCCACTATGCTGACAGGTGTCACAGGTCATGCGTTTTGTCCAACCTGGCATGGTTCTTTTTGTACTTTTCTCTTTTATACCATCTAATTTCATTATATTAATGAATAATATCGGGTTAAATTTTTTAATACCTAAGACTACCCTCATTCACAACCCACAACAACCCAACTCAACAATATAATATTCATTTCTCTCTCATCCACATATACAACCTACAACCCAACCCAATCTCAACTTTTTATACTCCATCAACAACCCAACTCAACCTACCTTTTTAATAAAATATTCATTTCTCTCTCATCTATATATATATATATATATATATATATATATATATATATATATATATATATATATATATATATATAATATAATATAATATAATTATTTATTATCATATTGAGAAATATTTTGTGATGCTTGAACTTGTTCAGAAATTGAAGTTTGATTGAGATTTGGAGAAAATTGAGAGCTTTGATGATATTGAGAGTTTTGGTAGCTTCCAAAATTAATAGAAAAATTTTGAGAGTTAGGATAGAAATTTGGATTGTTTGGATCCATGAGAAATGATAAAAAAATAAAGAAACCCAAAAGAAAGAAAGAAGATATAATTTGAGATGAAGAGAAGAGAGTGTTTTCTTTTTGTGGTTCATAGTATGTCAATATTATACTCTATTTATAGAGAAAAAAAATAAAATTTTTGATTATTTTTTTTTGAATAATTTAGATATGAATTATTGAAAATCTAAATTTTATCTTAAAAAATAAATAAGGACTAATGATAATGTGATATGTGTCACTATTAGATTAGCTTTTGGATGGGCTGAGATAAAGTGGTGTGGGTCGTGTCAGAAAATATTTTTCAACCGGTTGGCTTATAAAATTTCATTTTCACTTTTTTTTTATTGTTGTTTGTCGTATGTGTACGACCCCCGGCACAGGTTGCCAATGGGGGTAGTCTAAGGCCCTCCCCAATGGGAGGTTTTTTGATGAGGTGGAACTTCAAAAAACCTTGAGGGGGAGGTTTTTTTCCATTGGGGGTGGCTTGGGTTTTTTGACAGGTTTCATGGATGAAACCTGGGTTTTTTGAGAATTGGGAGAGTGGGATAAGAGAGAGTGCGGTCCACAGCTTCATAACATTGAGCGTGAGGGACATTGGTGAGTGGAGCAGAAATTTGTGTGGGTCCCACGCATCATCCATCACTTTTACTTTTACTTTTCATTTTTTTTAATTTTTGACACATAATTAAAAAAGTATGGAAAGTTCTTGTCTCATGCCTGCCTCCCAGCAGGTTAACGTTGGTGCTTTCATTTTTTTTTTAATAAATCAAAACTCATATATGACTGTTTATCTCACTGAAAAAAAAATATGACCGTTGTCATTATTATTTTTATTATTTAATTTCTCCCTATAAATATATCATTCACTTCATTTTTATAATACACCATATTATATTATCAATCCCAAATTCAAATCTAAAACTAGCCGTTGCAAAAATCTACTCTATTTAAATGATGTAATTGAGTTGTTGGAACTCCTACCTGAGGCCAATACACTCATAGAATCTCTTTATCCTTCCATTTCTTTCCTTCTCTCAAACATGTCTTCTTCTTCTTCTGAAAATGATAGTTTTCTTGAGTACATATTTGATAACACGATAGAGGAAGAATTAATATCGGTACTGAAAAAAAATATTAGTTACGTAGCGGTGTTGGATCTTCTGCTAGTGGTGCCAGAAAGCGAAGAACATACGTGGACCGAAATCGTGAAGCGGGGCACGCAAGACTCTATTGCGACTACTTCTCTGAAGATTCGATATACGGAAGTGAGACATTTCGCCGTCGCTTCCGTATGTCGAGAGAGTTGTTCTTGCGCATAGTTGATGCACTGGAGTCCCATGATCCAAAGATCCAAAGAGTCAGCATTTCAAACGAGTGCAAGAGGCTGCTAGGAAGGATGTCGAACGAGCCTTTGGAGTGCTTCAAGCTCGTTGGGCAATGGTTAGCGGTCCAACTCGTTTTTGGTACAAGAATAACTTGAAGGATATAATGTTAACTTGCATTATATTGCACAACGTGATAATTGAGAATGAAGAAAATGCAGCGATCGATTGGTCCGACGATCCAAATGTGGTCATTTCGCCTCCACAAGTAAGTCAAGGATCAACTGGATCATTCAATGACTACGTCAGGAGAGGTGTTCAACTACGAGATAAGCAGAAACATCTCCAGTTTCTACAAGATTTAATTGAGCATGTTTGGACCCAATCCAGATAATAATTATCTACACATTAAATTGGTCGGATCGAAATTTACTTTGTTGCTTTTGGAAGTTTTACTTTTATATTTTAATGTGTGTTTTTTTATTTGTGTTTTTATGTTTTATGTAATTGAAAAGAATAAACAATATATTTTTTTATTTTTATAAAATATAAATAATTGAAATATATAATTATTTATAATTTAATTGGAAATTAGATAGAAAAAGTTGATAAATTAAATGAGAATAAAATGAAATTGGTGTGGGTCCTACAAAAAAAACCTGCCTTTTAGTTTTATTGTTGGGAGGAGTTTTGTTTTTGAGGTAGGAGTTTTTTGCTTTTGAGGTGGCGCTGACGTGACGGACAAAAAATCTGCTTTTTTGTTTTATCATTGAGGAGGGCCTAATGGGTTAACATTATTTTTAAAAATCCGTCATAAATTTTAAAATACGTTAAATAACGAAAACATTTTTGACACAACTTGTAATGGAGTCATGGCTCAGTTGCCTTAACTCAATATATGCCAGATGTCCATCTTTCAAATTTTTACAAGAAACATTTAAAAGAAGAACTGTAGTCTTACTCTATTCATCATTTCTACATGTATTTACTCGTGAGTTAGAAATTATTATTACCATCTTTTATCCATTTATTTTTATGTATGATCAGTTAAAAAATTATTATTATTACTCTATCCGTCATTTCTACATGTAATTAGTAGTTCATAGTTTCATAGCCCTAAAAAATTAAATGAATAGATTGTAATAAAATAAATCCAAATGACAAAATGAATATATTCAAAAGAGAATGGAGAGAGCAGTATTTGGTAATTAATTTTTATCTATCTTAATAGTATGCTCGCATAAACTTATAACGACTCCGTATGAGTCTCCTACAAACGTTTTATACTTTTTTGTATTATTTTATACAATAAATTACTGCTTTTAAGAACAAAAAATGTAATACTCCTCTTCGTGCAAAATCGATTATAACTTTTCAAAAACAGTAACACTCAATATCTCATGTTATTATTTTGAAATATGTAACGCACAATGAGCATAGAAAATTGTACTACAAGTCTACAATCAACCAAAACACATCTTTAATATGTAAAATTGATGTTACACGATAAACATCATGTATATCTTCAATATACTCCATAAAATATTGAGCAATTCCACAATCAAAGTATATACTTAGAATTTAAGATTCTCAAATAAAATCAATCAACTAGAAATAATTGTGACATAGAAGTTTGAGGGTTCACTTTATGTCAAAGGTGAGGTTGGAGAAAGAATAGCCGGCCTATATATATCTGCAATCAATATAAATGGGCCACCCAAACACTACTTGCCTTTTTTATGTGATTTCTCTTTTTGTATTTTTCGGGCTGTCTCGGAATAATTTATGATAAAGTTTATATGGTTAATAATTTACGTAGTATTATCACTCTTTTTCATTTATTTTTTCTTGTACGAATATGGCATTGTATGTGAGAAGAAATAAATGTAAAAGATATTTAGTGGGATTTGGGAACCTCATTTTGAATTATATCAATATAAGAACATTATTAGAATGTTATATCTAGACTATTTGAATTGTTTGATTAGAATATTTTTAACATACACTTTTAAAGTATATATATAAAATTTTTAATTAATGATAATAACTCCCAATAATCTTAAAATCTCAAAAAAAAAACTAATACTAGAATCAGGTACTCTTTAAAATAATTAAAAAAAAAATTTAATACATAGAATAAAATATTAATATTATTAATAAATTCTTTTGAGTAGTAACAATAATATTTTAAAGAGTAATACTTTTTGAAAGTGTGCATCACACGCCCGAATGACTAATATTTCCTTGAAAAATCTATTTTTTTTAATTATATTCCTTTTTATTTACTTTTTATTTTTCAATTTTCATTTAGACGATTTTAATTGAATTAATTAAATAAATACTTCATATATAGTATAATAATTTTTTAAAAAAAGAAAATCTCTTAGAGAGTTCAACTTTTTAATTAAAAAAATTCATCATAAGTGCACGTCCGTTATTTTATTTTGTTTTTAATTCTTTTTGTCCTTGTTTATTTTAGTGGACGCTTTTTATGCCATCATCCATTCATTTTATAACTCACTATATTTTTTCTTATATAGAAGTAGAATTTTATTAGAGAACTGACATCAGAAAATAAAATTTGCATTATCTTTTTATACATTATTATATCATCGTTTGATATCTTTATTTTAAGTTTTTAATTTTTAAAAAAAAATCATTTGCAGAGTTATCATGCCATTTATAATTATTGTTTGTAATTATGTCAAGAAATGTAATCTAAAAGACTTTAAAAGAGAGAGAGAAAAAATGTTGGCAGACGTTGAATGTTATTTTTCTCAAAAGAATAATACCTTCAATTTATATATAAAAATAATAATAATAATAATAATAAAGAATATCAATTTGTAAACTAATATGGAGTTATTATGATGTGAACCGGGTTCACACGTGAATTACTATTTTGTAAAATTATTTTTTAGTACATGAAAATTATTATTTAAAGAGATATATTTTTTTATTTAAAATAGTAATAATTCATCTCTGTAATGAATAATATTTCATATACTAAATAGTAGTTTATAAATTATGGTGTACAAGAATTTAAGAAGTAATTTTTTAATGTAGAAAAGTGATAGTTTATAAAGCAAAAACTTCTCCTGGGGACACGCCGTGTCCCATGTGAATACAACACTCCTTCCATATTCTATTTAAACTTATGTATTGCTAGAGAATTTAAATTGTAAAGGGACACGGAAATTGCAAAAGGATACGGTGTCTACGAGGCATAATAGCCTCACTCAAAAAATAATTCGTAAAAATATAAGGATCAAGCATGAACTCAATTCACATAACTATTAGCCAAACGTTGTCTAATTATACATATATACACTTTTTTCTTTTTTAAAGTATAAGTTTTACATTCTCACACTAATCTTTATCAAGTACTCTATAATTTAGTAGTATAGGAGTATTTCCAAATATTTCTATATAATTGGAGTGTATTTTGTGTGATATAGTTAGTATTTAAATTTTAGAAATTTATCTCTTCCAACACACTCTATATTTCATTTAATATATATAATCTTTTCAATGTATATTAATTATACGCTTTTTTTTTATTACTCCTATTATATAAGTCTCTTAAAACAATTTTATAATGTAAATTATTTTTCCTTTATAACATGCGGCAGTCCGCAGTAGTAATATCTCAACAGTCAACCTCATTTATACAGTGCACTAACATTTGTCCTTCATTTAGTGATTTAAAAGAATTAAAGGGCATGCGTGTAAATTCCGAAAACTATATGCTCCGCTGAAACGGTTTCTGTACGCGGCCACATTCATATTCATACGCCATACACATCCGATCTGCTGTAGAAGTAGATTGAATTCCTATTTCCCTAAGGTGATTTACTATCCTCTTTGTTAGTGTGATCAATTTTTTTCTTATCCATTGTACAAGTTTTTGAAATTTTGTTTTCTTTGCGTCATCGGTTTGATCGACTTTAATTTTCTTAGTTCTCCTTCATAATCTGTTTGCGCTTTCCATGATTTATGTTGAGATCTGTAGCGGTTTATGTGATTGGAAATTTTTTAAAATGAAATCGCATGAGTTGTGAATTTCCAGATGCTAGAGTTGTCATATGTTGTTAAAGTTAGCGAGTCGTGTTATTTGGATTTCCACATTCGAATTCTAATTTCAGGTGAATGTTTAAAATTATTCTCAGGTTTTGCTTTAATTGTTCTACAAGAAGTTTTATACTGCTATCCATTATAATAGTATGATTCTCTATTATAGAAGAACTATTTATGTAAGTACTTCTATGCGGTGCTCTGGAGTTGAAATCATGTCACATTGTAATGTATTTTTCTGGCATAAAGTGATTACATATCCAAGATTTTATCTAGATTTCCTCAGTATCAAGAACAATGCATTAGAGTTGGCATAGTTGTGAGGATTGTTGTCATACCTCAGGGTGTCAACTTCATTAAAATGTTAAACCAAAAAAAAAAAAAAAAAAAAAACCTATAAAGTAGACCTCATTTAATCGATATAAGATTTGAAATCTTGTCCAGTTCTCTGATCCTTGCACTTGATGGCTAAATATTTATGGAAAATCTTGCTTTTATTCTCAGGAAAAAATAATAAAAATAAAAAGAAATGAAAGAGAGGCATATGGTAGGCATAAGAATATGTCTTCACTTCAGTGCTCTTGATTACTGAATTTTCCTCGTGTAGTGCGTTGATGATACTTTACATCACATTTTATAGGTTGTTCTTGTAAACGGGTTGTGGGGAGAATATGTCAGGCTCCGAGGAAGTAAGAGAGCAAACTGAAGTTGTTATGGAGGATGCTGACAGCTCCATGCCATCAGAACAGCAGGAAGTAGTGAACCCATCTTTGTTTTAGTTGTATAATTTGTTCTGGGGTTATTTTTGCATTAGCTTGTCTTTGTATTCATCAAGGATTGGATGGTATCTAATTCAGGAGGAAGCCATGAAGAAGAAATATGGTGGACTATTGCCAAAGAAACCACCATTGATTTCTAAGGTACTGCTATAATCTTCTTTAACACTAATTTCACTAATCTTGATTAATTTCTGTTTTGTAAATCATGAAATGACAGGATCATGAACGTGCCTATTTTGATTCTGCTGATTGGGCTCTCGGAAAGGTACTACTTAATTTGTTTCTGCAGCAATTTGGTCAATGTAAATCTCATGACATGATGATAGAATTGAATTGTTTAAATTATGAGTAACATGATATATTGATGTATGTTTTCTGGCAACAGCAAGGTGTAGAGAAGCCTAAAGGACCATTGGAGGCTCTCCGGCCAAAGCTACAGGTAGTTCTGATGCGTGTTTTATTTCTTATTTGATGTATAATCTCTGATAATAAATCATCTATGGTTTGTATGAATGATGTTTTAGCCAACTCAGCAGCAAACACGATACCGCAAGTCTGCTTATGCTCCTTCAGAAGGCGAAGGTGTGTATATTGTTACTGTAGTTGCGTATTTAGTTTCTTGACCTGAAAGTTATGGTTGTAATTGAAGCATATTTGATATTATGCCGTAGATGGAAACGCTGCCCAAACGGAAGATGCGAGTAGCAACTAATAAGAAGTGTGTGTAGTTCCTTGCCTTGGGAAAGAATTGTGGCAACTGCAATAGTGAATAAAAGATGAGCTAGTGAGGATGCGTCCCATTTGTAGTTGCTGTTATATTTCCCATATTCGAGAGGTCGGGTTGTGTATTCCCATGTTTCGGGTCGGGTCAAATTCCATTTCCATTTTCATCTAGCTTCAATTTCCAAGTTAGTTACACCATCATTTTCTTGTATAATATTGATTCTTCCCAGCTGAGTAGGACTCAAAATATGTATCTTCTCCTTAGGATTAGGGATGTAACCAAACCAAACCGTTCGCGAACTATTCGAGTCTCGGTTTGATTAAATGTTCGTTCGAACTCGTTCGTTAACCTTAACGAGCCAAACCAAACTTGAATTTTGGGTTCGAATAGTTTATCAAACCAAACTCAAGCCTAAGGGTGTTCGACTCGAAAGTTCGCGAACATATTCGTTTATAGGCTCGCTAATGGCTCGCAAACGCGTTCGTAAATTTTATAGTTGTTCTTTAGAATTGTATATTATTTATTTATTTATTAATATTCAATAATTAAATATTTTATATTAAACCACACAAATATGATAATAACTTTAGTGATTATTTAAATATTTAAATACTTTTTACTGTTTATTATTATATTTTGTTAGTTTGTTTATTTAATATTATGAGTAACATTAAATGTTTATAACGAAACATTCTTTTAATATCCAGGCACAAAATTATTTAGATGTTCATGAAAATATATTCATAAACAAGTTACTTTATGTGTTCGTGAACATGTTCGCGAGTCTTAACAAATAGTTTGAGTTCGAGCTCGAGTTCGATATTTTTTTTCTTGACGAGTTCGAGCTCGGGCTCGAGTTCGATAATTTCTTAACAAACGATCCTCAAACCTAGTAGTGTTCGACTCGGCTCGATTCGATTACATCCCTACTTAGGATTACAGTTAATTGTGATGTCTTGAAATTTTGAATAGGATGGGATTAAAATTTATTTTGAATGAATGTATAAATATTAATAAAATAAACCAAACTATTTTATATAAACAAAACTACATAAATAAAATTATAAAACTGTGTTAATTAATCTGAAAATGAGGAAGTATTATTAATAAAAAAATATTTAAAAGAAGACCACACAAAAAAGGCCGGGAAAAAAAAAAGAAGTAACCAGAACCATCCAAACAGATCTTAAACTACCCACCACATCCTCGCCACGTGGACGATTCACCAGCTGCAGATTTCATCCCGAGAAAACAAACGAAATCACAAAATAATTCCTCATTATAATAATATTTTAATCATAATCGAAGAGTGAAGCCAAATAATTTTCCTCGTTCGCGCTCTTGATTTCAAATTCTTTGAGTTTTTGAGGTCTTGTGAATATGGTTTCGGTGCATCCGAATCCTCCACACGGGCAGGGCTTTGCCCATTTCTATAGTTACCATTTTGGCGGGGATCCAATTACTACTCCAGGGATGAAGACAGCTGAGGATAGCGCCGGTGCGAGCGTGGACGACCCGAGCAAGAAGATCCGGAAGCCGTACACCATCACCAAGTCCAGGGAGAGCTGGAGTGAACAGGAGCACGACAAATTCCTTGAAGCCCTGCATTTGTAAGTTTTCTTCGATCGGGTGTTTAAACTCTGTGATTAATATTTTTAATTGATGGTACTTCGTGTTTCTTAGTGTTTTTCAGTTATGTAATTCCTTAAATTGTTACTGAAATTCAAGCTAGTGATGTTTTTGGTTAGTGAAGAATGTGAGTTTGTTTCATCCTTTTAGTTAGTTATCAAGGAGGTTTCTATTATTCTGTAGTTCACGTGATTTGATGCTCATGCTTATGCTGTGTATTTTATCAGTCCAATTTGAAGATGCAAATTGAAAAAGTATGTCTGAGATAGTTGTATCTGTGTTGTTGAACATTAATAACTTCCTATTTGTTTTTTACTTTCAGATTTGATCGTGATTGGAAGAAAATTGAAGCATTTGTTGGGTCAAAGACAGTTATCCAAGTAATTCCAAGTTGATTCACCACTTACGATAATATTATTTTCGACATATACATTTATAAGCAGTGAATCGTTCTCAACTACCTTACGTTTTCTGATTAAAGTTTCAGACATCATAGGAATTTTCATGTCATGATCAATGCAGTTTGTTTGAGCATCCTGACAAGATTATGTGCTATGACACATGCTATACCAAATTTCATTATGAGTACTGTCTTAATTTTAAAATGTGGAAGATGTGTTTTGTTAGTCCAATTTCATTTTAACTAATAGGTAATATGCTTGTTCAGACTTTGGAGTACTTATAGCATGTATAAATCCTCTGTCTGGAGTCTCTGGACATTAAATTATGGAGTGTGAATCATTCCTTGGGATTTAAGTGGAAGTGGTTCTGAATTTTTTATTTTGCAGATTCGTAGCCATGCTCAGAAGTACTTTATGAAGGTTCAGAAGAATGGAACAAGTGAGCATGTACCTCCACCACGCCCCAAGAGAAAAGCAGCTCACCCTTATCCACATAAAGCCCCGAAGAAAGGTTAGCTCTACACCTGTGAATTTTCACTTCTTCCTCCAAAAGACATTGTTGTAATTGTTTTGTTTTGTTTTTGTTTTTTTGTTCTTTTTTTGGTACTTGATTTGAACCTATGCAGTTGCCTCCGAATCATCAGAACCTCTGTCTTCAGCCACTCTTATTGATTCCAGATATGCTATGTGGCCTCAACCAATGTCACTTCCCGGAAATATAGTCGACAGTGCACCTTTGTGTTCTTTAACTTACAGTGGGATGATGACACACTGTGCACCTCCTCCATCAAAAGGTTTGTTCCTGTGATTTGACATTCTAGTCTTTTGTTTTATTTTTCTTGAGGCATTAGTGTTGTTGTTACAGATGATTTTGCATCAACTGGTGGTGCCATGACGCAGAACTTGAGTAGCAACAGAAATCTTGCTCCGCTCACATGGGCATCTAATGAGGCAAATCACCAAGTAGACAAGAATCTGAACCATAAGAGAGGTCTGTTTCTTTTTTGTCTAATTCTTTGACCTTTTAATGTGTTGGATCCAGAGTACCTAGCAGCCCAGACCTTCCTTTGGTACTACAAAGCTTAACATCATTCATGCTCTGTTTTCTTGGTGATTTATAAAACAGATCTCAGGAATGTCCTTTTTTTTTTTTAATTAACTACTTGGCTTTTTAACAATGCATACTTTCGATCAATTTGCTCCATATTCAGCTAATTATATCTGGAAACAGCAAATCAGATTCTTGCCAGAAGACTTAGTCTGGATTTAGATAAGTGTTTTTAGTGCCTGTTTTTGGGATAACTCATATCATCTTATTGGACAGCTATCAAGTTAACAATTATTATTGTTGTTGCAGCTCTGCCAGATTTTCCTCAAGTTTATAGATTTATTGGCAGTGTGTTTGACCCTAGTGCAAGAGATCACTTGAAAAGGTTAAAAATGATGGATCCCATGACTCTCAGGACTGTAAGTCAAATTTATCTGAAGATTGTTTTGTGCCAAGAGCTTTTGCAGTGTGGATTATTATCCTATGTGATAGCTAGATCTTTCTATCATAGTCACTAGCTTCTTTACCTTAATTTTTTTAACGTCATTACTATTCCACATGAAAGTGCCTGATCCCCTAGCATTTTGTTCAATAAAAACCAATTTAATTCATTAATAATCTGCAATCTATACATAGCCTGATAATTCACCGATGAGTACAATTTATCGTTGTGAATTCTGTTGAGTCAAGCAATTAGAATATAGAACCATATGAACTGTCCATTGATTGTTCCATGAACACTAAGTCCTTTGAGATCTACATGGATCCATTCAACTTGTTCTCTATCCTTGAGTCCAATATTTGGGTGATGGCATAGGGTTGATTAGGTTATGCTTTTCTCCTGTTTGTTTAGCACTTAATGATAAATTTAGGTGTATCTTACTCACGCTTTGCTTCAGGCACTGATGTTGATGAAGAATCTCTCAGTGAATTTGGTGAGCCCTGAGTTTGAGAGCCATGTAAGTATGTGACATGTCTTAGTGTCATATTATATATTTTTAATTTGTAGACTGATATTTTTAAATTAGATTAAGGGACTTCTTTTCTTGGATTGGATACTATGCTTTCCTCCGATTCAATGCATATATAGTTTTGGAATCTTGTTTATTACAATGATCTAAGATATCTCAGAAAACAATGAGCACATTCATACATTCATTTAGGTACGTTAGTTATTAATCCTAATGAGTGTTTGATTTGTTTTGCAGAGAAAGTTGCTATCATCATGCAGTGGTGATGCTGAAAATGATAGCATTGGCAGTCAGAGCTGTGGTTAAAGTTTTGGTAAGCAAGAAGGGAATGATATGTTTTAACATTTGGGGACGTCTAATAAGAGGAAAGTGGATGTGTTAGGATGTATATACAAGTAAAAAGGGATTGAATGGGATCCATACTAGTTTGAGTTTCTTCAGGATAAACCATCCCAAGCTGTCCGTAGACGTGTGTAAATTTAAACAGGAGTGTCAATTCTATGGAGGTATTGTTAATGCGGTTGAAATAAATATCCACAGGTTTCTAAGCAGTTCTGTAATCATCATTATGGCTCTCTGGATAAAGCATTAATAATGATTTTACTCATCAAAATTATGATTGAAAAGGATGTTACTCGAAAGTCGAAATTAGTTTGTCAAAACACAATCAGTCAATCACTCAAGATTATAACTTTTATCATACTCGAATAAAGGATATTAAAATTATCATTACTCAGAAATTGAGATTCAAAATGATTTACTTGAAGTTGAGCCGACATGAAATTGAGATTTAATGAGCGACACGAAATCGAAGACTAGTACAAAATTGGGATTTATATGATCGTCCATACTCAAAGATTTCACATAATTTCAGCTTCTTCCTTTTTTTTTTTTTTTTTTTTCCAACCTTAATTGCACACAATCGTGTTACACAAATTAATACACACGATACAAATTCGAGTATTTAAAGGATGTCCCTTAAGGTTAGGAGAGTGAGAAATGCATTAATTTTCGCCGATAGCTGATATCAGAGGTTGCCTTAGTGATAACAGAAGTTACAGAATTAATTGTCCTCAATTGTGTAACACTAGGGTTAATAAAAAAGCCACGAAAGTGCAATTTCGAACACGAAAATCAGTTACTGTACCAGTAAAAGTAATATAAAAGCACATTGAGAGAGATGTTTGGTAACACAAGGTAACATTTATACCCACAGCAGAATCAGGTAATCCTTACATGTCCTCAACAATCCAACGGCATTGCACAATTACATAGAAATGAATACCGTTCATGCATCAACTCACCAGGAGATGGCGTTTTCCACTATCGTGTCATTGTAATCAACTACCTATCTGTATCGGAAACCCATGTCCACCTCGTGGCCAAACATCCCCTGGCTATGAACAGCTGGAGAAGTGAACAGATGGATATGCTTTGAGTTTGGCCGGTGCTCCATTTCTTTTGCCCGAAAATCCATTTCCATCAGCCTCTGGAACGCCTCAGGGGGGGTTCCTACATGATTCAATTTAACTGCTTCAATCAAAATGACTTGTACAGATGATGATCCAGGAACCCATCACAAATATTCTCATTTTCATATTTACACTTCCTATTCCACATGAAATATAAAGAAAAAGAAAAAGCAGATACTTCTCGTGTAATAATAAGAATCAAATTTATTACTAGATATTTCTGCAAATAGGTTTAAAACCTCGAAGGAAATTTCAATAATCATCCCAAAATGATGTATCCGGTAATACCAAACTTTTACTTTATCCAGCTTTGCAGTAATATGCAGGATGACATTTCCTCAACAGAGTAAACAATAGCAGACTCTTAATTCTTACAATTCTATGGAAGTCGAAAGACACTTATGATAACTGCAACCCCCAATAAAAGAAGATAGGAAAGCAACTTTTTTTTTTTTCTCTTTTTAATTATACTGAAACAGATAACAGATAGAATTTAGTATGGATACATTTTTTTACCTGAGACTGGTACTCCACCACTGCCATTGCTAGGATGGCGAGAGGGCCCAAAAGGGAAACCTTGCATTTGATTCATTTCTGGGGTAAACCCAGCTGTTTGGTTGCCATGATGAGGAACGGGACCACCCCTAGCAAAGTGAGGAGGATGGTTGCCTGGCATTTGCACATGATGCACTGCTGGATGTTGGGAAGGAACCTCAAATCCAGAAACCCTGGCATTTGGGTGATGAAGAGAAGGCCGAATTATGTTTGGAGGAAATGGGTGACTGACTGGAGAATCATGATTAAAAATGGGCTCCTGGCCCAAGAACTTCCGCTGGGAACTCAAGTGAGCGGGATCAGATTCCAAGTGATGATACAATGTCCTCCCCTGGGACATGTGTGAAGGCTGAAAAAGAGAGGATGATTGCTGCTGCAACTGAAGATTATGATAGGAAATATCAGGCTGCATCTGTTGATAAGAATCATGTGCAAAAGGCATTCTTTCTGAACCTTCTATGCCATGTTTATCTGTAACAACACCACCAAAAGCTGCCAGTTTCTCCATGATATTAATTGGTGGACTTGAACCAGGGTTTACATTAGTCGCTGAATTACTAAATTTGAATGCCCCTGGATTTCGGGCATCTTCTACTAAGTTTTCTTCTTCGGGTAATTGATACTCAAACCCACCATGTTTGTTGAGTGCTCCAGTATGATGCTTTGGTGAATTTATTCCGATTGGAGGACCATCAAAATGCCAGTTCTCAGCCTCACTAAATTTTGTGTGTTGTCCGTGGTCCGAAGACAGGATATAATCATGAGTTGGTCTCGAAGCCCCACTTTTACCAAGTGTTGGAGAAGAAATGTCTTTATCAGAGACTGGAAAAGGTAGTCCATGAGATTCTGTGGCATCGACTCGAGCAGAGCCACTTGAACCCCTTTGCAGAGAAACAGGGGCTTCCACAGATTGTAGCTCCTGCATAAAAGCAGTTCCAAAGAGTGCTTCAAGAGTGAGTGTCTTCCCCAAATTTGGAACAATCTTACCATTCTCTTCCGCATGAGGTTCATTAACCACTGTGGTCCTATCATGTTCTTGAGAAACTAACTGTGCAGTATTACTCTGGTCTGCACTTTTCTGTAACATGGAGAGCAGGTGAAAAGATGCATGATTGTCAACATGTGCACTTGGTTGCACAGTATCTCCAAAACTAGCACTCCAGCCTTTTAAGTTTGGTTCCTTGATTGTAGTCTTTGAACTGTACTCTGATAAGATTGTTTGTTCAAGGTCTTCACAGGTGAGCACGGTTGGAGCGGCATCCTCTTTGATATTAATGGATGCTTGGCCAGATAGGCCACTTGCTGCAGAGGGCATTTCAAGCTTAACCGGAGTAGATTGTTTAGAGGTCTTATAGGAGAAGTCGTGTGGAAAAAGCTTGGCTGCTTCTGAATCAGAAACTTGGTTCTTATCTTTATCACCACTGATAATTAACGGTAGCAAGTCGTTTTGCTTTATAGATGTGAAATCTTCAACAGCCTTTGCCTCTGCAATAGTTTGTTGTAAGACAACAAGGCTTATGCACGATACAGATTTGTTTTTTGATATCTAAATGTAAAGTACATAAATCATACCCTCCTCAGAAAACCATTGAGCAAATTTTGATGACTGGACAGAACTGGGGCTCCAGGCATCATCAGGTTTACCATCATGAAGCTATTAAATACAAAATCATGAGTGACGAAACAATTAAAGCAAAACCTCCATATCAGAATGACATGGGCAAAGAGAATCTGATTAAAATCATGCGAACAGCTCTGAGTACAGAGTACTTCAAATCAAATTACCCTACTTACTAAACAGCAAATATCAAAGAAAACAAATAAAGTCACACAGGAATGAATGTCAACCTCTCTGCATTACAAGTTAGTTCTAGAGAGCCAATGATGACCAGAGCTCTGATTTGCATTGCAAAAACATTCAAGAATCAACTATTGATAAAAATTTTCTAATATTCTCATTCACAGATAAGAGACGGCAGAAGATCTCATAAACCACACGTGCTACAAACATACCATCAAATAAAATTAAAAATGAGTTTCAAATATCACCTCCAAAAGGCAACAAGAAATTAAGTCAGCATATGATTATTATGTCACATAATGCAACCAGGAGTAGGGCTCATTGAGGAGATTACCTCAGCCGAGCTTGAATGACCATCAGTCATAGATAATTTACCACCAAAAATCTTTTCCAAAATTGAAGTTGAATGGTTTCTGGTGGAATCATGAACAGTTTTCTCATCCAATACCTCAGCATTCAGTGTAGCAACTTCAGGGTCATCCAGGGATCCATGAGAATCTAAATGACAAGAAATTTGAAGTAATTGATCTTCTATGCGAGATGTCTTAATAGGCACATCTAAACTAACATGTGCATTTACACTTTCTCCTTTGTTGGAAAGGAGAGGATGTTGTGTCTTCTCTGCAGGTTGTCCATCACCTAGACTAATTTCTTGAGATAACTGACTCTCTAAAACTTCGTTAGCATTTCGAAGGAGATTTGTGTCAGCATTCATGTGATTTTCACTTGTTACAGGCTTCCCCACCTGTGAAAGAACAAGCTATCTAAGTTATTTGAGCAGAGCTACTGTATCTTCACAAAGAAATCTTGCTCAAGCAATTCAAATCCATGTAGGATAAGAATTCAACAACAGTTGATTTCATCAGCAATACAGTAACACACAGATAATATGCAAGGATTTGTAATGGTTTCCATTTCATATTTAAATTAAATTTTTAGAGGTTTATATTATACTATTAACTAAAATCATGTTGGTGGCTCTAATGATTTAATAAGAAAAATCATGATCCAGTAGCTCTAGATTAGAGCAACCAAATGCACAAAAAGGACATTTGAAATGATCAAAAGATAGGAAGCATACAAAGCAAGATGGAATTAAGAAAGATATAGTATTGATTCCTCAATCATGAACATATCATTGATTACTTTGCAAAGTCATACATGCATATCTATCCAACTAATTCTACAAACTGAAAAGCAAAGTGGAAGTAGTGGACCTCTGACAGAGAAGGATGAACCAATGATTTGAAACCAGGATTTTTCTCCAGAGGAGTCGTTTTAAAACCTGGTGGTGCATGAAGTCTAGATGCAGGAGCATGCGAGGCAAAAGAAGATTTTTCTAAGTCATTGCTCATGAATGGAGGAACAGCAGAAACCTCCACTTCATTATTCCCAACAAGTCCCTTTTCCTCATTGTTACCCACCGATATTTCACAATGGTTTGAGAGTCCACCAGCTTTCTGTTTATCCTGTAGAGTCTTATGCTGTTCCTTTCTCATCATCTCAAAAGAGGCTGAAAATTAGTTACATTTTTTAACAGTTAAATATAAGTATATAACAAAATTAATGAATGAAAAGTCTAGGAAGGCAATATACGAACTACAAACAACTCTAATTTGAATAAATTAAAACCTCTTCTCCTTCTCTCCTGCTCTGCTCTGTCCTCGCTAGTGCACTCCACTGAGCCAAATGTTTCATCATTCAAGGAATCGGTGTCCCTTCTTGAATGAGGTAGTGCCTGAAAATAGTTACACAATAGAGTATTTCAGAGGACTACATGCATTATATTTACGTGAGCATGGATCTAACACTCATAGTTTCTAGGGGCAAGAGGCCCAAGGGGCCTTCTGCCTCTCACCTCTAGTACACTTAGTAACCTTGTCTACAAAGCATAAATAACACATTGAACATGAATACATAATGTAAATACAAAACTTTGTCCATTATGTGCATTGTTCACTTAACCTTGTAAGGTCGTGGAGGATGATATGGCTCACTGCTACGACTCAGTTGATTATGATCGTTTCCTCGTGCCTTGCCAGCCGAGATCCCAGCAGCATATCCAGAAGGCCTAGGAAATGAACCACTCCCAAGAAGCCCATCATGCTCGGGAGTCTGCCATGAACGTCGAGATTGTGGGCCAAAACGCCTTCCAGAATCTGTAAGAGATGATGGAATAACAGATCAAATCAATGACAAAGAAAATGGAGAAATAATTCACCACACAAATACAACAAATATTTCGAGAAAATATATCTGCATGCATAATGAGTTGGGAAACACATTTGCGAAAAAATATAGACCTCCATCAACTGTATTTTCAAAAGCTGGAAAATCCTAAAAGAGAAATATTTATATTTCTACAACTGTAGAGGTAAAATAACTTGACCGATCATAAATTATCTCTAATGCTTCCTTGCAGCTTGGTCAAATTCATTTTAGTTAATAATTAAAATACAAACCAATATTTACCCCAATTGAATTATTTAGCACATTTTCAGCCAGCAGACCAATATTCACAGTTGAAAATAGAAGACACACACCATCATTCAGCGCAAGAATAGTTAAAGGCAATACTGGAGACAATGGACTCCTATGAATGATCTGAGATAGACCAAATTGGTTTACAACAGTTATGAGCCCCCCCCCCCCCCACCTCGCTACAATAAAAATAAAATAAAATCACAGGCATTGTGCCACAGGAAAATGTTGTACAGAACCTGAATCTCTGTCAGATTGAGAATCACTTTCTCGATCACTACGAGCGGAAGAACGGTTTTCCCATTTCCCATAAATTCCTCTAGAATAACTACTAGAATCCACTCGGGTAGGTGGAGAAGAGGAATACTCGTTTCTTCTGAAACCATGAAGTGGAAAGCTTCCTGGAATTCTTGGTCGATCTGGTAATTTTAGGAGTGCATCATCCAACTCACTGTCTCAAATCCAACAAATATGCATACTTAGAATTGCAGAAGTCTTCTAGATACAATTAGATATTAAACTTAATACACTTTCGAACAACAAGAACAACATAACTGTAATCACTCTCACGCTTCTGAGTGTCGTGTGTATTTAACGATATGGATTGCCAAGTACTCTTTTACCTTATCATGGATTCGTCAAACCCACTTGGCAACTTCTTGCAGAATTCCGAATCTCCGATCGATAACAGAAACTCTCTTGAATATGAAATTCTTGGCTTCCTAAATCATCAAACAACATCTTTGTCATCTAGCAAGCAATACACACAGCAAAATGGAAAAGGATATAACAAAAAATGAGTTTATTTGACAAAAAAGCAAGATGATTACGTTAAACCATTGTCATGACTTTCAGAAACCTCATCCAGGGATGTTCCATCTTCACCTTGCAAGCTCATTTTGCTGATTAAAAATCTTAAAACCAAACAAATGCAGTCTTAAATTTCACAATCACCTAATTCAACCATTCATATAGCAAACAAAAAAAAACAATTCCCCACGCTCAAACCAAATGCATCGAAATCCTCAAACCCGTAACTTTTTGAATTGAGCTGATCCAGACCATGACCAGGCCAATGCTAATTTTCGAGCTACAATCCACTAATTGATCCATCTCAATTAAAACCCATGCCCTAATCCGACCGTAATCAAATAAACATCATTATTTGATAACCTCCTGATATTTACCCCAATCCCGAAATGCTAAAACCCGATATTCTCGACGAAAATTAAGCCCTTCGTTCTCTCGACATACCACCTCTTCTAACCAAAGTCTCAATACTCCAAATTCGGATTACACATAGATCCCGATACACAGACGCGAAAAATGAAAATTAGGGTTTACAATTCTGGCAAAATTCTTCCCTACTCTCGGATCAATCATGCGTTCGAAGGGAGACGCATCAAAGACATATATGTACAACATTCATATATGCTGTTAACCTATATATACATACATATATAATCCATATATCTATATGTATATATATTATATATATTTCGTTTGTAAAAATGAAAGGGAGAGGGGCGATCTGTGTGAATTTTGAGAAACGGGATGGAGAAATAACGCTGGTCGAAAACCATTACAAAGCTCCGGGGAGAATAATTTACCTCGCAATCTATGCTTCCGAGTGAAGACACGCGCTTATTGCATTTGTGGAAAGCGTGGGCTCTACACTGTCCATTGGTGCGTGCGTCTCACTTTTGATTCTGCGCGGATAATAATTATGCTTGAGTTAAAACAGAAATATCTATTGAGGCCATCTGGATAATTATTGGAGTGATAATTATATTTCAAGAATGCAATATTTAGAGATTCAAAATTCTTAAAATTTTGAAAAATAATGTTCTTAAAATGAATAAAGGAAATATTTAGCCTTTTTATTTATTTAATAGTAAAACTTATTAGATTTATCTTATAAATTATTTTAAGATTTTAGAATTGAAATTTGAAACTGCATTATTAAATTATTATGCAAAACATGTATGGGAAATGCTCTAACCATTAAAAATGATAGTCATTCTATTAAAATATTATATGCAAGAGTTTGTAGTAAGTAAGACAATTTCATACAACTTTAGCTCTTAAAATTATAAATAACATTTGTGTGGCATAATTAATTGTGAAAAGTATCTAATTAGTACAATTGTTTTATTCGTTATATAATTAATAAATAGTCTCATATATATTTACACATATAGTCTAGTGTAATAATTTATAAAAAAAATTATGTATAAAATTGCATAGTAATTGTAGCTGTAATCGCAAGGGAAGTTACATAAAAAAAAATGTATATAAAATTACAACGTTGTATCGAATGAAAATTGTATACGAAATTATAGTCACTTGTAAGTTGCAACTCAGGAAAATCATAGTCTCTAAATAATTATGCAGGTTTGTATTATGTTGCGACTTGCTATGTTTTTTGTTTTTTGTTTTTTTGTTTTACTTTAGTTATGTGTAATATAGTTGAAAGTTTTACATAATAGTGTACTAATAATCCAATCTTATACGAATAACCATTTTTTATTTTTATATTTTCCTTTCTAAAATTAGTTAAAGAAAAAAAAAAAAGAGTTGTAATGGCACGACTGTGATTTCCATCTACAGCGCGATCCATTTTGGGGACAAAATTATCCTATCCACAACTAATCCCACATCCAAGAAAATAAACAGCACCTACAACCCCAATCCGCTTCACCTGCAATGGCGTTGTCTCCCGCGTTTTTGCACTCCACGGCCTCCACATTCCACGGACACTTCTCCGTCCGTTTACCCTCCGTTAGCTTCTCCGGTACTCGTTCTGGTGGCCTATCCGTTAAAGCGTCGTCGGTTGTCTTGGTGGAGAAGACCGAAGCCGAGAAAACCAATCGACTCAAGACCTCTTACCTCGAAAAAATCGTCCCGCAGCTCAAAGAAGAGTTCAATTACATCAATATTCACCAGGTAGTGCCGTAAAGTATGAGAAAAACAGGGGAAATATTCGAAATTTGCATAATTTAATCGACAGTGTAAGTTTTTAGCCTATTAATTTAAACTTGTCTGATTCCAAGTACATTTTGCTTTTTTGTTTGTTTGCCCAAGGGTTTATCGTGTAGAATTGCAAATGCCGCTTTTTGCCGTGAATCTAACTCTATTTGTTAAGGAAAAGTTTTAAGTAATATGCGTGGGAATTTATGTATACAGCAGGATTTACTACTCTTGAGACCATCTAAAGGAATTGCTCGCGCCGAAGAGCCTTATTAAATTTGTTATTCATTCCATATAGATTACTATGGAGTATTTGGTTTCTGAAAGCTTTAAATTCATGGAATATAAACCTTCGCAAATGTATTTTAATAGACCTGACCATGGAATTCACAAGTAACGTGTATGGTCGAAATCTTCATTGTTGCACCGTCTGCTAGATGCTATCATTGAATTGAGCTTCAGTATATATATAGCATTAAGTGGATTTTGGTTACTGAGCGTTAGCCTTGAGTCAAGAGCAAAGTTACTGAGCTTCACTAATATGCTGCTAGTTACATTTTATTTATCATGTTGGTGCTTAACATCGAATTGATCCAGAAAGTTTTCAGATGACATGGTCAGTTTCTTGTAAAATTATGTACGCCTTATTTATATTAATAGATTTGTTTATGATAGCCATTTTCCCAAGAGACTGAAAGCTAAGTTTTGTTATGTTGTGTTATGATTGAAATGCCTGTTTGATCTGACCCTGTGTAATTATAGGTCCCAAAAGTAGATAAAATTGTGGTGAACTGTGGAATTGGAGATGCTGCCCAGAATTCGAAAGGTTTGGATGCAGCTATGAATGAGTTGGCACTTATTACTGGGCAAAGGCCTATTAAGACAAGAGCAAAGAAGGCCATTGCCACCTTTAAAATTAGAGAAGGCCAGCCATTGGGAATTGCTGTTACCCTTAGAGGAAATGTGAGTTGTTCTGACTTTTAACTCTTTGCTTGATCAGAATGAATTGTTTGATTATGTTTGATATGCATGTCTTGAGAGATTGACATGATTGCACGGTATTTTCTCATTATATATTTTTCTTAATGAACTGAATCATGGAGAGGGAGATGAAGTGTAATTGGCACCTTAAAATGATCACGAGAGTAGCGACAGTTTTACCATCCAAGGAAAAATCCAGCAGGTGATACCGCTCCTGGTTATATAATGATTCATTTTTGCATTACTCTGTAGCCTGTAGGTCCATGTTAAATGAAAACACTTCCATATCAGTGAGGTGATTAAGGCATTTAATGTTATAAAGCATGTAGTAGCTAGTGTTCATGTGCAATTCACATTTTATTAACCAGCTATCGAAGACCCGTCTGCTCTCACTCTTTGCGTCAACAACCATTCTCTGAATGTTAAGTGGCCTGTTGGAAGATCTGCACATTATATTCTTCTGGTGGATGGTTAATGACAAATTTTATTTAGGATCATTGAAAATAACTGTAATTTGTACCTCTGAGCCCCTTTTCTCCTTGAGGCATCATGCGCCAAGTGATGCCAAATTTTGAAACAATGGCAGCTAAAGCATGAGATACTGTTATTTTTATTTATTTAAACAGGAGATAATCGTAAGAGATCCAATTACTTTGAATTCCTCAACATTCGCAACCAATTTACAGCAATAGGTTTCATGACTAGCACACATTTTCTTAAGTTGAGAAACTTTTAATTTAAATTAATAAATTTGTTAGTAAGATTGGAGAAGGTTCAAACCCCTGGCCTCACGTCTGATGGAGTCTCAATGCTGAATCTCCTAATAAGATAGGATTTGATAGTTGTAGTTGTCATCTGTTTTTAAAGCTGTAATTGCTCTTGAATTTTCCCGATATTAGCTTGTTGATGCTGTGCCATTAGTACACTTTCTCAAGCAAGGGTGTCATTCTTGTTCCCTGTGGACTTTCCATTTGTTGGAAATTGTTGCTTGAAAGAATTAAATTTGACTAACCATATACATAATTTGCCCTCATCTTCATTTGTTTGTGACAGGTGTACTCTTTTCTTGACCGGCTCATCAATTTAGGACTTCCTAGGACCAGGGATTTTCAAGGAGTGAGCCCCAATAGCTTCGATGGAAACGGTAACTACAGCATTGGCTTCCGCGAGCAGAGTGTGTTCCCAGAGATTAGTTTTGATGTACTTGGAAAGCCAAGGGGCATGGATGTCTGCATAACAACAACAGCTAATACAGATGCTGAAGCCTATAAATTGCTTGCACTCATGGGAATGCCTTTTAGAGAAGGTGCTGCTCCCTCAGCCGTACTGCGTAAGAAGAAGCTTAAGTCTCATCACTTCGACTCGAAATCAAAGGGTAAACCCCCAAAGGCAAAGGCCAAGAAGAGATAGAACTCATCCTTTGTCAAGGAAATTAATGTATTTAAGTTAAAATGATAGTTTTTGAGCTTCTGGTTATACACTCGTGGGTGCTTACTATATCTTGAAATTTTCGTTTCACCCATCCAATGAACTAATTGTAATCTGAGCATTTGCCATGTAATTCCCTAGTCTGTGACCAGGTAATGTTTGAGCTTCCGTGTATACACTTGTTTTTTTTTTTTATAAATCCTGTAATGAACTTGTGATATCACATTTTAAATACTCCTTATTTCTTATGTTTGAATTGAAATATAAGCTATAAAAGTTGGGCTATAAAAACCAGAGTGAGTCTGTGAATTGAATTCGTTTGAAATATATGCTATAAAAGTTGGGCTATAAAACCTGAGTGAGTTTGTGAATCGAATTCACATGTAATTTGTAAAGCCTCATATTTATAATAATACCATTACAAATTTTAAATTCTAAAAATAAACATTAAATCATAAAAGTATTATATAACATAAATCATTAAGGTTTGCATAATAAACTCAATTCAACAAAAATAGAACATATTCGCTAGGCAAATACTACTATAACAGAAGTGAATGATTAATTCCCCCAAAATTGGAAACCAAACCAAAAAATCACACAATTTATTTTATTTTCCATCCCCTTATTTGGTCATAATTTTCATATGAGATTCTTGCCTAACCCAAAACCCTACAGACAAACACCCCTTGTTTGATATAGCTTTTAAAAATAATAATTGACTCGCCTGAAACTGCGAGGCGCAGGCGTTCCAAGAACGATCCGACCAGGGCAAAACCCTAGCCGCTCCAGTGACCAATCTGCTGCACTTTCAATGCCGTTGCCTCTCGCATTCTTGCACTCCGCCACCGGCCTCCACATTCCTCGGCCGGTTCTGTATTCGATTGCAGCTCGATTACACTCCTATGGCTTCTCCGGCATTCGCTCCGGTGGGCCATCCGATAAAACTGCGTCGGACCTCTTGGTGGAGAGAGCCGAAGCTGAGACCGTCAATCGCCTCAAGAGAACGTACCTGGAAAATATCGTTCCCTTGCTTATACAAGAGTTCAATTACGCCAACATTCACCAGGTACTTGAGGTCATTTATTTGCCGAAGATTGTAATTTAGGGAGATCATTCTAATTTTTCATCTTTCAAAATGAACAATTGCTGTTTCCCGTGGTATACCTCATGACTTTGTTTTTTTCATTTCCATCAAATTTGTGTGGGTTTTAGAAGATTTGAAATTCATGGAACACAAATCTTCACTGATTTCAATGGTTCGCCGATCGTACTTCGCTGCGCCTTCTACTTGATGGTCCAAAATGCTCATTCATATGGTCTAAACATGCGCAACACTGAATTAATCCGGAAAAAAAGTGTTAAGATTCAGTGATCAGTTTATGTATATTTATTCTAATAGCTTTGTTTGGGGACAGAATTTATAGCTAAGTTACTATGTTTTAAGTTACTACGTTTTTAGATTGTCTGTCTGATCTCTCCCTGTGAATATATAGGTTCCAAAAGTAGATAAAATTGTGGTGAAGTGTGGAACTGGGGATGCTGCCCGCAATGTGGATGGTTTCAGAGCATCTATGACTGAGTTGGCACTGATTACTGGGCAAAGTCCATATAAGACGGGATCAAAGAACGACATTGCAGCCTCTAAATTTAGAAAAAACCAGCCACTGGGAAATCCATCGAAGAAGAACATCAGCACCTTTAAGGGTAAAGAAGTCTCCCCAGTGGGAAGTGCTGTCACTCTGAGAGGAAATGTGAGTTACTCAGACCCTTAACTTTTTATATGATCAACCCTAGGTTGGATTATTGATTTTGTTTGGCATGTGAATCATTAAAAATTGACATGAAATATTCGAATTGAATGGAGTGGGAAATAGAGTGAACTTGCTAGTTGCTACCACAAAGTAATTAAGAGATGAGGCTTGTTATCAGCTCAGGAAAAAGGAAAAAAAAAATATCAGTGAAGAATAAAGATTTGGGTAGACATTTTATGTGGCACAGCTGATTCTACAACCCCTGTGCTAGCACGTTAGAGCTCATTATGCTCCTCAGTTAATGGTTTAAGGAAAAAATATTTTACTCATTGCAAATATCTTAAACTCTCCCCAGGGAAATACTACCTAGTACCTAGTGATGTCAAAACCATTAAAAGCATGAACTTTGTTCTCCTCACCTATGTAAAGTAGAGATAAATAATCATAGGAGGTTCAAGGAATAATCAAAACCATCTTATGACAATTTGCCTCATCAGGCACGCATACCCACTTTTATGCTCTTCATCTTTAATAGAGGAGGCTATATACTGGCTCTTCTAACAAAGATAAGAGTTTGTAGGAAGGCCTTATAGTGTTTCCTATGAAAGTTGTGATTCTTCTCAAACTCTCCCAAGAATACTACTGGTGCTGTTGTATTTCATATAATACATGAACTGCTTTATGGAGGTCAACTATGGACATTTCACCTCGTTTAAAAATGTTGGTCGAAAGAATTACATTATGCATTGCTCTAATCTCCATTTGCTTGTGACAGATGATGTACTCCTTTCTTGATCGGCTAATCAACATTGGACTTCCTAGGCTTATGGACTTTCAAGGAGTGAGCCCCCGCTTCGATGGAAAAGGTAACTACAGCATACGCTTCGGTGAACAGTCTGCATTCCCGGAGATAAGTACGGACTTGCTCGGTGGGTCAAGAGGAATGGATGTCCGCATAACAACAACAGCTAATACAGATTCAGAAGCCTATAAATTGCTGGCTCTTATGGGAATGCCGTTTAAGGAAGGTGGCACCCCCACTAAATGAAGTGGCTTTAAGGGGTTCTCTTTTTTTGTGTTTCCAAGCTCTCAAAGTTGACATGGGCAAACTGATTCTTGTTTATTTCAGTTCTAATTTCTTAGTTTTTGTGATGATTCAATTTACAAGGGTATTTATGTAAACTTGCCGCCAGTGGTGGTTGCAAAATTTCAAATCTCCGGTATACGACTATGTAAAATTTGATTGCGGCAGCCGGTTAAGTATTAATGATCAATAAAGCACTGGAACTTTCGTCTTACCACAAATCATGTAGTATTTTTTTTTTAATAAATTCTATTTTAGTGTGGATTGTTATAAATTAATTTCCCAAGAAAAAATTATTCTTGCATAACATTTTTGATGACCGAATCGATCTACTTCAGCTGCACGGCATTAGTTAACGAACACATGAATTTTGTCTAACCAATTTTTTATTTTTTTTAAAAGAAATTTAATTTTGTAGATTTCATTTAGACAAATCTTTGTGTTGAAGTTTATATTTAAGATTCTGGTGGCTGGCCCTTAATACCGCCGAATTACGAACTAAATACGCCGATAGACTCCCTCAGATTAAACAACTTTTCTTTAGATTATATCTTAATCCACATTCTTCTCCCTTAATCCAATCTCTCGTGATTAATATACATAATTGACGTCGTGATTCATATAAGAATCAGCCGATATGATTTCGTATGCATTGGCAATCGTGCCAATGGCTAAACCCTCGTTTATCAGAGCAGATCAACCGCCGCTGGCTCCAGATCTCGCCTCCGACCGTACCATGGCCAGCGGCGCCACCTCTCGCAACCGAGACATCGTTTTTGTTGTCAATCCTCGAGGTCTCGCTCTATTTGTATTCTCGATTACATTTGCGATACACACGAACACGAAAGTGAAGCATATGCTTTCATCGGTTCCTATTGTAGTATTTCTTTCATTCTTAAAGTTCCTTTGCAGTCTGAAAGTTTTTTTTTTGGAACAGTTCCTTCAATTGCGATGAAATTGCCTGTTTTTGTTTTCATTCTCATTGTTATCTGCTCAATGCTGAATTGGAACTGAGTTTTATTGGTTGACAATGGGGCAGGAGCTAATGGAAGAACTGGCAGGGAATGGAAGAAATTGTTGCCTTACCTAAGGTCTCGCCTTGATTCTGACTGCAATGTGAGTAACGTCTTATTCAAGGTTAATGTAATCTGAGGATATTGGTTGTTTTTGAATTACTCTTTTGAGATTGGATCAAGCTTCAAACTTCTGCTGGTTCATTCTGTGGCTACATGAGTTTTTGATAGATTTCTTTTCTATTTCCCTCTATTTGCTTTAATCTTTTAACTGCAGAAAATTTAGTGAGCGCTCCTAGCACTAACTGAACCACTTTGTAATGATTCATTAGTTAGCAGTGTTAAATTGGAAACTTTCTATTATTGGATTATCAGCTTCTACACGTTTCTGTTTCAAATTAATTTTTGTGAGCAATTGAATTACATCATTGTTTGCTTTGTAATTTTTTCCCCTTTATATATTATGGGCAGATATGTGAATCTTTGACTTCTGGTCCTTGCCACGCCATTGATATTACAAGGGAGGTGAGGAAATTAGTTTTAGCACATGACTGCAGAATTAAGCAATGTAGTGGAATTGAATTATATTTTTGGTCAGGCTATACGTGAGGGTGCTGATGCAGTGATTGCGGTTGGAGGTGATGGAACTCTTCATGAGGTGTAACTCATTTGCACTCACAATTTACCATGAATATAATTTCCTTTTTGCATTAGCATTGATAATGATTAAATATGAACTGCATATTCTTAAAATTTACTCCATAGAACTAAGATTCTTTTCATGTGTTACTTGAATTATGAAACCTTTGAATGGATGGAGCCTCAACATGGCTAGTCAACAAGATTGCTGAATAAAAGTTTAGGACATTAGCTTTAGAGCAGTTCACAAATTTGTCCCTTCAAAAAAAAAAAAAGTTTATTCGATAAATCAGTGTAGTACATAAATTATCTAGTCTTATAATTCAAGCTAGCTTTCTTTTGCTATCATCTGGGATTATAATATAATTTCTCTCTTTTATAACTGCAAGACCATAATAAATTTATATCTTGCTTGTTCACTGTAAGACCATTATTTTGGTTGTGCTAAATGTGATCCTATTCTCGTTCTAACATTACCTGGTCAATCTGATTAAGTGCAGGTTGTTAACGGATTTTTCTGGGGTGGGAAACCTGTTTCTAATCATGATCAGGCTGTCCATACAACTGCACTTGGTGTAAGTGATAATCTCTGGTTTAATTGTAGCACAGTTATTCCTCACTTGTTGTCAGAGAAGATTATCATATGTTAATTTCTCGCTGGAAATTGCTTAATGTGATTATTTTGAGAATGGTTCTATTCATTTTCCTCCCTACAGCTTCTTCCCATGGGAACAGGATCTGACTTTGCCAGAACATTTGGCTGGTTAGTGCTCTCCTGGTTTGGTTTTCTTGAATGAGGTTTCCATTAGTTATAATTTCCTTAGAGTGATATTTGGAATCATAATCCAACTTTGTCCTCCTTTGATGTCAGGAAAAATGACCCTCTTGATGCTATTGAACGCATCTCAAAAGGTAATCCACTGATTCTGCTCTTACTGAGGATTAATTGTTAAATTTTGTAATTGGATGCAACTTGAAGTTATGTGCTGTATGCTCTTTTTCTGTTATGATATTTTCAGGGATTAGATCACGCATTGATGTCGGAGTTATATCTGAAGAAAGTGGAGAATCTCACTATTTTATAAATGTTGCCGATATTCATTTGTAAGCATTATATGTTGGCAATGCCTGAGTCTGTGTCCTTGGCAAGAAACTGTATCATTGTTTTTAATTTGATTCTCTTAATCTTGAAGGAGTGCTCGGGCTGGTTATTATGCGTCAAGTTACAAGAAATTCGGAAATCTCTGTTATGTCATTGGTGCTTTGCAAGCCTTTTTTGGTCATCATAATCAGGATCTTAGAATAAAGGTATTGGTTTTAGTTTTCTTTCCCCTGGATGTTAAGTAGTATTTCTTAATGGAAACTTGACATCTTCACTTATCTCACCAAGGTTGACAATGGCGACTGGGAAGTTTGCCCCCAGGTTACTGCTCTTTGCATTGGGAATGCCAAATATTTTGGTGGTGGGATGAAGATTTCACCAAATGCTCACCCTTCTAGCAGGGACCTTGAGGTGAATGAATGTTTATCACTTCATATGGTAATTACCCCACCCTCCCCTCTAGACCTTGACACATGCAGTGAAATAGAGAGAGAGAGAGAGATAATGACATGACTTCTTCATAATCTATGTTATGATTTAAAAAAATATAAAAATGCATTCTCGTGTTCAGGTGGTTATTCTTCAGGACTTCAAATGGTATGACTTCATTCTCAAACTGCATAAGCTATACAATGGCACTCACCTATCAGTGAAAAATGTATCTTCAAGAAGGTAAATATAATGGAACATACTTATTTTGTGTTTATTGGTTATAACAGTTATTGATTTGTCAAGTATCTTCTTCCCTGGTTGCTGAATGTATTCATATGTACCTTTGTATCCCCAGAGTGAGGTCAATTGAAGTTGAGGAGATTGTGGGAAGTGGCAGTATTTTTGTGCAGTCAGATGGGGAATATTTGGGTTTCCTCCCGCGAAAGTTTAGCATTTTGCCGGGGGCTATAGAGATGATATCCTAGAATCAAGAGCATATCAAAAACAATATGAAGATAAGTGCATCTTGTCCATGATAAATAAATAAAACCGTACACAGAAGAAAGAAGATTACAGTGTATCCTACAAGAAGAGAAGGAACTTCTCATCAATCTGTGCATCCTGTAGTTGATAAGGTTGCCCTGCCCACTCTGGTTTAGTTAATGTTTCTGAGACGACGGGAAGATTCAAGCGGCCGATTGTCTCTGATCTTTTGTGCTCTATAGTTCCATAATGTTCAATTTTGTCTTTTTGTTCCTTGTAGTTCTATGTGAATTTATGCAAATAATGCAGGAGTTTTTCAAATTGTAGCATTTTATTTTCTACCATCAAATGTGGAGTATTGATCTGAGAGTGTCAATATTTTAGCCACAGATAATCAATGTACCCATTAGAATTAAAGCAATGTATCTCTAATATTTTCTCCGGTCTCTCCTACAATTTGCACCAATCTTCCCGGAGTGGAGATTTAGAAAAGTGATAAATTTTAGATGTATCGTGATACTCCTATTTTTAGGTAATACTCCATCCGTCCCGGGCAAAGAGCGACGTTTACTGTAGTTTTTGTGAGAGCTTTATGCAGTCAAACGATGCAGTTTGACGTTTACTGTAGCTTTTGTGAGAGCTTTATGCAGTCAAACGATGCAGTTTGACCGGGACGGAGTAGGTGTGTCGAGTACTCCCTCTGTCCCGATCAAACAACTACGTTTGACTGCATAAAGCTCTCACAAAAGTTACAGTAAATGCATCTCTTTGCCTTAGACAGAGGGAGTTTGTATGATTCTTTTATAAATAAATTTATGTGGAACTACACAAAATAAAAAATGTGTTGAATGACCGAGGAAAACTATTGAAAGAAAAAAAGAGGTGTTGAATGACCGAGGAAAACTCCCTCAAATTTATTTACAATTTTCGAATCATTTCATTTTTAAAACAGCGGCCTTTTTCTTATGCGGTTTCCTAATTTGTTTGTGTCATTGTACTTTGGCTTAAGTTTAACTCACATAATTAATTTTATCATTTAATTTTGCTTAAAAATATCATACTACTTTCAAAATTTAATAAAATTGTAAAAAATGAATTTTCTTAAATTCATGTTACAATAAAGATGAAAAGAGGAAAACATAAAAGGAGTAAGCTTCGACCCGTTTTCTTTTATCCCTGAGTTGGTCAACAAGCGAGCTGTTTAGCTGAATTGAATTTGGTTTTTGTAGTGAGTGTAAATTGCAAGAGAGTAGTGAGGAATCTGTTTACTTCTTTCTGTATAATTTTCATGATTTTTGCAGGCGTATATCGTGAGGATTGGCAACACACACTTTCCGTTGTTCAACTAATCGTTGCTCTCTCTTCAGTGTTCGATTGTGGTTTCATTATTAATCCTCCTCTTTTTAACCCTCAGAATTGGGGGAATACTTCTGAAGTATGATTCTAGATATCTATGCGGGCTCTATAGAAATTCCGTATAGTAATTTAGTAATATAAGTGTTTGTGAATTGGCCGCAATGAGAATTTCGTCAATGAAACGCTTTTGTTCTTCTGCCGCTCGATTTGATATCAGACCGTCTATTGCATGTTCAACCCAATTTTATCACACTGGAGAGTCGAAAAATGCGTTGAGATCTGAGCGAAGTAGCCTGTATTCTAGGCGAAGTCTTTTCGATTCAAGTTGTTTAAACAGGCTTCTGGAGAATTCACTATTTCGACATAGTTTTTCTCTTGCTGGGATCAACCCTTTGATCAATCCTCGATTATTTTCATCGAGCTCCAGTGAGGGTAAGGGCAGCATTCCCCAAGTTGCAGGTGAGACTAGTAGTGTAACTGATAGTGGTGTTGATGGGAATGATTTGATTAAAAAATTTAATGAACTGTGGCAATCTACCGTTGATGCTGCGAAGTATTCTAGTGATAAGGTGAAGGATGCGTCTAATGAGGTAGCTCCTCATGTTCAACAATGGCTTGATACACCCCTATCTTAGAGATGTAATAGTTCCAGTGGGGTGTACTTTGGCTGGAATAATGCTGGCATGGTCTTTGTTGCCAAGGCTCTTGAGGCGTTTCCACAAGTATTCGGTGGAAGGGCCTGGTGCTTTGTTTTCTAAGAGCTCCTTGTGGCGGCCCGTTCCTTATGAGCAGAGCTTTTGGGGTGCATTAGAGAGCCCAGCTCGATATTTTATCACTCTCATGGCATTCTTAGAAATGTTAGTAGATTTTTGCTGTTTCTATGGTTGCTTGTTTCTGATTGTCAAGTTGTTTTTTAGGAACTCTTAACTCATCATGTTAGTATGTTACCCTGTGCAGTGGTGAAATGGTTGCACCAAATACTATTGCCTCGCAATATGCAACACAGGCATGCAGAGGTGCTTTTGTTGTTTCAGTTGTCTGGTTTCTACATCGATGGAAATCTAATGTGATCGACCGTGCTTTGGCTACTGCGGCTATACAAGGTGTCAAGAAAGATCAGTTGTTGGCTCTAGACAGGATATCATCTGTTGGACTACTTATGATTGGTTCAATGGCTTTAGCCGAGGCATTTGGTGTGGCAGTGCAGTCTGTTCTGACTGTGGGAGGCATAGGAGGTGAGTTATGCATTTATGTTGACCATCATTTTGTGAGTTGATTCTCAATTTTTTTTATTTTTTTTTGGTTTTGGTATAATATAATCGATTATTGCTTGTGAAATTTAGTTCTTTATTTACTGTATGGAACATTTAGATTGATAAGTTTGTGCTATTCAATTATTTAATCAGTTTATCAAAAATGTATTACTCTTGTTTTTTTTTTAAAAAAATTCTAATTAGATGCTAAACATTACTTTCTAATCAGTCTTTTCTATCTTCATGCAGGAGTTGCTACTGCTTTTGCAGCTAGAGACGTACTTGGGAATGTTCTTAGTGGCCTGTCTGTGCAGTTTACTCAACCATTTTCAATTGGTGATATGATTAAAGTATGACATTGACAGTTTTTGATAAATTTGTGGTCTTTTCTGCTGTTTTAAGAATCTTAAGGTTACAACTCAAATACTAACAAAGAAACTTGTCATTAGCTTTAAATTATTCTCTCCGAGCAGTTATACTTAATCGTGCTCGTATCCTTTTTCTTCTCTTGTTTCCTTAATCTTTATTTTCATTCTTGCTGCAGGCTGGATCTGTAGAAGGTAAAGTAATAGAAATGGGTCTAACAACTACATCATTACTGACTGCAGAAAAATTTCCGGTTATTGTCCCAAATTCTCTGTTTTCTAGCCAGGTAATGTAATGAATGTACTTGTCTGAGTATTCTACAGGTGTGATACTTATTTTATTTTCTGTTGCATGCATCAAAATACATCAATTTCAGATTCTTAACCTAAATTCTACAATCAGCCTTCTCTAATGATTGTACTATATATATCATAATCAAGAGGAAGCAATTTTGCATTGTGTTACTCAATTTTCACATGTTCTAATTGTCTCATCCCTTGAAATTTCATTTCCATTTACGAATTAGTTCTTAAATTCTTGTGAGCTATTCTGGTTTTGCATTTAAAACTTTAAACATCATGAGCCGGAGTAAATGAAACAACATAATTAAACAAGTCTCTTCCTAATATAGGCTATTGTGAATAAGTCGCGAGCAAAGTGGCGCTCCATGGTCCAAAAAGTTACTTTACAGATTGATGACATAGACAAGATTTCCCAGATTACAGAGGATATAAAATCCATGCTCAGATCCAATTCAAATGTCTTCCTGGAAGAAGAGCCCCCCTATTGTTACTTGTCTCAAATCGAGCTATCATATGCAGAATTAACTCTTGGATGCAATCTTAAAAAAATGGTATGTGCTTTTGCTTATTTCTAAATTTATGAATTGATATTGACCGCTGTCATTTGTTCAATGTTTCTCTCTACAAATGCTTATTGTGCTGTAAATGTCTGAATGATTTGTAGAGCAAAGAAACAGAGCACGATATTCTCTCCGAGGCAGTGCGAATCATCAAAAGACATGGTGTGATGCTGGGTAGTTCTCGACAGTACGGTTAATCGAGAGACATGGCCTGATGCTAGGTATACACTTCCAGTTGAAACTCTGAATGCTAAAACCCACAAATTTTTCTGAGCTTAGATTAATCTTCTTTGGATTTGTGGTGGATTGTATGATGAGAACTAGTTGGATTTTGATATGTTTGATTTGAAGAAAGCTTGTGAAATTGCATGTTTATTCAGTTCACCTCATAATTCATGATATTAATATATACAATTCCAAATACTTGATGAAAGTGCTATTTGGAAATTGAGACATCCGTTTTCAGATTGTGCATCAATTTACAATCCCACTTTGGCCAATGCATTAGTTGATTAAGTTATTTTATTAATGTACTATAAGTCATTATCTCAATTCCAAATAAAACATTTAAAAAAACTTTGCCGATGAACGATCTCTGTCTGCTTGATAAAATCCATCAATTATTAGTATAAATTATTACACAATAAGACAAAATATTTGTGAACTTTAAAAAGGGGCTCCCGTGACTAGAACATAAATGAAGCTGTGAGGTGTGGCCAGATACATGACAAATTCTCAACAAATCTCAACCAATATTATTTCCTATGTTTTTATAATTCATTGAACAATCATAATGCATAACTTTATTGATGTGTGGCAAAGACATCAATCCACCTATAGCCAGAAAAGTAAATAAATAAAAAGAGGATAGGGCATGGATAGTTTATCAGTATAATAAAATTAATTACTGTATTTATAAATAAATTGTAAAAAAATTAAAAAATTAATTGAGTACTACTACCCATAAATTGAATATCACTCCCAAATAAGAATATACTTCCTCGTTTCAATAATCTGTTCACATTTTTCAGGAGTAATATTTTTATTTAACTAAACTAATTTATGATCATGCATAACGAAAAAGGAAAAAGTATACTCCCTCTGTTCCATTTCAATATTGACGTTTACTTTTTGCACATTGATTAAAAAATATAATATTTTAATAGATAGTGGGTTGAAAGATATAATATTTAATGTAAAGTGAGTAGGTGTATTAGTGTTAGATGTGGGGTTCATGGTGATATATTAATTGTTTTAAGTGATCCCATATTCTAAAAAGGAAAACGTAAATATTGAAATAAGACGCCCAAAATAGAAATATGTAAACATTAAAATGGAACGGAGATTTTAGATTAATAATTGCAATATGTATCATGAACAATTGTTAAATATTTAATGAAATATATTAAAAATAATATATTCCCCATCTCATTTAAATCTTTACGTAGTTTCAATTTTTGCGTCTATTTCTGTCTTTACTTTTTACTTTTTGATGGATGAAATTCACATGAAACAATTAATAATAAATCCTATAAAATCTATACAACATTAAACATTATATTTTTCAATTTTTTATATATTAAAATACTATATTTCTTCATTAAAAATACAAATGTAAAGATTGAAGGGAGGGATGGAGTATGGCAATCACTAGTATGTGGGGAGGAAAATGGGTGGGACACACACAATGAGTCCCGTGAAGAAGTGGGGAGTCGGCAGTAATGGATTGTGTGCGTCAACCCAAGCCTCACGGGATGGAATTATTCGCAAACACACACACACACACTCGCTCAACAGTAAACACCATAAAGCACAGTTTTGGGGCCCGCTATCCACTTTCCAATTGATGACTACACAATTCACAGGTACGATTCTTTCTTCCCCACTCAATTTTATTTGCAAAAAACACACACATTCTCCCTATAGTCTATAAAAATATAATACTATATGAGTAAATTTTTATTTATCTATACACAATGAAATTGTTAAAACTATTTTATATTAATGAACCCCACCCTGATCAGTTCATGCTGGATTGGTCAGCGCTCATCCACACTTACTCCTACTTCCACTGCATTAATAACCGTAATTAACTTAAAATTAAACCACTGTGATCATACTTAAATGAAATGAACAGTTTAAACTAAGGTCTATAAGTATCCGTTTCAACCAAACAATGAACTACAACTACACTTACCTCATCTACAACGCTTCAGGTAGCTACAAACCTTCTTCTCCATTTTTACTTCCAAATTGATGCTGAAATTGAATGACAACTATCCCAATATTCCTCATTATACTATAATATACATACTCTTTTAATTGTAATTGGATTTGTTTGATCAGATGATGATGAAGGCGATGCAGTTGTTGGTTGTGGTTGTAGCAGCAGCAGTGGTGATTGGAGGCGAATGCCGGAGGCTTGTGGAGTCGTATGATTACTCAGCCATCAGTTGCAGAGGTCACAGTGCTTCCATAGTGGATTATGGTGGAGTTGGAGATGGTGTCACACTAAACACACAGGCATTTCAAGCAGCAGTTAATGATCTCAGCCAGTATGGATCGAATGGCGGAGCTCAGCTGTTTGTTCCTGCTGGTAAATGGTTGACAGGCAGCTTCAACCTCACCAGCCATTTCACTCTGTTTCTCCATAGAGATGCTCTTCTTCTTGCTTCTCAGGATATCAACTCATGGCCATTGGTGGATCCATTGCCATCTTATGGCCATGGAAGGGATGCACCTGGAGGGAGATACATTAGTCTTTTATTTGGAACTAATCTTACTGATGTTGTTATTACTGGTAATAATTGGCTACATACATTGCTTGTTTTGTCACTTTCTTGGAAGATTAATGGCCTCAACTTCATCTCACAATGCAATCAGGTGAAAATGGAACTATTGATGGACAAGGGCAGCTATGGTGGCAGCAATTTCACAGCAAGAAGCTGAAATACACCAGACCTTATCTCATTGAGATTATGCACTCTGAAAACATTCAGATTTCTAATCTCACACTTGTCAACTCTCCATCATGGAATGTTCATCCTGTTTACAGCAGGTTAATTTTCTTCCTCCCTCTCTCTCTCTCTCTCTTCCTCTCTCTCACATATCAACTAGTTTTGATGTTTTCTTACAGCAACATAATCATCCAAGGCCTCACAATCCTAGCTCCTGTAACATCTCCAAACACAGATGGGATCAATCCAGGTCAGTAATCAATCAATCACATTGGATCATCAGATGGAATCTATGATATATAATATCAATAGTTGTGTTGTTTTATGTCCAGATTCTTGCACCAATACGAGGATAGAAGACAACTACATCGTCTCCGGCGACGACTGCATTGCGGTTAAAAGCGGTTGGGACGAGTACGGCATCAGCTACAACATGCCGACCAAACAGCTGATCATTCGCCGCCTCACCTGCATCTCCCCCTACAGCGCCGCCATTGCGCTCGGCAGCGAGATGTCGGGCGGAATCGAGGATGTAAGAGCGCAGGAGATAACCGCCATCAACACAGAGTCAGGTGTCAGAATTAAGACGGCGGTGGGGAGAGGGGGGTACGTAAGGGATATATACGTTAAGGGTATGAATCTACACACAATGAAGTGGGTTTTCTGGATCACCGGAAATTATGGCTCTCATGCCGACGATAATTACGATCCCAATGCACTGCCGGAGATCAAGGGGATTAATTACCGCGATGTGGTGGCGGAGAACGTGTCGATGGCGGCGCGGCTGGAGGGGATCTCCGGCGACCCGTTCACCGGGATTTGTATGTCCAATGTGACCATTGGATTGGCTGCCAAGGCCAAGAAGTATCCATGGACTTGCGCGGATGTGGAGGGGATTGCCAGTAATGTGGCGCCGCCGCCGTGTGGGCTTCTGCCGGAGCAGGGTGCGGCGGCACATGGGTTGTGTGATTTTCCGGCGGAGAGTGTAAGCGTTGATAGTTTGGCTCTACAGACATGTTCTTACAGTTCGAACTATTGATAAATGTAACGAAAATCAAATCAAACTTTTCACTTTGAATCAATGATATATATTTCATTAAACAATTTTCATGATTGAATTTCTTGATTCTAGGGATTTTGCTCTGCTTTCCTCATCTTTTGATTAGATTCATATGTTACGACTTGCATAGATTTGTAGAAAAAAGACAGCAGAATTAAAGAAAGAAATCAGAGAAGCAGCAAACTTTTAAGATTAATTCAGCCTTTTGTACAACAATACTCGCATCAAAGATAGCACAATCAAATAAAATGACCAATCTTTCATAACCAAATATATCTCCACTACAATTATTACTCATTTCTATTTAGGGGAATTTTATGTTGTTTGATACATGTTTCTACGGAAGTCAGAAGATGACGTTGTACATCATATAATTACATTCCCTCAATGAGTTGGATCTGGGTTGAACTTTACAGACTCCCTCCAGATGAGTTCTTTTATGTTCTCTTCAGTAAACGACGGCAGCTCAAAATCGAAAACAAAAGGTCGAGGGCAAACGGGCTCCTCGTTGATATCATGCAGTGGTGCCAAGTAGGGATGGCAGAGAGCCTCATCAACTGCACAAGATAAGGAACAGAGCATGTATCTTCATGTGTTATTTTGATAAATAATAAATGCGCTCTGGTCGAGTGAAAGCTAATGAAAATGTACCAGTAATTCGCTTGCTAGGGTCAAAAATAAGCATTTTCTCGAGTAAATCAAGAGCTCCAGCAGAGTTGTTGGGAAATCTTGAAGCAAATTGTTGCCTCGGGTATTGAGGGAGCTGCCTAACGTATCTTCGGGCATTGTCGCTCCTAAGAAACCCGAGACTTGCGTCATCAGGAGAGCCTATTAGCTTTAGCACCACAGAGGACAACACAGCAGTCAGTATTTCAGACACATATTAATAGCAGTACTGTCTGCGTAACCAACTATTTAAAAATAATACCTCTGTGATAAGTCTCAACTGATGAACATAATCTCTGCCAGGAAACAGCGGTTTTCTGGTCATGATTTCACCGAATATGCACCCGACTGACCAGATATCAATTGCTGCAGTGTATTCTGAACAATTTAGAAGCAGTTCTGGCGCTCGATACCAGCGAGTAACAACATACTCAGTCATGAAATCAGTCTCCGAGGTGGTCCTTGCAAGCCCAAAATCTCCAATTTTCAAATCACAATTTGCATTGAGGAGCAAATTGCTTGGTTTCAGGTCACGGTGCAAGACATTTGCAGAGTGAACATACTTCAGCCCCCGAAGAATTTGGTAAAGAAAGTACTGCAAAATTTAGACCAAGAATTATTTGGGCCATCCCAGTATACTGAAGCCAAACACCCTAAAAACATGCAATTTTTTTTTAATAAGAACACAAGTTGTAAAAATACACATGCTTTATTAACTATTGCTGCAAAAATGTCCATGTTATCTGGTCAACACAGGAAAAGGAAACAAAAAAAAATGTTTACCAGCAGAGTTTAGTTCAATGAATAACACAGATGGTGTAGATAAATCAAAGTATTACTAAGTACCAATTTTTTTCTCAGTAAGAACAGTTGGGAAAGGTGAAAATGGACTTATATTCACATGGAGGGTTTAAGTGGCATAAATTTACAAGCAGACCAGACCCAAATCTTAGTGGCAATAAAACCAGCAGTTAATTTAGTAAGCTTGAAGTGTCAAACAGCAGAAAAGACAAATAATCCAAATGATGCTTTTGCCATAGGCATGCAAAATTTGAAGAAGGATAGAGCAATGCTAAATAATGAATCATGATGTAAGCTAAATCTTATACAGCACAAAGAAACTGAGGCCAAACCCGACAATGATCATCAGTTAATGCTTGGTTGGACTGGATAATCTGATGAAGATCAGTGTCCATAAGTTCATAGACAATGTAGACATCATTGAAGTTCTCCTTTTGAGGAGGCCGTATGATGTCTTTGATAGCAATCACCTGTTCAGAGAAAAAAAAAGAAAGTGGTTCTAAAAAGAGCTTCAGAAAAATAAATCAGTTAATACGATTATTATGTGATTTATAAAAATAGATCAGTAAAAGCAGGAGAAGGAATTTGGGAAACTGCAAGTGATGTAAAAGTCAACTTTTTTAAATCCTTCAGGCATGCATTTAGAGCTATAGTTCAGAGCCATGGTGCTAAATCTAAGCAACACTAAGTCAAGATATGTATGATAGGGCATATGCAAGTATTCGCACATTATCGTGTTCCATGTGACGCAGAAGTTTTATTTCCCGTAATGTTCTCTTCGCATCAATCCTGTTGTCAAAAGCATTGCCAATCTTCTTAATGGCTACTTCTCCACGAGTCTCTGAGTTTACAGCAGCACTGAGAAAAATGATAATGGCATTTAAAGGAAATAATATTAGGAAGAAAGCAATATCAACCATGAAAATAACACTGAATTCAAGATTATGTAAGGTCCCTCAAATTCCACAGGTTGTGCAAAATCATGACGGAGCAGGGAAAAAGACCAAGTGGACTTTTTAACAAATTATTCATCCCATCATTGCATAAGGCATTCAATGAGCTCATGTTAACTTGCAAAGATATGAAGCTATATCATAACAAAGTTAATAGCAAATCAAATACAAATAAACCATGTTCTTCGCAATAGAAACTGAGAAAAAAAGTCCTTGTCTAACGACTAGCACACACATTCCTTTGCCTAAAGTTGAATCGATACTCAGTTTCTTTCCTTTTCCAGTCTTACATCCTTTTCAAGAATTGAATAAAATGGATGATACTCTATGAACGCAGGATGTCTTCAACAAGAAAACAGATAACATGCAACAAGTGGAAAATTCATAGTTTACAAAAGAATTACATATCCACGAGCAATCCAGAGTCATCGTATAAACCATAAGAACAGCCATTCAGCCCAACAAACTATCCAAAAGAATGGAAGATCCCCCGTATATCAAACATGATAACAAAATATCTCAAAGCAAACCACTTCAACTTATCAAACCAAAAAAAAAAAAAAAACCAGAGATTGAATCCCTAAACAGCTAATTCTCTGTAATTGCAACAGCTTAAACAAAAGCATGTTGAGAATTTCGAAAAAAATAGAGCAAAATAAGTGGATAATTACCAAACAATGCCGTAAGCCCCACGTCCAACGGGGCGAAGAGGAACATACTTCCTGGAAACTTCAAAGAGATTTCCGTACACATTATACTGCACGTATCTGCCACCATGAGTTGGCACCCCTCTGATGTTATGTCCGCCATGATCACCCGTACCAGAGCTCGACTCCACAGACATAGCAAAACCAAATTAGGAGACAAATTACAGAGAAGGCAGAGGTGAAGAAGAAGAAAAGGGGTTTGTCGGTGCCCGAAAGCAAAAATGTGAGCTCTGTGCCATTAAAGTTGGCGTTTTGCCTTTAGTTACGGGGTGGTGAATAATACTACTACTACAATTTTCTCTCTCTTTCTTAATAAAATTTCTAGAGAGAAAGTGGAGTTTGCGTGAGAACTTTTGAACTGGAATGACTCCAGATTACCCGTGAACTAAACGGGACTTTTCTAAGAGGGTTGGGTTGGGTTGCTCTCAATATCAATCTTTAACCATACACTTGTTTACTCCTTACATTTTTTTTTTCTTTCTTAATCTATTTACGTAAAACCCATTTCCAATAAAACATTTTTGGGACACTTCTACACGAATTTGGTATTACCCTCGAAAAACTTCAATATAAAAAATATATAATGACATTGTTTGGATATACATGTAATTTAAATAGAATTGAATTTTTTTTTTGATACTTCATGTACTCATATATAGCGTGTTTGTATGTTAATAAATACTCCCTCCGTCTCATTTCAATCTTTACATATTTTCAGTTTGAGCGTCACATTTCGATCTTTACATTTCCTTTTTGGTAGATGTGACTCACACAAATTAATTATTTATCTCTCTATGGGCCCACACATCACACTAATATACCTATTCATTTTACATTAAAATATTATTTATCTCACCTCACTACACATTAAATACTACATTCATTAATCCACGTACAAAAAATAAACGTAAAGTTTGGAATGGGACAGAAAAGTATATAACTTTTCATATTCGCTTCTTTTATTTAAAGTACTAGCATAAAATTTGTTAATAAATATTTTTTTTATTTATTAGTATATAGCGTACTCCCTCCGTCCCACTCAAATAGCATCATTTTACTATATTGGGCATCCCATTCAAATTGCAACATTTTCCTTTTTAGTAAAAAGGGTCCACCAATGGTCCACCACTACCCATCGCATCTCTCTAATACACCTACCCACTTTACATAAAATAATAATACTCCTTAATCTACGTGCAAAACGCAAATGCATCTCTTTGGGCTGGGAGTATTCTTTTTTCATTAGTCGATAAATTATAAAAATGGGTGCAAGGAGAGTTTACCAAAAATAAAAATAGAAATGCCGTGGGAAGCAAATTCAAAGAAAGAAAAAAGGAAAAAAAGAAAAAGAAAAAAGTAGTATGAAAATCAGAAAAGAGAGAAAATATCTTAGAATGAGGTTATTAAAGATTAAAGAAAAAATACGAGTTGAATTTTCTGGAGACGACTTTGATCAACCCATAGTGAATGAATTCCAAGTGAAAAATCAGTCTTGAATTGTAAACCCAACGTCAAGGCAGCTTCTGCATTTTTCTTGGTAAGACTAAATATCATTAGATTAATACAATTAGGTTGGTTACCAAGTCAGATGTGGCTACTTTCAATTTCCACCCACTACCATCATCTAACTTCGCCTCCATCACTTCATATTTTGCAGTTGATACTTGATTAATAAAAATAAAAAATTCTCTATCATTCTTATTAATTCAATAATTATTAATTCAATAATAAGTACTCCATACCCTTTAATCACCTTCCATCCCAATGCGATTGTCATTCAATCACTTTCAATCATTAATACTATTACATATGGTATCAAGCGTTTATCGGTCACATTACCAGTATACCACCACCATACCCACATTTCTTAACTATATACTCAATCTGAAAACACATTACTCCACAACTACACACTTGTTTACACAAGGGCGATTTCACACGTATCATTCATCTAAACAACTCGCCTCCTACTTTGTTGTCAGCTCGTGGTCCATTTGTCATGTTACCACCAATCCTAAGGTTACCGAGCAAAGCATCTCGTCCTGTTAGAACTATCTGGAAGAACCCGTCCACTTCCTTCGCAAGTAGATCCAATCCTTGTGAAAGTTTCTCAGCCGAATTTTTTAAATCTGATGTCGAGACATGTAATACTTCAGCTTCAACTGTGTCAGCCTCCTCTTGCAAAATGGGGTACAGCTTCTTGACACATGTATCAACAGCTTCTAACTCTATCAGTACTGTGACCTTTCCACTCGAATACAAGCTTCTTATTTCAGTATTTACAAAGTTCTGAAGATCGGCAAAAGCCTCAGCCCACAAGCATGGCTCAAGAAGCTGCAGGTCCATTAGCTTTTTAGCCGAACCAGAGAAAGCCGCGGCAAATATACTGCATACCAAGAGAGTAACCATCTTGACCCCATACATAGCTCGCATTAAGACCTTCCCCTTGGCAGAGTTCTTAATTTTTGGAAGGTCTAGCTTTTGGGCAAGCTCATCCATGGCAGAGAAGCAGTTACCAAATCTCTTATTCTTGGAAGCAATATGCTGCCTCCATCCATCCAAAGAGGAACAGGCACGAGGAAACTGCTTCGAGGCGCCACCCAAGTTGTGGAAAATGCATTGAAGGAAAAGGTTGCCCTGTTTCAACTGAGAAATCTCGGAGCTGAAAGCAATGCAGATATCAAGCAACTTCACACTGTCATCCAAATACACATCAATCCACTTCTCATCCCAATCAGAAACAGGGAGTTCAAGAGCAGTAATAAGAGTTTTTATGTCGGTATGAATACCACATAGTGTCTCCATCGCAAATCTCATCCATGACAATTGCAGGACATCTTCCTTGCCTGCGGGCTTAAGTTTTTTAATCCTCCCAGCCAAAGTGTCCTCAAAAGAATTCAACAAATCCAGAAGCTTTGGGGACAGATATGAACCCTTAGGTGATAGTTTGCGGAAAGGATTTCCAAATGGGAGGAAATGCCTAGGTGGTTCTTGTGGACGACTCATTTTAATGCACTCACTGAGAAAACAAAAGAAAGAAAACTAAGGATAGAGAGAAGACAAGTGCCTTTATAAACTTGTCACCAAAAAAGAATAATTGTAGTATACTTTTCTTCTAGGGGAAGAAATGAAATCAATATCAAACTTCAAGAGATTAACATTCAGCATGCATAAATCAAGATCTAACAAAATTTCAACCACTTTTGCCAAAAAGAAGACATTATTAAGGAAAAAATTCAAGGCATAGTTCAAAACATATGAAGTACATATTCATAACTTCAAAATAAAAGAGGTTACAAATCATTACATGAACAATGACATGCAAATATCATCTAAATATCATCATACAAATTGCAGGAAAACTAGAGTAATTAAGTAATTAAGCCATTAGAATATATGAAGATTCCAAATACAGTGGATATGGGGTTTCACAGGATCAAGAACAAATTTTAGCTGTAAGATAGAAACAGAGACATGAACCAGTAAAAAGACAACAAAGAATCAACTGGCTTAAAGACTAAATAATATAAGAAAGATCATAAGCCCAAATTATGTTATCTTAATTATAAAACAGCTATCTATGACTTTCACCTTCCACTTAGTACTTTCATTTAAAGAGACAGGGGAGACCCTCAAGTTTTATAAAATAACTTCCATGACTTTGAGCTCCAAATACATACCCATAGATCCATATTCCATAATAAATTAAAAAATATTTCCTTTATCATAAATAGATTTCTTTTCGACTCAGATTTTCTGAATTCCTCCCACCAACCCCTCACATCAACAATATTTCAGAAAAAAATAAAAAAAATCTCTACTCCAAATACTGCCATACGGAACAAAATTGGTAAAAAGGAAAAGACAGCTGAAACCACAACAAAGACATTGTAACTAAATTTTCTCTTAACAAATTGTAAGAAATCACATACATGTATATCAGATCGTAAGACTCTGCTCAAATCAGACCAAGATAAACCAAAATAGACACCAAAAACTGACAGATCTACATATTAAACAGTCAACCCACACAAAGTCTATCAATTTCATAGTTAAAATCCAAAAAAAATGCATACTCAAACCCTGTATAGCATCCACCTTACACACTCAGCCAAATTAATTAGACACAAGTCATGATAAACAGAATTCAATACACTAATTAAAAACACAAGGCAAAAATCAACCGATCCTTACCAAATTCTGCGGTCAACGGCCCAGATCTGCAGCGATGAAACAATTCTGTGTTAACCTTTATATATAACCCTAATTATATACAATCAAACTACGGAAAAGAACGAGAAACAGGAGAAAAACAGACATGAAAACGTATAAATATCAAGTGAGAGAAATCTGTACCTATAACAGTACCCAAAGACGCGTAGAGAATTGGTAAAGCTTCGCGGAAAGTCTTCGCTGAATGCAGGGTTATCAGAATAGCGCAGATGATAAAATGATTTGTTTAATATAAAAGGATGAGAGTTGTTGACGACGTGGCAGTGCGTGATTGGAAGAGCGGTTCTTCTGGGTGTATTTAAGTAGGGTGAGGGCGCGCGTAGAAGATCGTGACTCGGCAAAATCTAGCCGTTAAAATGTGGTGAGGTCAGATTAAGGCGTGTTTGTTGCGAAAATTAAAAGGATTTGTTTGATTGTTGGGGTAATACTGGTTTTGTACGGATTGGGAGAAATATTTCCTCACATTTGGTTATTTCTGCACTCATACTAGTAGTCTTTTTTGACGCTAAATAAAATCGTGATGTAAATATTTGCTCTTTAAAAGTTTTTATTTATTATTAAATGGAAAATAATATACTGTACTTTATTGATTCTTTGAAAAACTTGGATTAATTTAACGTCAATATTAATCGCCCACCAAATTATCGTCCTAATTACGTTAATTTATGTCGGGTAGACATACAATTCCAACGTATTGTTGTCTAAACTAATGATGTCACATAAATAAATATCTTAGAATTTTGCACCATTCAATGAATAAACCTCAAAACTTTAAAACTAAAAAGATAAAAATATAATAAAATTGCTAAATTCACATGAAAGTGATCTAACATAATTGAGGCAATTTTTTTCATAATCATTCCTGAGTTTAATTTAATGTCAAATATTGATGGGATTTCAGATAAATTTATTTTTAAAATCTCTATCATCATTTTGAAGGCATGATAATGCTACCTAACCTATTACTTTAAAGGAAATAAATTTAAAAAAAATTCGGAACGTCTACGAAATGTATAACATACAAATCAACAAACAGGATGGATAATTATTAGGTAAGTCGGGGGAAAAGAAAAAGTTAAATAGGAGTATTAAAAGCCAGAATTTTATTATTTTATTTTTAAATTATGTTGTGAATCATATGGGCTAGGCTTGCCTTTGGGTTGGCTTGTGATAAAAGATCCAAAACTTTATATTATAGGCTCACTATCCACTAGGTTCAAAATAATAGTAAAATTATAATTGAAAAGGCAACATGCATATTTAACTTTTTTTTTTAGTATTCTTATATTTTCAAATTTTAACCCCCACACATTACTATGTGCAAGTTTAGCTTATCTTTATCCCTTGTGCTTTTATTTATTTTAATAATTCTAAACTTTAATCTTCAAACAAATTAGAGTTAACAATTTAATTTGTAAATTAAATAATAATTATTATAATTATAATCAAAAGGTAAATATGCAATATTTCTACTTTGTATTAGCCTAGAAACTAGAAAGTGGCTAGTTCCAGCCTTTTCTTCTTTAATCAGTTAATATTATGCATTTTCATATATATGTATTATACGTCTGGCAGTATGATATACAAAATGATTGATAAACTAAAAGATTAATACAAGATAGACACTAGAAGCCTAGAAGATATTCTAAGACAGGTGTGGGATAACAGTGCGTTGATTCAAGAGTCCAAGAATGATTTGTCATGTTATTTAACTATCTCTTTTAGAGAGAGAGAGAGTGAGAGAGTTGTGGCCTACAAAAAATGATTCTCAATAGAGCTGGCAAAATACATCCAGTGTTCCAGCTCATTTTTACCAATTGTCCTCACCATTAATGGCAATACCTATCTGTATAACAACTTTAACTTGTAACATGGCATGTGGAGGCCTTCCTTACCATGGAGCCACCACAACAAATTAACCAACCTAGCTGGCTTCAAATGTCCACATCTTGACAAAGATACTTGCATCTCCTTATTCAACCCTAGTTACCATTAACCCTACCTCCGGTTCGGAAGGTGTTCGATGAATTGTTTTGCAGTCGATGTTTTGCTTCAATCTTGAAGGGAATGGCGTATGCCACCCAACTTATTACATCTAAAATAGACAATGCAACTGCCTAATGAAAGTTGAAAAGGGATGGAAACCATAATAAAGAGGAAATTAATTGAGCTGTGACAACTAGTAATCTTTTTGTGAATCTAAAGAAAGAATTGGTACAGTGTCTGTATTAGTAAAGAATGAATCATTCACTTTACAATAATTAAGCAATCTCTTTTCTTTTTTCTTTTTTTATAATTCAACCTTTTTTTGACAAATAGAAATAATGTACTCTCTAGTAAATCAAGTCGGGTATCAACTCTATAATGCAAGCAAAATCTTAAATAAAACACTCAAACCAGACTAAAAATCCTATCTCCATGTATGTAGTTGATATGCTATGGCTTTCACTGCTATCTCCTTCACTAGTATCACACATACCTTCATTGCTTGGAATCACTCTCGACCTGGAGATTATCTAGTCGAAGGGAACTGGAAGACTCGCGACCAATTTTTCGTTCCTGCATTTAGGATCTATCATTAAGTAACATGAAAATTATGGAAAATTTTAGGGAAGATTGGAATGTTATGCTAGAGGCATACCTCACGAGATATCAAGTCTTCTGATTCCAGCATGTGTATAACATGACCCATTTTAGGTCTCTTTTGAGCATCAGGATCAACACATCGAAGGGCTACCAATATTACTCGTTTTAATGCTTTTGAGGCAGGGCGTTCGGGCAACTTAGGATCCACTAATTCCTCAGACTTCCTGTTTCCAACCATCATCTTCAGCCAATCTACCAGATTAACCTGTGATTGCTTGTGGTTATTCAGAGTTGCAAAACGAACAAGTATCCAGTTGGCAACTATTGAAAGTCATTGTTAAATTGATGAGCTAACCTCCCCCGGAGGACGAGAATAATCGACAGGAGATCTTCCGGTGATGATCTCCATAATCAAAATTCCAAAGCTGTAAATATCACTCTTCTCATTTAACATGCCTGTGCAAGCATATTCCGGAGCAACGTAGCTAGCAAAACAATGACGCATTGTCAATATTTGCACCCACACTGAAAGCAACTTAATATCAATTATGAACAACTAAAACTGTCACTACTAACCCAAATGTACCCATTACTCTTGTCGTAACATAAGAATGATCAGAATTCAAAAGTTTAGCAAGCCCAAAATCGGACAACTTAGGATACCACTGGCGATCAAGTAGTATGTTGCTGGACTTGATGTCCCGATGGACAACCTTTGGTTCAAGACCCTCATGAAGATAAGCTAAGCTGAAATGAAGAAGAGTTCTGAATATAAGTAAGGATCAATTACAAACATTACTGCAGAGGACAATATTCTTGAGGTACATTACCCTTTAGCAGTTCCTAAGATTATATTCATACGATGTTCCCATGTCAAAGGGTTTACTTCCCCAACATCACCATGAAGCCACTGGTCCAAATTCCCATTATCAACATATTCATAGACAAGCATCCTACATGCAAAACAGAATAACAATGCAAAAAATTCTGATATTAGTACATATAAAAGACCACAGAGCAAAAATAATAATAATAACAATAATAAAAATACCTGTAGGCTCCTTCAACGCAATACCCCAACAGCCTAACAAGATTCTTGTGTCTAACTCGTCCAATCGCCTCCACTTCCACCTTGAACTCCTTTTCTGCTTGGCCCCTGAGATTTACATGAGTTTGAGTATTTAAACAAAGGAGGGTAATGCATGTAGAACTATGCCTACCAGGTTTATAGATGAATAGGCTCGAAAAATTCCACATAGAAGCCAGATATAGGGGTAAACAACCTTGATAGAACACAGCATATTACAGTATAAACATTGATCAAAAAGGAAATTCTTAACCAATTATAGTAAAGAATGAACTTCAGAAAGTGCCAAATTAAATGATCCAAACTTATTAAAACTAACAAAAGTAAAAGTATATACACATAAAACTCAGCAGATAAAGTTCTTCCAATCCAGAGAACATATTCTTTAACTACCACATGACTTGTATTGTACAGAATCTACTTTTTTTAAAGGTAAATCAAATTGGGAGCTCTCATACCTGTTGTTTAACAAATTCTTTACTGCTATTCGTGTATTATCAGCCAACTCGCCGTAATACACAATGCCATATCCACCTTCACCTATAACATTCTCATCAGATAAACCATTACAGGCTGCCTCAAGTTCTCTCAGAGTATACCATCTTCCCCATCCCAAATGAGACACCTCCGGCAGTGAACCGCTACCCCCCAAAGATCCTGTGTCGGCCCCACTAGTAGCCCTGCTCTCACCACTTGATTGTCCCCTATCAGAGAACACCACTCTGTGCTCAACCTTCCCCATATCTATCTGTATCTCTGGCACAACCTGAGATTTTCAAAACCATAAGAAAAATTGATTACCCTTCTTTATCAGCTGCCATTCAACAAAAAAAGTTCCATATTGTAAACACATTAAAATGGAACTTCATTTCGAATTTGCAATAAATGAAGTTCGTTTCGGTACAAGAAAATCCCCTTCATAACAAACCGATTTATCATGAAATAAAATTTTGATGGGCTGAAAATAACTTGCAAATTAATCCACTTAAACACAATTAGAATTCCAAATTCAGAGGATCAAAACGCTAAACAATGTATTATGAACCGTTGAAATTGAAAGAAAAGACTCGAATATAAATTTATAGAAAAGCTCAGTTCAACTCAGACAGAACAGTTAAACCATATCAAACATCTTAATGCTGTTCAATCAGGAAACTAAAACGTGTTGACAGTGGGTGAATTAAGATCAGAGACGGGTAGGAAACAGCACTGATAGCAAAAGTAGATCTTGAAACATACCACAGGCACAATTTGGCGTTGCTCGGCTGCGGAATCGCGGGTGATCTCCTGGATATCCTTGGGAAGGACTGGAGCAATCTCGCTAGCCGGGCGATAGACTTTGCCTTTTCCGCCGCTGCGGCGGCGCAAGGCGGTGATGCAAAGTGACATCAGGAAGAGGATGAGCACAATAACTGCTCCGACTACTATACCGATAACTACCCAGAGATGCAGCCCGAAGATCGAAGTTTTCTTCGAGAGCTCGGTGTCCACAAACGCTGTATCCAACACTGACATCTTTGCTATAATTTACACCAATAAATCGAACACCTCCGTGAATCTATCAATGTAAACTTATGAGTATCGAGTGAGGTTGTGTGTGTGTGTTTATTCCTCTGTTTGTGAGTGGATTAGAGTGTCAAAGGTGAAAGCCCAACCATGCAAAGAGGAAATAGAGCTGGATTACATAAATCCTGATTTTTGAGTGTGCGAGAGAGAGAAATTGAAAGCGATTCAGTGTGCATGTGTGTGTGCTCGGCGTAAATGTTCTTCAGCTGCAATGAAAATACAAATTGAGAAAAAGGATTTTTGAATCTGAGCTGAATTTGGTTCCACCGGAAAATGTGTTTTCCGGCGAGCGACTGTGTCCCTGAGAGTGAGAGAGAGAGGGAGAGAATATCCAAAATAGAAGTGCGTGTTTCTCTTTTTTTGCTTTTTTTCTTTTTTATTTAGTGTAATGAGCTATAAAGTATTTTCATTTCATTCTTACTCGTACATATATTACTTGGAATTTAAACTAAATTAAATAATAGGTACAACAATATTTCTAGGTAGAGGTTTTTGTTTCATTCTTTCTTTACTTTTTTTTTTTCAACAGGTGTATATTATTAGTAGTATTAAATCATGCACCACGAATACTCATCCAATGATGGATAAACTCAATGAATTAAATAAGACGTAAAAAATAAGGTTTAATCCTAAACCACTAATTCTAATTATTTGGGAGAGGTTTGTATTATATTTTTAGAATAGTTAAATTCAAATTTTCATCTCAAATTCAGTACCTAACAACATTTAAAAAGTTATTACTCCACCAAATGTGATAAAGTATGAACATACCATCTACTTGGTTTAAATAGCTTCAATTACTTATATTTATGATGCATTTCATCACTTAAATTATTACTAACAAATACTCATATATATAATAATTTTTAACATTTCTATATACACTAATAATAATGATTTAATTTTTTATATAGTATGAATTTTGAAATTAAATTACTAAAATTTTTTTTTTTAAAAATAACTACTACACATCTATATAAAAATACAGTATTACTTTTCAATTAGATATGTTGCGATTTTTCAAAATCTTGAACCCGATTACTCACCTAAAAACATTTATGCTTCATCCAATATATTTGAACGAGTTGATCAAATTAATTTTACATAAACTTTAGTTGTTGTGAATATTTAAGAAAATAAATGATGCTACCAATCAAAATGAAGATGGTTGGACCCACAACACAACGGGTGCATGATCATATATATAATAATATAATAATAATTTTCATATAAATGACACCTGGCATGTGCACATGCAATGGACTGAGTCAGTCGGGCTGAACCCGAATGAATTGGGGCCTTAAACTTTGGTCCAATGGGACAATGGAATATTTGGCCCAACAATTGGAATACGAATCTCAGAAGATTATTTACTGGATATTTGTTTATGATGCTTATAATATTTGATATTTGCATTAATTTTGGATTTACTTGAATCCATGTAGCCAGGCAGGAGACAGTTCATTTATTTTTTTAATAATATATATTTTTATTTATTTTTTAATAAGCGACTTGCCCAGCTGTCTAGTTACGGGCCTTACGGCCAGGATGTGGATTTTTTAATTGCTTGATTTTTTTATGAATTAAAAAGTATGAGTATTATTTTATACCTAATCATGAATTATTAATGAATTATTGTGTTAAATATTGTTATTACTTTTAAAATTACTTTACAATAAAGGGAATAGTTATAACTTCAAACGTTCTTATAAGGATGAGCCCTCACAAAAAAAAAAAAAAGAAGTAATTTTTAAAATGAAAAAAAAAAATGAAAACATAAATACCTTTGGTTGGACGATGGAATTATATTTTTTTAACAATAATTTATTTTATTTTATTTTTAAAGTTTAAATAGTTTGTTGAAATTTTAAGTGTTAATGTAATAATATATTAGTATTAAATAAGAAAATTAAATTTCAATTTTTAAAATAAATGGTATTACTTTTATTTTAAAAGATTTTAATTTTACTAATAAGAAAAATACTTTTTGAATCTACTTGAATCTGATTGTAAGAATTTAAATTCATATACATCACTTTGGCATGTGGAAATGATTCATTACAACAATTGATCGTAAATTAGCTCCACTCTACCGTACATGTACTACTTAATCATAAGCTTTAATTTTTATTGAAATTTAACGTTAAATCTTCTATAAGATAATTGTATTTTTATTATTATGGTTCACTTATTTTATTCTCTGATTATGTTCTAGTAATTTATTTCTATTTAATATTTATCATTTAGTTTAATTTTGTTATTATTTTTTTTATTAAAAGAAGGTATTTTAGTAAAATAAATTACAACAATTGAATAGACATTATTCTAAGATTAAATGAATACTCCTATATAATTTCTCCATGTGGTATGAACATATTACATGATCACAAATCTAATTTTCAATTGTCGGATACAGTTTAAACGAACCTTATTACCTAATATCATAACACATTCCAACCCTAGCTAGCCCATTAGCTTTACTTAAGCGAATAACAATATTCATATTCTTAGAGAAAACTAATTACAGAAATATTTGTATGTCCATGATCATGTGTGACAGAAAGTCATACATAGAAGATAGTTACTCTCAAATAAAAGAATAATACTCTTATTTCCTTCATCCAATAATATGCTTCACATTTTACTGGTTCACCTTGTTTAAAAAGATTGTTTTGTTGATCAATTTTATTAACTTTTAAGGGGTGTTTTTTGTATTTTTAAATAACAAGCATAAAGTAATGTTACGTGTATTAAGTAGTAGTGACAAATTTAAAATTAAAATAATTTTTTTAAAATTATTAAATAAAAATGTGTTTCTATTTGGGTAAAAGTATCATAACTCAAGTTGGATAATTCTCAAATAGGTGAAAGAAAAATTTATAGTCAATTTAATTTATTGAGTAGTCTTGACTCCTCTTTGTTTGTCTCGTTTAAATTATTTCAAATTCTATTATCTTAAGCCCGATTCAGTTATTGAGACTCCCACCATGGTCCATTGCATCAAGTATTATTTATCTTTTTTTTATTTGAATTAAAGGGTATTATATTATTTAATATATAATAGATAATTGTATTAATTATGTAGGATTTCTTGTTTTAAATAATGAATAAATATATTTAAAGTAAATATGCAAAATGATAAAATGAATATTTGGCATGACAGCACCTTGTTCTTATATATATATATATATATATATATATATATATATATATATATATATATATATATAAATAAAAAAGAACAAATAATATATATCTATGTATAATAATTATGGAATAGTGTCAACATAAAAAGTTTTCACCAAAAATAATTTTCAATAAATAGAAATGGTAATAAAAATGGAAATAACACATGTTATTGCAATAATGAAATAAATAAGTACCAACCAATCGTATCTTTTCTTTTGTTTTTTTTAATTCAAAGCATCCATATAAAAAAAATATATATATAAACAATTGAAATATAGTGATTTTGTGAAAAATGGGGATGGAATTTTGATTTTAAAATTTATCAATAATTTTAAAATATATATATATATATATATATATATATATATATATATATATATATATATATAAATATATATATATATATATTCGCTTCATACACTCACCATTCCTTACGGTCTCCAGCAACTGCTTACTGCAGTATCATAATTGCTCAAAATGGAATCATGTATTGCACCAAATATAGGCATGAATATAACAGTATCACTCAAACTGGAAGTTAATCTCTCAAACATAGAATTGCTCATCTTATTTTGAAGAAATGGAAGTTAATCTCTCAAACATAGAAGTTTGAGACACTCACACATAGAAGTCAATAATTTCCGAAAAACATGTGGATGGAAGAACTAGAATAAAGATAAACAAAGAGTGATTTTGATATCACAAACACAATATCATTTAATCTATAACAATACATTTTAATTTAGTTTTATCATTCATTTCTAACTTCTTCAATTTACTTTATCATTTATAATTATTATAATTTTATTTAATCAATTATTTCTAACTATACAACTTACTTTATTATTTATAAAAAAAATAAAGTCAAAATTAGTTTTTCTAACGTATTAGGAGTATTTTTAATCAAGAACTATCAACCTAAGACCATCTCCAGCGGCGCAGCAAATTACTGCAAAAAGGTGTTTTGCGGTGAATTGTAATCTCCAGCGGTTGCGTCATCCCCTACGGCATTTTGCGGCGAGCAATGAAATCACACCAATTTGCGGTGGATATGCCGTTCCTTGTAGTCCATTATTTTATTAATTTTTTTCCTTTTTAATTAATTAATGTTAAAAGATAATATGTGTTTTAATAATTTAATGTATTTATTTATGTATTATCTTTTATTGTATTTTAATCACTTTGGAATTTTTATTTTGACAATTTTATTTTATTTTATTTTATGTATTATGTATATATTTTTTAAAATAATTTTTAAAAAAAAAATTAGATTAAATATGAGATTTAAACATAAAATTAAAATTACATTACACAATACATAATTAAAATTACATTACACAATACATAATTAAAATTACATTACACATTATATAAAATTACATATTAAAAAACTTAAAGTAATACAATAAAATAAAACTAAATACATAGATCATTTTCTTAATAATCGGATAGGCCACCTCCAGAACCCCCTCCAATATCCGGAAAAAATTGTCCAAGCAAATCAAATGCAGTGTTAGAATTTTGTTGGTGCATTTGTCTTCTTTTATGCTTTATACTTTGTTGCTCCATTTTCAAGAGTTCACGCATTTCGGGATCAGCAATGGTGTTCAAATCTTTCATTATAATGTTATCTTCTCTAATTTTTTGTTTGAACTCAAGTTTTTGTCGCATCAATTCAGTATCTCGTTCTTTTTTCTGCGCAGATTCAGCTAAAAGTTCACGTAATTTCTCATTCTCTTCTTTCACGATGTTCATAAAGTTTGAAGATTCTTCACCTTGTTTTCTCTTCATTTTGGCTTTTTTAATCCCCATTGGTCGTCCTGATGAAGAACCTCCACTAAAATTTTCATCACTTAAATTGATATTAAATTCAGAAAAAGAAGGTTGTGGAGAAATAGGTGATTCCGAGGTATTTTCTTCTGGCTTTGATGTCTCTTCCTCTGGAGATTCTTCCACAAATTTATTTATAATTGACCACACATGCATAAATTTAAACCCATCTCTGTAATCCTTTTGTTTTGACATCAATTCATTTGCCATTTCCCACTGCAATAATAATATAAATAAATGAAAGGAGTTTGTATTATATTAAACTGCTAAGATTTGTAAAAAAAGAAAAAAGAAAAATGTCTCTTACCATAATTTGGTCATTTGCACCACTTGGACGTGAATATTCAACTTGCTTCAGACATGCCCAAAACTTTCTACAATCTTTAAGAATGAGTTTGAAACGGGTTTGCAAGGATCTGTGGCTACGCTTTGCTACTTGACTAGGTCGTTCAGTGTTGTAGCGTTGTTCTACACGATTCCAAAATCGATCTTTGGTTTGATGTCTACCCACGATTGGATCTTGTGAGATGTCGAGAAATATAGTACAAAGACGTTTATCCTCCACATGAGTGAAATTAGTTGTACGCTTAGACATTTTTGGTTTGAAAGATATTGTAAGATAAATGAGTATGAGAGATTGGAAAAGTGTGTGGAAGATTAAGCTCATATGCAATCTATTTATAGGAAAGAAATGACTTTTAATCTTTAGAAAAAAGAAATTGATCAGACGATTGAGAATTAAAGATGACATCTCCTATCAACGGCTATAATTGAAAGCACAAGGATTGTGCTTTTTTGTGTGAGCAAATTTGTATCCACTGATCAGACGGTTGAGAATTAAAGATGGCATCCCCTATCAACGACTATAATTGAAAGCACAAGGATTGTGTTTTTTTGTGTGAGCAAATTTGTATCCACTGATCCGACGGTTGAGAATTAAAGATGGCATCCCCTATCAACGGCTATAATTGAAAGCACAAGGATTGTGCTTTTTTGTGTGAGCAAATTTGTATCCACTGATCAGACGGTTGAGAATTAAAGATGGCATCCCCTATCAACGGCTATAATTGAAAGCACAAGGATTGTGCTTTTTTGTGTGTACATTTTTTATTATATAATGGAGATTAGGGCAGGTCATTATAACACACTGATATTTGCTTTTCCATTCACATTCTATCTATTATCTTTTTTCACCTCTCCACCTTTACTTCTCTTCTCCTACTGTAAAGAAATGAATTCCCATAGCAATATATCTTTCTCAAGCTCTTCATCCAGTGATGATGAATCAATCCTGGAAAGTTATGACTTGGAACAAAAAATTATTCTCCAACAAATACAAAATAACAATCTTATGATAGCCTGCATTTCTTGACCAGCAAAATGCAACTTCTAGTCATGGTGGCTCAGTTCCAGGTCGGAGAACCATTTTCCGTGATCGAGAAGCTGCTGCAGATAATCTCTACAACGACTATTTTGCCGAGAATCCAACATATAATGAAGAACAGTTTCGTCGGCGTTTTAGGATGTCTCGTACTTTGTTCCTTACCATTGTTGATGCTGTAAAAGATCACGATCATTATTTTCTGCAACGAACAGATGCAGCTGGGAAGCTTGGGTTGTCAACTCTTCAAAAAGCAACAGCAGCAATCCGTATTCTAGCATATGCAATTCCAGCTGACGCAACCGATGAGTACGTAAAAATTGGAGAGTCTACTGCCATCGAATGTGTTAAAAGATTTTGTCGTGCTGTTGTAGATATATTTGCATAGCAATATCTAAGAACACCCAATGCGAGTGACGTTGCTAGACTACTTTATATTGGAAAGCAACGTGGATTTCCTGGGATGTTAGGAAGTCTAGATTGTATGCATTGGAAGTGGAAAAATTGTCCAACAGCTTGGGGAGGGCAATATTCTGGTCGGAGTGGATCCCCTACCATCATTCTTGAAGCTGTGGCTGACTATGATATGTGGATATGGCATGCATATTTTGGGATGCCAGGTTCTAACAATGATATTAATGTGTTAGAAACCTCTCCTCTTTTCTCTAACCTTGCCAGAGGCATTGCTCCTCCGGCACATTATGTCATTCAAGGAAAGGAATACAACACGGGGTATTATTTGGCTGATAGTATATACCCCAAATGGTCAACACTCGTTCAAACTATCCATGCACCTGTTGGTCCCAAAAAAAAATATTTTGCAACAAAACAAGAAGCGTGTAGAAAAGATGTTGAACGTGCATTTGGAGCTCTCCAAAGTCGATTTGCGATTGTAGCAAATCCAGCACGTTTTTGGAGTAAAGCTGATCTGAAAATGATTATGCGTGCATGCATAATAATGTATAATATGATAATCGAAGATGAACGGGATCTTAATGCTCCAATTGAAGTAGAAAGAGAAATACCACCTTCAAATGTTGAATTTGCGGACTACGATCCTGCTCGATTTCAAGATTTTCTTTCTCGATTCACACAAATCAGAGACAAGGAAGCCCATTATGACTTTCGAAATGCGTTAATGGATCATCTATGGATGGAGTATTCCAACTCAGAAGACTAGTTATTTAAGTACTAGTTATTTAAGTTATTGAATATTGTAATTTAATTTTCAAGTGTTTTATTAATTAATGAATATCTTTTAAATATTTAAGATAGATTTATTTTGTTTAAAGTAAAGATAAATATATCAAAATTAAATGCATAATAATATTAATTATGTTGAAAATAGATTAAATAAAGATTAAATGAATTTTTTATTATTTAGTGGAAAAAATAGTGCAAACTGCTGGAGATGAATTACTGTTTTCACACAATTTTGGTGCTGAATGTGCTGCAAAATGGTGCAGACTGCTGGAGATGGTCTAACATATTATAATTTTTTTTTATGTACTGTCAATATTAATTATCAAAATATCACATTTGATTAAAATATTACAACCCAGATATAGTTTTCTGAAATGGAACCCAGATATAGTTTTGGAATTCTTTAAATTTGAGTTAAAAAAAAATAAAAATAAAAATAAGGAGACATGTTAGTTCATGACGGTTCTATGGTCCCACGCGTTTTGGTTAATCTCTTATTTCGAATGAGTCAAGCCCAGCCCAAGACACCAACGAAGCTCGCTCCAATGGCGACGCCCAAATTCTTCTTCCTCTCTGCTCTCTCTCTCATCGCTCTCGCGTCCGCCTTCTCCCCCAAGGATAATTACCTCATCAACTGTGGCTCAAGCGACGCCGAGACGGTGGACTTTGACAATCGAATCTTCGCCGGAGACCAATCGCGATTCCTCACCTCTTCCCGGACCACCCAACTCCACACCACTGATCCTCTCTTCTCCGCCTCTTCCCCTCTCTACCGCACTGCCAGAGCCTTCAATCGCCCAGCGCATTACGTTTTCCCAATCAGAGATCGAGGACTTCATCATCTGGTACGCCTCCATTTCTATCCACTTCAGAATAATTATAATAATCTCTACGAAGCTGAGTTTCATGTAATTGCCAACGGGCTTTTGCTATTACGCAATTTCCGCCTCCCGAAAGGCGGCAATTCCCCCGTGATTAAGGAATTTGTGATCCCTGTTTCCTCCGACGAGGTGCAAATTACACTTTTGCCCTCCGAGAAATCCAGTTTTGGTTTCGTGAGCGCGATAGAGGTGATTTCTGCTCCGCAAGACCTGATTGCGGATGTAGCACAGTTGATTGATGTTGGGAAGAACGAAATGATCCAAGGGTTATTGAAAAATGGGTTTGAAACTGTGCACAGATTGAACGTAGGAGGGTTCAAAGTGACACCCTTTAATGATTCTCTATGGAGGACGTGGGTAACTGATGATGAACACTTTGCATCGAATGATGCATCACAAAAAGTTCATTTTGGGGGCAGAATTAGGTATCAAAAGGGTGGGGCAAGTAGGGAAGTAGGGCCAGATAACATGTATAACACTGCGAGAGTGATAAAGAGCTCAGAGAATTCGATCCCGAATGTGAATATGACATGGTCATTTGAAGTGGAGAAGGGTTATAGGTATATGGTGAGGATGCATTTCTGTGATATAGCAAGTGTAGCCACATACATGCTTTACTTCAATGTGTATGTAAATGGGGAGTTAGCATATGAGAATTTGGATCTGTCGGATATCACAAATGCAATCTTGGCATCTCCGTTCTATGCTGATTTCTTGGTTGATGAGAAGAGCTCAGGGAACCTGGTTGTGAGTGTAGGGCCATCAAACAAGAGCCAAACTCCAGCTGTTGTTGGCATACTCAATGGGATCGAGGTCTGGAAGTTGAACAATTCAATGGGTAGTTTTGATGGAGAGGTGTGTGTGGATGTTGTGTGGAGAAGCTGGAGAAAGGGGCATTCGGGCTTTTTGATTCCGTTGATTGCAGCAATATTCTTGTTGCTGTCTGCATCTGTGTTGCTGCAGAGGAGGAGGAATTCTCCGATGGCTTGGTCGCGGTTACCTGTGGATGTTACTGAAGTTAATTTGAAAGCTAGTAACTGAGTATATACTCTGTTGAACTATCATTTCACTTATGAGGTATCTGGTAATAACTGTTTGGTGTCTCTGTAAGTTTGATGTGAGGGGCTGTTTTCTAATGTTATGGTATTGATGTGTATAGATACATGTGAGAAGATTTGTAGTTCTAATCTAGTATTGTAACACCTTAAAACCTCTTTTACTTATATCTGTTGTGTGTTATTGTACATGGTTTTCAGACCAATACTCGTTTCTCATAGATAATGTTATGATGATTGTTCTTTCCATAATCAGGTTCTGTTTAGAATCATAGTTGAACTGAACTCTAAAATCGTTTCTTACATTCTTTATGTATGCATTGTATGCGTTTATAGCTTTGTTGCTGCAAAGATTTTAAGGTATTTCCACGCTACAGAGAAATCTGTACTCTCCCTTCTCCAATTTGGGATTTCCTACTCGCCACCCCTGTTCCATCTCATGTTTCATTGCGTCTATGTGAAAATGGACACTTATCTACCACCCCACCCATCTCAAGTTTCAGGGAACTGGGAATTTGAGCTCCCCTTCTCCTGCTATTCTCTTTTATTTTGATGCATCAAACGCCAAACGCGACTTTTATGTCAAGTTTGGCATGAAATGCTTAATTTTGTGGCTCTGCAAGATTAGTTGTTTGATGTTAGTGGATAAGATTGTCGACATATGTTGGGTAGCCAAACAAATCCTTGGAAACCAAAGCTATTGGCGTGGTCCAATCCAATATTGTGCGCATACTAATCATTCTTTTTTATGTTTATCAACAATTTTGTTTCTTGCCGCCTTACCTAATTTTCAAATATTTGTAGCAATTAGGGCTGAAAATCAAACCAAACTACTCGATACTTGATTCGAGATCGTTCGGTAAAAGCTCGATTTGAGTTCGGTTTGATAAAAATATCAAACAAGCTTGCATACATTTACGTTTGATAAAATTAAAAGCTCGGCTCGAGCTCGAGCTCGATTAATGAAAATAAATAAAATAAGTGTAAATTTATCAAGCTACTCGAGCTCGGTTCGTGTTCGACTCGATAAAAGCTCGTTCGGGCTCGCCTCGATTGCTTATCAAATAAACTCAAACATATATTTTGAAGCTCGATAATATTTCAAACAAGATTGAACAACTCTTTGTTTGGTTCGGCTCCACTCATTTACACCGCTAGTAGCAATTCTGTTTGCATGAAAGAATGTGTGAAGCTTCTCGAGTTCATCACTCCATCGATTTTAATAATTAAAAATAATTTGAGAGCAAATCTTGTATCGTGAGATAGATTTATTATTAGGTATAATTTTTTATTTTTTTTACAAATTATTCGTAAAATAATTGATTAATTCTCATTTTCAATGATAAAGAATGTTATAAGTATCTTTTTTATTATAATTTAAGTAGGATAAAAATATATGTGAATTGGTTGATAAAATAACACAATTTATTTTATTACTTCTCCCGTACTTCAAAAGAGTTCAATTTTAATGTCACACGTTGTTATTTATTTATTTATTGGATATTTTAATATTTTTAGGTATGTAAATTGTAATATTAATTTGACAAATTTAAAAGTAAACTACTACTTTTAAGGTTATTGAATAAATACATTTTTTTTAAAAAAATTATATATACTTAGGTTATTATAAGATGAACGAATTAGAAAAGTTTTAACTTATATATACGGAGAGAACAGTGCTTTATATAGGAGGATTCAAGTTAAATCCAAAATCATAATGAACATATAATGAAATCATGTACTTTCGTCATTTAAATTAAATCAAATAACTTAAATTCGGAATGATAGCGAAAACACTATAAATTAGAGGAACGAAAAATGTAGAAATTGATGGCAAATTCGAATGGCAGACACGTGGAGACACACACAAAGCACGCAGATGTACATAGACTCTCTAAAACCTCAACACTTGCACACAATTCCAAATTAATTTCCAATAATCAAACATTCAAGATTTAATAAATCCAAATAATTGATCAATACTATAAAATTGACAACATGGAATTCCTTCATGATACAAAACATTTGCGATCATTCTTCTTCACTCGAACCTCCCCCCCCCCCCCCCCCCCCCCCCCCCCCCCCCCAAAAAAAAAAACAACAATAATAACAACAACAATAATAATAATAATAATAATAATAATAATAATAATAATAATAATAATAATAATAATATAAACTCACTCCCATCTATTCAAAGTTGAATTATTAAATTTATTTAAAATAAATATTTGTGTGAAATTTTTTATTAGACGAATAAAAAGTGATACTTGAAATAATAAAAATTGATAGTAGTGTAGTAAATTATTTTATAAAAATTTGTAATATGAATAAAAAGTGATAATAATAATTATAAGAGAAGGTGATAATTTAACAGATTGTAACAAATCTCCATGGAATGTTAATAATTTCCATACTAATAATATGCGATTTTAAGTGTGAGGCTCCAAAGTGACGTAGAAAATAGTAGCATGAAGCATGCAAAGTTGAGGAGTGAACATTCCACATCCACTGATCATTTTGACCTTCCAAGAATGTCAACTCCTCTTAATTAATACAAAATCAGATCTTACAATTTGGATGGTTCTTAATTAGACGATGGTCGTGCTTCTTGCTGGATATATGAATCTTAATTAACTCAACTTGAAAGATTTAGCATCACATGATGTCACACAATCCATGTTATATATAACCCCATCATTCCCTCAACATTCCATCATACAAACGAATACTTAATTACATTGATGCATGGCTCCACCACCAGCTTCTCACGGCGGCAACAACACGATGAGGGCGGCGATAATGGTGGCTGTGATGGTGGTCTTCTCCGGCTACCTCTTCATTTGGGTGATGAATCCCACAAATTTATACTATACTGGTTGGTTGAAGAAGCTCCGAGCACAAACTGCTTCTACTTATTTTGGAACCACTCAAGGTCTGCCTATTTTTAATTAATTATATACACATAAATACCATATCAACTAATCTTAAATACTCCATTTTATACGTTCAGACTATTTTGTATTCTACTAGGAGTAATATATTATCTTAAATGAATATTTATATCATAAGTCCCACAACTTTTTACTTTATTTGAAATGGTTATAAGAAAGTTAAAAATATATTTTGTTCTCAGTACTTTTAAAATTGTGTAAATTTAACTTAAAATTCACTAGAAATAATAATTTTTGCAGGAATAGACACACACGTGACATGTACATGATGTGCAGGTTATAGAATGATATGTGTGCGATTCTTGAAAATTGAAGAACTATATAAGTCGTTCTAACCTTTTTGACAATTAAAAAAAAAAGTTGTGGAACAATTTTGAGTTTTAACTCTATATTTATCTAAAATTAATGACAATAGAATGTTTAAAATGAAACTCAAATTTAAAATATAGCATTACTTTCATAATTCTTAATATTCTCCATGAATTGTTGCAGGTGCAACTTATTTGTTATTTACATTCCCAGTGGTATTAGTTGCAGCATTAGGGTGTTTGTACCTTCACTTAGGCAAGAGTTCAAGGAATAATCATATCAATGGGTATAATCACATCCGAATATTTTATACATTTTGTACTTAATTTATTCGCAAGTTAATTTAATTTAATTGAAAAAAAACAGAGGAAATAATGATCGATTGACGATATGGAGAAGGCCTTTGATTATGAAGGGATTAGGGATTGTTTCTCGGATTGAGCTTGCAATATTTGTCATGTTTATAGCTCTCTTGATTTGGAACATTTCCATCTACTTGCATCAGAGTTTTGCACTTATTACACCTGCCTATGCTGCTAAAAGAGGAGAGAAAGTGTAAGAACATCATTACAAACTGAATTAATAGTAATATATATGGATATTAATTTGATAATTAATTAATTAATAATATATAATTGAGATGTCAGGTGGGAAGCGAAGCTGGATATAGCGGGCCTCCGCCTTGGATTGGTCGGAAACATAGCGTTGACGTTCCTCTTCTTCCCGGTGACACGTGGCTCCTCGGTGCTCCCACTCTTTGGGCTTACCTCCGAGTCCAGTGTGAAATACCATATATGGTTGGGCCATATTGTCATGACCTTTTTTACGGCCCATGGGCTTTGCTACATCATCTTTTGGGCTTCCACACATCAATTATCTGAGGTGCCTTTTTTTTCTTTTCTTTTAAATTTAAAATTTCTGCATTTTCCTCCTAAAGGCTAAAACACCAAATATTAATTTATTTATTTATTTATCTTTGTTTTGAATTGATTTGATTAATTTGAAATATTTGTTGATGGTGCAAAAATTCAGATGGGGCAATGGCAGAAAACAGGGGTGGCTAATCTACCTGGAGAGTTATCCCTATTAGCAGGATTAATCCTATGGATTACAACATATCCAAGGATAAGGAGAAGGATGTTTGAAGTGTTCTTCTACACACATCACCTATACATACTCTTTCTCTTCTTCTTCATTCTCCATGTTGGGATCAGCTACACCTGCATCATGCTCCCGGGCATCTTCCTCTTCGTCATCGACCGTTACCTCCGATTCTTACAATCTAGACGAGGCGTTCGCCTTTTGTCCGCTAGAATTCTGCCATGCGAAGCTCTCGAGCTCAATTTTTCCAAGATCAAAAGTACATTTTATTAGAGATGTTAAACGAGCTAATTATTGAGCTTTTACTAAACTTTTTAAAAAAAATTTAGCTTATTGCAATGTTTGTTTTTTTCAGGTTTGAATTATACTTCAACGAGCATTTTGTTCGTGAACATTTCTAGTATTTCAAAATTGCAGTGGCATCCTTTTACCATTACCTCTAGCAGTAATCTTGAACCAGAGAGGATGAGTGTTGTAATAAAAAAAGAAGGTAGTTGGTCCACTAAGCTCTACGAGTTACTCGTTTCGCCTACTTTGACAGACCGTCTTGATGTCTCAGTTGAAGGGCCTTATGGGCCACCTTCTACACATTTTCTAAGGTACGAGGACTAACTCTTTAGTTTTTTAATATAAACTTTTAAACGAGGTGGTCATATTATTAACGGTGTCTCGTTGTAGGCATGATTTGTTGGTGATGGTGAGCGGGGGGAGTGGGGTAACGCCGTTTATCTCCATCATCCGCGACCTAATCCACGCGAGCGAGACGATGAAACTTGAGACACCCGAAATCCTCCTCATTAGCTCATTCAAGAATTCCACTGACCTAACCATGCTAGACCTAATCCTCCCCATCTCAGGTGCACCATCACAGATCTCCAACATGAAGCTACGAATCGAGGCCTATGTAACGAGAGAGAAAACACCCGAACCACATGAAAAGAAACACGTTCGGACTGTGTGGTTCAAACCTAACCCATCTGACGCACCAATTGCTCCCATTTTAGGCCAAAATAGCTGGCTATGGATAGGGGCCATCATAGTCTCATCCTTCATCATCTACCTTATCTCCATTGGAATCTTGACTTGTTACTACATATACCCCATAGATCATAACACCAACAAGATCTTCTCCTCTTCATCAAGATCAGTCCTCCACATCTTGTTCCTCTGCATCGCCATCGTCATCGTCTCCACGCTAGCATTCCTCTGGAACAAGAGGGAGCATTCAAGGGAGAGTAATCAAATACAACACATTGAGGGAGCAACACCTCAAGCATCACCCAATTCATGGTTTTATAATGCAGAGAGAGAGCTAGAGAGCCTCCCTCAAGAATCGTTGTCGAACTCCATCAACGTGCATTACGAAGAAAGGCCAGATCTCAAGAGTAAGTCAAGAAAAACACCAATACTACATGATCATGCATGCTTTTTTTGACCAATTTCTTACATTACAATACATGATTCTGTTTTCTTCTAGGATATCTGTTCGAGAGGAAGGAAACGAGCGTCGGAGTTCTCGTCTGTGGACCAAAGAAAATGAGGCACGAGGTTGCAACCATATGCTCATCTGGTTTGGCAGCGAATCTGCACTTCGAGTCCATCAGCTTCAGTTGGTGATTTTAATCAATTCTGAGATTGTCTTTTTTGTTTGTTTGTTTGTTATCTAATTTTCTTGTTTGAATCTTCATATCGTTTGATTTATGATGTTCACATACAGCATGTAAATGGATAAGGAACATGCTCTTCTGTAAAAACGAAAACATACTAATAAAAACAATACATACTTTTTGTTGCCAAGACAGTACCCATAAAAATATAGATTAAATTAGAAAAATATAATTAGAATAACAACAATGTACAAAGTGTATCATAAGAATTGTAGAAAATGAAACAAAATATGCGATAAGCCTACACTATAGATCTTAGAGACCAGAATTTGAACATACTTACCAGAATATTGTTACAGCCACAAATAAGACTAGTAAGGTGTCAAAGCAAAAACAGATTTTCCACATGAGCGAATGGAGGTGGTAAAAAGTCACTTGGCGGATGGTCATTGTGAATCTCGACGAGTGTATTCTTTCTCTTGTCATACACCATATAAACCATCTCCTTCTCACCCCCCCTCTTCCTTATATCCTGGAGTAGAATCTCATTTTCGCTCACTTGACACATGGGTTCGGGGTAGGATTCTGGTCTGTACTCGCATAAACACTCCTCCTTAGACTCCATCCATTCATCACCAAAGCTAACTTTCTTCATAATCTTAATCCGGGCATGAAAATCGGTGATGAGCAAACAAAGTTGCCCTCCGAACGAAGTCAACTGGAACACTTCTTCATCACAATTTTTACAATTTGGCAGAGATAGTCTCTTGAAACTTTCATCCTTGCAATCAAAACAAATTACTTCTTTGAATATATCCCTCAGGTCCACGAATTCGATTACCAACCAATAAATAGTTCCATTAACAAAGACAGGCCTATCAAAGCAATGGCTCCCCAAGAACCCCTTCATCTGTTTCACGTCACCCCATTTGTTGTCTCTACATGAATACACAGCATAATGGCACAGATCAGTAATTACTATTTTATAATCCTTCTTCAATGGATCGTAATACATTGCACAAACTGGTCTATAGATCCTAAAGACATCAACTGATGGGGGACAATACAACTTCCGATACGTTCTACAAGATGGATTCCACAGCACAAATTTAACAGGCTTTCTCTCACCGTTTTCACCTACGGACATGGGTGAGAGCTTCAGATATAATCCGTCACAACTGCACAAAATCAAACTACAATGACGCATAAATTCAATTACCGACACAAATTCAATACAGTTGTTTCGGAGCTCACCAACATGCAACTGAAGATTGTCACCAGGTCCGTGATCCCATGCAACTAGATTTCGGGAGGACGGATTCTTGTTGTGGTGGAGATGAATCTCAGCGAAGGCTGGATTGGAAATAGTGGCCTCCCACTGTTTGCAAACCACCCTGAATCTTAGTACATCCTTCACGGCTAATCGAGACAAGATGATCTCTATAATTTCACGTGGAAGACTAGGACTATGACTAAATTTCTGCCTTTCCAATTTCCACCTTCCAACATCACACTCATCTGATTCAAATACTCTCATTGATTCCATCGTATTAAAACCTACAACAATTATTTCGGTTAACTTTCACTAAAAAAATAAAAAAAGGGCAAAACAGAGATAAGATGATAACTAAGTGACAAGTAAGTCTCCAAACGCGACAAAATCAAGCCCTAACCTTCCAAAGCCTGAACCTTTTTTGGAAAGCAAACTGATGACGCTCAAATTCAACCAAAACCAAACTAATCAAATAAATAAACCATAGTTTTTGGATCAATATGGAGAATAAGAATGAACCTACTACAGATTAACAGCAGATATTGAATAAGGCAAATTCAATTGCAATCCCATCACTAACTATTAATACTTAGAAGTAGACACGCCCAAAATACACATCAAAATACTTGCCGTTCATAAAAGTTTTTGATTAAATAAAAAATTAATTGCAGAAACGCAAGAAATAAAACAGCAGATTGATGATATACAACTCTGAACAACAAGGTGGTAAGATTACCTTCCACGGCCACGGGACGAAAGGACCGATTCAAGACAGTTATGAGGAGTGAAGGTTACCGACTTTATTAGATATCATCCAAAACACAGGGAATTTAATTTAATTGAATAGTAAGGATTAAATTAATCACCAATTAAATTAAATAATAATTAAAGTGAATAAAATTAATCGAATTGATCAAATATGGTAATTTGATTAAATATGACAATTAATCAAATTTGGTAGTGATCACGATTACCACTTAATATATATTTGATCAAATATGGTAATTTGATCAAATATGACAATTGATCAAATTTGGTGGTTGATCACGATCATTAATTAATATATACTCCTCCGTCCCAGGTTAAGAGGGTCATTTTAACATTTTGATCGTCCCACTCAAAGAGTCCAATTTCCTTTTTTGGACACATGGGACCCACCACACCCACTAATACAATTAAAACATGGGGTCCCACATCCACTAATACAACTACTCACTATACATTAAATAATAATACTCCTTAATCCACGTGCCCAAAAACAAATGAGACTCTTAAGTTGAGACGGATGGAGTATTTGATCAAATATGGTAATTGATCAAATTTGATAGTGATCACGATTCCTACCTAATATAACACTATGAAACCTATAAATAGGGTCACTATGCTTTCATTAAAAATATAATTTTAATAAAAAAAAACATCCAAAGTGCATACACTTGAATAGATCGCATAGTCTGGACGATCTAATTGAGTTTGCCCTCGCCCAATTTGACGATCTAATTGAGTTTGCCCTCGCCCAATTTTGATACAATTTGACGATTTAATTGACTTTGCCCTTGTCCAATTTTGATATAATGAAGAGGTCGGCCGACAGGGAGCGGGAGCGCGAGCTTGAGCTTGCGTTTATTAAAGAAGAGTATCTAGGATGTAAGAAAGGTAAGAAGAAGAGGGTGATTAAGCCGAGCGAGAAGTTTGGGTTGTGTTTTGATTGGGAAAACACGGAGGACACCTCCCGAGATGTGAATGTGCTTTACCAAAATCCTCACGAGGCCCGGCTTCTGTTCGGCCGTGGCTTTCGCGCTGGGATGGACCGCAGGGAGCAGAAGAAACAAGCTGCCAAGGATCTCCCTTATGATATGACGCAGAAGAAGAAGGAACAGGCGGCAGATTTGTACGATATGAGGGTGGATCGCCATTGGTCTGACAAGCACCTTGAGGAGATGACTGAAAGAGATTGGAGAATTTTCAGGGAAGACTTTAGCATTTCTTACAAGGGTTGTAGGATTCCCCGGCCTATGAGGAAGTGGGCCGAGAGCAAACTGGGTCCGAAGTTGCTAAAGGCAGTTGAAAGAGCTGGGTACAAGACCCCATCACCCATTCAGATGGCTGCAATCCCGCTTGGCCTTCAACAATGAGATGTGATTGGCATTGCTGAGACTGGTTCTGGTAAAACTGCTGCTTTTGTTCTTCCTATGCTCACTTACATTACTAGACTTCCTCCAATAAGCGAGGAGAATGGACCTTATGCTGTTGTAATGGCGCCTACCAGAGAACTTGCTCAACAGATTGAGGACGAGACTGTTAAATTTGCTCATTATATGGGAATTAAGGTTGTCTCTATTGTTGGTGGGCAATCCATAGAAGAACAAGCCTTTAGGATTAGGCAGGGATGTGAAGTTGTGATTGCTACACCCGGACGTCTTCTTGATTGTTTGGAGAGGCGGTATGTAGTTCTTAACCAGTGTAATTACGTTGTTCTTGATGAGGCTGACCCACTGGCGGATCTATGTGGGGGCAGCCCTGGGCAGCCCCGGGCTCAAGCCCAGGGCTGTCCCCCAAAAGCCCATTATATCATATGTAAATAATTTATAAATAATTTGTATTTTTAAGTTTAGCCCACCCCAAAAATATTTTCAGCCCACCCAAATAAAGCTAAAAAATAAATATATCTTCTTTCTTCTTTGTATTTTTAAGTTTAGCCCAACCCAAAAATATTTTAAGCCCACCGAAATGAAGCTAAAAAATAAATATATCTTCTTAAATTTTATTTATATATATATATATATATTATTTTTTAATTATTATTAATATTTTTTATTTTCTTCAATAAACTTAGCCCACCCCACCGCGGTTTTCTGGATCCGCCACTGGGCTGACCGTATGATAGATATGGGTTTTGAACCACAAGTTGCTGGTGTTCTCGATGCAATGCCTTCAAGTAATATGAAACCAGAGAATGAGATGAAGAGCTCGACGAGAAAAGAATTTATAGGACCACATATATGTTTAGTGCTACCATGCCACCAGCTGTTGAGCGACTGGCAAGGAAGTACTTGAGAAATCCAGTGGTTGTTAATGTTGGGACTGCTGGGAAGCCAACTGATCTTATTACACAACATGTTATTATGATGAAGGAGAATGATAAGATGGATAGATTAAAAAGATTGGTGGATGATGAGGCAGCTATTGTTTTTGTGAATACAAAGAAGGTTGCTGATAATGTTGCTAAAAATCTGGATAAACAGGGATATCGGGTTACAACATTGCATGGTGGAAAGTCGCAACAACAAAGAGAGATAAGTTTGGAAGGTTTTAGAAGTAAGAGATATAATGTGTTGGTTGCCACAGATGTTGCTGGGCGTGGTATTGATATACCTGACGTGGCTCATGTCATAAACTATGACATGCCTAATACTATCGAAGCTTACACTCATCGTATTGGAAGAACAGGTCGTGCTGGAAACACTGGTGTGGCTTCAACATTCTTGACAATGCATGACACACATGTATTTTACGACCTTAAGCAAATGCTAATACAGAGCAACAGTCCTGTCCCTCCAGAGCTTGCAAGACATGAGGCGTCCAAGTTTAAACCAGGGTCTATCCCCGATAGACCACCCAGAAGGAATGACACTGTGTTTACTCATTGATGTTCCATGACCATGGAAAAACTACATTTGGTGTCTGAATTGCGGGTGAACTGATGATGAAGGAAATTTCCGGTCAAGTTAGATTTTATTGCTTTCATTCTATATTCACAATATCTTTTCTTCTATGGTTGGATAGTATATTCTTTTATTTATGAATCATTTCTTCTGTGGTTGGATAGTATATGACCTTTTTTGGTTATGTTACATCTGGTTCCATTTAGATATGTTGATATTGAACTCATGAGGTTTTTCCGTGTCACAACTTATGTCTTCTGATCATGATTTTATAATAAACTGCAAAAGTCAAGCCTCTCTGTCTACAATTATAAATGGTTGCAGATTGTTGAGATAATATTTGTTGCTAATAAATTAGAATGCTTTTTTTCTAATTTTCAAAGTCATCCATCAACTTCCCTTGGCTAATCTTGTTTGTTGTCTTCTCTTTACTGAATTGTACAGTAATGCATTTGTTTCTTTTCTTTTCACAGACATCAAACCCCATGTTTCCCAGATTTTCTTCCCATGGCAGGCCTCTGCCTACTTAACCCACACATTGATTTTGTAAAGCAGGGTGTCAATGGTGCAAATAGTCTTTGCAGTGTACGTTATTTCGCTTGTATATGATTGCTGCCAATTCTTTTTTCCTTTTTTATTTTTCTCCTTTTTATCTTTAATATTATTTGGAAGAAGTTCATTATTGTCTAGTTTGATATATCAATTCGTTGCTCTAGCAGGAGTCTGTTTGCTTTATTGCACAACCAGGAGCAACTTACATCCTCTCCAATTTTGTGGTACAAAATCAGCTTGCACAACAACACACTCATGCGATTGACAGAAAATTTGGGTACCATAACAAAAGATCCTAATATTGTGTCATTTAATACTATTAATTCTCAAGACAAGATTGCAGACAAGTTATTCATAGGTATGTTTATTTTCGAATCATTAGAAAGGCATGTAAACTCAGAATTTAAGATGTGCTTATATTCCTATCTTTAGAGTTCTAAAGGGAGCTTAAATAGGCTTATTTTCTATCTTTCATTTGAGTTTAGGGTTCCTTATTTGTAGCTATTATTTGTTTAGTAGTTAAGCATCTTTCTTTAGTTGTTGCCTTCCTGTTACTAATGGAGTTCCCACAAGTTTCATGTTAGGCGCAGTAATCAATGATTCCTCTATCAACCGGCATACGTAGTTTTTTTCCGGAGATAGAAGACGTTGGGCCGAAAGTTCAACGGTTGCCTAATTAATAGTATTGCTTGCATTTATTATGGCTACGGATGAAAATCTCAAATAGGAACTCGATATCATATTCGAGTAGGGGAGATTAAATACTCGTAATATTATTCTATATTTTAAAGTTAATTTTCAATTTAGAACTCATTTATTTGGATGCGAAGAGTAATTTTACGAGTAAAATTAATGTTGAACTTGAAGATGCGAGGTTTGTATTACTTATTTCCTACATCCTTGCTGTTTTTCTTGAAAAAAATACCAACAAGAAAACATCATCTTTCACCTCTGCTACATTGTTGCAACAAGAATCTCGAATGAATTTGTAGGTGGCAAACAAGATTGGACAGAGTAGGTATAGTTAAAGGAGTAACAGGGAATCTGTGCTTAGCAGTTTTGTTCTATCCAGTTACAAGAGGGTCATCCATTTTGCCTATGTTGCGCCTAACTTCAGAGGCTTGCATCAAATACCACATCTGGCTTGCTAACTTAGCCATGTTTCTCTTCACTGCTCATATATCTCTTAACGTTGAAGAAGCAAAGAGTGTATGAGTGTTGTAATAAAAAGAGAAGGGAGTTGGTCCACTAAGCTCTACGAGCTGCTCGCTTCGCCTACTTCAACAGACCGTCTTGAAGTCTCGGTTGAAGGGCCTTATGGGCCACCTTCCACTCATATTCTAAGGTACGAGTATTAATTCTTTTCTTTAAAATAAGCTTTTAAATGAGGTGGTCGTGTCGTGTTATTGATGATGTCTCGTTGTAGGTATGATTTGTTGGTGATGGTGAGTGGGGGGAGTGGGATAACACCGTTTATCTCCATAATCCGCTACCTAATCCACTCAAGTGAGACGATGAAACTCTAGACACCCGAAATCCTCCCCATCAGCTCATTCAAGAACACTGACACAACCGTGCTAGACCTAATCCTCCCCATTTCCGGTGCACCATCAAAGATCTCTCCAACATGTAGCTACGAGTTGAGGCCTATGTATGGAGAGAGAAAACACCTGAACCACAAGAAAAGAAACCCGTTCAGACCGTGTGGTTCAAACCTAACCCATCCGACGCACCAATTGCTCCCATTTCAGGCCAAAACAGCTGGCTATGGCTAGGGGCCATCATAGTCTCATCCTTCATCATCTACCTCATCTTCATTGGAATCTTGACTAGTTACTACATATACCCCATAGATCACAACACCAACAAGATCTTCTCCTCTTCATCAAGATCAGTCCTCCACATCTTGTTCCTCTGCATCGCCATCGCCATCGTCTCAACGCTAGAATTCCTCTGGAACAAGAGGGAGCATTCAAGGGAGAGTAATCAGATACAGCACATGGAGGGAGCAACACCTCAAGCATCACCCAATTCATGGTTTTATAATGCAGATAGAGAGCTAGAGAGCCTCCCTCAAGAATCATTGTCGAATTCCATCAACGTGCATTACGAAGAAAGGCCCGATCTCAAGAGTAAGTCAAGAAAATCACCGATACTACATGATCATGCATGTTTTATTTTTGACCAATTTCTTACATTACAATACATGATTCTGTTTTCTTCTAGGATATCTGTTCGAGAGGAAGGAAACGAGCGTTGGAGTTCTCGTCGGTGGACCAAAGAAAATGAGACACGAGGTTGCAAATATATGCTCATCTGGTTTGGCAACAAATCTGCACTTTGAGTCCATCAGCTTCAGTTGGTGATTTTGATCAATTCTGAGATTGTCTTTTTTGTTTGTTTGTTATCTAATTATCTTGTTTGAATCCTCATATCGTTTGATTAAGATGTTCACATACAGCATGTAAATGGACCAGGAACATGCTCTTCTTCCTTGTGTGCGTAAAAACGTAAACATACTATAAAACTAATACAGTACTTTTTGTTGCCAACGCCCAAAGATAGTACTCCTAAAAAATAATATTCAACACACATATGGCTAAGATCAATCTTATAATTATTATGAATGGATGGGATTAAATAATGTGACGCATTGATAAGATTAAAAAAGAATTAGTAATGGTTAATACGTCATTATAATCATTACAATTACAAAAATAGTACCGTCCATAAAAATTACATTATAGTTTCAAAAAATTCGTAAAGGAAATTTTAATTTGTTAACCATGAATAAAATAATTTAATAATAACTTATAGTTTCATTTATATATATATATATATATATATATATATATATATATATATATATATATATATATATATATATATATATATATATATATACTCATAACTATCCCAAATTCGTTTATCAATAATAGTTATATACACATACTCATTTAAAATTGTATTAAGATGTTAGGACCAATAATATTAATTCAAAATTATTAATAATGAAGGAAATATGCGATAAAAAAATGAAAAAAATAATTTAATAATAAATTAATTGTTAAAACTTAAAACTACTTTATAGTTTTAAAATATTCATAAAGGAAATTTTAATTTGTTAACAATGAATAAAATAATTTAATAATAACTTATAATTTATTTTTTTTATAGAAATGACTTATAATTGTTAATGCTACGCTATAATTATTATAATTATACAAAAATAAATCATAATATAAATTTAATTATTAATACCATAAATAATAAATTAAATTTTGCTGAAATAAAATAAGAGGGAAACTTAAAATAAAATAATAATATTCAGCACACATATAAGGTATCATTTTAAATAAGGTATTATTTTAAATAAATAATGTATTAAATTAAACAATGTATCATCATTGCCAAAGTTTTAAGTAAATAATGTCTTATAAAAGAATTTGTTATTATTAAATTATTAAGTTAGGTGTCATTGTAATTGTGATCAAAAAATTAATAACTAAGATTTAATTTTATGATTGTGATGAATGGGTGAGATTAAATAATGTAATAAATAAAATAGTAACCGTCATAGTTTTAAAAAATTAGTGAGTTCTAGTGTAAGAAAGACTATAGGCTGCCGGACCAGTAAGCTCACGGAAAAGGCCCAATCTCAAAGGGGGCCTAAAATATATATATATAACCCTCCTTACATTATTTATAGGGCTAAACGGCCAACTTCACTTGTCTTTGTACTTTCGTCCCATCGAAGGTAATCACAGAGATATCGTTTCTCAGATTCTACTCTAATCTCTTTTATCTTTACTGGTAAGTATTTGAATATGTATTTTTGAGGGCATGTCTTATTTTATACGAGTAGTTAGTGATGGGTTTGCAATTGAAGTTATCTTATCGAATATCTTTTGTTAATCTTCCGTTCTTATTCTCCTTAATGATCCAAAAACCATGGTTTACCAATTTGAATCAGTTTGGTTTTGGTTGAATTTGAGCCTCAGTTTCTTAAAGAAGGAAAAAAAAAAGTTTCTAGGGTTATTGCGTTTGGAGACTTATTTGTCACTTAATTATCATCCCATGTATCTTTTGTTTTGCTGTTTTAATGAGAGTTATTATTATTGACCTAAATAATTGTGGTAGGTTTCAATATCTGAGAATTAGAATCAGAGATATGAAAGAAGGTGGAAGGTGGAAAGGGAAAAAGCAGAGATGCAGTAGTCTTCCCCATGAAATAATAGAGATGATCTTGTTCCGATTACCTGCCAAGGATTTACTTAGATTCAGGGTTGTTTGCAAACTGTGGGAGGCCACTATTTCCGATCCATCATTCGCTGAAATTCATCTTCATCTCCAGCGCTGCAAGAATCGAAAACTACTTGCATTTCCGAATCTAGTCCATCGCGAATACAATGGAATGCATGTTGTTGAGCTCCGAAACAACTGTATTGAATTTGTGTTGGCAATTGAATCTGGCCTTGATCGATGTTATGATGTTTTGTGCAGTTGCGACGGATTATATCTCACGTACAACCCCTATCTCACAAGAGAGGGCGAAAGTGTTAAGTGTGTGCTGTGGAATCCATCCCGTATAATGCATAGGGAGTTGTATTGTCCACCATCAATTTGTCCCAATGGAACCGACAGAACAGTTCATGCAATGTATTACAATCCATTGACCAAGGATTATAAGATAGTAATCGCGGATATGAAGCATTATGCTGTGTATTCCTGCAAAGACAACAAATGGGGTGATGTGAAAAGGATGAAAGGATTCTTGGGGGACTATTGCCAAGATTATGAGAGTGTCTTTTTTAATGAATGTATTTATTGGCTGGTATCTGATTGGATGGATCTAATGGAAAGATTCAGAGAGGTAATTTGTTATGATTGCATGGATGAAAGTTTCAAGATTCTGGCTTTGCCAAATTTTATAAATCCTGATGAAAATCACTTCCAGTTGACTTCGTTCGGAGGCCAACTTTGTTTGTTCATCAGCGAATGGAATTCCAATCGGATTAAGATTATAAAAAAAGTTAGTGGCGCCAAGGGGAATGATGAATGTGAATGGAGGGAGTCTAAAGAGGAGGATTGTTTATGCAAGTGCAGATCTGAAATCCCCCCTCACGGCCCCCTCGCACCCGTGTGTCAAATGATCGAAAATGAGCTTCTTTTTTATGTTTGGAGGGGGAGTAAGAAGGTTTGTATGCTTTATGACAAGAGTAAGAATGCAGTCGTAGAGATTCACAATATGCCAAGGCTCGGTGTATTTCCCGTTTCTCATTTAGAAAATCTTCTTTTGCTTTGACACAAGTAGGTTACTTAAGTTATGGATTTATTCATCAAGTGATTGTGCTATTTATATACTTTTGGGTGACATGTGAAAAAAAATAATTATTTAGTTAAACTAATTATTATTGTAAAGATTAAAAAAAGTATAATTGAATAATTATTTTTTGATAGTTTAGGGTATTATTTATTTATTTATTTATTTATGTTTATGTTAAAAGTATTCTATCTATTATTATTAATCAGGGATAATTTGGGTAATTATTATTTTTTATTAATTCTTATCACAACTCCAAAACGAAATATAAAAAGAGCATCATTTTCTCAATCTTGTGGTGTATTAAATGTCTCTAGCTCGACTTAAAATAAAGTTTTTTTTTATCATTAATCTTATTTAAAACTTGTTTTATTTAATAAGACATTTTAACTGTAAGTCGAAAATTACCACTTGCAGGTAATTAATTGCTCACAATTTCCATCATTTTCTCCGGAAGCATATTTTGCAGCATTTCTTGGCATCACCCTTTTCTTCACCAACTCAACTTTCTTCATCATCTGCAAGTGCTTGAGCCACCAACTCCACTTCCTTAAGCATCTGCAAGTGCTTGAGCTGCATTTCTTGTGTTATGATCAATTTCGGGAAATGAAGAAACGATGTACCATAATAGAGCAGACAAGATTTCCATTGGCAAGTAATCATAAACCAGAAGCTTCTCATCACCATTGTAGTAATAAGCCCTTACACCAAATTCTCATGCCAATCTCTTCCATCTTCTTCATAAACTCTTTCTCCGCCATTGTTACATCCCTCAGTCGCTTCACCGCCACCACCAGGCCCGTTTACAGCACCGCCTTATACACCGTCCCCAAAGTTCCTTTCTCCAGAACCTTCGCTGACGCCCGCAACAGATCTTCCAATTCAATGTTACATCCCATCTTTTCGAAGATCACTAAACCCTTCTTCCTACCACTGATCAAATCTCGATCCTCCTTCCTTTTATCCTTCGCTCCAATAGCTTTCAAGTTCGCCACTCTGGGCAAATTGAGGTCAGGAATCGGGGTAGAGAAATATTCATGTCGTTGAACATTTTTAAACATGTTCAAATAAAATGTGGACACAAAATAAAAATAAAAATAAAAAAGAAAAATGGTCGATTTGAACCCTTATTTTGTTTCATGAGATCAAATTAGATCCTAATCTAAGTTTTTGTTCACTTGGACTCTTCATCTATTTTTATAGGTTCACATAACCCCTTTTCCAAACAAAATTAAATATCAAAATAATTATTTTTCTCTCTCCTTTTTAATTTTGGTTAAAAACAAATAAAACCCATTAACAGCCAAAATTAAGAAAAAAGAATCTCCAGTACCAAATACCCACCGAAAAACACTCCACCCAAATCCACGTCTACCGCCACGACTGCACGCTCCCTCGTTTCGTATCTTCTCAATTTTTTCCAAGATTTTCTTAATTTGTTCTAGAGTGTTTGAATTGGTAGTTTCAAATTAGGTTCTGTGTACCCTAATTGGATTCATGATTGGTTGTGCGGTGGAGTCAAAATTGGGGAAAACGGAGGCTCTGTTGCCGATTGAGCGTCCAATTCCAAATCTACGAGGAGGAGAAGCATGGAAATCCATCATTTTAATTTTGTTCCCACCGATTCGGCTGTGTCGCTAACGAGGAAGAAGCAGAAGTTGGATGCTGTCGTTCTAATTTTGCCACCGAGAGAGTGGATGAACACGGTTCAGAGCTGTGTTGCTTTGGAAGAGAAAAACAAGCAACTTTCCTGTGAAATCAATCCGAAAGTTACACGACAGACTCGAGAAGCTGCGAGTCGATCCAATTATTGATCATCCAAAATTTAGAATGACCTCTGTTTGTTGTAGAAGAAGAGATGCGGAAGAACAATTTCTTCGGAGTTTATGAAGCCATGTAATTATCATCATCCCTTGAACCTATATTAATAGGAGAGAGAAAATTTTAATTATTTTGATATTTAATTTTTTTTGAAAAAAGGGAAATTGAACTCATAAAAATAAATGAAGGGCCTATATGAACAAAAGCTTAAGATTAGGAGCCAATATGATCTCATTGAATAAGATGAGGGTCCTAAGCAAGGTTAAAAATTTTCGGATATTTCCACGATACATTCACGATATATCCATTTTTGGAGAGTATCGATATCAATATTGGAAAAAAAGAAATATCTTTTCTGATATCGAGGATATATCGGGAAATATCGGTATTAATATCGATATCGTTTTGTTATAGTTCAAAGTTTTTCAGATGTCGAGAAATATCGATAAAATATCGAGGATATATCGGAAATATCGAAAAATTATTCATATTTTAAGAATTTTTTTATGATTTTTAATTTTACTTTTACCAACTAAATACAAAATTTTTCATTAATATGTTAAATTTTAAAAATCAAAATAGAGCAACACTTGCATAAAATTTTTAAGATTGTTTTATGTTATTTAATTAATTATCACTTACTATCACTTTTAATTAAAATTATTATTACTAAGTAAATGAGGAGTTTCATGTACATAGTATGATAGTATACTCTAATTAAATACAATTATTTTGGTATGACATGTTTTATATTTGAGCCTCATAGATCATCATTTTGGTATTAGTTATTAAGTATTGTATGACTTTAGACCATTTAAATATATTGTAGTTGATTTGCTTATTATATGTTATGAATTTCATTGAGATTTTAAATTGTATTTATGCATTAAAATTAGTTAAAATATATTGCAAAGGTAAATAATTATTTTTCTCATTTTTTTCTAAGTTTCCACGATTTTTTATATTTTTACCGATATCTAGATCGATATTCAATATATCCATCTATATATCCGTAAAATTAAAATACCGATATTTTTACCGATATCGATATTTTAAACCTGGGTCCTAAGTGACCATTTTCCTAATTTTTTTTTTGAAAAGGTAATGCATTTCACCTTTATTTAATGGAATTTTTTCAATTTAAGACTTGAATTATATATTAACTATCGATTTAAGACTTGGATTATATTTTTATGGGGATTACTTGGGTGACCCTGGTCACCTATTACCCAACTTTCTTACCGGTTATAATCGGTTTCTTATGATTGTCACATCATTTTTTTTTTTGTTATTCTATATATCATCACGTTCCTATTTTTATGTTTTGATTTTGACCCATATAAATTAATTTTTAAATTATCTTTATTTACATCCATATTTTTTAATTGATAAAATAATGGTAATAAAATTAATTTAAAATTATATTTCTTTTAATTTTAAATTACTTTTTAATAATTATTCAGTTATCTAAATTAATTTTTTATTAATAATTAATTTTAAGTAATTTGATCACATTTGTATTTAAATATTAAAATAAATATTTGCACCAATCTACATTAAATTTTAATTAAAAATTAATAAAATTAAAAATAATTTTGATCAAGAGGATACATCATCAAAATAAATATTTTATTATTTAATATATTAAAGATGTGTTTTATTTTAATTTATTTAGTTTCACTATTTCAAACGTAATTTTAATAAATTAAAATAAAAATTATAAACTTTTAAATATGAAAGATATTCTCCAGTTTATTTAATTTATTTTTTAATATAAAAAATAATACAATCCATATGCATGTCATTAAACAAAATAATAATGGATACACGGGTACTGATTACTTGAACAGACAATTAATTTTTTAAGAATAATTTATTTCAACCAACGGTTGTACTCTTATCTAGCCTATTTAATGGTCATCATCTATTTAAGTCATCAATTACCCATGTCAGGTAAGAATTGGCCTATTTTTATGGATTCAAGGCCCGATTAACATAAAACTATCCATTTAAGGCTTAGATCCTAACTTGCTATCAAAGCCGCCATCGAAATTTCGACAGTTCCAACAAATTACTCCACTTTCAACGTGTCTCTACGCAGCGGAATCACAATTTCAACTCCTATGTTGATTCAAATTCACATAACCACAGTAGAATTCAGCCGCCACAAATACCAATTGGGCTCTCGGTGGCTGCCTCCGTCAGTGAATTTGAAGGAATATTTGGCGATGCACACGATCTCAAATCACTATTCACGACATTCTTCTGATGTAGGATGCCGTTGGAATTTGAAATTTGGTGTTTCCAAAGTCACGGTTGGATTGAAGGGGAATCACCGCCTTAAAAGATGAGGATAAGGAAAATCGACGAAAGATTCACAGTTGTCTCTCTTCCTTATCCTAATATATCAGAACAAATCTTATCCTAATAAATCTCACAGTTTACATCGTATGGTTGCAAAACTTTTTTTCTTGATAATATCAAGTTGCTATTGATGTGTTGCCTTGCTCACCTTACATTGATGATTTCAATAATCATGTAAGAAGTACTTATCTGCCTTCACACACACACAAATTTAAAGTTTTTTTTTTTTTTTTAATCCTTGCTGTTTGGTGGAAGTGTGATGAATGTTAGGCATAATGTAAATGGAAACCATTTTTTGGGAGTATTCAATATTGATGCTAGTATCATCTGATTTAATTTCAGGTGGGATGCCTAAGTGGAGCTCTCCTAGAGCAGCTGTGGTACCCAATTTTCATCTCCCAATGCCTAGTTATGAAGTTTAAAATAGGTAAAACAAAGTTCGATCAAATCAAATAGTAATGGATTTCAATTATTGTCTATCATGTCAATGATATTAGATCCCACCACAATACATATACTTTGGTATATGTTTTGTGTTACTCTGTTTCTGTAGTAGGATAGTCAATTTGAGGAGTGAATGTTTGGAATCATCATCTGTGGTGGTAAATGGGGTTGTCTATGCATTCCTTCCCTCATCCCAAAGACGTTTAGTTGCTGTGTTGTTTGTTCAGAAGTAATATCCATCAGTTGAGGTTTCCTGTGGTTGGTTAACTAGGTACAATTATATTTTTTGAGGCAAGGATACGAGGGTTTACATTGTACTTCTTTTGTCCAACACATTTGCTTAGAAACTTTTTGGGTACAGGATTTAAGGAAAGTATATGTTCTTATATAAAAAATACTCCACCAATCGTGAGTGCACATAGTTTTCAATTAAGTAAATATTGTGTAAAAGAGAGGTTTCTAAAAAGGGCATGTAATTAATTTCTTGTGGACTGACAAAAATAAAAAGAATAATTAATTTTAGTGGATGAAGACTGGAGAGAGTAATTCAGATGTGGGAACCAAAGATGTGGGGCATCTTTGGTTTGGACAAATATGTGAAAGTAATAACTTTTTTACTTTTTTTTTTTTTAAATCATGATTCATACGAAACACAATGTAACAATCCATTGTTTCTGGAATGCAAGAGTATGGGCAAATATGTAATGTTGCTGTCGTTACATCATAGGATTTTAATATGTTCTTTTATGTCTCAAGTGATTTCTTGTTCCAGAAAAAAATAAAATAATAATGGTATCACCGTTCATGAGATGTGAAACTTCTGTTTGCAGGACTAAAGTCGACGACATAAAATCACTTAGATTGATAACGGCCATCAAAACGCCTTATCTACCAGATGGAAGATTCGACTTGGATGCTTTGGTCAACATGCAAATTGAAGATGGTGCTGAAGGAGTAATTGTTGGTGGCACTACTGGGATGAACATATCATGCTCATCGGTCACACAGTGAACTGTTTCGGTGGATCCATCAAAGTAATCGGCAACACTGGAAGCAACTCAACTCGAGAAGCTATCCATGCCACCGAGCAAGGCTTTGCTGTTGGAATGCATGCAGCACTTCACATAAATCCTTACTATGGTAAAACCTCCTTAGAGGGTTTGGTTTCTCACTTCGAAAGCGTTCTCCCAATGGGCCCCACAATCGTCTACAATGTTCCATCACGGACCGGCCAGGATATCACGCCTCCTGTGTGATCCATACAATAGCACAAAGCCCCAACCTGGCTGGTGTCAAGAATGTGTTGGAAACAATAGGGTAGAGAAGTACACTAGTAAAGGCGTGGTTGTGTGGAGCGGAAACGATGACCAGTGCTACGATTCCAGGGAGCCACTGGCGTTATTTCAGTCACGAGCAACTTGGTTCCACGTCTAATGAGAATGCAAAGCTTGTCCCTCTAATCGAGTGGCTCTTCCACCCTTGCTCAGCTGGCGAAGAGGGTGGAGTTTGTGAATATAGTGAAGGAACTCGGAAGGGAAAATTTTATTGGAGAGAAAGATGTGCAAATCTTGGATGAATTGGTCGTTATTAGCAGTGAAGTAGCAACTTTGTTGTTTCTCATCCGTTTACTCTTTTTGAATCAAAAAAAATATAATACGTTTTTTAGTTGCTTCTTTTGTGGCAACTAAAGCTCAATATGAATAGTATATGAAATCTGTAACATAAACTCCTTTGTTTTATCATATAATTTCGGCTTTCTCCATTTTAGATTATCAATATCTATTTTCTAACATCAAATTTATGAACTCTGTGAATGTTAGCCTACACAAGTATTGACAAAGGGTTAAGGGTTTGAGGTATTTTTGTGCCTATCGCTTTGACCCATTTTAATGTGCAAATAGTACTATTTCATTTCCTATTCCACTTGTCACATATTATGTGTAAGATTTTAGTAGTCATATTTTAATAAAAGAAGAAATTATGAAACGCAAAGTAAAATGTTATTGTAGAATGATGATTCAACTGTTAAATGTGACTAAGTGAAACGTTATACTTGAAATGTTACATGACTTTCATCAGCAAAGGTTTGAAAAAATCAAAGCTTGAAAGTTGTGAGATGTTTATAAATTTTTGACAAATTGCATTCTTAGGCTTTTAGATCTCTATAAAATAAAGTTTATTAGATTTTGTCATTCGAGTATAATTTTGTTTTAGAGGACACCTAAGTGAGTATTAATTAAGACAAACACTAGGTATGAACAGTCTTATTTTTTTAATGCTAATGGGTCAAATTATTAACCGGATTCTCTTCCCCATCCTCCCCCAAATCATGCCACTTCACAAATCAATCCAATCTTTTATCCCGTTGATCTGTCTCCCACTTCTCTATTTTTCTCCCCTCTCTTACTTTCTCTCTCTCATTTGGCTTAACATTTACTCCCTCCGTCCCAACTTAAGAGTCTCATTTGCTTTTTGGCATGTGGATTAAGGAGTATTATTATTTAATGTGTAGTGGGTAGTTGTATTAATGGGTGTGGGGGCCCCATGTTTTAATTGTATTAGTGGGTGTGGGTGAGTCTCATGTGTCCAAAAAAGGAAATGAGACTCTTTGAGTGGGACGACCAAAATGGTAAAATCCCTCTTAACCTAGGACGGAGGGAGTATTTATTTAAGTTATAATAATTGATAAAAAAAATAAAATAAAAAGGTGTTCGATCAGCTACACTCCCCCATCGGGTTGGCCAAATGAGATCACCTATACCACTCCAATGTTTCATCTACTATTCCATATATTAAAATCTTGTCATGTGTCACAATCAATGGCCAAAATTTAATACTTGCTCCAAGGGTTTAATAGTAAATTGTAGGGTATAGTTTTATTATGTTATGGAATACCAATGGAAAATTAAAAAAGAAACAGGGAATTCAAGTTGCGGATTGGCGGTATTCATGGTTTTCTTAGCCACCATTCCCATCACCGGCACCGGCATCAACCCTGCCCGAAGTTTTAGCGCCGCTCAATAACAAGGATAAAGCCTGGGATGACCATGTAACTCATTTTAGCCTAGGAAATTAATTATTTTATGACATTTAAAAATTGATGATGTAGTGGATTTTTTTGGGTTGGATGGAGCCGCCATTGCTGAATTCTATCACCAGTTCATCTTTAAGGGCAGGCACCATTAAAGCTTTGGGCTCTTTAACCAGAAGGACGACGACGCACTGTCTAACTAGTGGACTTCCAGAACCTCCATTGAAGGAATCCGAGCATAGAGTGTTGGATTGTATACTAAAAGTCTAGCTTTTTGTATGAACAATGTTATAACAATTAATTTGAAATGAGAATCATATGATCAAATGATTGCATCTTATAATTTATTTATATGTTCGATGCAATAGTCCACTTATTTTATACTGTAGATAATATGTTGTGCGACAACACGCGGAAGATCATATTATCGGTTTCCTTATAAAGTATAAACTGATGCTCACAACCGAGATAGACGGGGACTCTCTATCGGGATGGTTGTAGTGTGGTCTGGTATTAGCTTGTCATGGCTATAGAATCACATTAGTGCACTTGTGTGTATTGAGCAGGACCGCTTGAGATCGTTCGACTTATACTGACTTATAGGAGAACTTGATCTCAGTTATTATGGAAGTTCGTGCTCTTAATCCCTATACAATAACCTCGACACGTAGGGCAGTATGTATTTCTTTGATTCATCAATGAGTGAGATTTACATGTAATTAAATCAACAAACTCGATGAGTTGGGAAGTAGTGTTGTCTCTATGGTGTGCTGTTGATTGTAGAAGGAATCCGTGTCCGTCATAGGTTGATGATGTCCCTTGAGGAGCTCATAAGGATTATCATGTAAACCCTGCAGGTGGAATTTATTCCGGCATGATAATGAGGTTGAGTGGTACTACTCTTGGATGAGATATTAATTAATTGGGTTGTCAGTAACTTAATTAATTAATGGACATTGTATATCTTAAACATAGGGAGACTAATGGACTCATAATAAGAAGGAGCCCAAAACGTAATTTTGGGATTGGTACGGTAGTGCAATAATAATATTTTAGTGGAATATATTATTATTATTGGACTTAAGTATAAGCTTTGGGCTAAGCTTGGATACTTAAGCCCAATGGAGGCCCAACCCAATTTCTCCTCCTGGTCCCTGCTGTAGCCCATGTATATAAGTCACCTCAGCTTATCTGGAACCCTAATCTAATCTAATTCATTATTCACGTGTGATGAGGGTTGAGAGCAGATTGAGGAGGTCTCGTAGATCGTCGCCCACACGACGTCGAGATCGGACTTGGGACATACAGCAGAAGATCAGAAGAGAGGATCGTCTGAACGCAAAGATCACTCAATTCCGAGATCAGACGAGGAAGTTATGGTCATTCTCGTGGGACTGCGCAGGCTGCCTGCGAGAATCAATCTTCATCAACATACCCTGGTGAACGGTAATCGTTTTTATGATTTATTGCTTCCGCTGTGATAGAAACGTATGTATCCTAACGGGTCACGTTAGCCAAACGATCGAGCGCTAACAATTGGTATCAAAGTTTCGGTTTCGTGGTGAAGCGTGACACGTTAGGCTAGGGTTTATGTGATTAATTTTTTGAAATTAGGATCGCATGTTTAGGGTTTGGTTTTACTGCGTAAACCATGAATATCCCTATGTGAAATATACCCTATATCATATATGTTCATCGTCGATGGTTGTGTGTGAGAGGATTCGACGAAAACTGTTCGTCAATTTCACATGGAAGGAAGAAATTGAGAGAAAATCCAGCGCAGTGATATTACAGAGGAAATAACTGGAGTTTTAACCGTCGGATCAGGCTGATTTTTGGTCAACACGTTCGGATTTTGTGGATGTACATTCTGAACGGTGAAGATCGTATTTGGAGCTTTGTGTTGCTAGAAATACGCCGAAAACAGAAGCAGTTTTTTGGGCGATTCTGTTCTGCGCAGTCGAGGGAAACGAGCTGTTTCTCACAACTAACCGTTGGATCGACCTGTAATTTGGACATCATGTTTAGAACTCACAGGTGTAGATTCTGGACGGTGAAGATTGGATTCCCAGGTTTCTAAAGTTACAAACCCTAAACGACAGTTGGTATAGTTTGATGTTGCGCGTTGGGCTGAACTTGGTTCTGTACAAGTAGGCCCTTGGACGAGCGACAGTTCGAGCGGATTTGCATCAGGTTCGATTGGTCTGCATCAGGTTCGATCGATGCTGCACCAGGTTCGAATGGATTTGTATCAGGTTCGATTGGTCTGCATCAGGTTCGATCGATGCTGCACCAGGTTCGAACGGATTTGCATCAGGTTCGATTGGTCTGCATCAGGTTCGATCGATGCTGCACCAGGTTCGAGCAGATTTGCATCAGGTTCGATTGGTCTGCATCAGGTTTGATCGATGCTGCACCAGGTTCGAACGGATTTGCATCAAGTTCGATTGGTCTGCATCAAGATCGATCGATGCTGCACCAGGTTCGAACGGATTTGCATTAGGTTCGATTGGTCTGCATCAGGTTCGATCGATGCTGCACCAGGTTCGAACGGATTTGCATCAGGTTCGATTGGTCTGCATCAGGTTCGATCGATGCTACACCAGGTTCGAGCGGATTTGCATCAGGTTCGATTGGTCTGCATCAGGTTCGATCAATGCTGCACCAGGTTCGAGCGAATTCACATCAGTTTCGATTGGTCTGCATCAGGTTTGATCAACTCTGCACCAGGTTCGAGTGGGTTTGCATCAAGTTCGACTGGTCTGCATCAGGTTTCGCGTGAGTCTTCACAATATGATCGGGCAGGGTGCCAGAGTGGTGGAGCAGGCTGCGGGGGGGTCGATCCCCATCGCTGTTGTCCACATTCGTGATTGGTGGCAAACAATCAAATTCGCTGTTATATAACTGTTATAATTGATTTATTAATTGATTATTGTTATATATGTATGCATGATTCTCTATGATTTATTGCCTTAAATAGAAGCATGCTAGATTGCGTATTATATTTGGTATATTATATGCATGTATGTTGGAGTGTTGATCAAGTCAACTTATTTTTGGCAATTTATTTCCTTATATATAACTGCTATAATTATTTTATTGGTCAATTATTGTTATATATTTGGAAGTATGAGCATGCTAGGTTGCGTATTTTATTTTTAAATATTATATACATATAAAAACCCTCGGTGTTGAATAACTAAGTGGGAGAGGGGATTGGTAAAAATCCCCGCGGCCTCCATTATTGGTTTGTTAGCAATGTGAATAAACTTGTGCGTCGGCATTAGAGCCTTCCTCCCCATCGGATGAGTTTATTCATGGATTGCTGGGACAGACTTCTTTAAATAATTATGTTTGTAATGTGATGCATATGAACTTGCGCGTTGGCATAGACCTTCCTCCCTATCGGATGAGTTCATGTGCGGATCACTGTACAGACTTATAATTGATGACTGTAGGAAGTTATCCGAGCGCGTGTGTACTTCTCCATCTGTAAGGCACATAATCTTGGGCCGCGGACTTGGGGTCAAATAATGGTGTACACTTAGGTGTAAATAATAAGTATCCTCCCCATCGGAGTCACTGCTTTTATTTGCATGGCTAAAGAGGAACCGACTATTAATTATTTTGTCATAAAGTTAGGTTGACAAATGAAATTAATGGGTAAAATCTTCTCTTGTAAATGTTCGGGTTTGTAAACATCCACACTATCGTGGCTTGTAGACTCACGGTGCTTGAGATGTCGGTGAATTTTATTTTTATATTGTTTTGAGGGAATCAATATAAAAGGATAAAATTCGAAGATTTGATCGGTATATTTATTTGTGATTCTCTGATTTTCAAATGGTTTTATCTCACTTATTATTAACTAAAAGAAATTATATTTACTTGTCCAAATTAGATGATTAGAAAAGAATCTTGGTTTTGAATTTTACTGCTTAAGAAAATACATGTGTGTTCTCACAAAGGACGTCTCATGATGCCTATTAAAGTCTCTAGTGAAGAGATAAGAGGTTCATAGAAATATGATGGTCTCATGTAACTCTTCGGATACTTGAGTAATTTAAAAGGCGGTAGGTCATGATTGAATTTGATAAATGAATTGGAAATACATGGAATAGAAGTTGAAGGGGAAACCTAAGTCAATTTTATTCTTCATAATTGCCTAGATGTTTTGAGTAAGTTTCTCATGAATTACAAGAGATTGTATATGGTGGGAAACTTCTGACAAAACATGTGGTAAAGGAAATCCAATTTCATAAAAGGAGTGAACAAGGATAGAATCTTACTTGCTAGTTGTTTAAACATGATTAGTGATGGCATCTACTGACACGAAGTGTGTAGATACTGGAATCACTGAATGTTCATTACTAAGTGAGGATAAGATTGTTATAACATGGGTAAAACTACAAGACTAGTGGCTATTGCAGTGGGAGTTGTTTATTTATCTTACGATATGAATAAACGTTTGATTTTGTGAAATTGTCTTTACATACGTTTTCATAGAAAGAATTTGATTTCGGTTTCTATGCATTAATAGATGGATACTCCATTTCATTTAAATGACATGGTCATTATAATGAAGGATAGAGTTGTAATCTGTTATGGTACATTGATGGACAATTTATATACTCTTAAATCATGTATATTCCACAGATGCAACAAATAGTAATTAATAATGCATCTTCTGATCTTAGTAAGAGAAAGTAACCTTTGGAGATGAACTAAACATGCATTTGGCGTCTAAGACTAGATCATTTTACTTGAGTAGGATTCAAAAGTTGATAGCAGATGGACCGTAAGGTTTATCTGAAGTGGAAACTATCGGACTTGCGAGTCTTACTTGGAAGTAAAAATGATTAATTACCTTTTCAAGGTAAAGGGGTGTAGAGCCATAGATATATATGTTGGAATTGGTTCATTCTGATTCAAGCGGACCTAATATTATCCAGGCGAGAGGTGGTAATGAATAATCGAAGATTATTCTAGATACCGATATATTTATTTGATGCACTGTATGTCTAAGTTCTTTGATTTATTCAAGAATTGCAAGGTTGGTACATTAAAGCATCATGGAAAATATATCAAGTAATGACGATTTAATCATCATTACAGTACCTCTTAGGATAATTAGGTGCTATTAATCAGAGGTTGAGATTAAATCTCAAGTGGTCTACACTGGGCATGCTCCAGCTGAATGGTGTGGTGGATAAAAGGAATAAGACTCTTATGGTAATGATTAGATAGATGATGAATTATTTGGAATTACTTAATTCATTTTATGGATAAGCCCTAGAAACAGTAATTCATTTGAATGTTTGTCTGTTTGTGGGATATGCTATAAAAATGAAGGTGATTTATTTAGTCTAAAAGATCGAAGGGTGATTGTTAACACAAACACTAGATTTTTGGAAAGGGACTATGTAATAAATCACAAACCCATGTATGAGTTGTTCTAAAGGTAGTGAGAAGAAAACACAAAGTATAAGTACCAAGTGTACAAGAGGATATACCACAAGGTAAACTGCAACGCGTGTCACGTCTGATACACAATTACATGTAGTGCCTTGTCGCAGTGGGAGGGTTATTCGACAACCCGTGAGATACATGTTTTGGGAAAATCGTAAGACTTGATCCATAGTAAACATGGTAATATCCCAGGGATACGACGTTGCACTACAAAATTAAAATGCGGAATCTTAGTAAGTGCAATGAATATTAAAATAGAATCGATGGATTTTAAATTAGGTCTGGATGCTTGTTGAACCGCTAAATGGCGTAAAAGCCATTGGAAGCGGGCATGCAAAAATAAAAGAGGATCATAGAATAAGGTGAAAATCTTGGAAGCAAGCTTGTTGCGAAAAGGTATACTCAGAAAGAAAGGGTTCGATTATGAGAAAACCTGTTCGCCAGTAGCTATGCCTAAGTTGATCCGAACTCTTTTATTTGTTGCTACTCATATGAAATATGAGGGATAGCAAATAGATGTCGAGACAGCTTTCCTGATTGGAAGTCTTAAGGGAAACATCTATGTGAAGCAACCAGAGTGATTCATTGCAAAGAGCTAAGAGCATTGTGATAGTGAGCTTAATAGTGTCCATTCATGGACTAAAATAAGCTTCAAGATCATGAAACATCCGTTTTGATGAGGTAATCCAGTGACATGGATCTAATCAATGATCGGATGGGTCTTGTGTATTGAAAAGAGTGATGGAAACGTGATGGTATTTCTTGTACTATACGTAGATAGTATCTTGCTCATTGGAGACAATGAAAGAGTATTGTCGGGCGTATGGGTATGGTTGATAAAGCGGTATGAGATGAAGGACTTAAGAAGAGCAAAAATATCCTTTTGATCACGGTAATACGGATCACAAGAAAGGATGTTATGCTTATCTCAAGTTTCATATAATGATACGATCCTTACTCGTTTAGCATGTGAATTTATCTAAGTGAATGTGTCTTGTGACACAAAAGTAGATAAAGAAGATGAAAGCGGTTCCTTATGCTTCGGCAAATGAGGAAGCTTAATCTAAGGAATGCTATGCACGAGATTGGATATCTGTTTGCCGATGGCATGAACAGTGGGTATCAACGTAACCTGGAACAAGAATGATGAACTGTGGTAAGACATATACTTATGTACCTGAAAAGGACTACAAACTATATGTGGGCTTACCGAACAGATTCACTGATTCTTATGGGTTATATAGATTCAGTTTTTTCAAATCAGATAGGGACGACAGTAAATCCACCTCAAAGGTTATACGTTTAATTTTAGGAAGTAGAGTCATAATATGGAGGAGTGTTATATAAAAATATATTTCAGACTCCTGATTCCATCATGAAAAGATGATAAATTGGAGCCTATGAGGCAGCCAAAGTATTTGTATGTCTCTAGAAACTTCAAGATGGACTTCGAAGTGTTTCTAAGTTTGCCCAAGGATATCACAATTTATATTGATGATATTGGTGCAGTTGCAAACTTGAAGGAATCACGAGCCCATAAGGCAATTAAACACATGGAGTGCAAGTACCACCTATTACGAGAAATCGTATGATGAGGGGAAGGTTGTTGTCGTCTAGATTGCATCGGATGATGACCTAGTAAATCCATTTACAAGGACCTTAAGGCGAGAGCTTTTGATGGTCGTGTAGTGGGAGTGGAAATCAGATGTATGGCAGAAGACATGACAGCATAGTCTTTTAGTATAAGTGGGAGATTGTTGGATTGTATACTAAAAGTCTAGCTTTTTGTATGAACAATGTTATAACAATTAATTTGAAATGAGAATCATATGATCAAATGATTGCATCTTATAATTTATTTATATGTTCGATGCAATAATCCACTTACTTTATAAGGAAACCGATAATATGATCTTCCGCGTGTTGTCGCACAACATAACATAGAGAACTGCGAGCAGACCACGTGGGCTATGGCTTCGGAACGGAGTCGTCTGCTAATGCTACCGAACCATTGTCTTCGATGAGCGGTAGAGATACTTCGGCAGTGGAGATGAACTCACGAATCGGACAAGATTTTCTCGTGGTCACCTGCTTTTCTTGCAATAGTAGTGAGCTTCCATGTATTCTTACTCTAATTTCTTTCAGAAGAGGGTGGATGAGTATATAAATGTGAAAATGATGAAAGTAATGGAGGAGGAATGGGTTGGCAGAAAAATATTCCACAATAAAGCTGTTCTCATTGACTCATTTCCCAAAATCCTCAACGTTGTTAGATTGGTATTTAACAGAAGGACATTAGTGTTTTAATTTAAGAAAATGAAGGGTATATTTGATCTAAATTAAGAATGAAAATAGTTTGAATGACCGGAAAAATAGATAAAGGGCTAAGTTGATCTTCAAGAATAAAATGGGGGTCCTATCCGACCCTTTGCCCAATGTAAAAATATCTTTTCTAACTGTACTGATCTTTGTCTTTCAGCTGATAACAGCATAGAATAAGCCTTATCAATGGATGGTAAAGGCTCCATAAGCATGATTTGATTTTTCAAATTGTCATAACAATCATGAAGTCCCATTAAAAATTGGATCAATTTATCTTACTTTGAGCAAGGACCTTTCCTCATGCACAAGTACAACTCACAGCAGGCATAATGTTCTGCAACTCATCCCAAAGTTTGGTCAGCTTATTAAAATACTCAACAACCGTACTACCTTCTTGAACCAAGTTACAAATTTTCCTTTTTATCTTATATTTCATCGGTCCATTACTCTCCCCATACCTTTGACCAATAGCATCCCACAGTTGTTTTGCAGATTCAGCATAAACAAAGGTATCACATAACTCTCTAGACAATGTATTGAGAATCCAAGATAAGACAGTCCAATCAACCTTTTTTCATAGTGCGTAATTTTCATGCTTTGCATCAGGCATTTTCAAATCACCATTAATAAAAATGTAGTTTACATTTAGTGCCAAGAGCAATTTCCATAGAATGTTTCCAAGGGAGAAAGTTGGAACCTGTTAATTGATATGGTATCAACGCCAATCCAGGATGATCTGCACCATGAAGAAAGTAACTGTCGGCCTCTGATATTTCTGTAGTTTTGGAACCAGTGGCTTGAAGTAATAGCCATGCACCAGTAGCCATAGTGATCAATTCTCGAAAATTAAAAATAAGAATATATAAGGTTAATTAACCTGCTCTGATACCATGATAAAACTATGAATCATGATAATCATAATGAATATTAAAGAAGCACAGAACTTGTAGAAAGTTTTATTTCTTAATACATAAAATGAAGTGGGATACACATATTTATATTGAGCACTATGAAAGATAGATACGTGATCACATGATAACAAACCACGTAATCATCGCCTCTAAATCACAACAGCTGGCAAGATAAAAGCAAAAGATAATCTACAACTAATGGCAAGTCTTTGCATGTGATAATCCACGTGTGATGACAGCTGTTGCAATGTATACTGCCAATATGTTCATCAATGCATTTCTTCACATATTAATATTACTATTAGTATTAATAAACCATTCTTGATTATCATTTTAGTGAGCAACCATGAATCCCATTTCGAATCTCATCCTCCTCTTCTTCCTCCTTTGCACATACACTGCAGAATCCGCTGACCCTGTTCACTATATCTGTGATGATAGCAGTAAACAAGGCAGCGGCAGTAAAATATCGGGAAATATTGAGAAACTAGTGTATGTGCTAGTGTCAGGCACTATCCGAAATGGATTCATTGCTACCGCTTATGGCGAAGGCAAAGACTGAATCTACGGCCTCGCCCAATGCAGGGGCGACGTCAGCAAAAGCGACTGCTCGGCCTGCATCCAAGATGCGGCCAAGCAGATACGCAGCTTGTGTCCGAACCAAGTGGAATCGAGAATATTTTACGACTACTGCCTTTTTGAGATACGACAACATGAACTTCTTTGATGTGGTTGATACCTCGGGTCTGTTGTTGTACAACGTTAACAACGTGACAGATCCCGAGGTGTTCAACAAGAAGCTTTCAGCTCTCATGGATCGGATTGATTCGGAAGCTGTAAAGACAGCAAACAAGGGGCTTGGAAAAGGAGAGTCTGATATTTCGTCGTTTATCAGACTCTTTGCATTGGTCCAATGCACGAGGGACCTGTCGGAAATAAATTGCGCGCAGTGCTTGACTATCGCGATCAGCAACTTTCTGACAGTCTGTAATAGCAGGAGGGGTGTCGAGTGGTGTACAGCAGTAGGGGCGGATCCAGGAAAAAAATTTTGGGGTACAACATGTAATTATAAAGATACTCCCTTCGTTCCGCTCAAACGTCACCAGTTGTATTTTAGGCGTAGATTAAAGAGTATTATAATTTTTTGTGTAGTGAGTAGTTGTATTAGTAGTGAGTGGTGGGTCACATGTGATACTTTTTGACTAAAAGTTGGACATTTGGATGGCCCAATATATTAAAATGTTGACCTTTTGGTGGGATGGAGAGAATATTATTTATTTCAAACGAAAAAATTATAATTACTATTAACACCGTCTAATTTCATTTTTAAAAAGCAATTTAAGATATTATCATAAATTTATAACATATATTTAAAAAATAATAATGAATTGAATTTTTAAAAAGCAATTTAAGATATTATCATAAATTTATAACATATATTTAAATAATAATAATAATAATGAATTGAATGTAAATTCATGTTCCAATTAATAATTTAGGTAACAAATGAATGAGGAAAATCTAAATGATTTTATAAAATATGAATATTAATATATTTTTTATGTGCATATATAAACATAAAACAATAAAGGATAAAACAAAACACCAAGATTTAAAATGAAAAATAAATAAATAGAAAAGATGTAGTATAACATTAAGAGAAACATGTTTGATATATAAAATAAAATAATTAAGAAAACACAAAGTAATAATATAAATAGAAATAAAGAAAAGAATAAAAATATAAACTAAATTATAGAAAATATAAATATATATTAAAATAAATAAGAAGATGTATGTAATTAAACAAGTTTCATAAAAATATAAATATATATATTAACTAGACAAGAATTCAAACCCCTGACGTCGACTACCAAGAAAATATAAATATATATTAAAATAAATAAGAAGATTTATGTAATTAAACAAGTTTCATAAAAATATAAATATATTATATTAATATTAACTAGACAAGAATTCGAACCCCTGACGTCGACTACCAAGAAGCATGCCTAAAACCACTAAACTACAAGCATGCATGTGACGACAAACTACATATATAAGTATTTATATTTATTGTGTGGGTACAGCTGTACCCAATGTACCTGTACTGCATACGCCTCTGTACAGCAGTTGGATCATCATAGCACTGATGTATTCATGTTCATCATGGTTAGTAATAATGGATCATCTCGATTATGTGTTAAAGTTAAAATAAAGTTAGTTTGAGTTAGATAATGTTGACAGATAAATGACATAACTGTCCATATAAATAAATTAAGACAAATGGTTGAAAGAAGTGACCTTGGAAGTTTGATGTGAATAATGTTTCAAGTATTTTATTTTTTTTTGTTTGTATTTCACTTAATATGAATACATATATGTATGCGTATACATGTTGACAATGTTGAGGACTAATTTGTACAAATAATAATTGGCAAGTTTCCTGTAATAGAACTTGTAAATCTTGTCATCTTGATGACTTAATTGTTGGCTTCGCCAAAGTTTCTTGGAAATGTAACAGCATCTCTAGCATTATTGAGTCCAGTTCCGTTGGTTCGGGTCGAACAGGAAGCTGAATCCATAACATTTTACAGCTCCATGTTTGTGAAGATCTACGTACCATTCATAATGCTTCGTTTCCAACCCTAAATCCTTGATCCTGCAAGGATAGAATCGGCGAATTAGTTATTGATTTTCATTAGTGATAACACAAACGATTGTCTCAATGGTGAGGTTGTCACCTGGTGATCTAAATGTTAACACCTTCACTTTGGCTTCCTCTTATCAGAGTTCCCACCTGAAGTTGCAACGAATCATGAGAAACGAAAACAGAGCTTACTGTAATAGATCGCGTGCTTTTTTTTAAAACTACCTTTGGTACAATCACTTCAAATGCTGCAGAAGTTTTTCCATCACCGTTGGATCTCACGTTGAATGGCTTAAGTTGTTTCAGATAATCGTATATAATGACTGGCTTCTTGCAAATTTCTTCTGTTAAACAGCTGCCATCCAATGTGAACCATATGAATCCAATATGTACAAGTATGATACAGTGGCTTCTTGTGTGTGTGTGTGTGTGTGGAGGGGGGAACCTTTCATGCTCTTCCGAGAGAGAAACACCCCATTCTGCTTTCTTTCAAATCTTCTTTGAGACACCTGATTAAAGAACAATGTCATAATCTACATCATGAATCTTGGATTTGTGATGTGTTGGTTGGATGAAAGTTTACCCTTTTCAAAACATCAACTGCATCTGTGTAACTAATATTTTCAAATAAGCCAGCTGCAATCAATTGAAGCCGATCAACCACGTGCTTATCTACGCGCTTGGAGACGAATTTTATATCATCTGTGCAGTTCTCCAAGATCCATTTGCAAATGAAATTCAAAAAGTCGACAGCGCATTCTATTGCATCCCATAGTGGAATGTCATTTTGTTAGATGAGATTACTCATAAAAGCCTAAAAGAAAACGAAAAACCTCCAATTAAGTAAAAGCCATCTCAAGCTCAACCATCCACATCTCAGCCAACGATTTTTTAGACTCTTGTCCGTTTGCATGAAAAGTAGGCCAAAAGAGTAAACATTCCCCAAGAGCTGATGCAAAACTCTCCAAATGCAGTCGACCAGAAGTCGTTACATACGTCTTGCATGAAAAGAAATCATCAGACTTTTGCCTTTTTCTAGCTTCCAATTGGGATACCATCTTAGTAGTTTTCTTGAGATCTTGAATGGCAACAGCTAATGCTTCCTTATTGCTTTCGCTTCGTTTGAGTTCTTCAACTTGTTTGCTCCTTTCCTTAATCGAATCCTTGATCGTTTCAAGTTTCACACCTTCAGCACCATCCTCAACATTCTCATTACCTAAACGAGCAATCACTTGGAAATTTTTACCCAATCCCTCACAATCTGTGGTTGTAATCACAGGCACTTGCACATTACCAAATCCATTCTCTTGGAAGAAAGCATTTGTTGCTTGTGTAAGGCCATTTCTCATCCTCATTACAGATGCAACCTGCCAAAAACTAATCAAATATATAAATGGTATCAGATAACAACATAATTTTAGCAATAGAATGACCATAACCACTGTAGTAGTTCTTGGTCGAAAATGAGCAGAATCGCGCAAGGATTCCAAGGGCAGACGTTTTTTTGATAAAGCATATCTATCTTGATCAACCACACCAAGATGAAGAACCTTCTCTGCTTTAAGCTCTATGATGTGCTTACCCTGCAGAGATGGCTTCTGCAATACGCCTTCGGCTAAAATACACGTCCCAGTTGGCATAACATGGCTCGGAGAAGCTAACCGTGACTCAACCAGAGCCTGTTTCAACACAATAAAGAGTTTAAAATAAAGTGTCATACAAATTTACTACATTCAAAATAGTCAATTTCTCTAAAATAGTCTTATAACTCTTAAATGCTCATCAAAATAGTCTTTTCTTACTCAAAAATGTCCAATTCTTCTAACATTCTATGGGATTGAATCGGTGCATTTAAAAAATTATGAGACGAAATTGGACCTGACGATGGTTCGGAAAAAATGGGAGCTTAGTCTGAAGAACCTCCACACAGCTAACGTCTTTAGGCACTCGGCGGCCGTATCTTTTCTGAATTCTCTAGAAGATTTAACCCATCCTCCGACCACCACTCTCTGCCCGATATCACGACTCTGCAAATACTTTATTGATTTTTAGGAGTATTGTAGTATTTTTAGGTAATAAATAAATTATAAAGTATGTTATTTGTGTTAGATGTGAATGATATTTTTGAAATTAAGATAATTTTTAAGCATGTTAGTTAATTTGAAGTTTCATTTTTTTTTGGGTGAAGATAAGTGTGGGACAGACAAAAATTGTTAGATGGGAATGCTATTTTTAAATATAAGATAACTTTTAAAGTTGTTGGTTAATGAGAAGTTTTATTTTTTGGGTGGTGAAGATAAGTGTAGGATGGACAAAAATGAAAAATGTGAACATAAGTGTGGGATGGAGAGAATAATGGCTAATTATACTGTGCACCCGGGTGCACACACTTTCAAAATATATACAAATATAAAAAAATATATATACAATTATGAACAAAAATGTAAATAATTTAATAGCAATTTATAGTATGCACCCGGGTGCACCTAAAGATAGAGTGCACCCACATACAAATATAAACAAAAACATACTCTCTCCATCCCAACTTAAGAGTGTCATTTTCTTTTGGGCACGTGGATTAAGGAGTATTATTATTTAATGTGTAGTGGGTAGTTGTATTAGTGGGTGTGGGGGGCCCATGTTTTAATTGTATTAGTGGGTGTGGGTGGGTCCCATGTGTCCAAAAAAGGAAATGAGACTCTTTTGGTGGGACGACCAAAATGGTAAAATAGCTCTCTTGACCTGGGACGGATGGAGTATACAACTAAGAGTAAAAATATATACAATTTAATTGTTAATTTTTTTAATGAAAAATTGTACTCCCTCCGTCCGCTCCAAAGAGTCTCATTTTTCTATTTTGAGCGTCCGCCCTCAAGGGTCTCATTTCCTTTTTTATACATATGGGACCCACACACCCACTAATACAACTAAAAAATGTGTCTCATATCTCCACTAATACAACTACCTGCTACACATTAAATAATAATACTCATTACTTTACGTGCGATAAAGTAAATGTTACCCTTTGTGGCGGACGGAGGGAGTATATAATATTTAATAAAATATTACACACATATGGATGTTAATTTTTTTTAATAAAAACTTAATGTTTAAAAAGTATACAATTATTACAAAACACGTATACAAAATAAAACAAAAATGTATACACATGGGTGCACTCAATATACACTCCAATTTAATTGTTAGATTTTAAATAAAAATTGAGTGTAAAAAAATACTTCATCCGTCCCTTTATACGTATATATTTTGTCATTTTGATATATCCCATTACAAAATATCCATTTTTTTAGATCAATGTAACCACACATGACCCCACACTCAACACTAATACAACTGCCCATTATATTTTAAAATATTATTTATCTCACCTTAAAATACATTAAATTATTACACTCCTTAATCCACGTGCAAAAAGCAAACAGCGATGGGGGAGTATATAATTATTAAAAAAACATATATACACTATTGAATAAAAAACTGTGCGCATATGGATATTAGTTTTTTTAATGAAAAACTTAATGTGAAAAATTATGCGATTATTAAGAAACATATATACAAAATAGAATAACATGTATACAAAATAAAATAAAAAGTTATACACATATAAATATACCCTTAAAGACGGGTGCACCTAATATCAACCCAACAATAATTAATGTTAATTTGTTTTCCCACAATTTTTATTTTAAATTTTGATGTTATTTTAGTTTTGAAGGGGTCAATTGTATAAAAGATACTCCTTCCGTCCCATAATTAAGTTCACCTACTCTAGATAGGTAGTTTAAGAAAAGTTATTTTTTCACCAATTTTATTGACTTTTTAGTGGTATTATGGTACTTTTAGGTAATAAATAAATTATAAAGCATGTTTTGTGTGTGAGATGTGAGTGGCATTTTTGAAATTAAGATAACTTTTGAGGTTGTTTGTTAATGTGAAGTTTCCTTTTTTGGTGGTGAACATAAATGTGGGACAGACTAAAAACGGAAAATGTGAACATAAGTATGAGATGGAGGGAGTATAATATTATTATTATACCTTGTATGATCTCTTGATAGATGTTTTATTTTAGCTTTTAATTTAAAAGTCAGGTGCATCGATACACACCTGTTTAATCTTAGTGATCATACTCCTATTTAATCATAATTACTAAATAAAAAAATAATTAAAAATAAATATAATGACTACCCATTGCACCCTTATATTTACCATTTAAACCTTAGATGCACAAAAAAAATTTCTTACTTTAAACAAAATATTTTATCTGATTTAGATTATTACATCATCAATTATTAAAATTATCAATTCTCAACCAAATTGAATAATATCATTTATTTAAAAAATAATAATAATAATCCAACTCTGAGATGAGTTAAAACTTTAACTCTTATCAAAGTTAAACATACATTTTTTATTTAATTGTTAATAAAAGAAATGAGTTTTTTTTTCCATGAATATGGGCCACTTAGGAGAATACTGCAGTCAATTCTAACATTTTAATTTTGGACCGTTGCATATAAATACGAAAATAAATCACAATAGAAATTTTTTTTTTAATGGGCTGACTAAATGAAAACTAAACTGGTTTAATTTCACTTTGTCTCATTCGTTCGACTTTGGCCCATAGTACACTTCTTTAAATATCTTGATCATAAATTCATAATATGTATGAACTAGGCCTATTTTTATTTTATTAGGTGTTGCTCGAAGTCTGTTAGCTAAAATCAAGGGGCTCAATGTATTTACAATTTAAAGAGAAAATGATTTACTATCTCATAAAACTAAGAAATAATTAAAACAATTCTCTTTTTTTTTCTTCTTATTTTTAATATTTTTGAATTTTATTAACACACTCAATAAATTTAACAAACCAAACAGCTTCTAATAATAACACTCCGTATTATTTTTTAACTCAGTTATATGAAAATCCCTAATGCAACTATGTCATAATACATTATTTCAAAAACATATTTATTGTTTCATAAAAAAGTATTTGAGGTACTATATTATATGATAAGATATAAATAACCTACTTAGCCGATATGCAAAAGATATTTTTATATGAAATAAAGTTAAATGGTGCAGATGCACCATACATACATACATATAAACCAAATAACCTTTTTTTTCTGTTATATTTTTAATACAGCACCTTTAATCTAATAAACATATTTATATAAGAGTCCACTAATCACTATTTGTATTCCAGAAAATATTAAGAATACCCCCTATTTATACAATATTTAAAATAAAATTTTGGAAGTTTATTGAAGGGATCCATATTTCCAGCATAGATATTCTGGAGTTTGCTTCATAATTTTAAAATATCATTTTGTTTCTCAAAAGATTGAGAATGTCAGTGCTTTGAATAATTTTGAAGTGAATTATTTGTGTAAAAAAGTGGAAAATAATTATCTCGAGTTAATGTGTTCGAGCTCTATATTAGTTTTTTTTTTTCATTTTGTAAATAGAAATAGATACCCTCCTGTGAAACAATCCTTTTTAGATGGATTATGAAACGACTCGATTATCATTAAAGTATACTAATTATATATAGTTCACAATCCTTTTAAACAGATTATGAAACGAAACTATCCATCATTAAAGTATGTCTTATTATATAGGTAAGTATGATTATTCATAATTAAAATATATTAATAATAAATCATATTATAACATACTAAAATCATACTTTAATACATAATTCAACATACTTTATAAAAATTACTTTATCTATATAATAAGTATTTTCACAAAATAACTGGATACAAATAAAATAAATTTAAAAGAATATGTATGGGTGAAAAGACAATTAATAGCTATTGTTTCATCGGGTAAGATTTATAGGAAAAAAGGAAAAAAAAAAACAGAGATTACTAATTTTGGAATAAAAATACGTGAAAAGAATTAAAAGAAACATGAAAAAATGAGAGTTAAGTGCGAAATTAACGGCGTTTGACTGGTAATAAACCTTATTTGAGTCTAAACGAATAATTTGGGAAGAACATGTTATACTTCTTATCACTCATATAGTCATATACACAAAATGTTGGATGTTTGAAAGATGTGGATTGAGGTGTAAATAACTATATGAATATTATAATATTTATTATTTTTAAAAAAATAAATAAATAGGGAGATACTGTACAAGATTTTGTAGGTCTATGGAAAAATCGAGTAAAGTTTAATAATAAGAAAATAAATAATTTGTTAGTTGGGACCTCTTTATCTTGTATTTAGACACACTCTTATCTCCTCTTTGGCTCATTTTAGCACATTTTAAAAATCTGTTGAACAATTTATATATAAAGCCATTTTTTTTTGTTGCAATAAGATTTTTAAAGGGTAATATAGTAAAAGTCTCAAGATAATACTTCAACTTCCTAATTATCCCAGACGGGTTTGTTATTACTCAATATCATGTTTAACTGAATCTTATCTATAAACTTAATCCCGAACATTTATTAAATCTGGGAGATGCACGTTTCAGGCATAAATTTAGGAAAATTTTTAATAACTTTTTTAGTAATATGGAAAATATATACTTCACTATACTAAAACAAAAGAAAAAACCAATCATTCATCCTTCACCATCAGGTCATCATCATTCACCAACAGGTCATCAGGCTCTCTATAGATGGAGATGATTCATAACATAGAGACAAAAAATGGTGATGATTCATAATTGCATGAACATGATTCAAACTTTCTACCAAATTTACACATAGGAATATAATCCATTACTGGTTCAGACTTTCGCATGGGATTAAGAGAAATTGTTTACCTCGGTGTTTTAAAATGGGAGTTGAGGAGAGAGTAGATATCATCTACTCCCCTTGATGAGATGGAGTTCTCGGTGTTTTAAAATGGAAGTTGAGGAGAGAGTAGATATCATCTACTCTCCCCTTGATGAGATGGAGTTCATCTGTCCTCCCCTTGAGAGTAGACAGTTCCGCAACTACAGGAACTAATGCTGCAGCCACTGCACCAGTGATAACAGCCTGAAACAACACTCAAATTATTAGATTAGATCACAGAATATGAAATGAACAAATGAATGAGGTATCATTCATACCTCGAGGTTCTCTCCAGGAAGATCCTTCACATCCTCGTTCTTCTTCTTCTTTGAGGCATAACATTCTCCCTCTCAAGGTCAACTTCAACAGCCTTCTCTTTCCCATCCTCATCCTCAGCCCTCTCAGCCTCCTCATGGTCAACAGGGTTCTCGATCTTCTTAACATCATGGTGCCCTCCAGGAACCTGTTCAGTTGGATCAGTTCCTCTGGAATCATGGATAGTCACTGTAAACTGCAAATGACTTGAGGTTCATACCTCAGGGTTCAGGTTTGGGTTCTTCTCATCATGATTATCTTCAGCCTCAACCTCATCCTTATCTTCAGCCTTTTCCTCCTTCCTCCTCAGCCTTATCTTCAGCCTTTTCCTCCTTATCCTCCTCAGCCTTATCTTCAGCCTTTTCCTCCTTATCCTCCTCAGGTTCAGGCAGGTCCTTCTCACCCTTCTCACCCTGTTCAGTTGGATCATCAGTTGAATATTTCTTCACTTAGCAGTCAAGTATCAAGTCACTCACCTCCTCCTTAAGAGCTTGAGCTTTAGTTACAGTAACTAATAGATCATGTCGTCCCTGGAGGGTGAAATGTAAAATATCACCAACTCCAAGCTTCTCAGCTTTACGAGCTGATTTCCAGCCATTGGTTAAATGGTTTTTCTCATGGTTGTACTCCACAACATAAGACTGATCCCCAAACTTCAAGTTAAGTTCGGAATCACCATGAAGATGTTTTTTGCAAAACTTTGCAGGGAGCAACTGTGTTTAAAAAAAAAAAAAAAACTAAAGTTAAAATAAAGTAAATCTCATTTTAAAAAGTAAAAAAAAAAACTTACAAAGTTTTTTCCCAAGTATTTCCTGCTGAGTTCCTTGGAGTGAGGATCCTTGGAGCTAGCCATAACACTACGAGAAAAAACAAATAACAGTTACTGAATAAAATTTAATTTTCTGATTTATTGTATGAGATAGTTTAATTATGAGAGTAGTTTGACATTTGAGATGCCTAATAAACATTCACGACATAACACACAAAGAACCATCACATGATGAGTAAGCTTATCCCCTTTGAGATGTCTAATAATGTCATATTCAAATTAAACAACACACAGAAGATATAACACATGTGGAAAACTTATCCCCTTTGAGATGCCTAAAATAAAATTCAAACTGAACATTCAAAAGACATAACACACAGAGAACTATCACCTGAAGATACCCTTTGAGATGCCTAATAATTTAAAATTCAAACTGAACATTCAAAAGACATAACACACAGAGAAGATATTACTCATGTGGAATGACAATAAAATAATGGAAGGTGTATACAGAATTACAGATTCAGCTTACCGGGCGCGGGCGCGGGCGCGGGCGCGGGCGTGGGCGGTGGCGGTGGATCTATGGCTCCTCTCCTCTGGGTGGCGATTCCTCTCCTCTGGGTGGCGATTAAAAATAAATGGAGCTAGGGTTTTTCGTTAGTGCTGCCTTTTAATATATACTCCAACTTAAAATTCGTCAGGGCCGCCGTATGAAATCCTCAAGTGTTTTTGGGCTCGAAAAATAATTATGTTATGGGCTTCAAAATTAAATAATAGTTTGGGCCTGCCTTTTATATTAAAAAATTCCTCAATGATATGTATGAAGCCCATTTAAATATGAAACAATGAGTTAAAATTATTTTTGTTCCCATAAAAATATAAAAATTTTGAATCTATCCTAAAAAAGATATTATTTCAAATTTAATCATGTAACTTTTGGTATTGGTCAATATTAGTCCAAAAATTTAGGGTTGAGGTGATTCGTCCTACATGGCATATGAAAAATGAAATTTAACCGATCATATTGCTAACTCATATACTAATATATACTATAATAGTTTTTTTATCACATTTTCCACGTCACAATCTCTTTTAAAATTAAATCATATATCATATCATCATATTTTTAATTCTAAAATAAATGATTACTATTTTCGAATTAAAAAGAAAAACCGAATTAAAAAAGATAAGATTAAAATTCCAAATAAATATGTTTGTTGTGATAATAAGAAGGTCGTGGATATCCACACCAACATTTTTACTTCATACACTCACATCTTAATTACAAAAATATCAAATACTAAAAACCCTAAAATGTCCTTATTGAATTTCATCCACCTCACACACTTGCTTTTGGATTATTTGCTCATGGTTATATTTTTTTAATCTCATTGTGCACAATTCTTTATGAACTGTTTTACAACAAATGAACTTATGGAATGTTAGATGGATATAATTAAATTCTCCTTTTGCTTTAAACATATTTCGTATATTTTTTTAAGACATTTGTGGAATGCTTGAAACAATAATTCGAGTGAAAGACCTGATTGGATTAGGTGTGTTTTATATAAAGAACAAGTAAATATAGGGACAATGGTTTAGTGAAGCATATGCTTTTTTTTTTTCAAGTTTTTAATAATTCATGATATAGAAGTTATACTCTCACAACTTCTATCTTTAACATTCATCTAATGCAGTATTTAGTTTTTTCATTTCATATAATTAATTTGCTTCATTTTTTTGCATTAGTTTATAAGTTATTTATTTGTTTGGTAGATGTACTGAGATTAGTGCATCCCACTTTTTGGGAGCACTGAAATTTCAAGTTAATTAGTCACCAAGAATAGTGAAGACTATTTGTTTACAATTCAGCATTCAGATAGCTTAATTACCTTAAAAAAAATTGGTTGAAAGTACTTTGCCGGATTCTTTATTTTGTTTTGCTAATTTAGTGTAGATGATGCTATTTCTGTTGTTGATAAAAAGAGGACATAAGATGGATATGCTAAAACAGAACAATGAGTAGAAGTATTTTATTAAATTTGCGATCATTGATAAATTTTGAAGCCGAATTATGATATGTGAAAAGTAATATACATACTATATATGGTGTGCAGGCAATACTCACCATATATGTAATACCCAAGTTTCTCACTACTAGTGTGTTTATATAATTTAATTTGTATTATGTGTATTTTATAATTATGTGGTAATTATTTCTCAATTTTATTTATCTTTACATTTTATTTGAGACATCTGTGATAATAATGGTGACAATATGTGAATATATGTGTGCATAAATATTTTCGTGTATTAATTTGGATATATGAGTAAATTATTTTATGTGTATAAATACACTTTTCTTAATTATTAAGTATGACACGGTTTTTATAATAATATATATATATATAATATATATATATATATAAAAAAAAAGTTAGTCAAAAAGGTGATGCCACCTTAGCACCCAAAAATTTTCAAATTGTGGCTGACAGCCGTTTTTTTAAAAAAAAAAAAAAAAATTAAAATTAAAGTCAAAATGGGCGGCACATGCATGGCTGTTGGCAGCCAAAATTTAATATGTGCATGGCCATTTGATTTTTTTAATTAAAAAAAAAAAAAAATTTGATTTAAGTGATCGAACACCCCAACCCCAACCTCATTTTGCCTATATAAATGGGTATGAGGAGGTTATTACCTCACGCTCAAAATTTGAATATTGAAAATAAAGAGGGAAGAAGTGTGTCGGAACGGGAAGGAAGAAATTAGTTACGGATATTCACGGGTCTATAATTGTCGGAGTTGAAGTAAGTAGAAGTCCAACTACAATGCATAAATATGTTGTGTGTGAATTATTTGTGATTAATATATGATAATTATGTTGTGATTTAATTGTGATTAGTTTAATTATGTTATGAATTATTTGGGATTAATTGATTATACAAGTTGTGTATTTATGTAATTTGAAATAATATTATTGTATTATATATATCTGTGTGATTGGGAACTGTTAAAAATATATCCGTATGACTCGATAAGATATTGGTTATAAGAATCTGTGTGATCCAAGATGGAGTTGTTATTATAAGAGATCCGTGTGATCCAAGGTGATGTGGATTTGTGTGAATTAAATTAAGTTGTTATTTTATTTATGATTAAATGTTGATATTAATGTCATAAATGATTTATGATGTATTTTTAATTGTACTGGTTGCATACCATGCATATCATGAAAAGTGTTTTCCCTAAAATTAATAAGATACTAATGGTGTGTGCGGCCACTATATATGCATCTCTGTCAGGGTTCGGAAAAATCGTTCCCGATATTTTTGTCAGGGGTTCGGAAAAATCGTCCCCACCACTTTGTCTGAGTTCGGAAAAATCGTTCTCGTCACTATTGTCGGGGTTCGGAAAAATCGTCCCCATTGAGCTCATTTGGGGTGCATATCATAAGTGTGTCGTGGGGATCCCGCAACGTGAACAATTTTCTAAATAAAAGAGACAAATTAGTAGATTAGGAAATAAGTGCATTTTCATGCATTATCATGCATGATTTCTATTTACTGAGATTTTTATCTCATTAGTTTATGCATTGTAGGTGAGCCTGATAATATTTGAGTATGTGGGTGGTGTACTATAAAAGCTGTGGAGCTCCTACAAGGTTTCGAGTGGATGTACATAGATGACGACCTGTTGGGCTAGACAAGCAGAGATGAGGATCAGACAAGCGCAAGCTGTCAGACGTCAATTTCAACAGAAACCGGTGCAGCAGTTTGGGAGAAATGATAAGAGGCCAATGCCATTTCAGAGGCCGAAATCAAATTTTCAAGTGGAGCAAGGACAAGGACAAGGAGAACCAAACAAGCGTCCCAGGTTCGATCAAGGGAAAATGCCACAGGCTCCGCCTCTACCGATGTGTCCAAATTGTTTTAGACCACATGGTGGAGAGTGTCACATGCCTCCGAGAACATGTTACACATGTGGAGAGAAAGGACATATGAGTATTACTTGTCCTAAGAAAGGGAAACAAGGGCAACAGGTGAGAGTTCCAGCAAGAGTATACACTTTGACGCGGGAGGAGGCAGATGCGAACCCCTCAGTTGTCGCTGGTAAGTTTTCTATTTTTGGCATTTCTACCTATGTGCTATTTGATTCTGGAGCAACACATTCATTTGTATCCACTGAGTATGTGAGGAAGCTGGGTGGAACATCTAACTTAATAGAAGCTAATTATGAGGTGATGATACCTTCTGGTGAATCAAAGCAAACTAATCAACTTCTTCGAGGTTGTGTTATTCCTATTGAAGGAAAACAACTTCTCGCTGACTTAATTGTGTTAAATATGAATGATTATGATATTATATTGGGTATGGATTGGTTGTCAAAGTACGGTGCGACAATAGATTGTCAGAAGAAGAGTATTACTTTTCAGCCATTGAAGGGAGAACCATTTACTTTTGTTGGGATCAAGAAAATTTTCAGATTTCCTATGATATCAACAACAAAAGCACAACGGTTGTTGGAAAGTGGTTGTGAGGGGTATCTGGTGAGTGTAATGAATATTGAAGGGCAGCAATGTCCAGTTCTTGATAATGTACCAGTAGTTCGGGAATATCTGGAGGTATTTCCAGATGATCTTCCAGGTTTGCCACCAAACCGGGAAATAGAGTTTGTTATTGAGTTACAACCAGGAACTGCTCCTATATCTAAAGCTCCATACAGAATGGCACCAACTGAACTGAAGGAATTGAAGATACAGTTACAAGAGTTACTAGACAAAGGATTCATCCAACCTAGTTTCTCACCTTGGGGAGCACCAGTTCTGTTTGTTCGAAAGAAGGATGGCACATTGAGGATGTGCATTGATTATCGGGATCTCAACAAAGTTACGGTGAAGAATAAATATCCATTGCCTCGCATTGATGATCTGTTTGATCAGTTACAGGGTGCATCTATCTTTTCTAAGATTGATTTGCGGTCGGGGTATCATCAGTTGAAGATTAGGGAGAAGGATATTCCAAAGACTGCATTTAGTACAAGGTATGGGCATTATGAATTTTTGGTAATGTCGTTCGGTTTGACAAATGCTCCGGCAGCATTTATGGATTTGATGAATAGAGTATTTCAGGAATTTCTCGATAAATTTGTAATTGTGTTTATCGATGATATTCTAATTTACTCTAAGAATAAGGAGGATCATGCTCTACACTTAAGAAAGGTGTTAGAGATTTTGAAAGAGAAGCAATTGTATGCGAAGTTTAAAAAGTGTGAATTTTGGTTGGATCGAGTTGTTTTCTTGGGTCACGTGGTATCGGGAGAAGGAATTTCGGTAGATCCAAGTAAAGTTAAAGCAATCCATGATTGGCCACAACCCTCAAATCCCACTGAGGTTCGTAGCTTTCTTGGATTGGCTGGATATTATCGAAGGTTTGTTGAAGGATTCTCCAAGATTGCTTCATCATTAACGCAGTTGACTAGGAAGAATGTGAAGTTCACATGGACGGAGTCATGTGAGCAAAGTTTTCAAGAATTAAAGAAACGATTGACATCAGCACCTATCTTAACTATTCCTACGGAGACAGGAAACTTCAAGGTTTATAGTGATGCTTCAAAGAATGGTCTTGGATGTGTATTGATGCAGAATGGAAAAGTGATAGCTTATGCATCCAGACAGTTAAGAGAGTATGAGAAGAATTACCCAACTCATGATTTAGAGTTAGCCGCAGTGGTGTTTGCACTCAAGATTTGGAGGCATTATCTGTATGGGGAACGTTGTGAAATTTATACTGATCATAAGAGTTTGAAGTACTTTTTCACTCAGAAAGAGTTGAATATGAGGCAAAGAAGATGGTTGGAATTGGTGAAGGATTACGATTGTGTTATCAATTATCATCCCGGAAAAGCCAATGTGGTTGCTGATGCATTGAGCCGAAAGGCAATACAGAGTGTAGCTGCTATGACCATAAATCAGAAACCAGAGTTGCTTGATTTGCAAAAGATGGGTGTGGAGATCATTCAGGAAGGATCGTTGGAAGCAAGGATGGCAGCTCTGACACTTCGACCAACTTTGATGGATAAGATTCGACAGAGCCAACAGGAGGATAAGTTGTTTGACAAGATAAAGAATGATATCAGCTCTGGAAAGTCTTCTGACTTCCAATTAGGAGAAGATGGTGTGATTCGTTATGGAGGTCGATTATGTATACCTGAAGTAGATGATATTCGGAAAGAAGTGATGGCGGAAGCCCATTCAACACCATACTCTGTACATCCAGGAGCTACTAAGATGTATAGAGATTTGAAGTTATATTATTGGTGGCCAGGGATGAAGAGAGATGTTGCTCGATATGTAGAGCAATGTCTGACTTGTCAGCAAATCAAAGCCGAGCATCAGAGACCAGCAGGAACTTTGCAGCCTCTATTTATTCCAGAATGGAAGTGGGAGAATATTACTATGGATTTTGTCATCGGACTACCGAAAACGATGAAAGGTCACAATGCTATTTGGGTTATTGTAGATCGATTGACTAAGTCAGCTCATTTTCTTCCTATTAACTCTACGTATTCCATGGATCATTATGCACAACTGTATATTCAAGAGATTGTCAGACTCCATGGAGTACCACTTACCATTGTATCAGACAGAGATACGAGATTCTTGTCTGCTTTCTGGAAAAGTTTGCATAAAGCACTGGGGACACAGTTATCTTTCAGCACAGCATTCCATCCACAGACAGATGGTCAATCAGAGCGTACAATACAAATCTTGGAGGATATGCTCAGAGCGTATGTGTTGGATTTTCAAGGTCAGTGGAGTAAATTTTTGCCTTTGATAGAGTTCTCGTACAATAACAGTTATCAGTCTACCATCGGGATGGCTCCATATGAAGCATTGTATGGGAGAAAGTGTAGATCTCCAGTATATTGGGATGAAGTTGGAGAGAGAAAACTTTTGGGTCCAGACTTGATTCGTGAAATGTCAGAAGCTGTTACCCGTATACGAGAGAAGATGAAAGTTGCTCAAGATCAGCAAAAGAGTTATACAGACAAACGGAGGAGAGAATTGGAATTTGAAGTGGGTGATCAGGTATTTCTGAAAGTATCTCCAATGAAGGGGATAATGCGATTTGGAAAGAAAGGGAAACTCAGTCCAAGATATGTTGGTCCGTTCACTATCATTGAGAGAGTTGGCAGTGTTGCCTATAAGTTGGAGTTACCAGCATCAATGTCTAGAGTACATGACGTGTTTCATGTGTCTATGTTGAGGAAGTATGTTCCAAATCCATCTCATGTTCTCAGGCAGGAACCAGTTGAGTTGAAAGAAGATTTGAGTTATGAGGAAGTACCAGTTGAGATCTTGTGGCGAGACGTGAAGAAGCTCAGAAATAAAGAAATACAATTAGTAAAAGTATTATGGAGGAATCAACTAGTTGAGGAGGCTACTTGGGAAAGAGAGGATGAGATGATGGCTAAATATCCAGACCTCTTCAGGTAAGTAAATTTCGAGGACGAAATTTTTATAAGAAGGGAAGAATGTAATACCCAAGTTTCTCACTACTAGTGTGTTTATATAATTTAATTTGTATTATGTGTATTTTATAATTATGTGGTAATTATTTCTCAATTTTATTTATCTTTACATTTTATTTGAGACATCTGTGATAATAATGGTGACAATATGTGAATATATGTGTGCATAAATATTTTCGTGTATTAATTTGGATATATGAGTAAATTATTTTATGTGTATAAATACACTTTTCTTAATTATTAAGTATGACACGGTTTTTATAATAATATATATATATATATATAATATATATATATATATAAAAAAAAAAGTTAGTCAAAAAGGTGATGCCACCTTAGCACCCAAAAATTTTCAAATTGTGGCTGACAGCCGTTTTTAAAAAAAAAAAAAAAAAAAAAATTAAAGTCAAAATGGGCGGCACATGCATGGCTGTTGGCAGCCAAAATTTAATATGTGCATGGCCATTTGATTTTTTTAATTTAAAAAAAAAAATTTTTTGATTTAAGTGATCGAACACCCCAACCCCAACCTCATTTTGCCTATATAAATGGGTATGAGGAGGTTATTACCTCACGCCCAAAATTTGAATATTGAAAATAAAGAGGGAAGAAGTGTGTCGGAACGGGAAGGAAGAAATTAGTTACGGATATTCACGGGTCTATAATTGTCGGAGTTGAAGTAAGTAGAAGTCCAACTACAATGCATAAATATGTTGTGTGTGAATTATTTGTGATTAATATATGATAATTATGTTGTGAATTAATTGTGATTAGTTTAATTATGTTATGAATTATTTGGGATTAATTGATTATACAAGTTGTGTATTTATGTAATTTGAAATAATATTATTGTATTATATATATATCTGTGTGATTGGGAACTGTTAAAAATATATCCGTATGACTCGAGAAGATATTGGTTATAAGGATCTGTGTGATCCAAGATGGAGTTGTTATTATAAGAGATCCGTGTGATCCAAGGTGATGTGGATTTGTG